>CM061750.1:102768178-103515156 GCA_030979885.1 Lolium multiflorum | reverse complement strand
TGTTGAGGAAAAGCTTGACAAAATTGATACTATCGCTTCTAGAGTTGATAGGCTTGCCTCTGATGTTAATCTTTTAAAGTTGAAAGTTATGCCTAATAATGATATTGATAATAAGATTACTACTACAGAAAATGCCATCCAAGTTAGAATTAATGAGAATATAAGATTAATGGCTGAACTGCGTGCTAGGTGGGATAGAGAAGAAAATGAAAACTAGCTAAAGAGAATAATGTAGCTAAAGTTTGGACTATTACCACCACTAGCAATGCTAATTCTTCACATGTTGCTGCACCTCCTACTATCAATGGTAAAATAATTGGTGTTGGCAATGTTTCTACTCCTAGTGCAAAGCGAACAAACCTGCCTGAAATTGCTAAAACTGCTGAAACTGCTTGTGATAAAACTGCTGAAATTTTTTCCAACCTGGGGAACAATGATCCCATTGCTGTAGCTCATAATGATTTAGATTTTGATGATTGCCACATCTCTGAAGTTATAAAGTTCTCACAAAAACTTGCTAAAAGTCCTAATGCTAGTGCTATAAATTTAGCCTTTACAAAACATATTACAAATGCTCTCATAAAAGCTAGAGAAGAGAAACTAAAACTTGAAACTTCTATTCCTAGAAAGTTAGAAGATGGTTAGGAGCCCATCATTAAAATGAAATTCAATGACTTTGAATGTAATGTTTTATGTGATCTTGGTGCAAGTATTTCTCGTTATGCCTAAAAAGATTTATGATATGCTTGACTTGCCACCATTGAAGAAATTGTAGTTGGATGTTAATCTTGCCGATAATGTTAAAAAGAAACCTTTGGGGAGGATTGAGATGCACATTACGGTTAACAATAACCTTGTCCCCGTTGATTTTGTTGTTTCTGATATCGAATGCAATGCATCTTGTCCTATTGTGTTGGGAAGACCTTTCTTCGAACTGGTTGGTGTCGTTATTGATATGAGGGAAGGTAATATTAAATACCAATTTCCTCTCAAGAAAGGTATGGAACATTTCCCTATAAAGAGAATGAAGTTGGCTTTTGATTCTATTATTAGAACAAGCTATGAAGTTGATGCTTCTCACTCGATGTTACTTGATTTGCACTTTCTCGCGCCTACCGAGCGTAAAGAAAAGCGCTTTATGGGAGACAACCCATGTTTTTACCCACAGCAATCTTTGTTTTGTTGAGTCTTGGAAGTTGTTTACTACTGTAGCAACCTCTCCTTATCAAGTTTTGTGCCAAGTAAAGTTTCTATGTCAAAGTTGATGTTATATTTGGGACTACGCAGAAACAGCATTGCTGTCTGTCACGAATCTGGGCACAATTCTCTGTAGAAAATTCAAAAAAATCTGCCAATTTACGAGCGTGTCCTCAGATATGTACTAACTTCATTAGTTTTGAGTTTTTCCATTTGAGCAAGTCTGGTGCCATTTCTAAATTTGTCTTTAGGGACTGTTCTGTTTTTGACAGATTCTGCCTTTTATTTCGCATTGCCTCTTTTGCTATGTTGGATTTATTTCTTTGATCCATTAATGTCCAGTAGCATTATGCAATGTCCAGAAGTGAAATAATGATTGTGTCACCTCTGAATGAGTGAATTATTAATTGTGCACTAACCTCTAATGAGTTTGCTTGAAGTTTGGTGCGAAGGAAGTTTTCAAGGGTCAAGAGAGGAGAATGATATACTATGATCAAGAGGAGGAAGTTTAAGCTTGGGGATGCCCCGTGTTCACCCCCTGCATATTTTAAGAAGACTCAAGCGTTTAAGCTTGGGGATGCCTGCTGCATCCCCTTCTTCACGACAACATCATCAAAGTTCCTCCCCCAAAACTATATTTATTCAATCATCTGTGTTCTTTACTTGGAGCGTCGGTTTGTTTTCGTTTTTGTTTTTTTTTGAATAAGATGGATCCTAGCATTCACTTTGTGGGAGAGAGACACGCTCCGCTTGTTGCATATGGACACATGTGTCCTTAGCTTTACTCATAATGTTCAAGGCGAAGTTTCTTCTTCGTCAAATTGTTATATGGTTGGAATTGGAAAATGCTACATGTAGTAATTCTAAAATGTCTTGGATAATGTGATACTTGGCAATTGTTGTGCTCATGTTTAAGCTCTTGCATCATATGCTTTGCACCCATTAATGAAGAAACACATAGAGCTTGCTAAAATTTGATTTGCATATTTGGTTTCTCTAAGGTCTAGATAATATCTAGTATTGAGTTTTGAACAAACAAGGAAGACAGTGTAGAGTCTTATAATGTTTACAATATGTCTTTTACGTGAGTTTTGCTGCACTTGTTCATCCTTGAGTTTGCTTCAAATAACCTTGCTAGCCTAAACCTTGTATCGAGAGGGAATACTTCTCATGCATCCAAAATCCTTGAGCCAACTACTATGCCATATTTGTGTCCACCATACCTACCTACTACATGGTATTTCTCCGCTATTCCAAAGTAAATTGCTTTGAGTGCTACCTTTAAAATTCCATCATTCACCTTTGCAATATATAGCTCATGGGACAAAATAGCCTTTAAAACTATCGTATATTGAATATGTACTTATGCACTTTATATTTTATTAAGTTGCCCGTTGTGCGATAACCATGTTTCCGGGGAACGCCATCAACTATTGTTGAATATCATGTGAGTTGCTATGCATGTCCGTCTTGTCCGAAGGTCTATCATTTTAGTGGGGTTGGAGCATGCAAAATTGTTAGAGAAGAACATTGGGCCGCTAACTAAAGCCATGAACCATGGTGGAAGTTTCAGCTTTTGGACATATATCCTCAATCTCATATGAGAATAATAACTTTGCTACATGCTTATGCATTTAAGAGGAGTCCATTATCTGTTGTCCATGTTGTCCTGGTATGGATGTCTAAGTTGAGAATAATCAAAAGCGAGAAATCCAAAATGCGAGCTTTCTCCTTAGACCTTTGTACAAGCGGCATGGAGGTACCCCTTTGGGACACTTGGTTGAAACATGGCATTGCGAAGATCCGGTAGTCCAAGCTAAGTAGGACAAGGTGCGGGCACTATTAGTATACTATGCGTGAGGCTTGCAACTTGTAAGATATAATTTTTATAACTCATATGCTTTATTACTACCGTTGACAAAATTGTTTCATGTTTTCAAAATAAAAGCTCTAGCACAAATACAGCAATCGATGCTTTCCTCATTGAAGGACCATTCTTTTACTTTTATTGTTGAGTCAGTTTACCTATCTCTTTCCACCTTAAGAAGCAAACACTTGTGTGAACTGTGTATTGATTCCTACATACTTGCATATTGCACTTGTTATATTACTTTATGTTGACAAATATCCATGAGATATACATGTTACAAGTTGAAAGCAACCGCTTAAACTTAATCTTCTTATGTGTTGCTTCAACACCTTTACTTTGATTTATTGCTTTATGAGTTAACTCTTATGCAAGACTTATTGATGCTTGTCTTGAAGTACTATTCATGAAAAGTCTTCGCTTTATGATTCAGTTGTTTACTCATGTCATTACCTTGCTTTGATCGCTGCATTCACTATGCATATGTTTACAAATAGTATGATCAAGATTATGATGGCATGTCACTTCGGAAATTATCTTTGTTATCGTTTTACCTGCTCGGGACGAGCAGAACTAAGTTTGGGGATGCTGATACGTCTCCAACGTATCGATAATTTCTTATGTTCCATGCCACTTTATCGATGATACCTACATGTTTTATGCACATTATATGTCATATTTATGCATTTTCCGGAACTAACCTATTAACAAGATGCCGAGAGCCAGCTTGTCGTCACTGCTTTTGGTTTCGTAAATCCTGTGTAAAGAAATATTCTCGGAATTGGACGAAACTTTCGCCCAGGGTCCTATTTTTGCACGAAGCTTCCAGAAGACCGAAGACCTAACGAAGTGGGGCCATGAGGAGGCCAGGGGGGTGGCCGGCGCGGCCCCGGCCGCGCCGACCTGGCTTCCCCAGGGCCCCCTCGTGTGGCCCCTCGCGTTGACCCTCCGCTCACTTAAAGCCTGGCCGCGAAACCCCAAAGACGAGAGCCACGATACTCCGAAACCCACAGAGACGTCGCCGCCGCGAATCCCATCTCTGGGATTCCCGGAGATCGCTCCCGCACCCCTCGCCGGAGAGGAGTCATCTCCTGAGGACTCCTACACCGCCATGGCTCCGAGTGATGAGTGAGTAGTTCACCCGACCATGGGTCCACAGCAGGCCTAGATGGTCACTTTCCTAGTTCCGCCCACTGCTGATCCAGCTGCTCATGATCAAGATCATCTATCCGTAATACTATATGTTGTGTTTATTAGAGAGTACTGTGATTATGGTGATTATCAATCTATTGCTCATGTGTTGCTTATGATCTTGCATGCTCTCCGTTATTACTAGAGGCTCTGGCCAAGTCTTTACTCTTAACTCCAAGAGGAGTATTTATGCTCGTATTGGGTTCATGCCTCCATTGAATCGGGGATCGTGACAGCAAGTTCTAAGGTTGTGGATGTGCTGCTGCCACTAGGGATAAAACACGATGCTATGTCTAAGGATGTGCTTGTTGATTACATTACGCACCATACTTAATGCAATTGTCTCGTTGCTTTGCAACTTAATATCGGGAGTGGGTTCGACGATAACCCAAGGTGGACTTTAGGCATTGTGATGTGCAAACTTGGATGGCGCCTATGTTCTTTATCGTAATGCCCAATTAAATCTCACTATATTTACCATGTCATGTATATGCATTGATATGCCTTTCTCTATTTGTCAATTGCCCGACTGTAATTTGTTCACCCAACATGCTTTATCTTATGGGAGACACCTCTAGTGAACCTGTGGACCCCGGTCCTATTCTTTACATAGCATACAATCTACTTGTTTTACTGCTTTCTTTGCAAACATCTTCCACTCGATACGTTTAATCCTTTGTTACAGCAAGCCGGTGAGATCGACAACTCCCACCGTTTCGCTGGGACAAAGTACTTGGGTTAGGCAGTGTGTTCCTAGCTGGCGCCGATCCGGTGTTGCGCCGCATCACATTTTGCGACCATCAACCTTCAACGTGCTTCTTGGCTCCTCCTGTTCGATAAAAAACCTTGGTTTCTTTCCGAGGGAAAACTTGCTACTGGCGCATCACCTTCCTCTTGGGGTTCCTGGGCCACACGCCATCGCCCTCCATTTACATATCACATTCACACTCATATCTCTGCAACCCCCACTACTCCCTCCCATGGCTTCCATCGTCCTAACCCCCTCGGAGGCTATGAGGCGCTTGCGCCTCGAACTACCCCCTACCCGTCGTGCCACCGCGTCCCGACCGCTGGTTGCTAAGCTGCCCAGGCACTGCTCTCTCCAACCTCTAGGTGGCACAACATGGCCATCACGAACCACTACTACCAGCTCACGCGCAGCAGCGAGGAATCCCCATGGCATCCCGACTACAGCTCGACTTGGGAAAGCTTCTTCATCAATCGGCGTGAGAGTGCGCTTGCCAGGCACGAGGAGGGCGGCCCGCCTCCTCGAACTTCACCGAGGCCGGCCGTCGGCTGTGGTGGCGCGACCGGACTCTCCAGGGCGCCATGGCCTACTGCGGGCTCCCGCCTCGCGCCACCCCCCCGCTCCCAGCCCACGCGCAGCCTCCCGCTCGAGGTTCGACCATCACACCCCGATGCCGCCGACGATGATGACTGCGACTACGACGACTACAAAGTGGCGAGACAGAGGCTAGTACCTATATGACCGGGAAATGACTCCAACAACAAATGTAAAATATGTATCTTAATTTTCAGTTGAGCTATGTACTTTTAATTCGAGTTCAATCGTAATAAAATTTATCTTCACTCTTTCTTTTCTCGCTCTTTTTTCTTCCCACGCGCGGCTGTCAGTGAAAGTTTCTGCGCGGGATGCCAAGTGGAATTTTCCGCGAACTACACATAAGGAGTAAAGAAAGAATAGAAACAATAAATAGAAAAGAAAATAAATAGAAAAGCAATAGAAAAATAAATAGAAAAGAAACAAAAAAATAAAATAAATAGAAAAGCAATATAAAATAAATAGAAAAGCAATAGAAAAAATAAATAGAAAAGAAACAGAAAAGAAAATAATAAATAGAAAAGAAAAAAAATAAAAAATAAATAGAAAAGAAGAAAAGAAAATAAATAGAAAAGAAACAAAAAAAAATAAATAAAAGAAACAAAAGAAAATAAATAGAAAAGCAATAGAAAAAATAAATAGAAAAACAGAAAAGAAAATAAAGAGAGAATAAAAAGAAAAGAAAAGAAATGGAAAAATATTACGTAAACAAGAAAGAAAAAAACAAAAAGAAACAGAAAAGAAAAGAAACAGAAAAAGAAAAGAAAAGAAAAGAAACAAGAAAAGAAAACAGAAGAAAAAGAAAACAAAAGAAAAGAAAAAAAGAAAAAACAAAAAACCGCTTGGCACTGGTTGGTACCACCAACCTACATCATCCCACCTAAAGGGGTTTGGCCTGCTGTTCTGCCCGCGGCAAATTCCCAAATCATCAACACTTAGCCGCGCGCGCGTAAGCCTCGCCGCCGCTGCACCACGCGCGCTGCTCGCAGCCTCGCCTGCCGCAGCTCAGCTGCGGCCGTCGCTTCCCGAAGGCCGGGCAGTAAGTCCTCCGCTCCCTAGCCCTTCTTTCCTCCCCCCGCTCACGCAGACGCGGACACGCGGGCTGCTGATGCCGCCTTCAGCGACGCGCGCCCCCTCACCGAGGTCAGCTGGCCGACGCCGGCTTTGTCACGCCGCTGCCGAGCTCGCTGAGCAGCCGGCGCGCCGCGACGTCACGCCGTACGCTCGACGTCGCTTTCGGCCACGTTGACGCTCGACGCTCTTTAGTGCTCATTAAATGCCCCCGCTACGAAATTTGAAATCTCTGGATAGTTTTGAAAGTATTTAAAACTACACTTTTACAGCTCCAAATTTTACAAACTTGATATTGACTATCAGAAAAACATGATCTATCCATATATAAAGTTTGTTTAAACTTTTGAACAACTAAAAATCGGACAACATTTTAATTTGGGCTTAAAATGATAAAACTTGCTATATTCATAACTCTCTTTCTACAACTCCATTTTGCACAAACTTTATATCTTTTTGCATCAGAAAAACATGAGGATTTCAAATATCATCATGCCATGCATCATTGACATCATCTCTGGTTCGGCCAAATTAAAATTGCAACAAGAACTAAATGCTATGTGAGGGTGTTCCACTATTTCTTGCTATATTCGAACACCCCACTTAATTTTGCTATGTATGAAACCCTTGCACACTCTTCTAATCTGTTATATGATCATTACATGAGGAATGAAATACAATTGCTTTCTTAATTTTGTAGTGACATTGAGGTATGGAGGACGACACCTTCGTCCGAGATGAGGAGGGGGAAGAAGCGGTGCAGAAATTGATCTATGAGAGTGCCCGTGGTCCGGAACCCGATGGAGATGACAACGAGTTCCAAGACTTTCTGAATGATTTCGGTGAGGGACTTGAGTCTGAACAAATTAGAAGAGACGACGAAGTGTCCATCACAAACTCCGGCGAGGTGTATATCTATGTATCAATTAGTCTATGTTCATCCCTAGATGCATTCATTTATTTGTATTGCACTTATTAATGAATAATTTTTTCTTTTAGCCTTCTGGATCATCGAGCAAGTCTGTTAGATCAAAACGAGGCCCGACGCGGGTGCTAAAGGGCGAGGGCAGGTTAGCCCTCACGGCATTCAAGGCTAATGGTGAACCAGAGCATCCCAAAGAGCACTGCCGCAAATTTACAAGTCAATCCGGAGTTCTTGTTAGGGACCATGTACCGATCAGCATTCAAGAGTGGCATAAGCCGAAGAACGCGGAGAGTGGTGCTAGTTATGTCAACGACACGCTGAAACAATTTCTTTGGGACACGCTACTGACAATGTTCAGCCTACCGGAAGACATGACGGAAGGCCAGAAGGATAAAGTCAAGGAATGGACATGGAAGAAGATGGCCATACAATTCCAGACTTGGAAGAAAAATTTATGGGACAAATATAAGAATGAAGATCCAATATTCGATGATAATCTAGTGAAGATAAAAGATCACTGGCCCGCATTTAAGAGGTATAAGCAATCGTCTACTTTTGTGTCCCGATCGAAGAAAAATACCAAAAATGCTTCAAAGAAGAAACTTCCGCATCATTTGGGGTCAGGTGGCTACAAGAGTGCCATTCCAAAGTGGACAGAGTTTGAAAATAAACTGATGAATGCAGGAATCACTCCACAGACATGGGACTGGCCCGAACGGTCCAAGTTCTGGTTGTTCGCTCATGGGGCAGGGTTGGACCCAAAGACAGGGTTGATCGTTGCGCAGGGAAAATGGAAGGAAAAAAATTGAGGAAATCGTACCGAAGCTTGTAGATGTAATTAACAAGGTCAGAAAGGGAGAGTACATTCCCGATAGAGAGAATGACGCAGCCGACACTCGCTCCGGGGAATCCCGAACACGTTGGACTGCACGAGCTCGCCTGTGTCTCACCATGAAGGAAGCGTTCCCGGAGTCCGCTGACACTTAGGAAGCGAGGAGAAGGAAAAGAAGAAGAAGAAGGAGCGCCACGCAGTTGTGCTGCATCTGAGGACTAGGTGGAGGGCTTGAGAGAAATCAGAGGGCACCTGATCAGCAGCTGTTTCTACAGGATGCACAAGCCGATGCTGCCTCATCTCAAATGGGCCAGGCTGTTGGTTCCTCGCATCTTGGACGCGATGTGGAGGAAGTTACCCCGTGGATTATATCACTGAGAAGACAGACATGAGCTACATATGTTATTCGCAGACCGTGTACCTGCCGAAGATGGAGCAATGCACCATCATATGCCCATTCCACCTGGCTGTCTTCGTGTCGGGGTGGATGAAGTTGTTCCGGGTTTTGAAACAGTGGAGCTTGATATTCCTAGAGGTGAAGATGAGAGGACACTGGCCGATGTAAGCACGGTTTCGCCCTATGGCCGAAGAAGTACATCGTCCTTTTGCAAAGGCCACCGACTCCTACACATGAGCAGCAAATGCCATCGACTCCTCCTGGTAGCAGTCCTCGTGAGCAGCCAAGTCCACACCTACCTGAGAGGGACCCCAGCGTGAGTCCACCATCTCGAGATCCTCCGCGTAAGACAGCGTCCGTTAAGCGGAACGGTACGCCGCCTAGGAAGAGACCTAGAAAGGAGAAACCACAACCGCCCATTGAGAAGTTACCTTGGGAAAAAAGTGTCGAGGAAAACAGGGAAGCCGTTGAGGCCGAGTTGAAATTTTTTTTTGCACCGAAAGTGCCAGAGATACCTTTCGAGAAGACACTAGATCCGGTGAAAGTTGTGCGTACCGTTGAGAATCTATATGACCCTGTACCACCGCCATCTGACTATAGGCGTTCTATTGAAAGGTCGTATGACAAGATGATCGAGGCGATAAAACCCGTTAAATCGGGTATCAGGGAGATAAAAGGGATACACCAAGTCTACCAGCTCGGACAACAACCCGTTCAATCGGTCGACCCTCTCAAGGTGTTTGATGGGAAGCCCGTTCAAAGTTCTCGACAAGACACAACCGATTACGCCTTCGCTGAACGAGCATATCAATTTGTTCAAGGGAAATATTTGGTCGAGAATCTCAGGAAGCTACCAACACGTATGCGTAACTTGCATTCGTGGTACCTTAATGCCTCAAAGGAAGGGATCGAGACTATCATGGTGCGAGTTAGGGAAGAGTACTTCCAGGAATACTGTGTGAACGTTGACTTCAACGAGCTTTTCCAGTTATACAATCTCCAGGCCCTCGACAAATCTATCATCAGTTGCTATTGTTTGTAAGTGATTTATTTAATTTGAGAAGTCTTTAGCTCAGCTCGTTCATTGTCTGCAGATTATAATCCTTTGTGCGCTATATTATGCAGATCGAAGATACTCGAATGCAAAAGGGACGAAATCACGAACATTGGGTTCATTGACCCGCACACAATGCATGTTAAAACTATAGAAGATCCCGTCTATAACAAGGATACACCGGAGACTTTGCTAAGGTTTTTAAAGCGACAACGTGACAAAAAGCTAATAATTTGGCCTTACAACTTCCAGTGAGTCTTACTGTCTTATAACACATTATATTTTGCTCACCGTATGTCAAAATTTTAACTAATGACTTATATATATGACACTACATATTTAAACGTGCGTAGGTTTCACTTTATTCTTCTCGTCATCAATATGCAAATTGGAGAAGTTGAAGTCTTTGACTCACTAAGCAAAGAACCGGAACTATACTTGTCTTGTTATTTAATGCTCAAAAGGTAATTTTAATTGTTATCGGTTTGTTTTGTTAATTTCCTGCTATGAACTAATTGATAACTCTTTTATGCATTTTCTTTTGTCGGGCAGCGTATGGGCAACTTTCATCAAGGAAGATAAGTCCCATGAATGGCCACAGAGGCTGCGATGGAAGGCTAAAGTAAGTAGTACTACCTAGGTCCACACACCTTTAATTATCATACTTGACTATTGTTTGATTGAATTATATTCTTGTAAAGAAATGCCCGCAACAACCACAAGAGACTGATCTGGATTCTACGTTTGCGAGTACATCCACAGAATTGTCAACGAGAGAATGAATAATGCAAGAAATAAAGAGGTACGAAAACAATATTCACAAATTTGTTTTCTTATCATAAGTTGTGCTGAGTTTCAGTAATAGTTGTTTCATTGTGGTTTGAATATATATATACACACACACATATCTCATGTACTCATTTGTATCTTATTCTTTTATAGTTGGCAACAAAGCGGAACAAGCTCTCAATCGATGACCGCTTCATAGCAATAGGCGAGGAATTGGCGGGATTCTTCCTTCGGGACGTCATACCACCATTCGCAGAGTTCCACTATGAATGAAGATGTACATGCTACATATATAGTTCACTCGAAGAGTACCACTATGCTACATGTAATAGACATATATAGAGTACGCCTCGGAGAGTAACACTATGCATGAAGATCGATCTTCATGCATAGTGCTCCTAATTTGCGATCTTATGCAATTACATGTGTTATATTATATGCACCAACTTGCTATGCATCATCTTGATCTTCATGTACTACCTAAACCCAAACGCGTTTCTGGTGCATCGACGCGATATGAAACAAACCGATATCCCTAAACCTCTCCAAAACCCTAAAAAGCAATTCTCTGCCGCGGCAGAGATTCGGGCAAATTCCCTGCCGCGGGTGGGAACCTTTGGTACCGGTTCGTATTACCAACCGGTACCAAAGCTCCTTGGCCCTGAGCTCTCCTGGTGGCCCACGTGGAGGCGCCTTTTATACCGGTTCGTAAGCAACCGGTACGAAAGGGGGGGGCTTTAGTGCCGGATAATTTATACCGGTTGCTCAACCGGTACTCAAGCCCCTCTGGAACCGAGATTCCGTCTCCACTTCCTCAGAAGCCACGCCATGAGACCATCATCGCTGGAAACAGTTTGATGTGGCTCCACGCATGTTTAGTTTTGTTGTTGTTTTTAGTCTAAGATGTCATCTACATAGCCACACACGGAGACAGTTAACCAAATCCCCTTCTTTTGTTCTTGCCTATCCACGGCTGCAGTAGGCGCAAGTGAACTGAAAATTTGATGTTCAAAATTTTAGTCGTCCAAGTTTATTTTATGAGCTGTGTTACGGTGATTGGGTACTACTACCAAGTGCTACCAAGTGCTACCTCTCTGATTAATTCTGTCCGTCCGATCAGGCCAATTATTTTTGCATTTTAAATTAATGAACTAAGGGTATTATTGTCAATTTGTAGGCAACCGCCCCACCCGCACGACCGCATCGCGAGCCTGCCCCGATCTGATTCCCCCCCGTTCCCCCAACCCTCTGCCTCATGCGATCTTGTCTTATGACGTGCCGCCGCCACTGCGGCGACGGCGCCGTAGAGCTTGTTGATCCCCTCTCGTACCTTCCCCATCTACAACTCTCCTCTCCCGTGTGCTGAGCTCCGTTGACGGCAACGGCGGCGTGTTCGCTTATAGGGGCGTAGGCATAGGTGTTGTCGGGGTGGCTCTGCGAGGATCAGGCCGTACGCCTCGTCGCCATCGGTGCCTGACGACGGAGTGCAGCCATGACTAATCGCCGGACACACATTTCTGTACTCACCCGCCACGGCCGCCATTCTTAACTTATGCGGTATGCTTGATGCTGTTGATTCTAATTTTCGCAAAAAAAAGTTCACCGTTCTGATTACTCTTCAACAAAAAATATACATACGTTGAATAGCCTTGGAGAGTTGCATTATTGTCTGCTGGAGTCTATATGAGCATACACTAACTCCTTCAAGATCATAAAGACCACCGAATCACACAGAGTAGTTTATGTAAGATGTGTTTTCAGCATATTCCCACAAAGCCTCATGCTATTTATCTAGGCACTGTCTTGTATGCACTGCTAAACACATTACGGTGCAGACTGCCTCACACGGCAATACAAAAGCCATTTTTCTTTATATACTCTTTATTAGACCCTGTAGTATATTATTCTTTACTGGTCTACACTTTATTATGTTTATACTGCTATAGATGAATCTCTAAGGATAAAGAATAATATATGGTCCAAGTATACGCGTCTGCTTGTGGCTAGTAAATTTGGGGTGCAGTTGACAGTTTATTAGACACAAATTGTTTTCTAGTTTTTTAGTTGACATGATAAAACCTGTAATTATTCATCTGTATGTGATATGTAGGAAGACATGGGTGATGAGTCTGCGGATGAGTACTACGACATCGTCAAGAAGACGTTTGTTAGTGAGGATGATGGATTCGAGTTCTATAACAGTTATGCTCTTGAGAAAGGTTTTAGTGTGTAGAAAAGATATATTGAGTGGGATGAAGCCAACCAGGAGATAATTCTAAGGAAACTGGTATGTAGTCGAGAAGAGAAGCACATGAAGAGAGTAGGAAGAGGAGGCCACAGAACCTCACTCTTGCTGGGTGTCGAGCCAAATTTGTCATTGCAAGAGTCAATAAAATGGTCTGTGGTTTGTGAAGGATTTTGTCGATGAACACACCCATCTGTTTCAATATACATAAAGTAGATTGCAAAGCTATTAGAGGAAAGCTGACTTGTAATACACATTTTGTGTTCCACAAGAACAGAGAAAGAGTTACTTTAACAGCCTGGACATATTGACATACATGTAATATTATGCTGAATTTTATCTTTTGCAAGAATGTCATAATTCAATCAGATAGCGTACAGGTTCTTTTACCTCGTCTTTCATCAACAGTGACGATATAATCATGTTGTTTGAAATGCCTAATGATATTACTGTTAGAGATTAATTTCACATATATACCAGCTACAGTATCCTTGAAGCTATGTTGGAACAGTGATTTCCCCAGGCTGTCATGTAGGGTACCAATGCCTTTGTTGTTCATATGGTAAAGTACACTTAATTGTTGGATGTGGGTTAACGGTATACTTTGAGAGCATGGTAAGGATTTGTTACCGTCGATGCACTCAACCGTAGATACCTCTTCCCCATTTATGTCATTCTCACCCTTCTTTTAGGATAACGATGTCATTTAGATGGTACATTGCTTGACAGTACGATTTCTGAATACCAATGCACTTATGTGGAAAAAATACCCCTCTCTACTTTTCTGCATCGTTTTCACAATTTCACATTCTTTTATTAGGAGGAAAAACTTTGTCATTTGAAACAAGAGAAGAGACTATGTGCTCGTCGCCGCTGCTAAAAGTCAATGCACACTCAGTTCAGGTTGCTCCTTCGTTGTATGGTTGCACTTGCACATGGAACATGTGCAATTTCACATTCTATTCGTTAGGTCTATTGCAGATGAGTCTATTTTCAACGACTAGTGAAATGGCCATGTTTTTCTGAAGTCCAAGGCTACTTGATCTTCCTACAGAATGAACTGTTTTAAGTTGATCCGTCAATTGGCTCCACTGTTTCATTTCTTTCGGTTCCAAGGACCTTTGGATCCGAATTGAATATTCAGCCAATCAGTGCAATTATGGGGTTCATCAGCCAACCAGTGCGATTTCTTAAAACATACGAATAAAAAAACGCAAGCCACATCAGTGCAGTTGATGGACATGCCAAGTTACCACCAATTCTGCTATCACACACGATACTAATAGTATTGGACCTGTCCTTTTTAAACATAAGGCTCGAGAGCCCAGCTTTAAATTAATAAAGCCATCAACCGGCTAGGATACAATGGTGCTGATTACACAAACTTGAACAAGGTAAAAGAAAGAGGCAAAGCCCTAGAGGAACTACAGAGAATTCCACTCGGCACCGCCACCAAAGAGCCCACAAGTACAAGCTACGGAGAACTGCCGCGGACGGAAAGAGACGTGCCAAGCGAAGAGGAGAAGCACCAGCGTCAAAGAGATGAAGATCCGGCTCCGAGACCGCCTCGCCTTGCTGCCGCCGAAGGAGGGACCCTTCCCATCTCATCGGCCAACACAGAACATAGAGGTGGTTGAGCGCCCAAAAAAGCCTTGAACTTGCTGACTGCCGCCACAGGCCTCACCAAAGACACACCCAAACCGCACCACCGTCATTGTCACCACACCGATAGCCCTCTGTCCCCTCAACCCAAAGCGGCGCCTCCAAGGAGGAGAACGACGCATTGCGCCATCGTCGCCCGGCCGTAGCCTGAGTTTTCACCCGGGAAGAAGAGGAATAGGGGGTTACCTCACCAGCCCTTCAAGAAGGAGAACGGCGATAGAATCGTCGCTGCCGATGTGGCTGGCACCGAGCCAGCCAAGAGTTTCCCCCGGCAGCTCCCCACCAAACTCGCACGGACGCAGAACGGGCAGTCCGAGGACCAACCATGCCGTATCTGGCGCAGAGAGATCGGAAAGTGGAGACGCCAACGAACAGACGAAGAACGCGCCGGAGCACGACCACGCCGCACCCAGCCACCCACCGACTCCTCACCGTCCACACGGCCAAGGAGATCGGCCAGCACCCGCGAACGCCACCCGCCTTCCGGTCGACGTCGCCACCCACCGTCCAGGGCCGCCGCCCCGGCGTCCAAACTCCGCCCGCCGCAGATCCGAGGGAGCCCGGAGGACCACATAGCAAGGGATCCGCCTCCATGAGCGCTCGTCGGCCAGCAGCACCACCACGGACCTGGAAGTGGCCAGAGCAGCACCTGCAGCCCCATGGCTGCCTGTGGCACTAGATCTGGGGATTTGGTGGGCTCGGCCGGGCCCGGGGCCCCTGCCCCGGCCCGCGCGCGAGGCGGCCGCCCTGGCCGCGCTGCCCGTCCGGCTCCACTCACAGGTCGTAGCGCCGCCGCCCGACCGCCAGGCGTCGTGGACGCCCACCCTCGCGCCGCGCCGCCCGCCTCCATCAGACCGCATCGGGCCGAGCTCGCGCCGCCCGCCGTGGCAGAAGCTTCCGCGGAAGCCGCCGCCGCCCCGAGCACGCACATCCTGCAGAGCCGCCGTCGAACAGCCGCGCTGCCACGCCCCCTGCCCAGCGCCGCGCCTCCACGCCGCGCGCCATCACCGCGAGGAGGAGAGAAGGCGCCCCGCCGCCGACGCGACCGAGCTCGCCGGGCGCCCTGGCGGCGGCGAGGCGGGAGAGGAGGACGGGGCTGGCGGCGGCGGACTAGGGTTTCGCCCTGGGACTCGCGGGAGCCCAGGACGAAACGTGATCAGAGTTAGGCAGACACCAGAACATATGGACCTGTCCTTCGGCGGCAGCATCGCTGATAGCCATCATACTTTGGCTCACCCTTGGTTTTGTGTCATAGCACATGAATTTCCAGCATTGGCTGTGTTCTCGACTGGCTTAAAACGCAGTTGAGTTCTCTCAATGCAATGATTTGATAAGACCTTTCTATTCTATAGTGTACATGAAGCATCTGCAATTCTATCACCGGTTCTAATATACTATCCACTGTGTTGTGTCCTCCCTGCAAAAGCTGATCGCCTGCTGAGTTCCTGAAGAGAAGCTGCACCAGGAAGGCCTGCTCATGTACCTGTAGGAGCACAAGGACAAGGTCTCCGAAATCACCGCGGCCATCCTGTCAGCAGGCACCGATCTAGTAGAATCCCGCAAATCCCCCACGAAGATGATGACAGCACTAGCAGTAGCGAGGGCGGCGACGGCACGTGCGGCGAGAGCCTGTCGTGCTTGCGAGTGCACGGACCTCTTGGAGGCATTGACGAGGATAGAAAGGGTGCTGGACAAGAAAGTTGTGAAAAATTGCATGACTTGCTACCAAAGCTTATGACCGAACCAACTTTTAAGTTCGAGTTCGATACTACCATGTTACAATTTCTGAAGTTGTTGATGGGACAATTGATTCTCTACTAGACGACCGACTGGTACAAACCTTTTCTGTCCAAATATATACCATGCCTCCACTGACTAAAATGCTTGTGCGCGAGGACAATTTGTTGGGTGTTTTTCTTGAAAGTTTGAGAGATCTATTTAGTTGGTTTTGAGTCTATGTAAGAACAATATAGGAAATAAGCACTTACCAGTGCCTCCATCTCCCATGAGGACACGTTACTGTTTAATTGGTTTTGGTTTTCCTCCTGTGCTTCAAAGAACAAGCTAAGCAGAGAGTGGACAAGATTCTAAATGTGCAGTCTCTGCTGGTGCAGATATACACAGGGCAAACAGCTGCACGATAAGCGAGTGATGGTCTCATAAAGCCGGCAAAAAAATCTGCCTGGCATCATCGTCCCAACTTGTATCACTTGAGTGGCAACAAGTTGTGGCTAAAAATCGGAGAATCTACCAATCAGCCAAAGACAGAAAAATCAGAATGACATGCACAGGATTCAAACATCAGGATTTCTACACATGGTGCTTTTGCTCAGCTATGCCAGCCGTTGGCTGCCTTCAGCTCCACGAGTTTGCCTGCCACTAGTGCTAGTGCATGCGTCAGGACGGCAAAAACTAACAGCGTATCTCATCACAACTAACAAGGGAACAAATCTACTACTTTCAGCATGCATGCTCCCTATATCAAAAGGCGGTCGGCCTATGCATAGCTAGCCATGTGGGTAGAAAATGTGTGGTGAGAGATGTGGTCACCACGGTTACCACACATACATATATTCTGAGCACCGACTTGAACTTCCCTGGACACAAGGTTGAACTTCCCGGAGAACATGGTTGACCTTTCTGTCGAACATACCTGAACTTCTCATTTTCTTTAGAGCTACTGATTCTACTTCGTGTTTCCCAACCATTTGTTGAAATGAGTGATATGTTGGAAAGATAATGAAAAACCGCAACTTTTTCATGTTCACACTTTTTGCACATTTTGCGGTGTAAATTTAATTTTAAAAATACGAAAACTATATGGCCAGAAAACGAACTTTTAGTTTGATTTTTGAATTATCGAAACTGTACAAATGATATATCGTTGGATAGATAATGAAATTGAACTTTTTCATGTTTTACGTTTTTTCAAAATCCTCACAGTTTTTGAATCATTTTGAAAATACCAAAATTCAGACGTACTCAAAAAACGGGCGGACAGTAATTTGGACGATTTGTTTCAACCGTTTGTCGGAATGATGCAAATGATATGGCGTTGGAAAGCTATGGAGGCGCAACTTTCTTATTCCAATTGTTTTCTCTAATTTCTTACAGTTTAATGGAAAAACTCGAAATATTGTCCGTCCGTTTTATGTGACGGGCACCAAATGATTTCCCCCGCGATTTCCATGCGGTATAGTTAAACAATGAAATGATATACGGTTGGAAAGGTCTCAAAATGGCGCATATTTTTTGTATCTACCATTTTTGCCAACTCCGAACGATTTGAAAGTAATTTTAGAAGTTTTGAAATCATGTTTTCGGTATTTTTTGTGGGATAACGATTTGAATTTGATAGATTAGATCCATTTATTTGTTGTAAAATGTTGTAGGTAATGAAATTAGACATATACTCTACCATCTAAAGCTTTTTGTGACCATGATTGAAGTGGTTGGTGATCAAATCGATGAGATTCACTACAACACAATAGAGCTTTGGTAACACAATCATGTAACACATGGTAGAGTATGTTACTGGTAAAATTGGATTAACACAACATTTGTGTGCCAACGGTCAACAGTAACACAAACTGTATCAGAGCCAAAAGTATGTTACAGGGACAATGACACTAGTAACATGTAATTTTGTGTTACTTCACCCGTGTTACAAATAATATGATTGTAGTAACACAAAATCATATTTTGGTACCCAGTGTTACAAATCATATATACATGAGTATGGATAAAGGAGAAAAGAAAAGTATTACCATGCCCATTTCATCTATCAAATAAATTGTTGTCTAGAGGGCTCGAATGTTCGACCAAACACTAGTGCCGAACAAGCTAACGATAAGATATGCTAAGCGTTCGTGTTGCATTATTACATTCAACTTACATAATAAATTAGATCAGAAGTTGGGCCACACAAGGGACCTGTGTTATCGATTTGCTATCGTACTTGTCCTCTATTTATATTGTGTTGGGACAAGACTAGGTGTGAAATAAACCCCTAGTCAATTCCCGTTCCTAAAACAACACCAATACATAGCTCAAATATAATCTAAAAAATACACGAAATAATTATACTTTACGATCTATGTACAAGTTAGGTCGTATACACAAGGTAGTTTAAAAAGTACTTAGTTACAACTCTGATTTTTCTATGGTTTTCCAAGGTCTATTTACATTTTTCAAAACTCAAGGTTTATTTACTAAAAGTATCTCTAAACTGGGAATTCTAACAAGTGGCTGAAAATAGCACGCCAAGTGGGCCTAGCATAAGGGATGTCCCAGCAACTGCCAATGAAAGACAAATACCGATGTCAAAAAATTAGGGAGCACGGCTTGCGCGGGGAGGTTAAGATTTTCAGTCCCTCACGCGGGATGTGAAAATTTTAGATCCCCTTAATTTATACCCGCATCATCCGCCAAAGGGTTAACTAGCAAACCCTCCTGATCTCCCATTCCGTGTGCCTCCCCACGTTCCCATTCCTCACCGATCGAGCCTCCTCCACAGATTACTTTCAAGCCGTAGTCTGGATCCATCAAAGACGATGCGGCCCTTCTCTCCTAGCAGTGCAACACCACCAATCTTTTCATTCTCATCGTCGGGAGATGTAGCCTGGATCTCCAGAGACGACGCACTCACGACGCAGATCTCGGCGAGGGAGGCGGCAGCAGTCGCGAGGCGCGATGTCCTTCATCGACGCCGATCTCACGTGGATTCAGATCTCCATCAGACCTTTCTTTAATTCAGTACGGTGAGTCAAAGTCCTTTTTTGTGCCTTATCGTCAATCTGCCATTACGTGCCTCTACAATCGCGTATCTGCAGGCTTTCAATCTTTTTTCTCCTCCGAAGTTGTGCTGTTAGGATGCGAGATCGCCGGAATATAGTACACTAGATGTTTTTCTACTGGGTGTGTTGTAATCTCGATGCCGACACTCACTACATGGGATGTCAAGATGGGTTTGCTAGGTCAGTATCTCCGTGCACCCCTAGTTGCTTTAACTATTTTTTGTACGGAGTAGAAGATAATACTTTCATTGATCAAGACGCTGGGTAACTATGGTGTCTTTTGAACCCAAGATGTTACAGGTCAGAAATCTGAAAACCAGGTTTCAGCAACACCACACCATCCCACCAAGTCTGTATGCCATTTTGTTGTCATTTCGCCCTATCTTCTGAATACTTCAAATTTCGAGTTGCTGGACAAACTACTTGAGTTGGTTCATATATGCTCACTGCATCTACTACCACTTGTGTTGTCTTTCCTTAACAAAAGACCCATTAACCATTAGAGTTGAAAACTGTAGTCTGCTGAGGCAAGCTAGTTTGTAGGCTTCCTCACATATGCAAATCTTAGATTCAATTTACTAGCACCTATCCCACTTATAATCGTCTCTTAATGTAGAATGTACTAGCTGCATATTTTTAAGAAATTTGTGTATGTATTATTCTCCATTTTCGTGCACATAAACTTGTTATTTCCATGAGTATTCCAAGAAAAGCATGGTTCACCTTCTAGATTATGATAATTCAGCCTTTACGATATATTTTGAAAGTTTCTGTTGTGTATTTGTGTTGTTTTAACAGGCGATACTAATGCCGTGAAGGACTGATTGTTTGATGCGAATTTTCAAGATGTGGCAAGAGTTGTAGTTATGATACCAATAATCAAATGATTATGCGGAATCGACAATCCTATACTGGAGGAAGCTAAGATCGCCAAAAAAAGGTGGATGGTACTTATGTATACGTAGAGTATCAGATATCCAAGAAGATGTATACTAAGATTCAAAACATGTCTATGTAAATTTTCGTTCGGATTGTTTTTCAGCTGCCAAGAATGCCCTTTGTCACTTTTACTTCCATCAATGTTCAATTTTGGACCAATGATATTGATATTTATTAATTACAATGCATAAGTATCCTGCACTCTTGTATATTCGTAATAAATATCTAAATATATTCAATTTGAGGATTTGTTTTGCTTCAACTTTTGTCATATTTTAATGGTGAAAGCATCATAAAAAATAATTAGTTAACTGACCACATGGACTGATTTTCTTAAACAAATGTATATTCCATAAAATGGGCACCTAGCTGTGTGTCTAATAACCAAAACAAAATATTGTAGCAGGGTACGAAATACATTGTAGCGTGTTACTAGGATACATGATAGCTATAAAGCTACAAAGGTGTTACTAGTTATGTTACTATATGTACACAATTTTGTTACCAAGAATATGCTATGTCTACGAAAAATATGTTACTATCGGTGTTACTATTTTTACAAAAATGTGTTACGAGCACATCTGGTAACACATAATATGCATGTTACTATAGCATAAGTTGTAACATTGTTTTTAACATGTGGTAACAATTATTATGTGTGACTGTCAACACCACTTAGTAACACGGCCTAATGGAACACATTTCAATATATGTTACTACATGGCCCAGTAACACTATTTTTTACCTGTAGTATCACAAGACTGTGATACCAAAGCTATGTCGTGTTGTAGTGATTTGAACAATAGATTTCCGCCCCGTAAAAGCAGGGCATTGAACTTCCCTCGACACGAACTTGCACTTCTAGGGAAATGCGGTTGTACTTCTCGGCGCTGTTTCACGATAGTGTTCAGTAAAATGACTATAAGTTTCTCATACGGTGTCCGTTTGAGGTCCATGGCCACACAAAATGCTCAGCACAACCACGTACATCTGAACTTCTCCGCGACATGTCCTTGTACTTCTTGACCTTTGTGGTTGTACTTCCTGGAAATGTTTTGATCCTAGTGTGTTTTATAAAAACTAGCATGT
This sequence comes from Lolium multiflorum, assembly GCA_030979885.1. Taxonomy (NCBI): domain Eukaryota; kingdom Viridiplantae; phylum Streptophyta; class Magnoliopsida; order Poales; family Poaceae; genus Lolium; species Lolium multiflorum. The sequence goes on along the minus strand of CM061750.1, from coordinate 103,493,760 downwards.
GTGCTTCGAAATGATAATTTTAGATTGTCCCTATATTCTATTTAAGAGATTCTGCACTTCTCAGATCTTAATATATGAACTTCACAACATTCCTATTTGAACTTTTGTTGGAGTGTTTTCTTTGAACACTTTTATTCCTGTAATTACCGCTTGTACTTCATGTAGTCTCCGCGTGTACTTCTCTGAATCTCCACTTGTACTTCCTCCCAAATGACGGGATTATTTTGATTTTTCTACATTTGGACTTTGTCAGGTTTCTTGTATTTCCTATTTTAAGTGGGTGTACTGCTTGTGTCGAATGGTTGTACTTCTCGTTGTCAAGTATATGAACTTCCTCGCACGTGACTGGATTATTTTTATTTTTTGTACATTTCAATTTTGTCAGTTTTCTTGTACATCCATATTAAGTAGCTGTACTGCTCGTGTTGATTGGTTGTACTTCTTAGCATCAACTATTTGAACTTCCTCGCAGATGACGGGATTTTTTTCTGGATTTGGATTTTGTTGGCGTTCTTGTACTTCCTATAATAAGTGCTTGTATTTCTCATGTTAAATGGTTGTACTTATCAGTGTTAAGTATTTGAACTTCCTCTTGGATGACCGGATTATATTTTTTTGTACATTTGGATTTTCTCATTTTTTCTTGTACTTCATATATTAAGCTTGTGTACTGCTCGTGTCGAATGGTTGTACTTCTCAGCGTCAAGTATTTTAACTTCCTCGTGGATAATAAGATTATTTTGTTTTTTCCACATTGTTTTTTAGTTGGTTTTCTAGTACTTCCAATATTAAGTGGGTGCACTGCTCGAGCCAAATGTTTGTACTTCTCAACCACAAGTATTTGAACTTCACTCCGGATGACTACATTATTTTGTTTTTTCTACATTTCGATTTTGTCGGTTTTCTTGTACTTACTATAATAAGCGGTTGTACTGCTCATGTCGAATGGTTGTACCTCCCATCATCAATTATTTGAAGTTCCTCGCGGATGACGGGATTATTTTGTTGTTTCTACATTTGGATTTTGTCGGATTTCATGTACTTCCTATAATAAGTGATTATACTTCCCGCAGTTGTTGCTTGTACTTCTAGAAATGTTTTCTTATACTTCCCGTGAGATAAAATAAATTGCATGATTTATTATTTTTAATACACTACAAGGAAAATTGTGTGCTTCCTAAGACTAATTAGTTGTACTTCCCAATGTTGATGTGTATACTTTGCGAGAAATGAAATTCGACTCGTACTCTACCATATAATAGCTTGAAATAGTGACAACTAGAGAAGGTCGTATTTGTACTGCCTATTGTTTTTATTAATTGCCAGCACTTGACAAGGGATTATAAACATACGATGATAATATGTGCACTTCGCTGAATTTTTGCTAAATGATTTCCTTTCACCCTTTGAAAGTTGAATATGATCTCCAAGAAAATATGTGTACTTCCCGCTATAAAAGCTTACACTTCCTAGGTTACGAACTTGCGCTTCCCGACGCCATATACTCGTACTTTCGGTACTACCCCATATACTTCCCTGATAAATTTTAATTTGTTTTGCTTGGACTTTCAATACAAACTATTTGTGCTTCCAGGCGTTACACACTTGTACTTACCGAAGCCATATACTCGTACTGCCGGTGCTACCCCATGTATTTCCCTGATAAATGTTAACTTTATTTTGCTTGGACTTTTCAATATGGACTATTTGTGTAGGAGAACGTAGCATAGAAAACAAAAATTTTCCTACGGCGAACACGCAATCCAAGCCAAGATGCAATCTAGAAGACGGTAGCAACGAGCACTACAAGAAAAGTTGCCATGGCCGACGAAGTTGAAGTCGCGCCGTGGTTGCTGGTGTACCATGGCCGACGATTTTGGTCCCTCCGTGGTGCATGTCAAAACTTTTTTTTTCGTTTTGAGGCCACCTAGCCCGACGAAAGCGGCCAAAACGTGGCGTATGGTGGCCCGGGACGTGGTGCATCTCGGAATCTCGGGTTCGCCCGAGTCAACGCAAAACCGCACCGCCGAGGGATGTAGGGCCTGGGATGCAGCCTCTCTCGGCATTGTTTTTTCTACATCGCGCCATCTCGCTCAACGTTCTCCGATCGAGCCGCTTATTTATGCAGGATCATGGGTCCCGCATGTCATCCTCTATGAACCAAAATTCTTTCTATTCTTGGATTTTTTTGACCCGATTTCTGGCTACTTCCTTTTCTTTTGATCCCTTGCCGCCTTGAAACGTTGAGACCGCTAAATGGGACCCGCATGTCATCCTCTATGTGCAATCAACTTTCTTTTCTTGGAGTTTTTTTTGGCACCTCAAATTTGGTCACTTGCCTTTTTCTTTCGATCCCTCGCCGCCTCAAAACGGTGATGTCGTTGCTGCTAACTGACCCGTGTCATCCTCTATGTACTATAAAACTTTCTTTTCCTGGATTATTTTTTGGCACCTCAAATTTGGTCACTTGCCTTTCTTTCGATCCCCTGCCGCCTCTCAAACGAGGTGATACCGCTGTCGCAATGGGACCCGCATGTCATCCTCTATGTACTATAAAACTTTCTTTTCTTGAATTATTTTTGGCTCCCGATATTTTTTCACTTGCCTTTTTCTTTCGATCTCATGCCGCCTCTCAAACGGTGATACCGCTGCTGCTAAATGGGACCCGCATGTCATCCTCTATGTACTATAAAACTTTCTTTTCTTGATTTTTTTGGCACCTCATATTTGGTCACTTGACTTTTCTTTCGATCACCTGCTGCCTCTCAAACAGTGATACCGCTGCTAAATGGGACCCCATGTCATCCTCTATGTACTATAAAACTTTCTTTTCTTGGATTTTTTTGGCACCTCATATTTGGTCACTTGATTTTTTATTTGATCACCTGCTGCCTCTCAAATGTTGATACCGCTGTGCTAAATGGGACCCGCATGTCATCCTCTATGTACTATAAAACTTTCTTCTTGGATTTTTTTTGCACCTCATATTTGGTCACTTGACTTTTCTTTCCCTGCTGCCTCTCAAACGTGATACCGCTGCTGCTAAATGGGACCCGCATGTCATCCTCTATGTACTATAAAACTTTCTTTTCTTGAATTATTTTTGGCTCCTCATATTTTTTCACTTGCCTTTTTCTTTTTCGATCCCCGCCCTCAAACGGTGATACACGCTATTAATGGACCCGCATGTCATCCTCTATGTACTATAAAACTTTCTTTTCCTGGATTATTTGGCACCTCATATTTGGTCACTTACCTTTTTCTTTCGATCACCTGCCGCCTCTCAAACGGATACCGCTGCTAAATGGGACCCATGTCATCCTCTATGTACTATAAAACTTTCTTTTCTTGGATTTTTTGGCACCTCATATTTGGTCACTTGACTTTTCTTTCGATCCCCTCGCTCTCTCAAACAGTGATACCGCTGCAGCTAAATGGGACGCATGTCATCCTCTATGTAAATCATGTTTCTTTCCTTGAATTATTTTGGCTCCCGATATTTGGTCACTTGCCTTTTTCTTTCGATCTCATGCCACGTTTGAAACGCTGAGGAACCTGCTGGCTCATGGACCCGCATGTCATCCTCTATGTACTATAAAAGTTTATTTTCTTTTATTTTTTCACCCTCTATTTTTGGCTACTTCCTTTTTCTTTGATCCCCCGCCGCCTTGGAAACGTATGGTAAGCTGCCGACTCATGGGACCCGCATGTCATCCTCTATATAATCAACTTTCTTTTCTTTTGATCTCAAGCCGCATTTGAAACGGAGAAGCTGTGGTTAAATGGGACCCGCATGTCATCCTCTACGTACAATAAAGTTTCTTTTCTTGGATTATCTTTGGCTCCTGATATTTTTGTCACTTGCCTTTTTCTTTCGATCTCATGCCGCCTTTGAAACGTTGAGTAAGGCCTGGCTCATGGGTCCCGCATGTCATCCTCACGAACAATAAGTTTCCTTTCTTGGAGTTATTTTTTACCCCTAATTCTCGCTATTTGCCTTTTTCTTTTGATCTCCTGCCCCTTCGAAACGATGAGGACGCCTGGTGTCGGTCCCACATGTCATCCCTATGAACAATAAAAGTTTCCTTTGATGGATTTATTTTGAACCCCTCATTAATTTCTGGATATTTCCCCTGCCGCCTTGGAATCGTTGAGATGTGCGCTCATGGGTCCCATGTCATCCTCTCGTAACTGTAAATGTTTATTTTCTTGGATTTTGTTGACCAAACGATTTTTGGCTTATTTTTTCTTTCATCTCCTGCCGCCTTTAAAACGTTGAGGACGCGCTGGCTCACGGGTCCCACATGTCAACCTCTATGAACAATAAACGCTGAGGATCCGCTGCCTCATGGGTCCCGCATGTCATCCTCTCGGAACGAAAATTTTCTTTTCTTGGATTTTTTACCAACAGATTTTTGGTTTATTTTTCTTTCCATCCCCTGCCTTTAAAACGTCGACGATTGTTTGCTCATGGGTCCCATGTCGCCCCGTACAAGAAACATATGATATCTTGATTATTTTGCAGACAATAAACAATGTATTGCGCTTTGAGCTATTTCAAACGGATAGTTAAATCTTTATTTTTTATTAAACAAACTTATATGTTGAATCTCCTTGTTTTTTTGTCTTTGCGAAGCATAGAACTTTCCTGTTTTAGAAAATTCCGAACTTTCTTGTTTTGGAGTGGGCTGAAATTGTACGAGTCAAAAGGCAAGTGTTCGAAAGCCCGTATGTCCAGATGCAGCCGAATTGAAATCTTTCTTCTTGGATTTTTTTTCACCCCCTGATTTCTGGCTACTTCATTTTTCTTTTGGTCCTGTGCCGCCTTGGAAACGTTGAGACCGCTGCTGCAAAATGGGACCCGCATGTCATCCTCTACGTACAATAAAATTTCTTTTCTTGATTATTTTTGGCTCCCCGATATTTGGTCACTTGCCTTTTCTTTTCGATCCCGTGCAGCCTCTCAAACGGTGATACCGCAGCTACAACATGGGACCCTATGTCATCCTCTACGTACACAAACTTTCTTTTCGGATTATTTTGGCTCCCTCGATATTTGGCCCACTTGCCTTTTTTCTTTCGATCTCATGCCACGTTTGAAACTTTGAGGAACTCCGCCGGCCTGTGGACCGCATGTCATCCTTTATGTGCTATAAAAGTTTATTTTCTATGGTTTTTTTTCACTCTCTGTTTTGTTATTTCCTTTTTCTTTTGATGTCCTGCCGCCTTGGAAAGTTGAGTAAGTTGCTTACACATGGGACCCGCATGTCATCCTCATACAATCAAGCTTTTCTTGAATTATTTTGCTCTATATTCTCAATACTTCTGCCTTTTCTTTTCATCTCATGCCACGCTGAAAACGTTGAGGAACCCGCTGGCTCATGGGACCCGCATGTCATCCCCTCTGTACTATAAAAGTTTGTTTTCTTGGATTTTTTTTCACCCTCTCAATTTTTGGCTCCCGATATTTCGTCACTTGCCTTTTACTTTTGATCCCCCGGCCCCTTGGAAAGTAAGCTGCTGGCACATGGGACCCGCATGTCAACCTCTATGTCCATCAACTTTTTCTTGGATTTTTTTGACCCCTACTTTCTAGCTACTTTCTTTTCTTTTGATCTCAAGCCGCTTTCAAACTGAGACCGCTGCTAAAAAATGGGACCCGCATGTCATCCTCTATGTACAATAAATCTTTTTTTTTTTTTTTGGCACCTCATATTTGGTCACTTGCGTTTTTTTCTTTCGATCTCATGCCACCTTTGAAACGCTGAGTAAGCTGTCTGGCTCATGGGTCCCCCATGTCATCCTCTAATTAACAATAAAAGTTTCCTTTCTTGAGTTATTTTTCCCCTAATTTCCGGCTACTTCCTTTTTCTCCCTGTCGCCTTTGAAACGTTGAAAACTTTCTTTTCTTTGATTTTTCTGGCACCCCATATTTGGTCACTTGCCTTTTCTTTTGATCTCATGCCGCCTCTCAAACGGTGATACCGCCGATGCTAAATGGGACCCGCATGTCATCCTCTATGTACTATAAAACTTTCTTTCTTGAATTATTTGGCCCCCGATATTTGGTCACTTGCCTTTTTCTTTTCGATCATCTGCCGCCTTTCAACGGTGATACCGGTCACGCTAAATGGGACCCGCATGTCATCCTCTATGTACACAAAGCTTTCTTTCTTGGATTATTTTTGGCTCCCGATATTTGGTCACTTGCCCTTTTCTTTCGATCCCATGCCGCTTTGAAACGTTGAGGAAGCGGCTGGCCCATGGGTCCCGCATGTCATCCTCTATGAACAATAAAAGTTTCCATTGTTGGAGTTATTTTTTACCCCTAATTTCTCGCTACTTCTTTTCTTTTGATCCCCTGCCGCCTTTGAACGTTGAAGAATCTGCTCGCTAATGGGTCCCACATGTCAGACTCTATGGACGATAAACCTTTCTTTTTTTGGAGTTATTTTGACCCCTAATTTTTGGCTATTTTGCCTTTTTTTTTTGGATCCCGTGCTGCCTTGGAAGCGTTGAGGATGCTGTCCTCATGGGTCCCGCAGGTCATCCTCTCTTTAACGATAAATGTTTCTTTCGATTTTTTTACCCACCGATTTTTGATTTATTTTTTCTTTCGATCCCCCGCCGCCTTTAAAACTTTGACGACGCTGCTGGCTCATGGGTCCCGATGTCAGCCTCCCCGTACAAAGAAACATGTGATATCTTGATTATTTTACAGACAATAAAAAGTGTATTTCGCTCTGAGCTATTGTAAACGGATAAATTAAATCTTTATTTTTACATAAACGAACTAATATGAATCTCCTTGTTTTTGTTTTGTTTTTGCGAAGCATAGGACTTTCTTGTTTTGGAGTGGGCTGAAATTGTACGAGTCAAAAGACGTCCAGCAGGTTAGAAGGCCAGATGGCCAGGCAGCCCCAATTTATATCTTCCTTATCTTGGATTATTTTTTGATCAAAAGGCCCAGCAGGGGTACATCCTTTTTCTTTTGGTCCTGTGTGCCGCCTTGGAAACGCTCTGCCTCATGGGTCCCGCATGTCATCCTCTATGAACTATGAACTCTAAAAGTTTCTTTTTTCTTGGATTTTTTTTCACCCTCTGATTTTTGGCTATTTCCTTTTTTCTTTTGTTCCCCCGCCGCGTGGGACCCGTATGTCATCCTCTATGTACAAAAAACTTTTCTTTTGGAGTTTTATTCTCTACTTTCTTTGTCTTTTGATCTCAAGCCGCATATGAAACATTTCGCTGCTGCAAAATGGGACCCACATGTCATCCTCTATGTAAACAAATTGCTTTTCTTGGATTATTTTTCACGCCCGATTTTTGGCTATTTCCTTTTTCTTTCGATCCCCCGCTGCCTCTCAAACGGTGGACGCTGCTCGCTCATGGGTCCCACATGTCATCCACTATGAACAATAAAGTTTCTTTTCTTCGATTTTTTTCACCCTCCTCGCTTTTGGCTATTTTTTTTCTTTTGATCCCCCGCCGCCTTGGAAACGTTGAGGATGTTGCTGCAGCGTCATGGGACCCGCATGTCATACTCTATGTAATAATAAAAGTTTCTTTTCTAGGTTTTTGGCCCCCGATATTTGGTCACTTGCCTTTTTCTTCAATCTCATGCCGACTCTCAAAGGTACAATAAAAGTTTCTTTCTTGGATTATTTTTGGCTCCCGATATTTGGTCATCTACTTGCCTTTTTCTTTCGATCTCATGCCGTCCTTGAAACGTTCGAGACCGCTGCTACAACATGGGACCCTATGTTATCCTCTATGTACAATGAAAGTTTCCTTTTTTCATGGATTATTTTTTGTGCCCTTGATATTTGGTCACTTTCCTTTTTCTTTTCATCTCATGCCGCCCGTCCGAAACGACGAGTAAGTTGTTGGCTCATGGGACCCGCATGTCATCCCCTATGTACACAAAGTTTTTTTCTTGGATTTTTTACCCCCCGATTTTTGGTCACTTGCCTTTTTCTTTCGATCCCGTGCCGCCTTTGAAATTGTGGACGCTGCTGGCTCATGGGTCCCACATGCCAGCCTCTATGAACAATAATATTTCTTTTCTTGGATTTTTTTACCCCCGATTTTCTGGCTATTTGCCTTTTTCTTTGGATCCCCGACCGCCTTTGAAACGATGAGGACGCTGCTGGCGCATAGCCCCCACATGTCAGCCTCTAAGAACAATAAACATTTCTTTTCTTGGATTTATAGTTGACCCCTAATTAATGGCTATTTCGCTTTTTTCCCCACTACTTTAGAAACGTTGAGGACGCTGCTGGCTCATGGGTCCCATATGATAGCCTCTATGAAAAGTAAAACATTTACTTTCTTGGATTTATTTTTTTCCGACACCTAATTAATGACTACTTGGTTCTTTTCTTTTTGATCCCGTGACGCCTTGGAAACGTTGAGGCCCCGTCGGCTCATGGGTCCAACATGTCACCCTATGAACAATAAGAGTTTCTATTGTTGCATTTATTTTTGACCTCAATTTCTGGCTATTTGCCTTTTTCCATTGCCTCGCCACCTTAGAAACGTTGAGGACGCCGGCCGGGCCGGGTCCCACATGTCATCCTCTTTGTGCTATAAAAGTTTCCTTTGTCGGATTTATTTTTTGACCCCTAATTTCTCAAGCATTTGCCTTTTTCTTTCGAACTCCACCGCCTTTGAAACGTTGATGACGCTGCTGCAAACTGGGTACAATATGTTAGCCTCTTTGTGCGATAAACCTTTCCTTTCTTTGGATTTTTGGACACTGATTTGTGCTACTTGCCTTTTCTTTTCGATCTTCCATTTCCCTTTGAGAAACGCCGAGAACGATACTGGTTCGTGGGTCCCACATGTCATCCTCTCTGAATGATAAATGTTGGGGCTGCGGCTGCAAGATACGTCCCACATGTCAGCCTGACTGTTTAATAAACGTTTCCTTTCTCGAATTTATATTTGACCCCTGATTTCTGGCTACTTTGCCATTTCTTTCGATCCCCTGCATGTCCGTGCTACTCCACCGAAAACAGACCAGCATGTATTCATCACAATACGGGTAGCTAATTTAGGAAAAATGTGTTCATCACGGGATTCAAACAAAGATCTTCATCTCTGCTAAATTTTGATTTCACCAAAAACCGAACAGCGTGTGTTCATGACTTTAACTTCACAAACACTATGTTTTTTCTATAAAATAAGGTCACCATCCGTTCCTTTATTGTAGGCATTTGCGAAAAGTGTCTTTGGCTAAGGCACCATGGTTTCGGGTCGTTTTTAAAAAATCAAATAGCACACATATTTGTTTCAAAAAAAGAAAATGAATGTAGACATAATAAATAAAGTAACCTACAAGCGTGTAAAATTTTAATATGATATTCTTTATATTTTAGACTACACAAAAAAGACAAAATCTTTGAAATTTGGAGATTTGAAATATGTATACCCAGATCCACACGTTTGTTACTTTTGTGTAGCCCAGAATTTTTTTATTTGAAACTGAAATTTTGCACGTTTATGGGACAATTCATTAGCTACTCCATGATTTGTTTTCTAATTTTTTGAACAAATAAATTTTTTTTTATTTTTTTCTAAAATAGCAGGAGCAATGGTGCCCAAGAGCACCAAATCTCTTAATAGGCATTTGCGCCTAATAGCGTGAGCTTAGCTAATTTTTGAAGAAAAAAAGATGTCCATTGTGGTATTCAGGACAAAGATCTTCATGTCTGCTACTGCACCAAACAACAAACCAGCATGTATTCATCACAATACGGGTAGCTAATTTGTGAAAAATATGTTCAACACGGGATTCAAACAAAGATCTTCATCTCTGCAAATTTTGATTTTAGCAAAAACCGAACAGCGAATGTTCATGAGGTTAAGTTCACGAACACTATGTTTTCTCTATAAAATAAGGTCACCATCTCTCTTATTTCTCAAGGAAAAACAGGTGGAAGTGTTGGGACGAACCACATGGGTGCTTCGGCTCTATGTTCAGTCTTCTTTTTTTGTACCGCAATCTTTTGAGCTTCATGGCAGACTCCCATTGACGTGCATTTCGCACCAATTTGGCCTTGACGTATCCATGTATCACGGCGCGATTGTGGGTAGCAAAGACACAGTCAGGTTTGAACAATTGGAAATCTGGTTCTGCAGCCTCTGCGTCGACTGGCGGGGGTAGCATGAAAATTGGGTGATTGAGTCCAAGAAATAAAGAACGCCCTTCAAATTGTTCAATCTTTCCCACCTTGCCTCTTCTACAGGGTCCAAGGTATGGGCAGATCTCAAGAAAACGGAGCACCGTACCAAAGGATAAGACCTCAGCTTGTTACCCATATGTAATATTGGAGGACCGAGGATGGGCCGATAACCTTTAACCCGAATCCACGCGAGATCAGATTCACCAGTAATGGACTCTGCTCTCAGTGCCAGGAACCAAGTGCGCTGGTCATAAAATCCAAGAAATACATCTTCATCTTCATAATTATGATTATCACCATCATCATCTAATTCTTCATCATCTAATTCTTCATCATCAAATTCGTCTTCTTCTAATTCTTCTTCTTCTAATTCTTCTTCATCAACATCATTATCTTCATCGGCACCTCCATCGCCTTGAGCCACATTTGCTTCATCATCTTCCATGACAACATCTCCCTCGATTTGAGCGAAAATTGCAGCCACTTCTGCTTCTTCATCTTCAATGACAGGGGCGTCAATGAGACGCGGGGCTGCATGTGTCCCTACAATGCACAAAGATCAACCACAATGCAGCAAGTAGGAACTACACTGAAAATTATCTCTTCTCTCTTCTATCTTCTATTTTCTACTACTATAAGGCACCAGTTTTTAACAAGACATGTCGCAGCAATTCCAACTGTTGGTGTCCAAAATCTAACGGTTGGGATTAGAGGTATTCGCATGAAAAAAATACCACACCAGTGTCCACGTGTTTCTAGAACCGTCATGTTTCCATTATGAAGAAAAATCAGAGCAGCCTCACACCGATATCACACGTCCCACTTGATAGTGATTAAGAAAGGTTCCAAATTTTTGTTCATATTTATAAACTGTATGCTCACACTTATTTTGATGGTATAACCAAATTATTAGTTGTATTGAAAGTTTGAACTACATTTCGAACGCAACTTTTATACATCAGTATTGCGAATCGTAATTGGTCCAACATGTGCACGAACATTTTCGTTGAACATAACATATACTCACCACAGGTATATGGTTTCCAAACCAGAACATCTCCATACGGATATGTAATTGCGTATACACGATGTAGGTGTGAACTTGTACCATATCCAGGAATGCCCATGGCATCGACATAGCTGTTTCTATCAAAGAATTCAGGGTTTCTCAGGATATTCCACTCCTTTTCTAGGGGCGCTTGTAGGATAGCAATCAATTCGTCAAATACAACGATTACCTCGTAATGCCATGGCCCTGCTAGATCATCTTTGTACGGCCTCTTGACGATCCGTACTTTGAGCAGTTCCAAACTTTTATCTATTTTGTATTTGAACAGGAATGGTGGGCTGCCATGCCACCATTCACTAGTAGGGCCCAAAGAAATTCCTGCATCTTGCAGAGATGGAAGAGGTATAATAGTATCTGATATGTATATGTTGCGGATCGTCATGCCCGTCCCGCTCGGACAAATGCTACCTGGGCCACATAACCCACTCAAAGGCATGTGGGTCCATGTCCATCCAGCTCTCCTTGGTATGGATAAATGGCTGAACCTGCCGCTTGTTCAATGGTATCGTTAAACGCGTGAATGCCCCGCAAATAGATTTGTTTTGAAAATTGTCTATGCATGCAAGGTATTCGAAGGTAACGAAGATGGAGCCAGCAGAATCGGGCACGGATGTAATGGATAAATAAAGCAATTTCGAAGAGTACATGTGCATAGTGAAGGCAACAAACCTTACAGTACTCCCAAATCAGGTGATTATGTTGAGTCTAAATTCATGCATGATGTTTGGCAATAAGAAAAGTTGATTGAAAACACAAGCTGAAACGAGATGAGTAAATAAATAAATACTCTTACGCATTGTCGCTGGGCTGCCCGGCCATGTCCTGTGTTCAGTTGACAGGTTCTGTGAACCGAACGAACCTTATGCGCCTCCGCGGATGGCATGCCGTATGCCGATCATGCTCGAGCGATGCGACTCGCGTCGAGATATCCGCCCGTCGGCTATGTTCTCCACCAGCGGGTATGGAGGTTGCCCCACCCCATGGACCGGTGGTAGCAATCAGAATCTCCTCAATCTTTCGGCTTCATTGGAGTCGGTAATCCAATGCAAGGGAGAGAGGGGTGAACGGGAGAAAGAGACAAAAGAGGGTTTTTTTTGGAGAAGATGCAGTAGTAGTACTACGATACTAGAAGGTGGAGATGCGGGGCATGTTTCCGGGGGAGAGGAACCACTATTTCCCTTAAAAAATAACAGCACTTGCGCATTAGAACTTGGGGCAGGGATATAGCGGTAAGAGGTATTGACCAACTTTCCCTCACCTTGACCCCACGTGGTTGTGAACCGAGATAATTCTTTTTGATGAACCCGATATACTTATTATAGTACTAAAATAGTACAAGCATATACCTCGTACTCCTATATACTAACATTACTATTTTAAGGACTTATGTTCCATGAGCAACAACTTCCCCACTCCGCCCATCCGAAATCCTAGCCCCTCCAACTTCAAGGACCAATCAACATAGCTATGGCCTTCTAATTTGGCTCAAGTCGCCGCACACATAGTCCTCCCGCCGACAAGGAATAGGAGCATCAGCCCTTTCGTCGCTTGTTGTTACACATAATCATATACATTACCATATATATTTCAAATTTCCATATCAAAAAATAGTTCAAATCTGAATTTTAACATCTCAAGCTAAACCCTCGCTTGCTCTTAAACATAAGCATACCATAGTTCTACTTTTGTCTTCACCGAACAACAAAACACAATTTCATCACAACATAGCCAACCGGAGTACCTAGTAATGTAACTAGAGAAGTGAACCTATAGTTGATCAAGCCTTCAACTTTAACACAATAATACCCCCACATTATGTGTTGAGGAGCCACACCCATATATTTAAGAGTACCATCAAGTAGACCACAAATGCATCAATGAAGAGAGGGGTATACTTATAGACCACCTCTTTACAAAACAGTTGTAACTAGTAGACCACAATTGCCTCGTTCATTAGCTATGAAATTACATACTATCAGTAGCTACAATGGCTGCAGGCCCTGTTTCAGAATTAAACATCACACTTGTTCCAATCCGGGGCGTTGGCGAAGTTTGGGATGAACCAAAGCGGTGTCTTTACCAGGTACCTATCTTTTTTTGTTTTGCATGTTTTCTCCAAGGCGTTGGTTTGGAAACCAACGGCGCAATCTTCACGATTCAGACTGAATCGGCATATTTCAGGCAGCTGCGAATTGCGAAGCCATGCTTCATTCGGCAAGGTGTACACACAATTTCTTCTCGTCAGACATCCTGGGACAACATCTGCACCGCCTAATGGCAGCATAATCGGATAGTTCACTCCAAGGAAAAGAGAATATTCTCCAAGGTCATCAATCTTTTCCCATGGAATACCTTCATTTAACTTACTAGTGTCCTTCGTGAACACCAGGCAACCAAACCCAGAAGCATAGTTGCCAACAGTGCGACCATGATGAACACGACGATCAGAAGCAGTATGGCAAACTTTACAGGAATATTCCCTTTCATCAGCAATGCCCAGTGTATGGATCAGAAGAAGTCTAGAACCATCTATAGATCTTGCTAACCACCACATGCCATAATCGACCTCGTGATCATGGCCAAGAGCATCATCAAGTGCACACCGCCATTCAAACACAATGGGCGGTGGCTCTACGATCAGCGGAGGACCTGCTTGAAAACGAAATTACTGTTAAGAAGGGTATGTTTGGTTTGCACAAATCTGAAAACGTAAGAATTGGGAAAACGCATTAGGATTCAGATGGGATGATATAATGGCATTTCCATTCAATAATACAACATATTGGTGTATTTCAGTACATCACATGGGAAACCAAAGGATTCATTTCAAGAAGTTCAAGTAGAGGTCAAAATCCAACATAATTCAATCTGAGAATAAAACTCCTAATTATACAATCCTCAAATTTTTCTATGGTAATCATCTCGAATAAAAAGTCTAAATACCAATGAAATTTCATCCGAAGCAAATATGCCCCAAGCCTCCAAGTCAGATCAGTCAGGTTCGAAAATTAATAAGTTTGTGCATTAAAATTATCTTTACAGCCATGAATAATGAAGCTCATCATACACTACTTACGTCCGGAGGAAAATTACCAGCTTGCTGAGGATTCCATGCGTGAACAGTGCCAGTATGAGTTGTGGCAAACACAAGCCCATTGTGGAGAATTGCATCGCTGTAATTGTAAAAGATGTGGGACTTGGGCTCTGTAAGAACTGTCCATCCAGAATCTTCGCCGCAAAGGAGGGCAACTCTGATGTCAAAAACAGCAACAAGAGAGAAATTTTTGTACCCCCCAGCAGCTGTGGGAACTTGGCAAATATATATCTTGTGAAATATAATAGCACGAAGGTTGTGGTGGTATATATTTGGAATGTGGGTGGTTTCAAACGGCACAGGGAGAGGAATTTCACGGCGAGTGTAGACGTTGACAAGTTTCCATTTGCAAGCAGGAAAGCCAGTGTCAACCATGGCAACCCAATCTCCATTGGCACCTACCCACTGCTTACCCGTACCGTCTGGCATCACAGCGTCGGAGGAGAACCTGTCCAGCGGCGTCAGCTTGCAATCCCGTGCTACCTTCGTCGGGTGAGAATGAAGAACACATGGGAGGCCAAACGGGAGAGAAAAAGATAGAGTTGCACTATCATTTGCAGAGTCGAAAAATAGTTTGGACGAACCGACGAGGCTCGCGGCGGTGATGACGTCGCATCTTGTTACGAGTTCTTCAAGGGGACCTTCGGAAAAGACCTTCTGAAACAGTTCAGAGTCATCATTTTCCTTGTTCGATGCCGCCATCGCAGGGCAGGGGGTGGGTCTATGAGGTTTGGGTTCAACTGATTGGAGTTTAATTTGGGTTCGATGGCGGCAGGTGGCGGGGAAGATGAAGAACGGAGGCTCTCAAACTGGGCGGTGGAATTGATTCTAAAGCTGCATGGCGGCGGCACTGGCGTGTGCTATGGAAGGTGGTCGATTGGTGCGGGCGGGGGCGGAGGTAGACGATGGAGGTGAACAGAAATAGGGCAGGTGGGGGCGGGGCGCTTGACTTCGCTCCTCTACACTCTACAGCATCTCCTCCTGTTTCTTGGAAAGTGTATAGACCCATAATAAAAAGTCACTGTTCCCTCTGAAAAGGTGAAGAACAAGTCACTGGTCTAACGTGCAAATTTGGACATCCCAAGCTATGTGTTGTCATGTCAATTCAATGTCCATGGCAGTATTTTGAATTTTGCGTGACCAAAAGAAGTACGCCTTGGCCTTTCACAATCGGGGTTTCTTTAGAGCAAGAACAATAGAAGAGCCAACAGCTGGCAAAAGTATTGTCCTACTTCCTCTTGGCGTGATACTCCCTCCGTCCACAAATAAGTGGACGTGCAGGATTTTCAAGGTAAATTAGTAAAAGGAAAGAAAAAATGCATTGGAGCACTCGTATCTTAAGAAACACATGTACTCAACCACGGTTGTAGATTTTCTCGGCGCAAGACTTTTCCCCAGCAGTTGTGGCTTTCAGTTATTCGTGGGTGTGGGGAGGAGCTCCGCCGCATCGGTAAAAAGCAAAGAGGGACGGCGGCTCTCGATCGTGCGGTGTACTCGTAAATCACGTGTGACCCATGCCCTAATAATTCACAATGCATTGATGAGGGCTATCACTTCATCATCCAATAAAATGTACTTAGTAACTATGGTAATAATATTGTCTTCTCGCAAAAAAATGGTAAAAATATTGTCTCTTAAGCCATGTACTAGTACAGTGCAAGATGCTTTAGAGAAATAAACCTATATTTTATTGCTACTCCGTAATACACATGGTTATTTATTCTAGGCAAATGCCTACCGAAAGATGTAGGAATAGGGAAATGTAGGATTGCAATGTCATGTCCACTCCAATCCTATAGGAATTCATAGAATCCAAACTTTGTTTGATTCCACCATAGGAAAAGTAAGGGCTCCTTTGATTTAAAGGATAGGAAAAACATAGGAATAGGAAAGGTATAGGATTGGAATGGCATGTCTACTTGAAACCTATAGGAAGATGAAGTTTGTTTGATTGTAGCAAAGGAATTTTTCCATGAGGTATGAGCTAATGCTTTTTTCCTATAGGAATCACACTACAAGATTCCTATAGGAATTTTTCCTATAGGATACGTTCCTATGAATCAAACAACATGTATAGGAATTTTTCCCATAGGAATCAAATCCTACACAATTCCTATGCAAATCCTTTGAATCAAAGGAGCCCTAAAGCATTCTTAAAAAGAGGTATGAGTAGATGTTTAATTTTCTATGGAATCTGTGCAAAGAAATCCTTAGGAAAAATTCCTATCGGAAACAATCCTACAAATCAAACAGCCAAGGATTCAATTGTACCAATTCCCTATGCAAATCCTTGGTGTTCACCCAATCCTCTCGAATACTCATCCAAAAAATGCACTAATACTTTGATGGGGAGTTTTTGTATTCTAGGCAAGAATAGAGGGTTTGCGGGGATCACTTGAGAAGTGTATTAACCAAAGAAGGCATAAGTAATACACCAACACACACTAAC
Organism: Lolium multiflorum; assembly: GCA_030979885.1. Taxonomy (NCBI): domain Eukaryota; kingdom Viridiplantae; phylum Streptophyta; class Magnoliopsida; order Poales; family Poaceae; genus Lolium; species Lolium multiflorum. The sequence continues at coordinate 103,476,961 of CM061750.1, read as the reverse complement.
ATGCCCTTAATGGATGTATCTCCATAAACTCCCTCTGTTCTTTATTACTACTACTAGTTTATGTACTTCTTAACTAATATGGGATAATCATGAAATATATTTTCTAACATTCAGCCAAAATATAGTGTTTCGACTTTTTAAAATACTGAAAAACTAGTAATTAAAAATATTTGAGCTATCAAATCTAGGAAGTTTGAAAATATTTTGTATTCCGTCTGAAAGTTGTGTTACTTGGTGTAAGATTCACACAAAAATGATGAAAATATCAAACCTTCAAAAAAATTGTAGTAATTCAAACGTTATGTGCGTTTCATAATTTTGCAAAATCTATTCTATTTGCAATTAAAACTATAGTAGTTGGTGGTCCCCGATCATCTGATTTGCTCTTAAACAGCTCAATCCTAAATTTGAAATTCCCTGCAACAGAACACGATAGTTGGTGGTTTGTGCGGAAAAAAATTACAGTTTTAAAAAGTGTTTTAAGCAACGAAGGCAGCAATAAGCGGTAGTTTGTGCAATTTCCTCGTGTAAACAACATGTAGCGTCGAAGTAATAGTACTAGCAGTACAGAAATCTTGTGTAATTTCTAGTTCTACATATTACTAGTGTCCACTGTTTGAGAGTTGATGGTGAATGGGTCTGATTTTCAATCGAATGAGAATTAGCAAATTGATTTTTATGACAAAAGCATACAAAGGGAGTAAAACAACATACCCGCATTCGCCGCTGCTACCAGCATGCGATGCCTCCACGAGTGCATTGACGGCTGCTGCAAATCCTCGGAAGGCATCTAGGTTTTGCAGATCGTCGATTGCCGCTGTCCGGCTAAGCTTAACCAGCATAGCTGCCGCCAAGATATCTCGGATTTGGACCACAGGCAGAAGCTGATTGGGGTCGAAGGATTGCCTGATTCGGAATTTGAAGTACCAAGCCCTCGGCTCCGATGATGGAAGTTTGGAACTCGGCCCGGCCAGAACCTCCCAAATCTGTGTGTGGCAGTGGATGCCCATCGGCATCCCCAATGCTGCCGACGCCGTGATGTGGTCGGTCGCACTTTGGTCCCCACTAAAGGCTGGGGCTGCAGCACGTCGCCGCCGCCCCCGACGTCCCCACGACGGCAACGCCATGGACCGAGGCGCTGAGTTTGTTGGCGAACCCGAAGCCCTGGATGGCAAGTGCTTCTTCACAATGGAAGCATCCTCACCCGGCGAGGTTCGCCCCCGGCGCATGCCTATGCTCCGACCAGCCCACTTTGCCGCTGCTGCCTGGGCTGCCGCCGATACCTGGGCCACCGCCGCTTCATGGGACCCCCTCCCTCCTCTCCCTCTCCTAGATCAAAGGGCGCCAGGAGTCTAGCCACAGCAAGACACAGAGCCGCCTGCTTCATCGCACACCAATGGCACACAGACATTTGCGAGCTTTTAGCGCACACCCCTCCGAGGCTGAGTCGTGGAGCCTGGGTGCACGGGGCTATGGCTGGAGGAGTCGCCATGGGACGAGGGGTGTCGAGTGCTCGGGCAAATACGGGAAAGGCGAAGTTTTGGATAACCTTATATGATCACATCAATGCTTCTCAAGGAGCCAAATACTGTATGAGAAACCGGAAAAGTTTGAACGTTTGAAAACTTTGCCGGCATAATGCATCCTTCCAATGCACGCCTACTAAGGTAGAAAGCCAACTCAATTGCTACTTTGTTGGCAAAATGTACCATGGCTCAATCTTGGGTCACACACATCTATCAATTGGTATATTTTGGTCATATTCAAAATTTTACTTGAAACTTGTTGGTCATGCCATTCTACTACTCGCCTAACACTTTTTCTACGCGGGAAGGAGGGGGGTATGATGCTACCCTGAATTTTTATGCCCATTTGTATCTTGGACAAATCCTAGGTTTGACCAAAATTTAAAACATGAAGATGAAAAATTAAGCCTGGATCCACTACAAGAAAATTTGCCAAACTTTTCTTGTAGTGATCCTTCTTAATTAGTAACTTCAAAATGAAGCTTTTGGAAGGTTTTTGAAATTTCCATGTCTGAAACCCAAAACACCTCTTCATGATTGACTTCATAAGACAAATCGAGTTTAGGGTTAGGGGTAGATACATGATTTTTCTAGTTTGAATATGTCTAGACCTGGCTTATCAACTTGAATGCTTAGTATATGACATAAGAAGATGTACTATGTGCATTGGTTTTTTATTTATTTGATTTGTTTTGAATTTTCATGCCAAATCAAATTTTGGTCAAATCATAGGTTTAACCAAGATTTAAACAAGTTTAAAACATTAAAATGAAAAATTAAGCATGGATCCTTCTCAATCACTCCAAAATGAAGCTTTTGGGAGGCTTTTGAAATGTCTATGTTTGAAACCCAAAACCACTTCTCTTCATGCTTGACTTCATCAGACAAATGAGTTTAGGGTTAGGGGTAGATACATGATTTTTCTGGTTTGAATAGGTCTAGACCTTGTTATCAAGTTGAATGGCTTACTATGTGACATAAGAAGACTATGTGCTTTGGTTTTTCATTTTTGATTTTTTCGATTGTTTTTATGCCCATTTGAATCTTGGCCAAATCCTAGGTTTGAACAAGAATTTAAACAAGTTTAAAACATGAAAATGAAAAGGTAAGCATGGATCCTTCTTAGTCAGTCCGAAATGAAGCTTTTGGGCGGTTTTCGAAATTTCCATGTTTGAAAACCCAAACCACTTCTCTTCATGCTTGACTTCATAAGACAAATTTAGGGTTAGGGGTATAGATACATGATTTTTCTTGTTTGATATGTCTAGATATTGTTTATCAACACTTGAATGCTTACAATATATGTGACGCAAGAAGACTATGTGTTATGGTTTTTCATTTTTGGGGGTTTTTTCGAATTTTTTATGCGCACTTGAGTCTTGGTCAAATCCAAGCTAGCTAGGTTTGACCAAGCTTTAAACAAGTTTAAAACATGAAAATGAAAAAGTAAGCATGTATCCTTCTTAGTCACTCCAAAATTAAGCTTTTCGGAGGTTTTTGAAATTTCCATTTTGTAAACCCAAAACCACGTATCTTCATGTTTGACTTCAAAAGACAGAGTTTAGGGTTAGGGGGTAGATACATGATTCTTCTTTTAATATGTTTAGATCTTGTTTTATCAAGTTGAATGTTGACTGTATGACATAAGAAGACTATGTTTTTGAATTTTTTATGAATCTTGGTCAAATCCAAGGGTTGACCAAGATTTAAACAAGTTTAAAACATGAAAATTAAAACGTTTCAAGTTCACCTTTGGTTCGATCTTTCAGTAACCAGGCGCATATATATATGGATGCAAATTGAGATAATTAATTCGTGAAACATTGGAAATGTCCATCGTGTGTCGTGTTTCCCCCTAACATGAAAATTGGATTGGTGGCAGACAAGTAAAAGCACATTTATGTGCGACAACCCAAAATGCACATATTTTGCTGAGTTTTCATGCATGCATTAAAAGTTCTGAATATATACATAAAATGCATGTGGGTCATGATTGAAAAGTTTGACATGTATATGGTTCTTGTGTAGTAGTAGTACTATAGTAGATTAGTAGGTACGCAAACTCCCATCCATCTTCTTTGTCAAGAGAAGACGCGCACCAGGATGCGTAGTGGAAGTCGTCTCTGGATCCTTCTGTTGTCCCTCTCACGGAAAAGAAAAAGAAAAAAACATCTCTCTCATTCTCGGCCTCGCTCGACTCGCTCGCTCGCAGCCTCGCACCTCCTGCGCACTGACAAACGCTGCACAACAGTCAACATCACCAGAAAAAAGATATACACCATAAATAATAAGAGGGGCCCCGTGACTGCTATCCCTTCTTCTCCTTCCGTGTGATCCCTCTTCCTCCGAGTTTCACTGGACGGGCAAACACACATGTGCTGCATAGTAAAAATAAAAAAGTAAAAAATCGACCTATGAATCTATGATTAAATAGGTAAAATCCTGGTTTTATCAAGGTTTAAACAAGTTTAAAACATGAAATGAATAGGTAAGCATGGATCCTTCTTAGTCACTCTAAATGAAGCTTCAGGTTTTTGAAATTTCCATGTTTGAAACCCAAAACCACTTTTTCATGCTTGACTTTCAGAAGATACTTGTGAGTTGTTCTGGTTTGAAAATGTCTAGACTTGTTTATCAACTTGAATGCTTACTATATGACATAAGAAGGATATGTTATTTGGTTTTTCATTTTTTTTCTGTTTTTTCTGATTTTTTATGCCCATTTAAATCTTGGTCAAATCCTAGGTTTGACCAAAGTTAAACAAGTTTAAAACATGAAAATGAAAAGTAAGATCCTCCATGTAAATGAAGCTGGGAGGTGTGAAATTTCCATGCTTGAAACCCAGCACCTCTCTTCACAAGCCAATTTCATAAGACAAGGTGTAGATACATGATTTGTCTGTTTGAATATGTCCAAATCTTATTTATCAACTTCTGAATGCATGCTACTCTCTCAAAGAAAACCTTTTGAATGCTTACTATATGACATAAGAAGACTATATGCTTTTAAAATTCAAACATATGGTAAGCATTCTTATGTCATATAGTAAGCATTCAAGTTGATAAACAAGCAAGGTTTGGACATATTCAAACCAGACAAAATGTATCTACCCCTAACCCCTAATTAAATTGTCTTATGAAGTCTATGGCATGAAGAGAAGTGGTTTTGGGTTTCAAACATGGAAATTTTAAAAACCTCCCAAAAACTTCATTTTAGAGTGACTAAGAAGGATATACAAGCTTCCCTTTTCATTTTCATGTTTTAAACTTGTTTAAATCTTGGTCAAACCCTAGGATTTGACCAAAAGATTCAAATGGGCATGGAAATTCATAAAAAAACAAAAGAATGAAAAACCAAAGGACATAACATTATTATGTCATATATATATAGTAAGCATTCAAGTTGATAAACAAGGTCTAGACATATTCAAACCAGAAAATCATGTATATATCTACCCCTAACCCTAAACTCTGTCTTATGAAGTCAAGCATGCATGAAGAGAAGTGGTTTTGGTTTCAAACATGGAAATTTCAAAAACCCTCCCAAGAGCTACATTTTGGAGTGAGTAAGAAGGATATATAGATGCTTAATTTTTCATATTCATGATTTAAACTTGTTTAAACCATGTTCAAACCTAGGATTTGACCAAGATTAAAATGGGCATAAAATTTTAAAAAAATCAAAAAATAAAAAACAAGGCACATAGTATTCTTATGTCATATATATAGTAAGCATTCAATTAAGTTGATAAACAAGGTCTAGACATATTCAAACCAGGAAAATCATGCATCTATCCCCTAACCCTAGCTAAACTCTGTCTTATGAAGTCAAGCATGCATGAAGAGAAGTGGTTTTTGGTTTCAAACGTTTAAGCCAAAAGCCCCTTTTCAAATATTTCAAACTTATTCAAATTTGGTTCAAATTTGAAAGACATACAAGTTATAGCACACATAGTGCATACATTTTCACACATACTGCACTAGATGCTAACCCTATAGTTTGAGGCCATTTGAGTGACCTAGGTCGAAAAAATTCTTGGATTAGAATCGTGTTGTTCGAACCCCGTAGTTGGATATTTTTTAACCCTTGATCTGTAGAACTGGGCAAAACCCTAGTTTAACCTATTTAATTACGTATTCGTATATCGATTTTTCTACGAGTACTACCTTTTTATTATTACTATGCAGCACATGTGTGTTTGCCCGTCGAGTGAAACTCGGAGGAAGAGGGATCACTCGGAAGGAGAGAAGAAGGGAGAGAATTATGGTGTCTCCCCTCGGGTGATGATGTTGACTTTTGTGCAGGGTTTGTCAGTGAGCGAGGTGCGAGCAGCGAGCGAGCGAGCGAGTCGAGCGAGGCCGAGAATGAGAGAGATTTTGTTTTTTTGTGAGAGGGACGACCGAAGGAACCAGAAGGACCCACAGTCTCCAATACGCATCCTCGATGCGTCTTCTCTTGACAAAGAAAATGGCTGGGAGTTTGCGTACCTATTGCACGTGACTTGTGCTCACTGAAGTGTGGGACCTCAAGCGTGGGCACCACACGTAAGTGACAGACCTGTTGGTGTAAAAACTCGGTTGATTATAATAGTGCATTAGAACAAAGTTTTCTATGGATTCAAGGGTAGGAAATCCAAGTTAACTCATTTACGTGTTAAACTTGTCTATATCTTGGTCAAACCTAGGATTTGACCAAGATTCAAATGGGCAGAAAAATAAAAACAGAAAAATGAAAAACCAAATCACATAGTCTTCTTATGTCATATAGTAAGCATTAAAGTTGATAAACAAGGTCTAGACATATTAAACCAGACAAATCATGTATCTATACCCCTAACCCCTAAACTCTGTCTTATGAAGTCAAGCATGTGAAGAGAAGTGGTTTTGGGTTTCAAACATGGAAATTTCAAAAACCTCCCAAAAGCTTCATTTTAGAGTGACTAAGAAGGATCCATGCTTCCCTTTTCATTTTCATGTTTTAAACTTGTTTAAATTATCTTGGTCAAACCTAGGATTTGACAAGATTCAAATGGGCATCAAAATTGAAAAAAAATTGAAAAAAGAAAAACCAAAGCAAATAGTTTTCTTATGTCATATAGTAAGCATTAAAGTTGTTGATAAATAAGGTCCATACATATTCAAACCACACAAATCATGTATATATACCCCGTAATTAACCCCTGAATTAATTAACTCTGTCTTATGAAGTCAAGCATGTGAAGAGAAGTGGTTTTGGGTTTCAAACATTGAAATTTTAAAAACCTCCCAAAAGCTTCATTTTAGAGTGACTAAGAAGGATACAGACTTCCCTTTTCATTTTTATGTTTTAAACTTGTTTAAATCTTGGTCAAACCAAGGATTTGACCAAGATTCAAATGGCCCTAAAAATTCAGAAAAAAATCAAAAGAATGAAAAACCAAAGAACATAGCATTCTTATGTCATATGTGTATTAAGCATTCAAGTTGATAAACAAAGGTCTAGAGACATATATATTCAAACCAGAAAAATCATGTATATATCTACCCCTAAAACTCTAATTAAACTATGTTTTATGAAGTAAATCATGAAGAGAAGTGGTTTTGGGTTTCAAACATGGAAATTTCAAGAACCTCCCAAAAGCTTCATTTTAGAGTGACTAAGAAGGATCCAGAAGGACCCACAGACTTCCAATACGCATCCTTATGCGTCTTCTCTTGACAAAGAAGATGGTGGGAGTTTGCGTACCTATTGCACGTGACTTGTGCTCACTGAAGTGTGGGACCTCACGCGTGGGCACCACACGTAAGTGACAGACATGTTGGTGTAAAAACTCGATTGATTATTATAGTGCATTAGAACAAAGTTTCCTATGGATTCAAGGGTAGGAAATCCAAGTTAACTCATTTACGTGACATTATTATTTCCATGAAGCAAAGTTAACACATCTATCGATTGGTACATTTTTGAGTGACTAAGAAGGATCCATGCTTACTTATTCGTTTTCACGTGTTAAACTTGTCTAAATCTTGGTCAAACCTAGGATTTGACCAAGATTCAAATGGGCAGAAAAATAAAATAAAAAACAGAAAAATGAAAAACCAAATCACATAGTCATCTTATGTCATATAGTAAGCATTAAAGTTGATAATAAACAAGGTCTAGAAATATCAAACCATACAAATCATGTATCTACCCCTTAACCCCTAAACTATGTCTTATAAATTAAGTCAAGCATGAAGAGATGTGGTTTTGGGTTTCAAACATGGAAATATCAAAAACCTCCCAAAAACTTCATTTTAGTGTGACTAAGAAGGATACACGCTTCCCTTTTCATATTCATGTTCTAAGCTTGTTTAAATTATCTTGGTCAAACCTAGGATTTGACAAGATTCAAATGGGCATCAATATTGAAAAAAATCAAAAAAAAAGAAAAAACAAAGGAAATAGTTTTCTTATGTCTTATAGTAAGCATTAAAGTTGATAAACAAGGTCTAGACATATTCAAACTAGACAAATCATGTATCTATATATACCCCCTAACCCCTAAACTCTGTCTTATGAAGTCAAGCATGTGAAGAGGAAGTTGTTTTGGGTTGCAAACATGGAAATTTCAAAAACCTCCGAAAAACTTCATTTTAGAGTTTCTAAGAAGGATCCATGCTTAACTTTGCATATTCATATTTTAAACTTGTTTAAATCATTATCAAGCCTAGCATTTGACCAATATACAAATGGGTGGGCACAAAATTCAAAAAAATCAGAAAAATGAAAACAAATTAAAGCACATAGTCTTCATATGTCATATCGTATGAATTCAAGTTGATAAACGAGGTCTAGGTATATCCAAACCAGACAAATCATGTATCTATACCCCCTGTCGATCTTATGAAGTCTAGCATGAAGAGAGAAGTCGTTTTTGGTTTCAAAAATGGAAATTTCAAGAACATCCCAAAAGCTTCATTTTAGAGTGACTAAGAAGGATACATGCTTCCCTTTTCATTTTTATGTTTAAACTTGTTTAAATCTTGGTCAAACCTAGGATTTGACCAAGATTCAAATATATGGGCATAAAATTCAAAAAAAAACAGAAAAATTTAAAACCAAGGCACATAGTCTTCTTATGTCATATAGTAAACAATCAATTAATTAAGTTGATAAACCAGTTCTAGACATATTCAAACCAGGAAAATCATGTATCTACCCCCTAACGCCCTAGCTAAACTCTGTCTTATGAAGTCAAGCATGCATGAAGAGAAGTGGTTTTTGGTTTCAAACGTTTAAGCCAAAAGGTAAGCATGGATCCTCCTTAATTAGTCACTGTAAAATGAAGCTTTTGGGAGGTTTGTGAAATTTCCATGTTTGAAACCTAAAAGCACTTCTCTTCATGCTTGACTTCATAAGACAGAGTTTAGGGTTAGGGGGTGTAGATCGATACATGATTTGTCTGGTTTGAATATGTCCAAATCTTATTTATCAACTTTTGAATGCATGCTACTCTCTCAAAGAAAAACTTTTGAATGCTTACTATATATATGACATAAGAAGACTATATGCTTTTAAAATTCAAACATATGGTAAGCATTCTTATGTCATATAGTAAGCATTCAAGTTGATACACAAGCAAGGTTTGGACATATTCAAACCAGACAAATCATGTATCTACCCCCTAACCCCTAATTAAATTGTCTTATGAAGCAGTCTAGCATGAAGAGAAGTGGTTTTGGGTTTCAAACATGGAAATTTCAAAAACCTCCAAAAAACTTCATTTTAGAGTGACTAAGAAGGATATACAAGCTTCCCTTTTCATTTTCATGTTTTAAACTTGTTTAAATCTTGGTCAAACCTCTAGGATTTGACCAAAAGATTCAAATGGGCATAGAAATTCATAAAAAATCAAAAGAATGAAAAACCAAAGGACATAACATTCTTATGTCATATATATATAGTAATTAAGCATTCAAGTTGATAAACAAGGTCTAGACATATTCAAACCAGAAAATAATGTATATATCTACCCCTAACCCTAAACTCCGTCTTATGAAGTCAAGCATGCATGAAGAGAAGTGGTTTTTGGTTTCAAACATGGAAATTTCGAAAACCCTCCCAAGACCAAGCTACATTTTGGAGTGACTAAGAAGGATATATAGATGCTTAATTTTTCATATTCATGATTTAAACTTGTTTAAACCATGTTCAAACCTAGGATTTGACCAAGATTCAAATGGGCATAAAATTTTAAAAAAATAAAAAAATAAAAAAACAAGGCACATAGTATTCTTATGTCATATAGTAAGCATTCAATTAAGTTGATAAACAAGGTCTAGACATAATCAAACCAGGAAAATCATGCATCTACCCCCTAACCCTAGCTAAACTCTGTCTTATGAAGTCAAGCATGCACGAAGAGAAGTGGTTTTTGGTTTCCAACGTTTAAGCCAAAAGCCCATTTTCAAATATTTCAAACTTATTCAAATTTGGTTCAAATTTGAAAGACATACAAGTTATAGCACACATAGTGCATACATTTTCACACATACTGCACTAGATGCTAACCCTATAGTTTGAGGCCATTTGGGTGACCTAGGTCGAAAAAATTCTTGGATTAGAATCGTGTTGTTCGAACCCCGTAGTTGGATATTTTTTAACCCTTGATCTGTAGAACTGGGCAAAACCCTAGTTTAACCTATTTAATTACAGATTCGTATATCGATTTTTCTACGAGTACTACCTTTTTATTATTACTATGCAGCACATGGGTGTTTGCCCGTCGAGTGAAACTCGGAGGAAGAGGGATCACTCGGAAGGAGAGAAGAAGGGAGAGAATTATGGTGTCTCCCCTTTTTCGGGTGATGATGTTGACTTTTGTGCAGGGTTTGTCAGTGAGCAGGAGGTGCGAGCGAGCGAGCGAGCGAGTCGAGCGAGGCCGAGAATGAGAGAGATTTGTTTTTTTTTTGTGAGAGGGACGACCGAAGGAACCAGAAGGACCCACAGACTTCCAATACGCATCCTGATGCGTCTTCTCTTGACAAAGAAAATGGCTGGGAGTTTGCGTACCTATTGCACGTGACTTGTGCTCACTGAAGTGTGGGACCTCAAGCGTGGGCACCACACGTAAGTGACAGACCTGTTGGTGTAAAAACTCGGTTGATTATAATAGTGCATTAGAACAAAGTTTTCTATGGATTCAAGGGTAGGAAATCCAAGTTAACTCATTTACGTGTTAAACTTGTCTATATCTTGGTCAAACCTAGGATTTGACCAAGATTCAAATGGGCAGAAAAATAAAAACAGAAAAATGAAAAACCAAATCACATAGTCTTCTTATGTCATATAGTAAGCATTAAAGTTGATAAACAAGGTCTAGACATATTAAACCAGACAAATCATGTATCTATACCCCTAACCCCTAAACTCTGTCTTATGAAGTCAAGCATGTGAAGAGAAGTGGTTTTGGGTTTCAAACATGGAAATTTCAAAAACCTCCCAAAAGCTTCATTTTAGAGTGACTAAGAAGGATCCATGCTTCCCTTTTCATTTTCATGTTTTAAACTTGTTTAAATTATCTTGGTCAAACCTAGGATTTGACAAGATTCAAATGGGCATCAAAATTGAAAAAAAAAATTGAAAAAAGAAAAACCAAAGCAAATAGTTTTCTTATGTCATATAGTAAGCATTAAAGTTGTTGATAAATAAGGTCCATACATATTCAAACCACACAAATCATGTATCTATACCCCGTAATTAACCCCTGAATTAATTAACTCTGTCTTATGAAGTCAAGCATGTGAAGAGAAGTGGTTTTGGGTTTCAAACATTGAAATTTTAAAAACCTCCCAAAAGCTTCATTTTAGAGTGACTAAGAAGGATACAGACTTCCCTTTTCATTTTTATGTTTTAAACTTGTTTAAATCTTGGTCAAACCAAGGATTTGACCAAGATTCAAATGGCCCTAAAAATTCAGAAAAAAAATCAAAAGAATGAAAAACCAAAGCACATAGCATTCTTATGTCATATGTGTATTAAGCATTCAAGTTGATAAACAAAGGTCTAGAGACATATATATTCAAACCAGAAAAATCATGTATATATCTACCCCTAAAACTCTAATTAAACTATGTTTTATGAAGTAAATCATGAAGAGAAGTGGTTTTGGGTTTCAAACATGGAAATTTCAAGAACCTCCCAAAAGCTTCATTTTAGAGTGACTAAGAAGGATCCAGAAGGACCCACAGACTTCCAATACGCATCCTGATGCGTCTTCTCTTGACAAAGAAGATGGCTGGGAGTTTGCGTACCTATTGCACGTGACTTGTGCTCACTGAAGTGTGGGACCTCACGCGTGGGCACCACACGTAAGTGACAGACATGTTGGTGTAAAAACTCGATTGATTATTATACTGCATTAGAACAAAGTTTCCTATGGATTCAAGGGTAGGAAATCCAAGTTAACTCATTTACGTGACATTATTATTTCCATGAAGCAAAGTTAACACATCTATCGATTGGTACATTTTTGAGTGACTAAGAAGGATCCATGCTTACTTATTCGTTTTCACGTGTTAAACTTGTCTAAATCTTGGTCAAACCTAGGATTTGACCAAGATTCAAATGGGCAGAAAAATAAAATAAAAAACAGAAAAATGAAAAACCAAATCACATAGTCATCTTATGTCATATAGTAAGCATTAAAGTTGATAATAAACAAGGTCTAGAAATATCAAACCATACAAATCATGTATCTACCCCTTAACCCCTAAACTATGTCTTATAAATTAAGTCAAGCATGAAGAGATGTGGTTTTGGGTTTCAAACATGGAAATATCAAAAACCTCCCAAAAACTTCATTTTAGTGTGACTAAGAAGGATACACGCTTCCCTTTTCATATTCATGTTCTAAGCTTGTTTAAATTATCTTGGTCAAACCTAGGATTTGACAAGATTCAAATGGGCATCAATATTGAAAAAAATCAAAAAAAAAGAAAAAACAAAGGAAATAGTTTTCTTATGTCTTATAGTAAGCATTAAAGTTGATAAACAAGGTCTAGACATATTCAAACTAGACAAATCATGTATCTATATATACCCCCTAACCCCTAAACTCTGTCTTATGAAGTCAAGCATGTGAAGAGGAAGTTGTTTTGGGTTGCAAACATGGAAATTTCAAAAACCTCCGAAAAACTTCATTTTAGAGTTTCTAAGAAGGATCCATGCTTAACTTTGCATATTCATATTTTAAACTTGTTTAAATCATTATCAAGCCTAGCATTTGACCAATATACAAATGGGTGGGCACAAAATTCAAAAAAAATCAGAAAAATGAAAACAAATTAAAGCACATAGTCTTCATATGTCATATCGTATGAATTCAAGTTGATAAATGAGGTCTAGGTATATCCAAACCAGACAAATCATGTATCTATACCCCCTGTCGATCTTATGAAGTCTAGCATGAAGAGAGAAGTCGTTTTTGGTTTCAAAAATGGAAATTTCAAGAACATCCCAAAAGCTTCATTTTAGAGTGACTAAGAAGGATACATGCTTCCCTTTTCATTTTCATGTTTTAAACTTGTTTAAATCTTGGTCAAACCTAGGATTTGACCAAGATTCAAATATATGAGCATAAAATTCAAAAAAAAACCAAAAATGAAAACCAAGGCACGTAGTCGTCTTATGTCATATAGTAAGCAATCAATTAAGTTGATAAACAAGGTCTAGACATATTCAAACCAGGAAATCATGTATCTACACCCCCTAACGTACCCTAGCTAAACTCTGTCTTATATTATGAAGTCAAGCATGCATGAAGAGAAGTGGTTTTTGGTTTCAAACGTTTAAGCCAAAAGGTAAGCATGGATCCTCCTTATATAGTCACTGTAAAATGAAGCTTTTGGGAGGTTTGTGAAATTTCCATGTTTGAAACCCAAAACCACTTAAGACAGAGTTTATGGTTAGGTGTGTAGATACATGATTTTTCTTGTTTGAATATGTCTAGACCTTGTTTATCAACTTGAATTTTTTACTATATGATATAAGAAGGCTATATATATGTGCTTTGGTTTTTCAATTTTTGATTTCTTTCGATTTTTTATGCCTATTTAAATCTTGGTCAAATCCTAGGTTTAAACAAGTTTAAAACATGAAAATGAAACGGTAAGCATGAATCCTTCCTTACTCACTCTAAAATGAAGGTACTTGAAAATTTTATGTTTGAAACCCAAAACCCCAGTTCTCTTCATATGTTTGACTTCATAAGACAGAGTTTAGCTAGGGTTAGGGGTAGATATGATACATGATATTTCTGCTTTGAATATGTCTAGAGATCGACCTTGTTTATCAACTTGAATGCTTACTATATGACATAAGATCAAGGCTATATATATATATATATGTGCTTTGGTTTTTCATTTTTTTTTTGAATTTTTCTGAATTTTTACTCCCATTTGAATCTTGGTCAAATCCTAGGTTTGACCAAGGTTAAAACAAGTTTAAAACATGGCAATGAAAAGGTAAGCATATGGATCATTCTTAGTCTCTCTAAAATGAAGCTTTTGGGAGGTTTTTGAAGTTTCCATGTTTGAAACCCAAAATCACTTCTCTTCATATGCTTGGCTTCATAAGACAAAGATTAGGGTTTAGGGGTAGATATATACATGTTTTGGGAGGTTTTTGAAATTTCCATGTTTGAAACCCAAATCCACTTCTCTTCATCCTTGACGTCTTCATAAGACAAAAGTATAGGGTTATATATATATGCATATGGGTAGATACATGATTTGTCTGGTTTGAATATGTACAAATCTTATTTATCAACTTTTGAATGCATGCTACTCTCTCAAAGAAAAACTTTTGAATGCTTACTATATGACATAAGAAGACTATATGCTTTTAAAATTCAAACATATGGTAAGCATTCTTATGTCATATAGTAAGCATTCAAGTTGATAAACAAGCAAGGTTTGGACATATCCAAACCAGACAAATCATGTATCTGCCCCCTGTCGATCTTATGAAGTCTAGCATGAAGAGAGAAGTCGTTTTTGGTTTCAAAAATGGAAATTTCAAGAACATCCAAAAAGCTTCATTTTAGAGTGACTAAGAAGGATACATGCTTCCCTTTTTATTTTTATGTTTAAACTTGTTTAAATCTTGGTCAAACCTAGGATTTGTCCAAGATTCAAATATATGGGCGTAAAATTCAAAAAAAACAGAAAAATTTAAAACCAAGGCACATAGTCTTCTTATGTCATATAGTAAACAATCAATTAATTAAGTTGATAAACCAGGTCTAGACATATTCAAACCAGGAAAATCATGTATCTACCCCCTAACGCCCTAGCTAAACTCTGTCTTATGAAGTCAAGCATGCATGAAGAGAAGTGGTTTTGGTTTCAAACATGGAAATTTCGAAAAAACCTCCCAAGAGCTACATTTTGGAGTGACTAAGAAGGATATATAGATGCTTAATTTTTCATATTCATGATTTAAACTTGCTTAAACCATGTTCAAACCTAGGATTTGACCAAGATTCAAATGGGCATACAATTTTAAAAAAATCAAAAAAATAAAAAACAATGCACATAGTATTATTATGTCATATAGTAAGCATTCAATTAAGTTGATAAAGTAGGTCTAGACATATTCAAACCAGGAAAATCATGCATCTATCCCCTAACCCTAGCTAAACTCTGTCTTATGAAGTCAAGCATGCATGAAGAGAAGTGGTTTTTGGTTTCAAACGTTTAAGCCAAAAGCCCCTTTTCAAATATTTCAAACTTATTCAAATTTGGTTCAAATATGAAAGACATACAAGTTATAGCACACATAGTGCATACATTTTCACACATACTGCACTAGATGCTAACCCTATAGTTTGAGGCCATTTGGGTGACCTAGGTCGAAAAAATTCTTGGATTAGAATCGTGTTGTTCAAACCCCGTAGTTGGATTTTTTGAACCTTGATCTGTAGTACTGGGTAAAACCCTAGTTTAACCTATTTAATTATATATTCGTAGGTCGATTTTTCTACCTTTTTATTATTACTATGCAGCACATGTGTGTTTGCCCGTCGAGTGAAACTCGGAGGAAGAGGGATCACTCGGAAGGAGAGAAGAAGGGAGAGAATTATGGTGTCTCCCCTTTTTCGGGTGATGATGTTGACTTTTGTGCAGGGTTTGTCAGTGAGCAGGAGGTGCGAGCGAGCGAGCGAGCGAGCGAGTCGAGCGAGGCCGAGAATGAGAGAGATTTGTTTTTTTTGTGAGAGGGACGACCGAAGGATCCAGAAGGACCCACAGACTTCCAATACGCATCCTGATGCGTCTTCTCTTGACAAAGAAAATGGCTGGGAGTTTGCGTACCTATTGCACGTGACTTGTGCTCACTGAAGTGTGGGACCTCACGCATGGGCACCACACGTAAGTGACAGACCTGTTGGTGTAAAAACTCGGTTGATTATTATAGTGCATTAGAACAAAGTTTCCTATGGATTCAAGGGTAGGAAATCCAAGTTAACTCATTTACGTGTTAAACTTGTCTATATCTTGGTCAAACCTAGGATTTGACCAAGATTCAAATGGGCAGAAAAATAAAAACAGAAAAATGAAAAACCAAATCACATAGTCTTCTTATGTCATATAGTAAGCATTAAAGTTGATAAACAAGGTCTAGACATATTAAACCAGACAAATCATGTATCTATACCCCTAACCCCTAAACTCTGTCTTATGAAGTCAAGCATGTGAAGAGAAGTGGTTTTGGATTTCAAACATGGAAATTTCAAAAACCTCCCAAAAGCTTCATTTTAGAGTGACTAAGAAGGATCCATGCTTCCCTTTTCATATTCATGTTTTAAACTTGTTTAAATTATCTTGGTCAAACCTAGGATTTGACAAGATTCAAATGGGCATCAAAATTGAAAAAAAAATTGAAAAAAGAAAAACCAAAGCAAATAGTTTTCTTATGTCATATAGTAAGCATTAAAGTTGTTGATAAATAAGGTCCATACATATTCAAACCACACAAATCATGTATCTATACCCCCTAATTAACCCCTAAATTAATTAACTCTGTCTTATGAAGTCAAGCATGTGAAGAGAAGTGGTTTTGGGTTTCAAACATGGAAATTTCAAAAAACTCCCAAAAACTACATTTTAGAGTGACTAAGAAGGATACATGCTCCTCTTTTCATATTCATGTTTTAAGCTTGTTTAAATTATCTTGGTCAAACCTAGGATTTGACAAGATTCAAATGGGCATCAAAATTGAAAAAAATTCAGAAAAAAGAAAACCAAAGCAAATAGTTTTCTTATGTCATATGTATATTAAGCATTCAAGTTGATAAACAAAGGTCTAGAGACATATATATTCAAACCAGAAAAATCATGTATATATCTACCCCTAAAACTCTAATTAAACTATGTTTTATGAAGTAAATCATGAAGAGAAGTGGTTTTGGGTTTCAAACATGGAAATTTCAAGAACCTCCCAAAAGCTTCATTTTAGAGTGACTAAGAAGGATCCAGAAGGACCCACAGACTTCCAATACGCATCCTGATGCGTCTTCTCTTGACAAAGAAGATGGCTGGGAGTTTGCGTACCTATTGCACGTGACTTGTGCTCACTGAAGTGTGGGACCTCACGCGTGGGCACCACACGTAAGTGACAGACATGTTGGTGCAAAAAAATCGATTGATTATTATACTGCATTAGAACAAAGTTTCCTATGGATTCAAGGGTAGGAAATCCAAGTTAACTCATTTACGTGACATTATTATTTCCATGAAGCAAAGTTAACACATCTATCGATTGGTACATTTTTGAGTGACTAAGAAGGATACATGCTTACTTATTCGTTTTCACGTGTTAAACTTGTCTAAATCTTGGTCAAACCTAGGATTTGACCAAGATTCAAATGGGCAGAAAAATAAAATAAAAAACAGAAAAATGAAAAACCAAATCACATAGTCATCTTATGTCATATAGTAAGCATTAAAGTTGATAATAAACAAGGTCTAGAAATATCAAACCATACAAATCATGTATCTACCCCTTAACCCCTAAACTATGTCTTATAAATTAAGTCAAGCATGAAGAGATGTGGTTTTGGGTTTCAAACATGGAAATATCAAAAACCTCCCAAAAACTTCATTTTAGTGTGACTAATTAAGAAGGATACACGCTTCCCTTTTCATATTCATGTTCTAAGCTTGTTTAAATTATCTTGGTCAAACCTAGGATTTGACAAGATTCAAATGGGCATCAATATTGAAAAAAATCAAAAAAAAAGAAAAAACAAAGGAAATAGTTTTCTTATGTCTTATAGTAAGCATTAAAAGTTGATAAACAAGGTCTAGACATATTCAAACTAGACAAATCATGTATCTATATATACCCCCTAACCCCTAAACTCTGTCTTATGAAGTCAAGCATGTGAAGAGGAAGTTGTTTTGGGTTGCAAACATGGAAATTTCAAAAACCTCCGAAAAACTTCATTTTAGAGTTTCTAAGAAGGATCCATGCTTAACTTTGCATATTCATATTTTAAACTTGTTTAAATCATTATCAAGCCTAGCATTTGACCAATATACAAATGGGTGGGCACAAAATTCAAAAAAATCAGAAAAATGAAAACAAATTAAAGCACATAGTCTTCATATGTCATATCGTATGAATTCAAGTTGATAAACGAGGTCTAGGTATATCCAAACCAGACAAATCATGTATCTATACCCCCTGTCGATCTTATGAAGTCTAGCATGAAGAGAGAAGTCGTTTTTGGTTTCAAAAATGGAAATTTCAAGAACATCCCAAAAGCTTCATTTTAGAGTGACTAAGAAGGATACATGCTTCCCTTTTCATTTTTATGTTTAAACTTGTTTAAATCTTGGTCAAACCTAGGATTTGACCAAGATTCAAATATATGGGCATAAAATTCAAAAAAAAACAGAAAAATTTAAAACCAAGGCACATAGTCTTCTTATGTCATATAGTAAACAATCAATTAATTAAGTTGATAAACCAGTTCTAGACATATTCAAACCAGGAAAATCATGTATCTACCCCCTAACGCCCTAGCTAAACTCTGTCTTATGAAGTCAAGCATGCATGAAGAGAAGTGGTTTTTGGTTTCAAACGTTTAAGCCAAAAGGTAAGCATGGATCCTCCTTAATTAGTCACTGTAAAATGAAGCTTTTGGGAGGTTTGTGAAATTTCCATGTTTGAAACCTAAAAGCACTTCTCTTCATGCTTGACTTCATAAGACAGAGTTTAGGGTTAGGGGGTGTAGATCGATACATGATTTGTCTGGTTTGAATATGTCCAAATCTTATTTATCAACTTTTGAATGCATGCTACTCTCTCAAAGAAAAACTTTTGAATGCTTACTATATATATGACATAAGAAGACTATATGCTTTTAAAATTCAAACATATATGGTAAGCATTCTTATGTCATATAGTAAGCATTCAAGTTGATACACAAGCAAGGTGTTTGGACTTATTCAAACCAGACAAATCATGTGTATCTACCCCCTAACCCCTAATTAAATTGTCTTATGAAGCAGTCTAGCATGAAGAGAAGTGGTTTTGGGTTTCAAACATGGAAATTTCAAAAACCTCCAAAAAACTTCATTTTAGAGTGACTAAGAAGGATATACAAGCTTCCCTTTTCATTTTCATGTTTTAAACTTGTGTAAATCTTGGTCAAACCTCTAGGATTTGACCAAAAGATTCAAATGGGCATAGAAATTCATAAAAAATCAAAAGAATGAAAAACCAAAGGACATAACATTCTTATGTCATATATATATAGTAATTAAGCATTCAAGTTGATAAACAAGGTCTAGACATATTCAAACCAGAAAATAATGTATATATCTACCCCTAACCCTAAACTCCGTCTTATGAAGTCAAGCATGCATGAAGAGAAGTGGTTTTTGGTTTCAAACATGGAAATTTCGAAAACCCTCCCAAGACCGAGCTACATTTTGGAGTGACTAAGAAGGATATATAGATGCTTAATTTTTCATATTCATGATTTAAACTTGTTTAAACCATGTTCAAACCTAGGATTTGACCAAGATTCAAATGGGCATAAAATTTTAAAAAAATAAAAAAATAAAAAAACAAGGCACATATAGTATTCTTATGTCATATAGTAAGCATTCAATTAAGTTGATAAACAAGGTCTAGACATAATCAAACCAGGAAAATCATGCATCTACCCCCTAACCCTAGCTAAACTCTGTCTTATGAAGTCAAGCATGCACGAAGAGAAGTGGTTTTGGTTTCCAACGTTTAAGCCAAAAGCCCATTTTCAAATATTTCAAACTTATTCAAATTTGGTTCAAATTTGAAAGACATACAAGTTATAGCACACATAGTGCATACATTTTCACACATACTGCACTAGATGCTAACCCTATAGTTTGAGGCCATTTGGGTGACCTAGGTCGAAAAAATTCTTGGATTAGAATCGTGTTGTTCGAACCCCGTAGTTGGATTTTTTTGAACCCTTGATCTGTAGAACTGGGCAAAACCCTAGTTTAACCTATTTAATTACAGATTCGTATATCGATTTTTCTACGAGTACTACCTTTTTATTATTACTATGCAGCACATGGGTGTTTGCCCGTCGAGTGAAACTCGGAGGAAGAGGGATCACTCGGAAGGAGAGAAGAAGGGAGAGAATTATGGTGTCTCCCCTTTTTCGGGTGATGATGTTGACTGTTCTGCAGGTTTTGTCAGTGAGCAGGAGGTGCGAGCGAGCGAGCGAGCGAGTCGAGCGAGGCCGAGAATGAGAGTTTTTTTTTGTGAGAGGGACAACCGAAGGATCTAGAAGGACCCACAGACTTCCAAAACGCATCCTGATGCGTCTTCTCTTGACAAAGAAGATGGCTGGGAGTTTGCGTACCTATTGCACGTGACTTGTGCTCACTGAAGTGTGGGACCTCAAGCGTGGGCACCACACGTAAGTGACAGACCTGTTGGTGTAAAAACTCGGTTGATTATAATAGTGCATTAGAACAAAGTTTCCTATGGATTCAAGGGTAGGAAATCCAAGTTAACTCATTTACATGACATTATTATTTCCATGAAGCAAAGTTAACACATCTATCGATTGGTACATTTTTGAGTGACTAAGAAGGATCCAGGCTTACTTATTCGTTTTCACGTGTTAAACTTGTCTAAATCTTGGTCAAACCTAGGATTTGACCAAGATTCAAATGGGCAGAAAAATAAAATAAAAAACAGAAAAATGAAAAACCAAATCACATAGTCATCTTATGTCATATAGTAAGCATTAAAGTTGATAAACAAGGACTAGAAATATCAAACCATACAAATCATGTATCTACCCCTAACCCCTAAACTATGTCTTATAAATTAAGTCAAGCATGAAGAGATGTGGTTTTGGGTTTCAAACATGGAAATTTCAAAAACCTCCCAAAAACTACATTTTAGAGTGACTAAGAAGGATGCATGCTTCCCTTTTCATATTCATGTTTTAAGCTTGTTTAAATTATCTCAGTCAAACCTAGGATTTGACAAAGATTCAAATGGGCATCGAAAAAATCAGGAAAAAGAAAAACCAAAGCAAATAGTTTTCTTATGTCATATAGTAAGCCAATTAATTAAGTTGATAAACAAGGTCTAGACATATTCAAACTAGACAAATCATGTATCTATACCCCCTAACCCCTGAACTCTGTCTTATGAAGTCAAGCATATGAAGAGAAGTGGTTTTGGGTCGTTTCAAACATGGAAATTTGAAAAACCTCCCAAAAACTTCATTTTAGAGTGACAAAGAAGGATACATGCTTCCCTTTTCATATTCAGGTTTTAAGCTTGTTTAAATTATCTCAGTCAAACCTAGGATTTGACAAGATTCAAATGGGCATCAAAATTGAAAAAAATCAGGAAAAAGAAAAACCAAAGCAAATAGTTTTCTTATGTCATATAGTAAGCCAATTAAGTTGATAAACAAGGTCTAGACATATTCAAACTAGACAAATCATGCATGCATCTATACCCCCTAACCCCTAAACTCCGTCTTATGAAGTCAAGCATATGAAGAGAAGTGGTTTTGCTCCCAAAAGCTTCATTTTAGAGTGACTAATAAGAAGGATCCATGCTTACCTTTGCATTTTCATATTTTAATCTTGTTAAATCATTATCAAGCCTAGGATTTGACCAAGATACAGATGGGTGGGCACAAAATTCAAAAAAATCAGAATAATGAAAAACAAAAGCATGTAGTCTTTTTATGTCATATCGTATGCATGCATTCAAGTTAAACGAGGTCTAGGTATATCCAAACCAGACAAATCATGTATCTACCCCATGTTGATCTTATGAAGTCTAGCATGAAGAGAAGTCGTTTTGGGTTTCAAACATGGAAATTTCAAGAACATCCCAAAAGCTTCATTTTAGAGTGACTAAGAAGGATACATGCTTCCCTTTTCATTTTCATGTTTTAAACTTGTTTAAATCTTGGTCAAACCTAGGATTTGACCAAGATTCAAATATATGAGCATAAAATTCAAAAAAAAACCAAAAATGAAAACCAAGGCACGTAGTCGTCTTATGTCATATAGTAAGCAATCAATTAAGTTGATAAACAAGGTCTAGACATATTCAAACCAGGAAATCATGTATCTACACCCCCTAACGTACCCTAGCTAAACTCTGTCTTATATTATGAAGTCAAGCATGCATGAAGAGAAGTGGTTTTTGGTTTCAAACGTTTAAGCCAAAAGGTAAGCATGGATCCTCCTTATATAGTCACTGTAAAATGAAGCTTTTGGGAGGTTTGTGAAATTTCCATGTTTGAAACCCAAAACCACTTAAGACAGAGTTTATGGTTAGGTGTGTAGATACATGATTTTTCTTGTTTGAATATGTCTAGACCTTGTTTATCAACTTGAATTTTTTACTATATGATATAAGAAGGCTATATATATGTGCTTTGGTTTTTCAATTTTTGATTTCTTTCGATTTTTTTATGCCTATTTAAATCTTGGTCAAATCCTAGGTTTAAACAAGTTTAAAACATGAAAATGAAACGGTAAGCATGAATCCATGTTTGAAACCCAAAATCACTTCTCTTCATATGCTTGGCTTCATAAGACAAAGATTAGGGTTTAGGGGTAGATATATACATGTTTTGGGAGGTTTTTGAAATTTCCATGTTTGAAACCCAAATCCACTTCTCTTCATCCTTGACGTCTTCATAAGACAAAAGTATAGGGTTATATATATATGCATATGGGTAGATACATGATTTGTCTGGTTTGAATATGTACAAATCTTATTTATCAACTTTTGAATGCATGCTACTCTCTCAAAGAAAAACTTTTGAATGCTTACTATATGACATAAGAAGACTATATGCTTTTAAAATTCAAACATATGGTAAGCATTCTTATGTCATATAGTAAGCATTCAAGTTGATAAACAAGCAAGGTTTGGACATATCCAAACCAGACAAATCATGTATCTGCCCCCTGTCGATCTTATGAAGTCTAGCATGAAGAGAGAAGTCGTTTTTGGTTTCAAAAATGGAAATTTCAAGAACATCCAAAAAGCTTCATTTTAGAGTGACTAAGAAGGATACATGCTTCCCTTTTTATTTTTATGTTTAAACTTGTTTAAATCTTGGTCAAACCTAGGATTTGTCCAAGATTCAAATATATGGGCGTAAAATTCAAAAAAAACAGAAAAATTTAAAACCAAGGCACATAGTCTTCTTATGTCATATAGTAAACAATCAATTAATTAAGTTGATAAACCAGGTCTAGACATATTCAAACCAGGAAAATCATGTATCTACCCCCTAACGCCCTAGCTAAACTCTGTCTTATGAAGTCAAGCATGCATGAAGAGAAGTGGTTTTGGTTTCAAACATGGAAATTTCGAAAAAACCTCCCAAGAGCTACATTTTGGAGTGACTAAGAAGGATATATAGATGCTTAATTTTTCATATTCATGATTTAAACTTGTTTAAACCATGTTCAAACCTAGGATTTGACCAAGATTCAAATGGGCATACAATTTTAAAAAAATCAAAAAAATAAAAAACAATGCACATAGTATTATTATGTCATATAGTAAGCATTCAATTAAGTTGATAAAGTAGGTCTAGACATATTCAAACCAGGAAAATCATGCATCTATCCCCTAACCCTAGCTAAACTCTGTCTTATGAAGTCAAGCATGCATGAAGAGAAGTGGTTTTTGGTTTCAAACGTTTAAGCCAAAAGCCCCTTTTCAAATATTTCAAACTTATTCAAATTTGGTTCAAATATGAAAGACATACAAGTTATAGCACACATAGTGCATACATTTTCACACATACTGCACTAGATGCTAACCCTATAGTTTGAGGCCATTTGGGTGACCTAGGTCGAAAAAATTCTTGGATTAGAATCGTGTTGTTCGAACCCCGTAGTTGGATTTTTTGAACCTTGATCTGTAGTACTGGGTAAAACCCTAGTTTAACCTATTTAATTATATATTCGTAGGTCGATTTTTCTACCTTTTTATTATTACTATGCAGCACATGTGTGTTTGCCCGTCGAGTGAAACTCGGAGGAAGAGGGATCACTCGGAAGGAGAGAAGAAGGGAGAGAATTATGGTGTCTCCCCTTTTTCGGGTGATGATGTTGACTTTTGTGCAGGGTTTGTCAGTGAGCAGGAGGTGCGAGCGAGCGAGCGAGCGAGTCGAGCGAGGCCGAGAATGAGAGAGATTTGTTTTTTTTTGTGAGAGGGACGACCGAAGGATCCAGAAGGACCCACAGACTTCCAATACGCATCCTGATGCGTCTTCTCTTGACAAAGAAAATGGCTGGGAGTTTGCGTACCTATTGCACGTGACTTGTGCTCACTGAAGTGTGGGACCTCACGCATGGGCACCACACGTAAGTGACAGACCTGTTGGTGTAAAAACTCGGTTGATTATTATAGTGCATTAGAACAAAGTTTCCTATGGATTCAAGGGTAGGAAATCCAAGTTAACTCATTTACGTGTTAAACTTGTCTATATCTTGGTCAAACCTAGGATTTGACCAAGATTCAAATGGGCAGAAAAATAAAAACAGAAAAATGAAAAACCAAATCACATAGTCTTCTTATGTCATATAGTAAGCATTAAAGTTGATAAACAAGGTCTAGACATATTAAACCAGACAAATCATGTATCTATACCCCTAACCCCTAAACTCTGTCTTATGAAGTCAAGCATGTGAAGAGAAGTGGTTTTGGATTTCAAACATGGAAATTTCAAAAACCTCCCAAAAGCTTCATTTTAGAGTGACTAAGAAGGATCCATGCTTCCCTTTTCATATTCATGTTTTAAACTTGTTTAAATTATCTTGGTCAAACCTAGGATTTGACAAGATTCAAATGGGCATCAAAATTGAAAAAAATTGAAAAAAGAAAAACCAAGCAAATAGTTTTCTTATGTCATATAGTAAGCATTAAAGTTGTTGATAAATAAGGTCCATACATATTCAAACCACACAAATCATGTATCTATACCCCCTAATTAACCCCTTCTTAGTCATTCTAAAATGAATGAAGCTTTTGGGATGTTCTCACAAATCGATCTAGTCTACATGACTTTGATAAATTTTAATTAAGAAGCAGCAACTTAACAATAATTACCCAAAATCTAACAGCTGGTTCGACAACAACCTGGACGTTACGCTAAAATGAACTGCGAAAACAACGAACAGCACTTTTGTAGTACTGTACTCGGTACTCCGTACTTGCTCCAGATAATCCCCATTGCTTCACTACTACAGTAGTACTACCCTGGCTCGCATTCATTGTTTCCCCTGACTATTCAGAGCTTTGGACGTCCATCAGAGTTGTAGTCAGTAGTACAGTACTGCTAGCTCGATTAATGGCGTGCTATAAAATTCTATACTAGCCGACAGATGTCCATTCCTCGGGTTGCGCGCCAGAGCCTTCGAAGAGAAGGTAGCCGCTCTGTCCCGTTGATTTACGGTGGACGGACAGGATACTCCGGACCGCTCTCGATTCATTTGCTTCTGCTCCCGCGTCCTGACCCTTGAGCCCCCTCTCGGCCGTTGATTTAGGATGGGCGGACCAGGTTGCTCGAAGCGAGGGCAGGAGACGGTTGTCTGGTTTTAATAGGGGGGAGTACTTCTTCCATCCCCTTCTTGCTTCACTTCCAGTCTCCTTCCACTTCCAGCGATGCCTCCGAAGTCAAGGCCACCATCTCGCTTGAAGAAGCACCATCTAGTGTTGACCAAGGACGCGGAGAGTTCCCGCCGGCGGTCTATCCAGATGCTGGCCGCGAGAAAGGGCCCGCCAGAAAACGAAGGCCCTGCTTCGCGCTCGTCTCGGAACGGCGTCAGTCGTGCGGTCGAAGATTCCTGGTTGGTTTCCATCGCCATGTTTCTTGATTCTTCCTGGCCCGGAGGTCCCAACTCTTTATTCCGTATTAATCCTTTTTATACATATCTCAGTGCCCCACGACGCACCCTGACATCTTCTCATGACGACTTCAACCCCTGTCTCCTGCGCTTAGAGGTTACCACTGATTGGACATTTTCGTCTTCCTCTCGTCACTTTGTTTCGGTACTGATGATATTGCCATGCAGGAAGCATCGGCGTGTTTCAGAGATGAGCTTAAAACTCTCGTGGAACTCGCCTCCAACTTTCGCGATGATGTCGATACTTTGAAGGACGAGGTCACCGGCCGGGGCAAGCTGCATGATGTGAGGGTTCCATCAAGTGAGGAAACGAACTCTGTCATCAAGAAGCTCAAGGGCGAGAATTTGATGCTTAAGATCGAGTGCGGCTTTCTTCGCGAAGAAAACGTCGAGCTATCAAACAGGTGCGTTCAAGCTCTCAACGGGAGCCTCAACACCCAACATGATGCGGTGAAGAAGATGATGGATAACAGCATCTTGAAGAAAAACAATATGGTGGAGGACACGCGCGGGATGGTCGATCCAATCCAGGCACCGCAGAAGGAAGTCGATGCGCTCCGAGTCCAGCCACCTTTGCGTAGGTCGCCGAGGCGCCCTCGCGCAGGTCACTGAGGAGCGCACGTCGCCGAGTAGGCTGGGGGATAAGGAATTCCAACGAGAGAAGCGGAATCACCACCTGTCCTGATGGAGGGCCACTCCGCCAAGTAGGCTGGGGGAGAGAAACACTGCCTCTCATTGTTCTTTAGCTAGTCCTCCGATCCATATTACTTGATGTTAAAATGGATGTATCTACAACTGAAATATGTCTAGATACATATATTTTAGTATCACAAAGTAAGTAGTATCAACGTTTATATTGCCCAAGTCTTATTATCCATCCCTAAGGTGGGTCGCTTTTGTAACTACTGATTGCAGATTCGACTCTTCTGCAGACCGAAAGATTTTTAG
Organism: Lolium multiflorum; assembly: GCA_030979885.1. Classification (NCBI taxonomy): domain Eukaryota; kingdom Viridiplantae; phylum Streptophyta; class Magnoliopsida; order Poales; family Poaceae; genus Lolium; species Lolium multiflorum. The sequence continues at coordinate 103,450,052 of CM061750.1, read as the reverse complement.
AGTGACTAAGAATGATTCATGCTTAGCTTTCCATTTTCATGTTTTAAACTTGTTTAAATCTTGCTCAAACCTAGGATTTGACCAAGATTCAAATGGGTTTAACAATTAAAAAAATCAGAAAAATGAAAAACCAAAGCACATAGTATTCTTATGTCATATAGTAAGCATTCAAGTTGATAAACAAGGTCTAGACATATTCAAAACACACAAAACATGTATCTACCCCCTAACCCTAAACTCTGTCTTATGAAGTTAAGTATGAGGAGAAGTGATTTTGGGTTTCAAACATGGAAATTTCACAAACCTCCCAAAAGCTTCATTTTAGAGTGACTAAGAAGGATCCATGCTTACCTTTTCATTGCCATTTTTTAAACTTGTTTTAACCTTGGTCAAACCTAGGATTTGACCAAGATTCAAACGGGCGTAAAATTCAAAAAAAATAAAAAATAAAAACCAAAGCACATATATAGCCTTCTTATGTCATATAGTAAGCATTCAAGTTGATAAACAAGGTCTAGACATATTCAAACCAGAAATATCATGTATCATATCTACCCCTAACCCTAAACTTTGTCTTATGAAGTCAAACATATGAAGAGAACTGGGGTTTTGTGTTTCAAACATAAAAATTTCAAGTACCTTCATTTTAGAGTGACTGAGAAAGGATTCATGCTTACCTTTTCATTGTCATGTTTTAAACTTGATTAAACCTTGGTCAAACCTAGGATTTGACCAATATTTAAATGGGCATAAAAACTTCGAAAAAATGAAAAAAATGGAAAACCAAAGCACATATATAGCCTTCTTATGTCATAAACATTCAAGTTGATAAACAAGGTCTAGACATATTCAAACAAGAAAAATCATGTATCTACGCCTAACCAAAAACTCTGTCTTAAGTGGTTTTGGGTTTCAAACATGGAAATTTCAAGAACATCCCAAAAGCTTCATTTTAGACTGACTAAGAAGGATACACACTTCCCATTTCATTTTCATGTTTTAAACTTGTTTAAATCTTGGTCAAACCTAGGATTTGACCAAGATTCAAATAAGTAAAAACATGAAAATGAAAAGGTAAGCATCGATCCTTATTAGTCGCTCTAAAATGAAGTTTTTGGGAGGTTTTTGAAATTTTCATGTTTGAAACCCAAAACCACTTCTCTTCATGCATGCTTGACTTCATAAGACATAGTTTAGGGTTAGGGGTAGATACATGATTTTTCTGGTTTGAACATGTCTAGACCTTGTTTATCAATTTGAATGCTTACTATATGACATAAGAAGGCTATGTGCTTTGGTTTTTCATTCTTACGATTTTTTTCTTAATTTTTATGCCCATTCGAATCTTGGTCAAATCCCAGGTTTGACCAAGATTTAAACAAGTTTAAAACATGACAATGAAAAGGTAATCAATCCTGGATCCTTCATAATTAATAAGTTAGTCTAATTAAAATGAAGCTTTTGGGAGGTTTTTGAAATTTTTGTGTTTGAAACCAAAAACCACTTCTCTTCATGCTTGACTTCATAAGATAGAGTTTAGGGTTAGGGGTAGATACATGATTTGTATTATTTGAATTGTCTTGACCTTATTTATCATCTTTTAAATGCTTACTATATATATGACATAAGAAGACTATGTGCTTTAGTTTTTCAATTTTCTGATTTTTTAATTTTATGCCCATTTGAATCTTGGTCAAATACTAGGTTTGACAATGATTTAAACAAGTTTAAAATATGAAAATGAAAAGATAAGCATGGATCCTTCTTAGTCACTCTAAAATAAAGCTTTTGGGTGGTTTTTGAAATTTCCATGTTTGAAACCCAAAAGCACTTCTCTTCATGCTTGACTACATAAGACAGAGTTTAGGGTTAGGGGGTAGACACATGATTTTTCTTGTTTGAATATGTCTAGACCTTGTTTATCAACTTTAATGCTTACTATATGACATAAGAAAACTATGTGCTTTGTTTTTTCATTTTTTTATTTTTTTGGAATTTTGATGCACATTTGAATCTTGGTAAAATCCTAGGTTTGACCAAGATTTGAACAAGTATATAACATGAAAATGAAAAGGGAAGCATGTATCCTTCTTAGTCACTCTAAAATGAATTTTTTGGGAGTTTTTTGAAATTTCCATGTTTGAAACCCAAAACCATGCACTTCTCTTCATGCTTGACTTCATAAGATAGAGTTTAGGGGTTTGCGGATAGATACATGATTTGTCTAGTTTGAATAAGTCTAGACCTTGTTTATCAACTTTAATGCTTACTATATGACATAAGAAGACTATGTGCTTTCGTTTTTCATTTTTCTATTTTTTTATTTTATGCCCATTTGAATCTTGGTCAAATCCTAGATTTAACCAGGATTTAAACAAGTTTAAAACATGAAAATGAAAAGGTAAGCCTTGATCCTTCTTAGTCACACTAAAATGAAGCTTTTGGGATGTTCTTGAAATTTCCATGTTTGAACCCAAAACGACTTCTCTTCATGCTAGACTTCATAAGACAGAGTTTAGGGGTTAGCGGGTAGATACATGACTTGTCTAGTTTGAATAAGACTAGACCTTGTTTATCAACTTTAATGCTTACTATATGACATAAGAAGACTATGTGCTTTGGTTTTTCATTTTTCTATATTTTTATTTTATGCCCATTTGAATCTTGGTCAAACCTATATTTGACCAGGATTTAAACAAGTTTAAAACATGAAAATGAAAAGGTAAGCCTTGATCCTTCTTAGTCACACTAAAATGAAGCTTTTGGGATGTTCTTGAAATTTCCATGTTTGAAACCCAAAACGACTTCTCTTCATGCTAGACTTCATAAGACAGAGTTTAAGGTTTAGGGTTATAGATACATGATTTGTATGGTTTAAATATGTATAGACCTTGTTTATCAACTTGAATGCTTACTATATGGCATAAGAAAACTATGTGCTTTGGTTTTTCATTTTTCTGATTTTTTTAAATTTTGATGCCCATCGAATCTTGGTCAAATCCTAGGTTTGACCAAGATTTAAACAAGTTTAAAACATGAAAATGACCAGGGAAGCATGTATCCTTCCTAGTCACTCTAAAATGAATTTTTTGGGAGGTTTTTGAAATTTCCATGTTTGAAACCCAAAACCAGTTCTCTTCATGCTTGACTTCATAAGACAGAGTTTAGGGGTTAGGGGGTAGATACATAATTTGTATGGTTTGAATATGTCTAGACCTTGTTTATCAACTTTAATGCTTACTATATGACATAAGAACACTATGTGCTTTGGTTTTCCATTTTTCTGATTTTTAAATTTTAATGCCCATTTGAATCTTGGTCAAATCCTAGGTTTGACCAAGATTTAAACAAGTTTAAAACATGAAAATGAAAAGGGAAGCATGTATCCTTCTTAGTCACTCTAAAATGAAGTTTTTGGGAGGTTTTTGAAATTTCCATGTTTGAAACCCAAAACCACTTCTCTTCATGCTTGACTTCATAGAGTTTAGGGAGTAGATACATGATTTGTATGGTTTGAATATGTGTAGACCTTGTTTATCACCTTTAATGCTTACTATATGACATAAGAAGACTATGTGCTTTGGTTTTTCATTTTTCTGATTTTTTTAATTTTCTGCCCATTTGAATCTTGGTCAAATCCTTGGTTTGACCAATATTTAGACAAGTTTCTAGACCTTGTTTATCAACTTTAATGCTTACTATATGACATAAGAAGACTATGTGCTTTGGTTTTTCATTTTTCTATATTTTTATTTTATGCCCATTTGAATCTTGGTCAAACCTATATTTGACCAGGATTTAAACAAGTTTAAAACATGAAAATGAAAAGGTAAGCCTTGATCCTTCTTAGTCACACTAAAATGAAGCTTTTGGGTGGTTTTTGAAATTTCCATGTTTGAAACCCAAAAGTACTTCTCTTCATGCTTGACTACATAAGACAGAGTTTAGGGTTAGGGGGTAGACACATGATTTTTCTTGTTTGAATATGTCTAGACCTTGTTTATCAACTTTAATGCTTACTATATGACATAAGAAGACTATGTGCTTTGGTTTTTCATTTTTCTGATTTTTTTATTTTCTGCCCATTTGAATCTTGGTCAAATCCTTGGTTTGACCAATATTTAGACAAGTTTAACACGTGAAAACGAACTGATAATCCCATTTGTTGACTCATTTAACTAGTTAATCCCATTTGTTGACTCTCTGTTGACCAGGCACTTGAGGTAAAACTGAGTATATTGCACTAGCCAGTATTAGTACTCAAGGGGAAAACCGAGCACACAAAAAATGCTACAGTATAAGACTCGAGAGTATATCTAAATTTCCAGGGTTAGACTCGAGTACGCGTGTTGCGGTGCAGAAGTGGAAGACGTGCAATTGTTGACGGGTACTGACGCGAGTCGCGGTGCAGAAGTCGAAGACGTGCAATTGTGGACGCGTGTCGCGTTGCAGAAGCCCAAGACGTGCAGACGTTAAATGGTGGACGCGTAGGACGCGGGTCGCATTAACCACCCCTCGCCTTTATAGACGCCTCCTCGCACTATCTCTGTCACTCTCACTCGCTCATGCAACGCCGCCTCTCACGTCCCATCATCTTCTCCAAAGCAAAAACCCTCTCCCTCTCTGCAGGCGAGATGGACATGGAGAATGCGAATCCCATCGTCCATGACGCCGTCGGCTCCAAGCGCGACGCCTCCCTCTTCGACGTCGTCCCCTCAAAGGCCGTCGCCGCCGCCGGTGGCGGTCGTATCCCGCCGGGATGGGACCCCTATGAGCCGGTGCCGTACATCTCGCCTCCGAACCCCTACGACACCTTCATGGACGACCCATGGAACGAGGTAACTATGGTTTGCTCCCTTTTTTCTTCGCCCATTCCTTTTTTAACCCTATTTTTGCTGGTTCCCTAGTAACTATTAGTGCCGATCTGTAGATGGTTGAGTATTGGGTTAATATTTGCGCCGATCGATTTTATTCCATTTTGCTTTGATCCCTTCTTGATTTCGTTTAAGATTTGGAGTTCGGCCGTTCGGTTAATTTATGCAAGTAATAATGGGATCTCAATCAGTTAATTTATGGGATCTCAGTCAGTTATTTTATGCAGGAATCAAAAGATATCAACCGTTTAATTTTGCAAATATTCTGGAATCTGTTCAAAATCAGATCTGGAATCTGTTTCTTTGCCTATGATGAATCGTTGGGCACAAATTTTTACAGAGTGGGTTCAGCGAACCATTGCTGTGTACAAATCTGTTGTGCATGAGCTATGGTTCGCTAACACCATCCCTGTAGACATATAATCGTGTCCACTCTAACTGAGGCTGGCTCTGTTTTTCCTTACTTTGTTATCATGCACGTTAGTCATCGTTGCATCTCATTCACTAATAGTTCCCGTTTGATATGGATCAGCTGTCTGGCAGCGACGTCGGCAGCGACGACGAGCACCATGACGTCAAGACTCGCCAGGTGCTGCGGAGGCTGCAGGTCGGCCAGTACGTCTCCTACTTCGCCAAGGGTGTCTACAGGTGCCCCTTCTGCACTAGGAGGCTCGGCCGCACTGACTTCAACTGCCTCCTCACGCATGCCGAGAACATCGGCAACACCAACCCCAAGGTCGGCGCGTCGGTGAACCCCCACTCCTTCCGCGCCAAGCACATGGCGCTCGGCATGCACCTCCGCAGCATCCAGCGGGTGGAGATCTCCGCCGGGCGCATGCCTCCGCTCAAGCCCAAGGCTCCCAAGGGGAGCAACAAGTGGAGGCAGATGGGGTAGGCGGAGTCCCGGACGTGTGCTGCTGCTGCTGCAAAGCAGCTTCTATTTTGTTGTTAGCTAGGGATCCCTTGTTGTTATGTTGTTAGTATGATGGTGTTGTGAAGAACCTCGAACCTGTTGGCTGCTGTGTATGCAGCTTATTATCTAGGGAGGGATCCCTATTATCTATCCCTATTCTACTGGAGTATATTTTGTTGGCCCTACTTTGTTTTCTCGATTTACTATTACTGCGAATTTGTCGTACGGAGTACATTACCCTGGAGATTTGCTTCTAGATTTAACTACATACATATGGACCAGAGGGAGTACTAGATTTGCTGCCATATTGGGCAAACAACGAGGGCCAAAAGGCACAAATAATTGAAGAAAGACAGAAATGCAAGCTTCTCTAGATTTGATACTTTTGGTTAATAAAGACAAAGAGACAGAGGGGGAAAAGGTGCTCTTAAAAATGCCAATTCGCGCCGAGAGAGACAGAACCCAGCTCCTGCTCACGTACAACCAAACGCGGTCTCGTCCTGTCCCACGCGGTCCCTTTCTACTAGCCCCACACGTCAGCACGGAACGGTCAACTAAACTGGAATCCTCCCGTCTGAGCTCCTTCTGCGGGTAACAAATAAGGGCTTGGCGAAAACTGAGGAAAAACATAAGGCAATCTTATTGACTAATATAGCTGTTTAATTAATAAAAGGATTAGCTACAACGTGCTCAGTTTGCCCATTTATTAAGGTATAAGACTGGCAGGAGAGAAAGTAATCGCTAGTTTCCTCATTTTGCCCCTGCATGCTCGCACGATTAAAGCTCCTTCCGCACGCGCTGGACTCCTCGTTTCCTTAAACCTCCTCGTTTCTCGGGATAGACCAACAGTTTTTCAGGATCTTGGGGTTTTTTTTTTGACAATCAATACCACATATATTCATAGCAAAAATAGTACATGGTAGAGGGCTACATGACGACTAGATATATCACCAAAAAGGGTGATGCATGTCTCCTTCACCAAAACAGCTGAAACAAGCAGTACACGAACGCAAGTACACCACCATAATAATACTACTACATTAACACAAGTACGAGTAATAAAGTAAGAGTACTACTCCCTCTAATCTAATTTAAACCAAAATAAAACTTAAACTTCATCCTAAATTTGAACTAGTGCCTCGTCCTCGTTCTTCGCTCATTTTCTGATCCAAGACGGCGCAGAGTGCCAGAGTGCATGGCACGGAACTCTTCATCGGTGGCATGCCATGGGCATGTCACCGGATGCATGATTTTTTTCGCAATGTTTTAAATTTGAATTTAGGCCGCATGTCACACGGTGACATGCAAAAGGTGCATGTCACCTGGTGGTGGTAGGCAACTACCCTTATTTACGGCGGCGTAGGCGACTGGACGCCGCGTGGCCAGCCGCTGCCTCGTGGCCGCCTCGGTTTCCACGCGGGAGACCATTAAACGCCGACGACCAACCTTCCCGCGTCACGGTTAGCGACTATGACTATAAGGGCAAAACGCTAAACTCTCTCGTTCCATTCACTTTCTTCCTCTCTCCACCTAACAAACATTTGTTCGTCGCTCTCTCCTCCAGCAATGTCTTCAAAATTCAGGTCGTCGGCGGTCAAGTACGCGGAGAAAAAACGCCGGCTCGAAATTTCGAGAGACGCTTCCAGAAACCAAGTGGGCTCGCCGTCGCCGCCGCCGCCGCCGAAACGCGTCCGTGCTGTGCTCACCGGGTTAGTTTCCTTCGCCATGTACTTTCGTTTCTTTCGTCGCTCTCTCCTCCAGCAATTAATGTGTTCAAACTTCAGGTCGCCGGCGGTCAAGTACGCGGATAAAAAACGCCGGCTCGAAATTTCGAGAGACGGTTCCAGAAACCAAGTGGGCTCGCCGTCGCCGCCGCTGCCGCCGCCGCCGAAACGCGTCCGTGCTGTGCTCACCGGGTTAGTTTCCTTCGCCATGTACTTTCGTTTCTTCTTGCCCGGGCTCAAGCTCTTTAAGAGTCTCTATGGTTATACATCTTAAAGGGTTGGAAGTTCCAACGACGCCCCTACTGCACCAACTTCCACGACCAAGGAATCATCGTCGTCCGATGATTTCAACCCGGCCCTACCCCGGCGAAATGAGGTAGCACCAACTTCTTCTTCTTCTTCTTCTTCTTCTTCTTCTTCCTTTGCGCTTACTTGCTACCGATGATTTCGCCCTGAAGGAAGCGGCGCCGACTATCGACACCACTGTCGCCATCTTGATGGAAAAAAACGAGGAGCTCAGCTTAGAGTGTGATCGCCTCCGAGACGATTTGGCTGCCAAGAAGAAGAATTCGAAAACTCTTGTGGAGCTCATTTGCAGCCTTCGAAATGAGCGCGATATGTTGAAGAACGAGCTGATTAAGCAGAAAGCATCAGCGGAGAAAGCCAGCAGCATACTCAAGACTGTGTGCCTCGACAGAGACAAGTCTGATATAGAGTACAAAATCCTTCTTCAGGATAAAGTACAGCTCCAAAAGTTGAACCTTGAATATGCTGACATCGCCATCCTTGCCCTTCTCGAGAGGCAGAAGGCACAAGATAAGTTGATGCACCTGATGTTGGAGAGCTGCAGTGAAAGAGAAGAGACATTGAAAGAAGTGAGCAGTTTGGTGGGATACATGAGTGACGTCGGGCGTACTTCGCAGAATCCGCCCCGGCTGAGCTCAAATTCCAGCGGAACCAGCTTTCAGCAATGCATGTTAGGCGCACCTACAACTTCTACTCATTGATTAGAGGTCGCACGACATGGCATTTTCCCTCGAAATAGTAGTACTGTACTAATAGTTGTACTACTTAATATGTACCTTTTTGTAAAATAATTTCTTACATGTATTAGAAACTACCCCTCTCGTTTCTGGATGCACCCGGGACATTGTCATCCGGCCCTCTTCTGGACAAACCCCCTCGGGAAGGGCGGTATATTTTGCACATTTCGCTACTAGTACTTCTAATTCCACCGCTTATTTTTCTAATCCGTTAAATCGTTAATTGGATGACCAACTGATGGAAGCTGCGATAGATTAGACCAACAAGTGGTGAATTGTGCAAAAGATATGTCCGTGTTTTATGCAAAAGAGTGATATGGGGATCTGGTGGAATCTTGAATTTCCTCTTCAGTGGTAGGCATGCTTCACTTATAGCTGGAGTACATTGCGGACCTGGTGCATTTCGTCAGTACCGATCAGCTATTTTTGCTTATCCGGGAAGAAAAGGTAGTACTAGCCTTTTCTGTGAGATGTCTTTTCAGTGCTACGGAGTTGTCTGTTCACTGCTTGCTTTGTCTGTCGGTGACTTTGCCAAGCTGACTTTGCCATGACTTTGGGTGACTGATATGTGGACCACAGTTGTAAGTGACTCAAAGTCACTGACTTTGGGGACTCGTGAATGCTTCGTATATTTCTGACGGTTTCTGAATTATGTACTCCGTACAACTTTTGTAATATTGGTCAAACTAGTTTTGACCAGGGTTTGTGTAGGGTGTTTTTTTTTTGGTTGGTCCAAATGGTGTTGTGTGGTCCAAATGTGATGTATCATCACACCACCATGTGCCCCCCTCCCCCCACCCCACCCCTAGGTTTTGGTAATGCCATTCTGATACATGCTTCTTAGAAGGAGTACATTTTTTCCGTTAGGGCATGACAATTTTGAAAAATTCAAAAAAAAAATGGGAAGACAGAATGGTAACATCATTTTCCATGTGATGATGCACCCCTGTGCCAAATTTTGGTTCATTTTAAGAATGTAAGGTGACAAATTACTCGAGGAAGCTAGTTGGAGTAGACGGGCATGATCGGATTGGCATAGGCGATTTATTTTTTGAAGGATGTTATTTTTCATAGACAATATCTGACACAAAAAATAAAATGTTAAGGTCTCATATTATTCTGAATGATTTTGAATTACTTATGACGTTTGGAAGTATTGGTATACATGAGTCCCAGATGAAGTTAAATGGTCCAAAAAAAAGTTTCGTACACGTCTCCCAGAAAGTGGAAAGTCGAGTACATGCATGACTTCACGCGTCCACTACTGGATACAGGGGGTCGGAGGCTATAACATAATCGGCCTCATCATCTCTCGCGAGCTCGTCCTCTCCACTCCCCCAACTTGCCTCCCCCACACTGTGAAAACCCCCATCCACTCACCGCACCTCTGAGGCATCGACTTTCCCGTTTCCAACCACAACAGCATGAAGATAGGTATTGCATACGAGGCGGAGCAATAGGCGACCGCCCACGCAGAGGATGCCTCTACGGTAGTGGCCGTCGTGGTGGGTGAGGCTTCACCGGGCACCCAAGCCGCTCGTCTCCTCTGCTTGTCGGATTCTTCAACCTCGGTCGAAATGGGCATCCTAGCCGTCACGACGGGTGAGGCTTCACCGGGCACCCATGCCGCTCGTCTCCTCTGCTTGTCTGGTTCTTCGACCTCGGTCGAAACGGGCGTCCTGGCCGTCGAGCAGAAGGTGGATACCAACGTTGTTTATCCCGCCGAAGATGTGCACGGCGTTGCAGGCCACCACGGCGAGGTCTTCCTAGGCCCGATGCTGGACGCGAACCTCGACCCCTTCGATGATTTCGGCCCAAACGTTCAGTTCCAGGAGGATGTTGAGGGTGATGACGAGGAGGTACTTCTCTTTTACCGAAACTGTCCCAACCCTCTTTGTGTCATATTGCTGTTCACATGGTTTGCACGAGCCTGGTTCTTGATTGATTTGATATCCTACCTTGTTCTTGTAGATGTAATTGATTCTACGATTCGTAAGATCAGATTCTAGTTTAATTTCGACTAATCTGCCATGTAGTCATATAATCAATTTATGTGTTCATACTTAGTGGACTTGCAATTGTTGTGGCTAATGTTCATGGTTGTTCATAGGGTTTCTCATGATTTATTACGATTTCTTCTGCCATTTACTTGTTCTACACATTTAATTTTAGGGTTTCTAAGGTTTGATTATGTTAGTGGAGTATTTATTCGATCTGTCATAAAAACTTGATTATGTAGTACTTAATAATTCATAGGAGTATTCTGATGACCTGAAAACTATGTTCTCAAGGCTGAAGGGTGGTGAAATTCGTTTCTGCATACGCGCGGGGAGCTATTTTGCCCATTATGTGGCAAATTTCTCTAGAAGGACATCCACAGCCTGATCCAACATGCGATGGGTGTAGGCCTAAGTACATAGGGGGAAACACCGCCCTGCAACCAAGGCCAAGTACGCATCATATGGCCTCTTCCTCCAGAATTACGTCTTGCCTAGCTTGCTCCACGTCAACGCCCCTGCTGCTGGCCCTCATGCTCCTGGTCATGTTTAAAGTTCATATGTGTAATCTTAATCCCTTTGGAAGTTCAGCATTAAACTCTACTAGTACAACCGTGGTGGTCTTGTGATGTAGTACTCTTTTGATGCATTTGTGATGTAGTAGTACTTTTTTTTGAAATGATATAGTACTATCTAAGAAAAGTACTCCCTCCGATTCACATTCATTTCACATCAAGAAATATGGATCAGAGCGAGGGAGTAAATTAAACATGGCATCTCGTGCATGAAGCTTGACATATCGATCAGGTTGGCTAGAATAGCAATACAATGTTGCTCATTAGGCAAATGCATGCCATGTACGATAGTATACATCCAGTAAAGAAGTCTATACTGACATAAAAAAACTACTTTGGGGATGAGAGTCAATTGGGGCATCTACAATATAGAAAATCTTGCTCGTAGATGATTTTGGCTAAGAGGGTTTTACTCACATTACACGTGCCACTTTCCTTGTCTGCAAAACAAGTTCCAATAAAGGGAGAGGAAAGAAGAGGGTATTGTGGGCGAGATTGAACACCTTTTTTATGTGTTAAGCTGAGGCCTCGTTTAGATGAGGATTTCGACTTATGCCTAACAGCTCAACACATCCACAAATAACTCTGCTTGCGCACACCACCGTTCATTAAAAATAACAATATTAGCTCGCAAGATTAAGAACAAAGTGAATTTAAGTAACTTGGTAAGCTTTTCAAGCAATATATTCAGAGAAAGAGCACACATGTTCGGCTCAAAATAATCATAAGAGAAGAACAATAAATCTAAGACACCACATGGATTCATACCTTGAGTCGACGCTGGCTCGTAGAAGGGCGGCCGCGCCTCGAGGATGCCGGGGACGTCTCCACCTCGGTCTCACATGTGACTGCTTATCGGCGGGTGGTGCGCCGCGCCATGTAGAAGATCTATCAAGAGATGAGAGCCCGATGACGCTACCGACGCCTCAACCTTGATAGCACCGACTTGTTGCTCCGCACCGAGATGCGCCACGTGCAAGATTTAGCGGATGCACTAATTTTAGAGATATGTCATGATCATTGTAACAAATTTCAACGTGATGATGATTTGATCTTGTACTCGGCCTTGAACATAAGAACTAGTACAATCTCACCTTTTTTTATCATTATCCTTTGCGAGATTTAGCGGTTGCGCCAAATTCAGAGAAATATCATGATCATGGTAACACAATTTTCAATATAATGATGATTTGATGTTGCACTCGACCTTGAACATAAGTACTAGTACGGTCTCACAAATTTGTATCATTATACTTTGCAAGTTTTAGTGGATGCGCCCATTTTCAGAGGTAGATCATGATCATGGTAAGTTGGTAACAAATTTTCAACGTGATGATGATTTGATTTTGCACTCGGCCTTGAACAGAGGTACTAGTACGGTCTCACAATTTTTTATCATTATACTTGGACGGTGGCCAAATTCAAAATCTCATAGCGGCAAAACTTCCCGCCCACAAAATACAAAAATTTCACACGCTTCCAAATTCCCATTCTACCCCTGTGGAGATGGCAGCAAAGTCGGTTGGTGGGGGGGTCTGCCCGTCATTTTTTGGATCACCACCTCCCTAGCCCGGAAACCCTCCCAAAAAAATTCATTTCCCTCAGACCACCCACCGGAACTTCCCAAGTCCCTCTCTCCCACCTCCACGACCACCGCACCGGAACATCCCCGCCGGACTTCCCTGGCCTACCCGAGGCCTCGCGATCCTCGTCATCCGGCTGCCTGCCGGAGCCGCTTCATCGACGCCGTCATCAACCGGACCGGATCATCCCCGCCGAACCTCGAAACCATATGCTCATCCAGCAGTCTACCGCAGTCGCTTCAGCTGCGGTATCGTCCACCCCACCGGAGCCGCTTCGCCGGATCCGTCGTCCACCGCATCGGATCTTGCTCACCGACACCGCTGTGCATGAACCGGATCTGCTTCACCGGCGCAGTGCATGATCTAAACTCTTCTACTGTCGCTTTTCTATTGCTTGCCTGCAAGTTCTTGTTTAATCTTGGGGGAACCTGTTTGTGCTAACGACGCGCCGTTACGTTTTTGCAGATGAGATGAGTAACCATGAAGTGTAATGGCCGTCTCTCCAACCCCAAGTAGCACATGTAGCGTACTTCATCACCGGATCTATCAACCCCAGGAAGATCTGCTGTGACTCCCACAGAGTGCTTCTCCTAATGTAAGTCCCTTGTTTTAGCGCCATGTTCTGGGTTCAGATTCTTGTTTGTCTGAAGCTCTTTTAGTTCATTCCTAGCTATGACCGTAACACGTTGCTATTTTCTACTTCATTGCTAACTTTAAGCGATTGAACATTTTGGTTTGCATTCCCTGCTCTGTAGATGTAGCCATCATAACTTCTATCTTGCTCAGTCGTTGTTACAAAAATTATAGGTATTATAGTAACATCCTGCTATTATTTAGTTCATGGCCAATTTTAAGTAATTGCACATGTTGGTTCGCATTCCCTGCTCTATAGCTTTTGGCATCGTAACTTCTATATTTGGTTTACATTCCCTGCTCTGTAGATCTAGCCATCATAACTTTATCTTGCTCAGTCGTTGTTACAAAAATTATGGCCTGCTACTATGTTGTTTGTGCCAATTTTTTACTCCATGAACATGTTGGCTTGCATTCCCTGTACTACAGGTGATGCCATTGTTTTGTATCTAGTTCATTGTAAGCTAACAAAGTAAGGACTTAGTTTGGCATGCTATCACTCTGCTATCTAGCCTGTAGTACAAATAAACTTGTCATATACTACTAGATAATAATTTTGCGTGCCATCTTGTTCTTCAAAAGCTGCATTATTGACTTGTTTCTCTGACTTGGCATGACGCTCACATATGGAAAGCTGAACATATTGGTTTGCATTCCCTCTTATACAAGTTCACAGGTGATCCCACTATATTCTGTATCTGGTCCATCCTAAGCTCCAGCATTAACTATCCTCTATGTGTTGCTCATTACAAGTTTATATCCCGAAACATCTTGATTTGCATCCCCTTCACTATAAGTTCAGGAGTATTATTTAGTTCACGGCCAAAATGAAGTAATTGCACTTGGCACATGTTGGTTCACATTCCCTCCTCTTTAGCTTTTGCCATCGTAACTTCTATTTTTGGTTTACATTCCCTGCTCTGTAGATGTAGCCATCATAACTTCATCTTGCTCAGTCGTTGTTACAAAATTTATAGCCTGCTACTATGTTGTTCATGCCAATTTTGTACTCCCTGAACATGTTGGTTTGCATGGGACTCGACAGTAGTAAGTCTGCTGTTTCATTCTAACATGCTCTGTTATATTGGCTGTTGGTATGCGGCATGCACTCTTTGTTTGCTTATTGTGCGCATTACAATGATCTTGTTATAACGACGAAATGATGAGTTCCAAATTCTTTGGCAAACAATATTGTAGTGTCTTTGCCTTTCCATTGTTGTGTCTTAACTTGTAATGTCTTTGTTTCAGATATAGGTGCTGCATGGACAACTTAAAAGATTGCCGGATCGCTTCATTGTATTGCTAGGTTTAATTACCATTCAATTTCTCTGGGTTCTGTAATATTTTTTCAATGCCTTGCAGCTGATGTAATATTTAGTTAGTTTTTATAGTTCTTTCGCGCATTTTTTCTTTGGTGCTTGTGGTAAGTGAGGCTATCCGACAGAAATCAATGCTGCGTAAATATTCTCAGTATCTAAATCACGAATTCCCATCCCTTAAACGGCCCAATTAATCGAAATCACATATGTGCCTGCCCGCAAAATCCTAAAGCGCATATTATGCCGGCATATAAACAGCAACTAAACGGGCTGGCCCACTACTTCTTGGGCCAGCCCATGTGAGTTACGGTGGACCCCACACTCTAATTGGGCTGGCCCACTTGCTTTAAGGTGGACCCCACCCACTACTGGGCCGGCCCACTAATTAGTTGGGCCAGCCCATTTGCTTTTGTGGTGGACCCCACATACTAAACGGGCCGGCCCTTCAAGAGGAAAGTGGGACCCACATGTGTTTTTGGCCCGGCCCACTATCTTGTTGGGCCGGCCCACTTGCGTATGGTGGACCCCGCATACTAATTGGGCCGGCCTTTAACAGAAAGTGGGGCCCACCTGTGCTTTGGCCCGGCCCACTATCTTGTTGGGCCAGCCCACTTGCTATATGGTGGTCCCACATGGTAAATGGGCCGGCCCTTTAATAGTAAGGTGGGACCCACCTGTGTTTTTTGGCCCGGCCCACTATCTTGTTGGGCCGGCCCACTTTCTACATGGTGGACCCCACATAACAAATGGCCCGGCCCATTAACAGGAATGTGGGACCCACATGTGTTTTTGGCCCGGCCCACTATCTTGGTGGGCCAGCCCACTTGCTATATTGTGGACCCCACATACTAAATGGGCCGGCCCTTTAACAGGAAGGTGGGTCCCACCTGTGTTTTTGGCCCGGCCCACTATCTTGTTGGGCCGGCCCACTTGCTATATGGTGGACCCCACATACTAAATGGGCCGGCCCTTTAACAGGATAGTGGGACCCACCTGTGTTTTTGGCCCGCCCACTAGCTTGTTGGGCCGGCCCACTTGCTATATGGTGGACCCCACACACTAAATGGGCCGGCCTTTTAACAGGAAAGTGGGACCCACCTGTGTTTTTGGCCCGGCCCACTTGCTTCTTGGGCCGGCCCAGTTGCTGTAAGGGGGACCCCACATGTTAAATGGGCCGGCCCATTTAACTTTTGACCAGTCAACATTAGAGGTTAGGCCCGGCCCACGTAACTAATGGACCAGCCCAGCTATATAGTTGACCGGTCAAACTATGTCATCTGGCCCGGCCCGCTTAAGACGTGGCAGGCCTCGTGTGGGCCTACCATCTACCACGGGGTTTCAGCCGGTTAACGCCGTTAACTGGCAGTTAACGGCGTCTGCCACGTGTCAGTTTGCATGACGTCAGCAGTCAACGGGCTCCCGAAAACACTTCCGCAACGGTCCGATTTTCCGTGGCGGAAGGGCGCCCAAGCGCGACGGACCGAAAAAATCGTCGTTGGACTTTGCCTGACGCAGTTTCCACAACGGAACCCATATCGTCGGGTTAGGCCCATAGGCGACGAAAAATGCCCCTTAGTTGACGATTTTGGGACGTTGTCTATCAGAACTTTTCTTGTAGTGGAGGGGATTATCGAGACTCACCCTTGAAGAGATTCCAAAGCCTACAAGAGGAGGCTCTTGTTGCTGCGGTAGACGTTCACTTGCCGCTTGCAAAAGCGCGTAGAAGATCTTGATCACGATCGGTTCCGGCGCCACGAACGGGCAGCACCTCCGTACTCGGTCACACGTTCGGTTGTTGATGAAGACGACGTCCACCTCCCCGTTCCGCGGGCAGCAGTAGCTCCTCTTGATCCGACAGACGACGGCGTGGTGTCGGTGGCGGTGGAGAAATCCGGCGGAGCTTCGCTAAGCGTGCGGGATATGGTGGAGGAGCGGGGCGCTAGGGTTTGGGGAGAGGGGGTGGCCGGCCACTATAGGGGGCGGCCAAGCTTGAGGCTTTGGTGTGGCCGGCCCCCTCCCCTTGGCCCTCTATATATAGGTGGAAGCCCCAAGTGTTGGACTACAAGTCTTCGAATAAGACCCGAACCCAAAACCTTCCATATGGTGGGAAACCTTCCCAAGCTAGGATTCCCACTAGAGGTGGGAATTCCACCTTCCATAGGGGGGGTGGCCGGCCCCCTAAGGGGGAGTCCACTTGGGACTCCTCCCCCACTAGGGTTGGCCGGCCATGGAGGTGGAGTCCCATGTGGACTCCACCTTCCTTGGTGGTTTCTTCCGGACTTTTCTAGAACCTTCTAGAACCTTCCATAGAACCTTCCGCATCATTTTAATTCACATAAAATGACATCCTATATATGAATCTTATTCTCCGGACCATTCCGGAACTCCTCGTGATGTCCGGGATCTCATCCGGGACTCCGAACAAATATTCGAACTCCATTCCTTATTCAAGTTCTACCATTTCAACATCCAACTTTAAGTGTGTCACCCTACGGTTCGCGAACTATGCGGACATGGTTGAGTACTCACTCCAACCAATAACCAATAGCGGGATCTGGAGATCCATAATGGCTCCCACATATTCAACGATGACTTTAGTGATCGAATGAACCATTCACATACGATACCAATTCCCTTTGTCACGCGATATTTTACTTGTCCGAGGTTTGATCATCGGTATCACACTATACCTTGTTCAACCTCGTCTCCTGACAAGTACTCTTTACTCGTACCGTGGTATGTGGTCTCTTATGAACTTATTCATATGCTTGCAAGACATTAGACGACATTCCACCGAGAGGGCCCAGAGTATATCTATCCGTCATCGGGATGGACAAATCCCACTATTGATCCATATGCCTCAACTCATACTTTCCGGATACTTAATCCCACCTTTATAACCACCCATTTACGCAGTGGCGTTTGATGTAATCAAAGTACCTTTCCGGTATAAGTGATTTACATGATCTCATGGTCATAAGGACTAGGTAACTATGTAATAAAAGCTTATAGCAAATAACTTAATGACGTGATCTAATGCTACGCTTAATTGGGTGTGTCCATTACATCATTCATACAATGATATAACCTTGTTATTAATAACATCCAATGTTCATGATTATGAAACTAATCATCTATTAATCAACAAGCTAGTTAAGAGGCTTACTAGGGACTCTTTGTTTGTTTACATATCACACATGTATCAATGTTTCGGTTAATACAATTATAGCATGGTATATAAACATTTATCATAAACATAAAGATATATAATAACCACTTTTATTATTGCCTCTTGGGCATATCTCCAACAGTCTCCCACTTGCACTAGAGTCAATAATCTAGATTACATTGTCAAGTACCTAACACCCATGGCATTCTGGTGTTGGTCATGCTTTGCCCTAGGGAGAGCTTTAGTCAACGGATCTGCTACATTCAGATCAGTGTGTACTTTGCAAATCTTTACTTCTCCATCTTCGATGTACTCGCGAATCGAGTGGTAACGCAGCTTGATATGCTTCAGCCTCTTGTGTGACCTTGGTTCTTGTGCATTGGCGATGGCACCCATGTTGTCACAGTAGATGACTAGTGGGTCCAATGCACTAGGAACCACACCGAGCTCTACAATGAACCTCTTCATCCATACCGCTTCTGATGAAGCCTCTGAAGCCGCTATGTACTCCGATTCTGTTGAGGATTTCGCCACCGTGCACTGCTTCGAGCTTGCCCAGCTTACTGCAGCACCATTCAATATAAACACGTACCCAGATTGTGACTTAGAGTCATCAGGATCAGTGTTCCAACTTGCATCGGTGTAACTTGTTACAACGAGCTCTTGGTCACCTCCATAACAAAGAAACATATCCTTAGTTCTTTTCAAGTACTTCAGGATATTCTTGACCGCTGTCCAGTGTTCCATTCCTGGATCACTTTGATATCTGCTAGTCAAACTAACAGCATGTGCTATATCCGGTCTTGTACATAGCATGGCATACATGATAGAGCCTACTGCCGAGGCATAGGGGATCTGACTCATCCTTTCTCTTTCTTCTGCCGTAGCCGGTCCTTGAGTCTTACTCAAGACCTTGCCTGGTAACATAGGTAAGAATCCTTTCTTACTTTCGTCCATTCTAAACTTCTTCAGAATCTTGTCCAGGTATGTACTCTGTGATAGCCCTATTAGACGTCTTGATCTATCTCTATAAATCTTGATGCCTAATATGTATGATGCTTCACCAAGGTCTTTCATTGAAAAACTATTATTCAAATAACCCTTTACACTGCTTAATAGTTCTATATCATTCCCAATCAATAATATGTCATCTACATATAATATCAGGAATGCTACAGAGCTCCCACTCACTTTCTTGTAAATACAGGCCTCTCCATGACACTGTATAAACCCGAAGTCTTTGATCACCTTATCAAAACGTCGGTTCCAACTTCTCGATGCTTGCTTCAGTCCATAGATTGAACGCTGAAGTTTGCATACTTTGTCAGCATTTTTAGGATCGACAAAACCTTTGGGTTGTACCATATACAACTCTTCCTCAATGTCTCCATTAAGGAACGCCGTTTTGACATCCATCTGCCAAATCTCATAATCGAAAAATGCAGCTATTGCTAACAAAATCCTCACAGATTTTAGCTTCGCTACAGGTGAGAAAGTCTCATCGTAGTCAACACCTTGAATTTGTCGGAAACCCTTTGCGACAAGTCGAGCTTTATAGACAGTAATATTACCATCAGCATCTGTTTTTCTCTTGAAGATCCATTTATTCTCGACAGCGGCTATCAGGTAAGTCTACCAAAGTCCATACTTTGTTATCATACATGGATCCCATTTCGGATTTCATGGCTTCTTGCCATTTGTTGGAATCTGGGCTCATCATCGCTTCTTCATACGTCGCAGGGTCTTCATCATTGTTATCCACAATCATGACATTTAGACAAGGATCATACCAATCTGGAGTGGCACGATCCCTTGTCGATCTGCGAGGTTCAGTAGCTGTCTCATTTGAAGTTTCATGATCATTATCATTAGCTTCCTCTGTTGCCGGTGTAGGTGGTACAGGAACATTTTCCGGTACTGCGCTACTCTGATCAACGAGTAGAGATTCTTCAATCTCATCGAGTTCTACTTTTCTTCCAGTCACTTCTTTAGTGAGAAATTCTTTCTCAAGAAAGGTTCCGTTCTTAGCAACAAAGATCTTGCCTTCGGATCTGTGATAGAAAGTGTACCCTATAGTTTCCTTAGGGTATCCTATGAAGACGCATTTCTCCGCTTTGGGTTCTAGCTTGTCCGGTTGTAACTTTTTTACATAGGCTTCGCAACCCCAAACTTTTAGGAACGACAGCTTAGGTTTCTTATTAAACCATAATTCATACGGTGTCGTTTCAACGGATTTTGATGGTGCTCTATTTAAAGTGAATGCGGCTGTCTCTAATGCATAACTCCAAAATGATAAAGGTAAATCAGTAAGAGACATCATAGAACGAACCATATCTAAGAGAGTTCGATTACGACGTTCGGACACACCGTTTCGTTGTGGTGTTCCCGGCGGTGTCAATTGTGAAAGTATTCCGCATTTCTTTAAATGCATGCCAAACTCATAACTCAGATATTCACCTCCGCGATCAGATCGTAGAAACTTAATCTTCTTGTTACGTTGATTTTCTACTTCACTTTGGAATTCCTTAAACTTCTCGAAAGTTTCGGATTTATGTTTCATTAAATAGATATACCCATATCTACTTAAATCATCAGTGAAGGTTAGAACATAACGATAACCACCGCGCGATGCTACACTCATTGGTCCGCACACATCTGTATGTATGATTTCCAATAAGTCAGTAGCTCGCTCCATCATACCCGAGAATGGAGTCTTAGTCATTTTTCCCATCAGACATGCTTCGCATCTATCAAGTGACTCAAAGTCAAGTGATTCAAGTAATCCATCGGTATGGAGTTTCTTCATGCGTTTCACTCCAATATGACCAAGACGACAGTGCCACATATAAGTAGAATTATCATTCAATTTAATTCGCTTAGCATCAATGTTATGTATATGTGTATCACTACTATCGAGATCTAACAGAAATAAGCCATTCTTTTCAGGTGCTCGACCATAAAAGATATTATTCATAAAAATAGAACAACCATTATTCTCAGACTTGAATGAATAACCGTCTTGCATTAAACAAGATCCAGATATAATGTTCATGCTCAACGCGGGTACAAAATAACAATTATTTAGGCTTAAAACTAATCCCGAAGGTAGATGTAGAGGAAGTGTGCCGACAGCGATCACATCGACTTTGGATCCATTTCCAACGCGCATCGTCACTTCATCCTTTAGTAGTCTTCGTTTATTCTTTAGTTCCTGTTTCGAGTTACAAATATGAGCAACCGAACCAGTATCAAATACCCAGGTACTAGTACGAGAACCAGTAAGATAAACATCTATAACATGTATATCAGATATACCTTCTTTCTTCTTCTTGACAAGGCCGCTCTTCAGATCCGCCAAATACTTGGAGCAATTACGCTTCCAGTGTCCCTTCTCCTTGCAGTAATAACACTCAGCATCAGGCTTAGGGCCAGACTTAGGTTTCACAGGAGGCGTGGCAGCTTTCTTGCCACTCTTCTTGTTCTTGCCTTTAGACTTGCCCTGTTTCTTGAAACTGGTGGTCTTGTTGACCATCAACACTTGGTGCTCTTTCTTGATCTCAATCTCAGCAGCTTTTAGCATGCCAAAGAGTTCAGGAAACTCCTTGTTCATGTTCTGCATATTGTAGTTCATCACAAAGTTCTTATAACTTGGTGGCAGTGATTGAAGGACACGATTAATCCCCAGTCTGTTAGGAATCACTATTCCCAAGTCACTGAGTTTCTTCGCATGCCCGGTCATGACGAGCATGTGCTCACTAATGGAGCTGCCTTCTTCCATCATACAGCTGAAAAAATGTTTCGATGCTTCATAGCATTCCACGGCCGCATGAGTCTCAAAAATAGTCTTCAACTCTTTCATCAACTCATGAGGATCGTGGTGCTCAAAACGTTTTTGAAGATCGGATTCCAGACTGCATAAGATGGCACACTGAACTTGAGAGTACCGAGTTTTCCGAGTTGCGTAAACATTCTTTACTTCATCGGTTTCAGTTTCTGCAGGAGGGTCACCTAGCGGTGCATCAAGCACATATTGCAGATTTCCGCCATTGAGGAAGATCCTCACATGACGGAACCAGTCGGTGAAGTTGCTACCGTTGCTCTTAAGCTTTTCTTTCTCTAGGAACTGGTTAAAATTGATTGGGGACGCCATATCTACAACATATTTGCAATAGTTTAGACTAAGTTTATGACAAATTGAGTTCAAATTTTAATTCTACATAATTAAAATCTAGGTGAACTCCCACTCAAAACAATATCCCTCGCATTGTCTTAGTGATCACACGAACCAAATCCATCACACCTATGCCCGATCATCACGAGACAAGATGTAATTTCAATGGCGAACACTCAAAGTGTTCATCATATCAATCATATGATTCATGCTCTACCTTTCGGTATCACGTGTTCCGAGACCATGTCTGTACATGCTAGGCTCGTCAAGGCCACCTTAGTATCCGCATGTGCAAAACTGGCTTGCACCCGTTGTATGCACTTGTTGATTCTATCACACCCGATCATCACGAGATGCTTCGAAACGACAAGTCTTGGCAACGGTGCTACTAAGGATGAACACTTTATTATCTTGAGATTTTAGTGAGAGGGATCATCTTATAATGCTACCGTCGCGATCTAAGCAAAATAAGATGCATAAAAGGATTAACATCACATGCAGTTCATATGTGATATGATATGGCCCTTTTGTCTTTGCGCCTTTGATCTTGATCTCCAAAGCGTGGACATGATCTCCATCATCAACGGGCATGATCTCCATCATCGTCGGCGAAGCACCAAGGTCAATGGCGCCGTCTTCATGATCGTCCTCCATGTAGCAACTATTACAACTACTTTGAAATACTACTCAACATGAAATTTAAAGACAACCATAAGGCTCCTGCCGGTTGCCACAATACAATAATGATCATCTCATACATAGTCATCATCACATTATGGCCATATCACATCACCAAACCCTGCAAAAACAAGTTAGACGTTCTCTAATTTGGTTTGCATATTTTACGTGGTTTAGGGTTTTCGAGCAAGATCCAATCTACCTACGAACATCAACCACAACGGTGATACTAGTGTTGTCAATAGAAGAGTAAATTGAATCTTCACTATAGTAGGAGAGACAGACACCCGCAAAGCCACTTATGCAATACAAGTTGCATGTCAAGCGTGGAGCAAATCTCATGAACGCGGTCATGTAAAGTTAGCCCGAGCCGCTTCATCCCACTATGCCACAAAGATGCAAAGTACTCAACTAAAGATAACAAGAGCATCAACGCCCACAAACCATTGTGTTCTACTCGTGCAACCATCTATGCATAGACACGGCTCTGATACCACTGTAGGAAAACGTAGCATAGAAAACAAAAATTTTCCTACGGCGAACACGCAATCCAAGCCAAGATGCAATCTAGAAGACGGTAGCAACGAGGGGATTATCGAGACTCACCCTTGAAGAGATTCCAAAGCCTACAAGAGGAGGCTCTTGTTGCTGCGGTAGACGTTCACTTGCCGCTTGCAAAAGCGCGTAGAAGATCTTGATCACGATCGGTTCCGGCGCCACGAACGGGCAGCACCTCCGTACTCGGTCACACGTTCGGTTGTTGATGAAGACGACGTCCACCTCCCCGTTCCAGCGGGCAGCGGAAGTAGTAGCTCCTCTTGAATCCGACAGCACGACGGCGTGGTGTCGGTGGCGGTGGAGAAATCCGGCGGAGCTTCGCTAAGCGTGCGGGATATGGTGGAGGAGCGGGGCGCTAGGGTTTGGGGAGAGGGGGTGGCCGGCCACTATAGGGGGCGGCCAAGCTTGAGGCTTTGGTGTGGCCGGCCCCCTCCCCTTGGCCCTCTATATATAGGTGGAAGCCCCAAGTGTTGGACTACAAGTCTTCGAATAAGACCCGAACCCAAAACCTTCCATATGGTGGGAAACCTTCCCAAGCTAGGATTCCCACTAGAGGTGGGAATTCCACCTTCCATAAGGGGGGTGGCCGGCCCCTTATGGGGGAGTCCACTTGGGACTCCACCCCACTAGGGTTGGCCGGCCATGGAGGTGGAGTCCCATGTGGACTCCACCTTCCTAGGTGGTTTCTTCCGGACTTTTCTAGAACCTTCTAGAACCTTCCATAGAACCTTCCGCATCATTTTAATTCACATAAAATGACATCCTATATATGAATCTTATTCTCCGGACCATTCCGGAACTCCTCGTGATGTCCGGGATCTCATCCGGGACTCCGAACAAATATTCGAACTCCATTCCTTATTCAAGTTCTACCATTTCAACATCCAACTTTAAGTGTGTCACCCTACGGTTCGCGAACTATGCGGACATGGTTGAGTACTCACTCCAACCAATAACCAATAGCGGGATCTGGAGATCCATAATGGCTCCCACATATTCAACGATGACTTTAGTGATCGAATGAACCATTCACATACGATACCAATTCCCTTTGTCACGCGATATTTTACTTGTCCGAGGTTTGATCATCGGTATCACACTATACCTTGTTCAACCTCGTCTCCTGACAAGTACTCTTTACTCGTACCGTGGTATGTGGTCTCTTATGAACTTATTCATATGCTTGCAAGACATTAGACGACATTCCACCGAGAGGGCCCAGAGTATATCTATCCGTCATCGGGATGGACAAATCCCACTATTGATCCATATGCCTCAACTCATACTTTCCGGATACTTAATCCCACCTTTATAACCACCCATTTACGCAGTGGCGTTTGATGTAATCAAAGTACCTTTCCGGTATAAGTGATTTACATGATCTCATGGTCATAAGGACTAGGTAACTATGTAATAAAAGCTTATAGCAAATAACTTAATGACGTGATCTAATGCTACGCTTAATTGGGTGTGTCCATTACATCATTCATACAATGATATAACCTTGTTATTAATAACATCCAATGTTCATGATTATGAAACTAATCATCTATTAATCAACAAGCTAGTTAAGAGGCTTACTAGGGACTCTTTGTTTGTTTACATATCACACATGTATCAATGTTTCGGTTAATACAATTATAGCATGGTATATAAACATTTATCATAAACATAAA
This sequence comes from Lolium multiflorum, assembly GCA_030979885.1. Taxonomy (NCBI): domain Eukaryota; kingdom Viridiplantae; phylum Streptophyta; class Magnoliopsida; order Poales; family Poaceae; genus Lolium; species Lolium multiflorum. Next base: position 103,425,139 of record CM061750.1, on the reverse strand, counting down.
GATATATAATAACCACTTTTATTATTGCCTCTTGGGCATATCTCCAACAATTTGCGCTTCCATATACTCGTACTGCCGGTGCTACCCCATGTATTTCCCTGAGAAATGTTAACTTTATTTTTCTTGGACTTTTCAATATGGACTATTTGCGCTTCTAGGCATTGCCAACTTGTACTTCCATACAAATACTGCAACGAGCTCTCACGACATGCAAATTGATAAGAATAAAAATAAAATCAATATGACTGCCACCATATTTTTGCACACTATTTTTTTGAAGTTCATTTGTCTTTGTTTGCTTGACGTGGAACAAATGTGCTGCCAGATATTAATCTTTGAACAAAGAACATACTGCTCCGTGATTTATTTCCAAATAATTGTAAAGAAAATTCCTGACTAGCTTGGCCATAGAAGCCTGGAGCTTACCCGTCACACCTAAACACATAAGAGAAGAAATAAACTGCAATCTCCGCTCATTTTCTCCAGAAAAAAGGTAACAAAAAAAGCAGCATCGTCTTCGTCTCCACCAGCTCATGGCCACGAACTATGTTCACCACGCGGTAATCCGTTTGCGCCTGTGGGAGGGGGGATCGAGAAATGGCGCCGGAGAGTGGGGTCGCGAACTGGTGGGGGTGGAAGGGCGGGGCCGGAGGGAGGACGCCGAGCATGACGGCGGGTGGTGGTCAGTATGTAGAGGGAGGCGTGGCTGCCGGCGGCGGAGGACGGGAGGAGGCGGGTTGGCCGACGGTGAGGCGCGTCTGTCACCGGCCCGATTCCCCCGTGCCTCTCGCCGGAGTTGAAGGAGGAAGGAAGAGAGCGGGGGCCGCCGTCGGTCAAGTGTCCCGCTGGCGTCGCAGATTTAGCTCTGCGGTTGACTCCGTTGCCCCGGCAGAACCGGCAGAGCTTCCGGGGGAGGCAACTTGGGGATGCGGCCCGCGACGAAGCTAGGGCGGCACAGGGAAGCTTCTCCAGCAAGGCGACGTTGTCCTGGATAGATGCCCTCGCGCATGCCGGGCGGCCTCGCGCGGGAGGGGCACGGCGACGCGCGGCTAGGGGGCCGACGCGCGGGGGGAGCGCCGCGGTAGGCGCTGAGGCGACGCGCCGCGAGGGGCGCGGGCGCGGCGGCAAGAGAGTCCGGCCGGTGGTGGTTGCGTTGCTGATGGGGAGGGCGCTGCAGACAGTTGGTGGGCGAGCTGCAGGAGAAGAAGGTCTGGAGGTGGGGGAGAAGAAGGAGAGAAGAAGAGGTAGTGGCGCTGTGGCGGCGCGCCGGCATGCTTGCCGGCGGCGGTACTGCATGGAGATGAGAGGTGGGGAGGTGGTTGGCGTTGTGGGGATTGGGGAAGAACGGTGCTAATTTCCAGTGGGTTTTCTCGACCGGGTATTTTCTCACTCGATCGCCTCTTATAGGGTTGGTTGGTGCTCAGAATAATATTCTGAGCACCGGTTTCAGAATAATATTCTGAGCACCGGTGGTTTCAGAAACCGGTGGTCAAAATATTATTCTGAGCATCTTTTCGCTGTATATAGGGTGCCGACCCGATCCAGAGGGAAAAAAATCCACGAAGTCAGTCCCTAAGAGCATCCCCACTCGTTGGCGCTCCCCACGCCCAAATCCGGCGATTTTTTCGTCCGGATTGGAGGAAGATTTGGCGTGGGGAGTAGTAGTTTCCCAGCCGCGTGCCCAGGCGAAGTCGACGAGGCGAATTTAAAAACGGAAACTTGACAAACTACGGCTAAAAACGGGTGAATATAGACTAAATTTAATGATATTTATTACATAACGGGCGGAGTTCATACATAGAGGCCGAATTCGACTATATTTCGAATTCGGCTAGGGGAATTCAAATGCTAATTTTAAAACACGGCGCTCTACATGCCGAAATGGCGGTAGAACACCGTGTAGTCGCCGCCGTCGTCGTCGGAGCCGTCGTCCTTCGGCTGCGCGGCCTGGCTGCTGCTGCCCTGGCCGGCGTCTCCCCACCACCCCGGGGATGGCTTGTACATATCGTCGTCGGAGGACTCGAGGGTCGACGACGGGGACAGCGACGCCGGAAGGAGGTGTCGCAGGACGGCGGAAGCGCGCGGCATCTGCCGTTGGCGGTTGTAACGGCGGCGGCGGCGCGCGCGTGGCGGCGGCCGGTCCAGCACTCGCCGCTCTCCGCCTCCTCGCTCCCAGCGCGCCTCGCCTAGTCCAAGGCGGCGCCGCCCGCGCTTCTCCTCCTCCAAGTCCTTCAGCGACCTGGCGATCGCCTCCGCCATCGCGGCGTCCTCCGCGCGCTTCGCCTCCTCCTCGGGAGCGGGATTGCGGCGCCTCTTTCTTCGTTCTTCCGGCCGCTCTGCGGCGCGGAAGGCTGGTCGCGGATGACGAGGGCGCCGCTGCTGCGCCCTCTGGTCGGCGGCGGAGACGCCGGCTCCTTCTTGACGCGCACCGGCGTCGAAGGCGACGTCGCCTCCTCCCTCTTCACCGGCGCCAAGGATGACCTCGGCGCCGATCCGGAAGACGACGAGCTGGCAGCCATGCGCCGTGGCTGCCGACGTTTCCGGCGGCGGCTCGCCGTTGCCCTCGATGCAGCGGGCATCGTGAGCACGGGAAGTTGCCGCCCTCGATGTGCTCTCGAGGACGGCCTCGAGACTCCGCCCGGCGCGCTCCACCAACGTTTGCGGCCGGCGGAGTTGTTGCGCGGAGGTGGAGGCGGCAGGCCGTCGTACGAGGGAGAGTGGAGGGAGAGTGGAGCACGGGGTACGCCTTGCGGCGAGCGGAGCGGCGTATATAGGTGCGGCGGGCGCGGGGGATTAATCGCGTGCGAATGCGACGCGTCCGTGGCGAGCTGACCGGCGGCAGCTTTTACTGCGCGCGGAAGACGATGCGTGCGCGAAGACGACGACATTAACTCGCCGCGTGGCCGGCGAATGCAGACCGGCGGCAGGCTTTTACAGCGCGCGGAAGACGATGCGATGAGGACGACGATCGGTTTCTCTCGCCGACAAGTTGGGGCCACCAGACGCGCGGGAAGTTTCCTCGGTATTTCCCGCGCTTCGTTTCGTCCGGAGTCCTCGAGCGCTCCTCGGGGGGCCGGGATGGCGTGGGATCGCCGGATGAATTCAGGCCCAAATCTGGACGAAAACGAGGAACCGGGGGCGCGACTGGGCCGAATTACGCCGTCCGGATGGAAAAAAGGCTCGCCGGGGGCCTCGTCGGGGGACGAGTGGAGATGCTCTAACGCCCACGCACGAACCCCATCTACCCACCCCGTACGACCACCAATCCACTCCCCACCTTCCTGCCTCCCGCCGCCGCCATGACCGGACGCCCGCCACCACACTGTCAGCCTAGAGGGCGCCGCGCCGCTGCCTGCTTGCTACCTCTCCGCCACCGGACGGCTCGCGCGCCCCCGCCGAGGACCTCGCGACGCCACCTACAAACCCATGCGCCGCCGCCTGGAAGTCTCACGCGCCGCCGCCTCGACAGCACCGCATCTCCGGCTTCGGCCTGCCGTCAGCGAACAAGGCGCCTCTCCCCGCGCTCCCACGTCGCTGGTGGCCAGCCCCCTGGAGCGTCTTCCCGTTCTCCGGCCACCCCGCCTCCCAATGCTCTCCCGCCGGCTCCACGAACTCGACGACGATCTGGTCTCCCTGCACCCCCGCCGGCCAGCATCCCTGCACGCCGCCGCATCCCCTCTACCCAGATCCGACGCCAGCGTCCAGGTGACGTCGCGCCGGTCGTCAATCCCTGGCGCCGGCATCCCCTATCGCTGCCTGGTGCCCTGTACCATGGGCCTCCTCCTCATGCCGCCGGAAGACCCCCCTCCGCGCCATACCCCGCCGCCGGTCCAGTTCCCGGGCAACCCGCCACCAACAAGGCGTCGGCCGCCGCAAAATCGATGGCACGAACGCCCGTCCACCGAGCTTCTGTGCTGCCGCTGGGCACCATGCCGGCATGGAACCAGCGGGAAGGCATGTACCTCCTCCAGTCGTGCTCCTGTCAGTGCCACCGGTGCTGGGCGCACCACGCCCGCTTCCACCTGACGATGTACACAACCACACAGGTGAATACAACCTACATCAGCAATTCGAGACTTTACCTGGTACTTGTTTGCACAAATGCTACCGAGAGTTGTAAGAATGTTGGTTCTACAATTTTCTTTGCAATCTTGAGAATCAAAGCATTATTTTACATGTTCGTATAAAGATAATAAGAAGTACAGGTGCACTTGTTTACGTAAGGGGCAGCAATTGTGTTTCTCGACGGCAGTATAGGTGTTTCTCCCTGGGCAGTACAGGCACAAAAAAAGACCATAGAAAAAAAGGGAAGGGATGAGAAGTGAGCACATTTCTTTCTTGTAAAGTTCGTTGCATAATTTAGGGATTTGCATGTGAGAGCTCTTAAATTTCTTTGATGGAAGTACACATACATTTTGAGCGCACTACACTTTATACGACTCCAGCAGTACAATCTGGTTAGGTATAGTACGTGGACGTAGAGAAGATTTCTTGTTCACATGCACAAATAATCTGGCCTTGTGGGACAAAGCAAGGAGCAGTTTTGATCTAAAGCTTCAGCGGTTATATCAGTTAACTTCCGCGTCTGATGCAGAAAATTCAATTACTGAATTCCTTCGTTCATACTTTTGAAAGCTCACAATTGTCTAAAAAGACAGTACGTCTTCAGCTGGCAGTGCACTTACAGTTTGATTGGATCTGTAATTTCTTTTTGCGAATAATTGGATCTGTAATTTGATTGAGATATATCCATAAAGCACATCTTTTGGGAAGTTCAATGCACAGTATTATCTATACGAGTATATAGCCGGAATTACACATATTAGGTATTAGAAATCCAGCAAATAGATGTTACAAAAATTAGCATCGGCTGTACACACATGTCGCGTCGGGTAATACAATCCAACCTTCTCTAGTTGTCGTTGTGTGCCGGTGTGCCGCTAAAAAGCATCTGTGGCGGCAGTACTGGACGTGTTGTTCGGGCAGTACACATACTTAGATTGGGCAATACAACTACTTTGATCAATTGATGGAACTTTCAGCATAGTCAACGGAAGCAATTGATGGACGTGTTGTTCAGCTGAGAAGTGCAGTGGCGAAAAAAGAGAGAACGTAGTGTCATCTTCTTTAGCATGACAAATTCTACTAGCGGTGGTACTATTCATCAATTGATGGAACTTCCAGCTTAGTCAACGGAAGCAATTTGAATATACCAGAATTTGTGTTGATTCTCTCTCTAGCATGTGCATCAGTAGTTCTGCTCTCTTTATTCTCTATTGCAGGTTGCGCGTGCTAGATAAAGCATCTATGTACATGTGCGTTTCAAATTCTCTCATACATATTCTCTCTGTATCTCTATCTATTTGTGCAGACTACTTGACGCCAACGGATAAGTCCAACTATACAGTAGTAAGAAGAGCAAATTAATGATTTTGGAAGTGCAAAATTTTCTGAATTTGGAAGTGCATCACATCTCCATCCCGTCCTCTTCTACACGCTGTGCGTGCGTAGGTCGTCCATGTTGAGCACTCAGTTTCAGCAATTCTCACTTGTTGTTCTGAATTGGTATGTGTAACTTGGTTGATTCCTCCAATGGTTAACTTTTCGACAGAAAATCGATGTTGTTCTTACATGTGCTCGCCGGCTGGCCGGGTGCCAGAGGCATCGGAGCCATACGTAGTTAGCTCCACACCGCCATAATTACTCCTCCTCGTCCAACATGGACTCTGTGTGGCTTTCATGAGTCATTTTGCTCTTTATCTCACATTCATCTTATGGTTATGCGTACATAATACTAGTAAGATTAGGCAATACACCTATCTACCCACGGAAGTACAAGAAACCAACACAATTTAAATATGGAAAAAACAAAATAATCCAGTCATTCGTGAGGAAGTTCACATACTTGACGACGAGAAGTACAACCATTCGACACGAGCAGCACACCCACTTAATATAGGAAGTACAAGAAATCGACTAGAAACCAAATATAGAAAAAATAAAATAATCCTGTCATCCGCGAGGAAGTACGAGTAGTGATTCCGAGAAGTACAACCATTCAACGCGAGCAGTACACCCACTTAACATAGGAAGTACAAGAAACAGACTAAAAACCAAATGTGGAAAAAATTAAAATATTCCTGTCATCCGCGAGGAAGTACAAGAAATGATTCCGAGAAGTACAACCATTCGACACAAGCAGTACACCCATTTAACATAGGAAGTACAAGAAAAACAACCAAAAACCAAGTGTAGAAAAAACAAAATAACCCTGACATCTATGAGGAAGTACAAGCACTGATTCTGAGAAGTACAAGAGAAGACTACAAGAAGCACAAGCGGTAATTACATGAAGTACAAAGTGTCAAAAGAAAAGCTGTGCCGAGAAGTACAATCGCTTTTTGAGAAGTACAAGTTCATGAAATGAGAAGTTCAATGCTCTTTTTTTTGCTAGGCGGAAATCTATTGTACAATTATCATCGTTTTGATCACCGAGCACCTCAACCGTTAGCACCAAAACCTTTATATGGTAGAGTATGAGTCTAATTTCAATACATACAACATTTCACAACCACATATTATATGAAGTACACAAAAAAAACAACTAAATAATCCCGTCATCTGCGAGGAAGTACAAGTAGTGATACCGAGAAGTACATGCGGAGACTACATGAAGTACAAGCGGTAATTACAGGAACTTAAAGTGTTCAAAGAAAATACCCCCACATAATTTCACCTAGCAATGTTGTGAGCTTCAAATATTAAGACCCGGGAAGTGCAAAATCTCTTAAATAGAGTGTAGGAACAATCTAAAATTATCATTCCGAGGCACATATGTTTAGTTTTTGTAAAATACACTAGTATCAAAACATTTCGGGGGAAGTACAACCACGGAGGCCAAGAAGTACAAGGACATGTCGCGAGAAGTCCAGATGCGCGTGGTTGTGCTGATCATTTTGCGTGGCCGTGGACCTCAAATGGACACTGTACAAGAAAATTATAGTCGTTTTACTGAACACTTTCGTGAAACAGCGCCGAGAAGTACAACCGCATTTCCTTAGAAGTGCAATTTCATGTCGAGGGAAGTTCAATACTCTGTTTTTACGAGGCGAAAATCTATTATGCAGTTCTCATCGATTTGATCAACAAACACCTCAAATATTGTCACCAAAACCTTTAGATGGTAGAGTAAGTGTCTAATTTCATCACCTACTGCATGTCACAACAAATAAATGGATCTAATCCATCAAATTCAAGTCGTTATCTCGCAAATTATACCGGAAGCATGATTTCAAAACTTCTAAAATTAGTTTTAAACCGTTCGAATTTGGCAAAAATGGTAGATATGAAAATGATGTGCCCTTTTGATACCTTTGCAACTGTATATCATATTCATTGTTTAAATATATCGCATGGAAATCACGGAAAAATCATTCGGTGCCCGTCAAATAAAACATGCAGACAGTAATTTTAGTTATTCTCTTAATCTGTTAGGAATTAGAGAATACAATGTGAATGAGAAAGTTGCGCCTACTCCATAGCTTTCCAACGCCATATAATTTGAGTTATTCTCTAATTCCCGCGGGAAGTTCAGCTGCGCAAGAAGTATCAAACGCGTGGTTGTGTTGAGCATTTTGTATGCTCGTGGACCTCAAACGGACACTGTACAAGAAAATTATAGTTGAAATACAAAGAAGAAACTTTCGTGAAACCCGCATTGAACGAAAAGTACAAGTTCATCTAAACGGAAGTTGATTGCTCTGTTTTTACGAGGCGGAAATCTTTTGTGCCAATCTCATCGATCTAATCACCGATCACTACAATAATTGTCACCAAAAGCTTTATATGATAGACTATGTGTCTAATTTAATTATCTACTACATTTCACAACAAATAAATGGATCTAATCCATTAAATTCAAGTCGCTATCTTGCAAAATATACCGAAAACATGATTTTAAAACTTGTAAAATTAGTTTTAAATCATTTATATTTTGAAAATGGTAGATATAAAAAATATGTGCCTTTTTGACACATTTCCAACTGTATATCATTTCCGTTGTTTAAATATTACACATGGAAATCGTGGGAAAAATCATTCGGTGCCCGTCACATAAAATGGGCGGACAGTAATTCAAGTTATTCTCTTAAACTACAAGGAAGTAGAGAAAACAACTGGAATAAGAAAGTTGCACCTAGTCCATAGCTTTCCAACGCCATATTGCATCATTCTGACAAATGGTTGAAACAAATCATCCAAATTACTGTCCGCTCGTTTTTTAGTACGTCTGAATTTCGGTATATTCAAAATTATTCAAAAACTGTGAAAAAACATAAAACATAAAAAAGTTGCATAATTTTATTATCTATCCAACGTTATATCATTTGCACAGTTTCGATAAGCGATTTGAAAATCAAATGAAAAGTTTGTTTTCTGACCATATAGAAGCGTTTTCATATTTTTAAAATTAAATTTAAACCGTGTAAAATCTGGAAAAAGTGTGAACATGAAAAAGTTACGGTTTTTCATTATCTATCCAACGGTATATCATTTTCACAATTCTGCCAAATGGTGGAGAAACTCGAAGTATAATTACTAGCTCTGAAGAAACGGGAAGTTCAAATAAGTTCCCACAGAAAGGTCAACCCTGTTATCCGGGAAGTTCAACCGTTTGACACGAGCAGTACAAGAACCTATTATAGAAAGTACAGGAAAACCGACAAAATCCAAATGTAAAAAAATTAAATAATCCCATCACCCAAGAGGAAATCCAAAATAGTTGACGGAGAGAAGTACAACCATTCGACAAACAACAGTACACCCGCTTAAGATGGAAAGTACAAGAAACTGACATAATTCAAATGTAGGGGGGAAAATAATCCCGTCATCCGTGAGGAAGTACGAGGAGTTATTCCAAGAAGTACAAGCGGAGACTACAGGAAGTACATGACGAATTACAGGAACTGTAAATTGTAGAAAGAAAAATACTTACACATATGTTCACATATCAGTGTTGGGAGTTCAAATATTAAGATTCAGGAAGTGCAGAATCTCTTAAACAGAGGCTAGAGAAAATGTAAAACCATCATTTTGAAACACATGTTTAATTATTGTAAAACACACTAGTATCGAAACATTTCTGGAAGTACAACCACGAAGGCTAAGAAGTACAAGGACATGTCACGAGAAGTTCAGATGCGCATGGTTGTGCTGCACATTTTGTGTGGTGAAAATTATAGCTTTATTTTATTGAACACTTTCATGAAACTACACCAAGAAGTACAACCGTATTTCCCGGTAAGTACAAGTTCATGTCGAGGGAAGTTCAGTGCTCTGCTTTTACGGGGCGGAAATCTATTGTCCAAATCTCATCGATTTAATTACCAACCACTTCAATCATTGTCACCAAAAGCTATATATGATAGAGTATATGTCTAATTTCATTACCTACAACATTTTACAACAAATAAATGGATCTAATCCATCAAATTCAAATCGTTATCCCACAAAATATACCGGAAACATGATTCAAAACTTGTAAAATTACTTTTAAACCGTTCAGATTTGGCAAAAATGGTACATACAAAAAAGATGTGACATTTTGACACCTTTCCAACACTATATCATTTGCATTGTTTAAATATACCGCATGGAAATCGCGGGGGGAAATCATTCGGTGCCCGTCACATAAAACCGGCGGACAGTAAATCGAGTTATTCTCTTAAACTGTAAGTAATTAGAGAAAACAATTGAAATAAGAAAGTTGAGCCTAGTCCATAGCTTTCCAACGCCATATCATTTGCATCATTCCGACATACGATTTAAACAAATCATCCAAATTATTGTCCGCTCGTTTTTTGAGTATGTCCGAATTTTGGTATTTTCAAAATTGTTCAAAAACTATGAGAATTTCGGAAAAACATCAAACATGAAAAAGTTGCGCAATTTCATTATCTTTCGAACGGTATATCATTTGCATAGTTTCAATAAGCGATTCGAAAATCAAACTAAAAATTCGTTTTCTGGCCATATAGAAGAGTTTTCGTATTTTCAAAATTAAATTTAAACCGTAAAAAATCTGTGAAAAGTGTGAACATGAAAAATTTGCGGTTTTTCATTATCTATCCAACTGTATATCATTTGCATAGTTCCGACAAATGGTTGAGAAACTTGATGTATAATCAGTACCTTTGAAGAAAACGGGAAGTTCAGGTAAGTTCGACAGAAAGTTGAACCATGTTATCTGGGAAGTACAACCTTGTGTAGTTGGTGCTCACAATATTATTCTGCAACTAGTTGCAGAATAGGTCTGCTATTCTCGAACCGGTTCGAGAATATTCTCGAACCACTTGTGAACTTCTTGGCGGAACACTAGAATTACATGTTTATGCGGACATTATTTTTAATGTAATCTTTGAGTCGCTTGTCGGAATGATGCATATAATATACCGTTGGATTCGTATAGTACTTTCGCATCTTTTTCGTGTTCATTGTTTTTCCAAATTCTCTATTGTTTAAAAATAATTTTGAATATAGAAAACAACATTTTTGCGAATTTCACTAATTTCGTGCAGTTTTTGAGGTCTAATTTTCAAACGGTTCGTCGGATTGATGCATATGATATGTCATTGGAAACTGTTGACTAGGCACAACTTTTTAAATTGATCATTTTCCCCAATTGTTTACAGTTTAAGAGCAGATTTGAAAAAAAAACATGATTCTACTTTCCGTAACAATAGAATTACATGTTTATGCGGAGAGTATTTTTAATTTAGTATTTCAATTATTTATTTGAATGATGTATATAATATACCGTTGGATTCGTATAGTAATTTCGCATCTTTTTCGTGTTCATTGATTTTCCAAATTATTTATTGTTTAACAATAATTTTGAATATACAAAACAACATTTTCGCGGATTTCACTATTTTCGTGCAGTTTTTGAGGTCTAATTTCCAAACGGTTTATCGGATAGATGCATTTGATATGCCATTGGAAAGATATTGACTAGGCGCAACTTTTTCATATAGATCATTTTCCTCAATTCTTTACAGTTTAAGAGAAGGTTTGAAAAAACATGATTCTACTTTCCGAATTTCTTGTTTTTTAATTACTTTTTTTTGGGATTTATTTCCGAACCACTTGTCGGAATGTTCTAAATGAAATTTTGTTGAAAAGATTTTGATTAGGCGCAACTTTTTCGTGGTGAACTTTTTTTCAAATTCTAAATGATTTAAGTTTAATTTTAAAAATATGCAAAATCGGACATAACAACCACAGGAGAGCTTTTTGAAATTGGCTCATCCAGATTAATTAGGTGTGACAGTACGATGGGTTGAAGTATTAATAGAGTTATATTAGTGCTATTTATACATCGGGCCGGTTAATTTGTGCAATCGCAAACCGTAGGGGTTATTTCTATGCGTACGATTTCCGCCCAGAAAAACTGAATACATGAGCTTCTCGAATATAGAAGTGAACTTCCCAATATCTGTTAGTGAACTTCCGGTCGCGCTATAAAATTTTTCACTCATGTTCGAAATAGTTCCTCTCGAACCACTTGTGAACTTTTGGGTGTTTCGTAGTGAACTTCTTGGTGTAACACTGAATTACATATTCGTGCGAACAATAATTTTAATTTGATCTTTGAATCACTTATCAAAATGATTCATATAATATACCAATGGATTCGTGTTGAAATTTCGCATTTTTTTGTGCTTATTGTTTTACCAAATTCTCTATTGTTTAAAGTTAATTTTAAATATATAAAACGATATTTTCGCGGATTTCACTGTATTCGTCCAGTTTTTTAGGTCTAATTTCTAAACTGTTTGTCGGATTGATGCGTATGATACACCGTTGGAAAGCTATTGACTAGGAGGAACTTTTTATATAGAGCATTTTCCCCAATTTTGTACAGTTTAAGAGCAGATTTGAAAATATGATTCTGATTTCTGAATTCTCGTTTTTTGTACTATTTTTGCGATTTATTTCCGAACCACTTGTCGGAATGTTCCAAATGAAATTATGTTGAAAATATATTGATTAGGTGCAACTTTTTCATATTGAAATTTTTTCTAAATTCTTAATGGTTTAAGTTTAATTTCAGAAATACACAAAATTGGAGATAACAACAACACAATAATATTTTGAAATTGGCTCATCCAGATTGATTATATGTGGCACTACGGTGGGTTGGAGTATTAATAGAGTTATATTAGTGCTAATTGTACATGGGGCCGATCAATTTGCACAATCGAAGGCCGTACAGATGATTTCTATGCGTATGATTTCCGCCAAGAAAAACAAAGTACATGAGCTGCTCGAATATGGAAGTGAACTACCCAATATGTGTTAGTGAACTTCCGAAAAGTTGAAATGTACTTCCACAAAGTTGAAGTGAACTTCTGTGAAAGGATTTGGAAGTGAACTTCGCGTTCAAAAAGCAAGTGAACTTCCAAAAAGTAATGTTTAAAGTGAACTTTTAAAAATACTAAGTGAACTTCCAAGCCGTAAAAAGTGAAATTATGTTTTCACTAAACCGAATTTCGACAAAAAGTAATTTTCTGGCATGTTTACATTGAACTTCCACGAGGTGCAATGTGAACTTCCGTATGCTACAAAGTGAACCACCTTATTTTTTTGACTAAAGTGAATTTCGTCAAAATGTAAATTTCCGGCGTGTTTAAAGTGAACTTCCATGCGAGTCAAAGTTAACTTCCGTGTTGTACAAACTGAACTTCATTTTGACCAAAGTAAATTTTCACCAAAATTAATTTTCTCGGAGCGTTAAAAGTAAACTTCTGCGTGGTACAAAGTGAACTTCCTCGCGGTGTACAAAGTGACCTACTGTTTTGACCTACGTGAATTTGACAAAAAATGTAATTTTTGGCATGTTTGATAAATCTTAATGTGAACTTCCAATAAAATGATGTGAACTTCTAAAAATAGTAAAGTAAACTTCCAAAAAATTAAGTGAACTTCCAACAAAATAAAGTGAACTTTTGAAAAATGAAAAAAAAAACTTCAAAAAGTGAAACTAACTTCCGAAAAATGAACTGAACTTCCAAGAAAAAAGAAGCGAACTTTCGAAAAAAGAAGTGAACTTCCGAGAAAAATGAAGTGAATTTTTAAAAAATGAAGTGAACTTCCGAAAAATTAAATAAACTCCCAAAAAATGAAGTGAACTTCCGAAAAATGAAGTGAATTTCCAAAAAAATGAAGCGAACTTTCGAAAAAACGAAGTGAACTTCCATGCTGAAAAAAGTGAACTTCTGTTTTGACTAAACCGAATTTCGACAGAAACTAATTTTTCGGCATGTTTACAATGAACTTCCACGAGGTGCAATGTGAACTTCCGTATGCTACAAAGTGAACAACTTTTTTTTAATAAAGTGAATTTCGTCAAAATGTAAATATCAGTTTCTTTAAAGTGAACTTCTATGCGATTCAAAGTTAACTTCCGTGTGGTACAAAATGAACTTCATTTTGACCAAAGTAAATTTCGACAAAAAGTAATTTTCTCGGCGTGTTCGAATTGAACTTCCCCGGTGCAACATGAACTTCCTCGCAGTGTACAAAGTAAACTACTAATTTGACTTACGTAAATTTGACAAAAAAAAGTAATTTTTGGGTATGTTTGATAAATCTTAATGTGAACTTCTAATAAAATGATGTGAACTTCTTAAAATAATAAAGTGAACTTCCGAAAAATTAAGTGAACTTCAAACAAAATAAAGTGAACTTCCGAAAAAAAACTTCAAAGATGAAGCTAACTTCCAAAAAATGAACTGAACTTCCGATAAAAAAGAAGTGAACTTCCGAAAAAAGTAGTGAACTTCCGAGAAAAATGAAGTGAATTTTCGAAAAATGAAGTGAACTTCCGAAAAATGAAGTAAAGTTCCAAAAAATGAAGTGAACTTCCGGAAAGAATGAAGTGAACTTCCGAAAAATGAAGTGAACCTCCAAAAAAAATGAAGCGAACTTTCGAAAAAACAAAGTGAACTTCTGAAAAATGAAGTGAACTTCCGAAAAAATGAAGCGAACATTCGAAAAAACGAAGTGAACTTTCAAAAAATGAAGTGCACTTCCGAAAAAATGAAGCGAACATTCGAAAAAATGAAGTGAACTTCCAAAAAATAGAAGTGAACTTGCGAAAAATGAAGTGAACTTCCGAAAAAATGAAGCGAACTTATGAAAAAACAAAGTGAACTTCCGAAAAATGAAGTGAACTTCCGAAAAAAATAAGGTGAACTTCTGAAAAATGAAGTGAACTTCCAAAAAAAATGAAGTGAACTTCCGAAAAAAAATGAAGTGAACTTCCAAAAAATGAAGCGGAGCTCCCAAAAAAATGCGAACTTTAAAAAATGGGTTTGTTGGGGTGTGGCTTGGGGAAGGTCGGCGATAGGTCGACAGGAGGTATGGTGGGGTGGGTCGTCGGGACTTGGGGAGGGTGGGGTCATTGGGAGGCTAGGTTGGGTCGCTGGAAGGTGGGTGGTGTGGGGCCGGCGGGAGGTAGGCGGTGTGGACCGGTGAGAGGTGGGAGGTGGGTTGGGTCGACGAAAGGTGGGGTGGGTCGACGGGGGGTGGGTGGGTTCAGCGGTAGGTGATGTAGGTGGGGTCGGTGTTAGTGAGGTGGTGTGGTGTGGGGTCGATGGGAGGTGGGGTGGGGTTGGAAGGTAAGTGGGGTTGGGAGGCGCAGGTGTTTGCATCGGGTTTAGAAGGTCTTTAAAGAGGGGTTGTGTAATACCTAGTCTGCAACATCCTAGGGGGGGTTCTAGAATAGCTATTCTAGAACCCCGGTGGTTCTAGAATAGTCATGCTCTCTCTCTCTCTCTCTCTCTCTCTCTCTCTCTCTCTCTCTCTCCCTCCCAGGCACCATACATCATGACCGTACAATTACATCGTGGGTGCTAGATTGCATCATAGGTGTATAAAGGAGAGAAAATCACTTTCCAAATATCAACATGAGAGAGAATCCACTTTCCAATTATCAGAAACAGAGACAAATCACTTCCCAGTTTGTTGTGCAGGTTTCCTTTTCTGATTCGCGGTGCCCAGGCACCAGGGTGCCCCAGTTAGTTTACATATATATATATATATATATATATATATATATATATATATATATGAGTGTGGATTTTCTACAAAGGAGGGTAGCTACCCGTACTGCAAGAGCCGTTGGATGAAGTCGATCTCAAACAGCTATGTAACGGCTACTTAACGTTCCCGAGTCCTTGCCTGACCACCTGACCAAAAAGAACCATCCCTACTGGATGACTCCCTTTTTCTCACTTTATGGCGGTTATTTGAACACTTCATAAAGTTTAAGGCTGAGGCATGCATGCATGAACAAAAAAGGGGTATTCACAGTGAAACGTATCGAGGCCTGCAGAATATCTTATGCCCCAATACATTTGTTCCGGTTCTTGTTTGGTAATACCTTTTCCACCTTAATTTTCCTTTTCCACCTCACAATTTTTCGAACGACCACACTAATACACTTGCTTATTGCAGTTGTCGGTGCCGAACTAGTACACTCACTAAAGCTGAACCAGACTAGTAATCTGGGCTGCTGATAGAAGTCCGTTGACAGTTCTTATTTTCCTTTATATTAATTGATGGTTCCTTCACTTAAGTGCATGCAACTTCGAGCGGTAGAAATCCTTCGACATTTGGAATTTTAGCTCTTCTCCAGATCAGTCCGCCTTGTTTCTTTGTTTCGAGGAAACAATGTCTTACTTTCGATTTACATATTATAACACAATGGCAAAGGTTTAGGAAAGACAATATTTCCCAACGACTCGCAACAACAAAGGAGATGAACAGAGATGTGAGAAAACATGTGAGCAACAACAAGAAATTAAATACTAGCGAGGCGACGTTCTATGGTGACAATGGATATCAAAAAGGTCAACTAAAATTGCATCAACTGAAGAAATGGCAGAAATCAAACCAGCTAAAAAATCACCACTAGCTAGCTGGCCGATTCGAAATGGATGACCAAATCTTTTGAGGGGTTCATGTGCCCGAATATTTGGAGGAAAAATAAACTTGAAAACTATTGAACATGTACAGGTACATACTTATCAAGACATAATTTTTTTATCCTTATAAACAGAGACAGCATGGAGGAAAATGAATCGCTGCAACTCTCCTTGATGGGTTGACTTTTAAGCTGTACTCTAATCTGAAGTAGTAGCATGGTTTAACTCCTAGAGTAGATTACTCTTCCAGCGACTGGTTCTCTTGCCCCTTTTCCCCGGTGTATAACTGCGCATAAACATGCAATCCTAGGATTTCTTTAAACACAGATCTATCAAGCTAGCAAGTAGCAACCGCACAATCCAGAATTTACCAAAACAGCAAAAATAATCCATTGATGAAAGCAGCAATCAAATAC
Source organism: Lolium multiflorum (assembly GCA_030979885.1). NCBI lineage: Eukaryota > Viridiplantae > Streptophyta > Magnoliopsida > Poales > Poaceae > Lolium > Lolium multiflorum. Next base: position 103,408,737 of record CM061750.1, on the reverse strand, counting down.
AACCTCAAAGCCACATTTCTGATTACACAACAACACTACAATCTTACACATGTCAGAAAAATGCAAAGTGCAGAGCAGAAGAAAAAACAAGAAAGGAAGGGGAATTTGTCACGAAAGTAAGAACAGCAGGAACCAGAGAAACATGACACAGTTGGAGAGCAACAGTAAGGAGACACTGAGGGAGGTTGTCGTGCGGCCGATCGATACCGGAAGCTGGTAGAATCAAAGCGGCTCAAAAGTCCATCACGGGCTGCAATTTCAGCTCAGCTCAAGAATCCATCGTGAAAATAAAAAACCAATCTCGGCCTGTCCTGTTTTAGCGTTGTACCTTTCTGAAACCAATGAACTTGCAAGAAATTTGATGTGTTTCTTTCCCTGATCCAAGAACACTTGTGCAGTGAAAAAAAACATAACAAAATCTAATAAGGGCAGAGAGATAGGATATGGAGGGGAGCATGCCGTCAGGGGAGCCCAGCTCCGGCTCCAGCAGAATGGAGAACCAACGGATCCATGGTGAACGCAACGAGCCAACGAGAGTCGTCATATCCAGTTGCATGAGGCTCGGTGACGGGAGGCTGGATCCGACGGGGTGGAGATGAGGTTGGGTGGGCACACCATCGTGTTGAGAGAGAGAACGGGGAACGGCTGGTTGCCTGGTTGGTAGAAGAAAAGAATCACGGGACTGATAAAGAGGAAACGAGGACAAGCAAAATAGATGAACCGGCAGAATCAACCAGAAAAGAATGGAAATAGGAGAACGGGAAATGGATGAACTCTCTTCCTGTGTAGATGACATCGAATCCTTAAAACAAGAACAAAGCTAAAAGTTAATCTTGGGCCTTAGCCACTAGGAGGAACAACGAGCTCGCACCATGGTAACTTCACTGGGAAATTTCTTTTGCTAGTCGACAAGTATGTCATGACGCGGTGAGTCTACACTCCAAACCCCTCTCCACCAGATCCGACAGATGCCAACTGAAAAAAAGCTCAAAAATTGATTCATGGACACACACAGGCTGCACGGGGAGGGGAAACTATAAGAGGAATTAAAATGCAAAGAGTAGATCAGAATAAAAAAGCAAAGGGGCCAGGCCTGCCGGCCGGGATGCCGCTGTGTGCTGGACTGAGCTCTGGTTCTGGCACTCCGATGCCCCACCTTCACCGGAGGTGGCATGGTTCTCTTGGGGAGGACTCACACCAAGAGAGAGAGGGGGATGGGGTTTCAACAGGAAAAATAAAAAGTCACCAGACAGAGACCTGAACACGAGAGAGAAAAAGAATATAGATGCTCATCAAAGGAACAAGAAAAGGCACACATAGGGACAGCAGCAGACGCACTACGCGCGACAGTACGGCGAGACGCCACGAATATTATCAGCGTTAGTTGTCCTGGACGGTGTTAGACACGCGTCACCTTCTAGAGACCGGGTAGCTACCCTCCTTTGCACCTGGTAATTTTCGATATATATATATATATATATATATATATATATATATATATAGGGAAACTCTATTAGATACCCTGGGAGCAGAATAAGTAATTCTGCACCCGGGTCGGCGACCGAGCAGACGAGGCGGAACCAGTTCGGCCGAACCCACGTGCCCATCAGTCAACATAATCTCTTTCCTTTTTTTTTATGTCGACGGTTCCTCACTTCTCCTTTCCTGGCCGTGGGGTGCTGGGAGCTAGTCCACCTTCATCAATTCCAGTCGTGCGTGCGGTGCGGTTCTGAAATTTTGACCGGCGGCGAGCGGGGAGCGACTGCGCTTGGGCATTGATGCCTCCCGATCTAATTCTCCCAACCTCTTCCCACCACCGGCAGGGCACCGCGCCGCCTCACCCACCTACCGCGCTGCACCGGCGGGCGCGCCGCCTTCCCCACACGTACTGCGCGGAGCCGGCAGGCCTCGTGTCGCCCCTGCTCCTACTACGCCGCCGGGCCATCGCGCCACTCCTCTGCTGCCGGCGGACCACCCCAACCCCCTGTCCCATCTACCGCGCGGCCGTGGCGACCCAGCGCGACCCCCTACAGCACCTATCGCGCGGCGCGGGCGGCCCACCGAGGCAGCCTCCTCCACCTGCTTCGCGGCGGCGGCGGCGGGCCACCTTGAACTCATCCCGCACCGAATCGCACAACCGGTGTCCTCAGCTTCGCCACGCGAGAGAAGCCACCACCGGACTGCCTTGGTGTGGCTGCAGCAGTTCCAGCGCACCTGCCAACAGGACTTCTCTGGCCGCTTCTCCTACATCTACCGCCGGCCGTCCCCACCATCTTCTTCGACGGCGTCCGGCAAGCCCCGCATCCCTGGTAATTTTCTTCGTAGATTTGATTTGTGTAGCTGTTAGTCTGCAGACTCTGGTATTTTTTTTGGATTAATTAGCTGATTCAGAATTTGTTTTACAACGTCCTAAGAAGCTCGTTTTTACATGATGTTGTTTAACATTGTATCAGTGTCGAAGTTTCGAACAGGTTTAACCAAAACAAGTACTCCGTCCGATCCATATTACTTGATGCTAAAATGGATGTGTCTACAACTAAAATGCATCTACATACATCTATATTAGTGTCAAGTAGTATGAATCGGAGGGAGTACTGTAATTTATGGCATAGTTGCATTTTTGAGCTGACCATCTTTTGGTTGCCATAACATTTTTATGGTCTACGTTTCGCAGTTGGAACCTGCGAGTAGTTCCTCAACTAGTCCTCCTAAATTACTGATGTTTGTGTTTTCAGTTACATTTTTCTGGATATTTAGTTATTATTCGGCATCAGAGCTGCACCATAATTATTGTTTGCAATTTAAATCATCCCAACCGTGGCGAGAGGCTGCTTTTATAGATGTAATCTTGCTTTGCTGATTTCGGCGGTACGAAATCCGTGATTGGCACTGGCTTCTTCTTTATTTTCCCACGGTACTCTTCAGTACCACCCATTTCTACCAATTTGGAAGAGTAAGTGCCTGCCATTTATTTTCCATTGTGCATCATTTTTGGTTAGCAATTGGTCAGTTTTACTCGCTCTAACTTGTTTGCTGTAACAAGTGAAGCTACATATAAGTATTTCTGCGTAATTTCTTAATTGTTGGCTGCAATGTTATGTCCAATCTAGTGGGCATGCTAGATAAGTATTTTTGTCCGAATGAACAACAGAAAAAGCTAGTGGGCATGCTAGATAAGTATTTTTGCCTGAATGAACAACAGAAAAGCTAGTGATCATGCTAGGTTATATGCAAAACCACGAATGTTTATTTACGATAATCCTTTGACATGAGATTTTTATTTGTGTTTTTTTCCATTACAGACCGATGGGTTACGGGTTACAGGCAACACTCCTGATAGGGTTACAGAGATTTTTTAGGTGAACTATCTCCCAGTCTCCCTCTCTCCTCACCTGTCAACTTTGTGATTTTGTTCCCTGTTTATGCTTCGGATTAATCGTGAGTATGGTGTGCAGCAGGTGGTTTGCAATCCTGACAGCTTGAGGCAAGAGGCGAGTGACTTCAGCCTTGAATTGTGATGGGCTGCGATGGACTACAGTGACGAGGGTGGGTGACTCCAGCTCGGGATGATGGCGTGGGTGGAGCACGCTGGTGTGCTTTGACCTCAAGGTATGCTTGTGGTTGATCCTGACATTGTCTGTGCGTGTTTGCTTCCGGCACTTCTGATTGTCTCACTGCAGATCCTCAGATTGCTTGTTGTATTTGCGTTCCCAATCTAGAGACGCACTACTTCTCTTATATGTTGTGGTCACCAAAACATTTCTCTGAACTTGATCAATGTGTTTTGTGTCTGCATTCTCTATAAACTTCTCAGCATATTACCTCTCCCTATATCCTGGCTCTCCTCGTTTTACCTAAAAGGCTGTCAGTGCAAAATAAAAACATTGGCAAAAATATAACAGCTCCTATTTTAATTTCATCAGAGAACTAAAACGCTAGAAATATTATGTGAATATATTCGCTGGATTTTATAAATATGTGAATTGACAGATACTACATTGGTAGGAGTGTCGTAGTAAGAAAAGTACAACTGATCTGGTTGTTGTAAATTTGTACCATGGAGTTTTACCAAATTTGCGTTACCTGACAATTTTCACATGCAATTCATGTCATCATCAAGTATTTAATTTGGCCATCAATATATAGATGATATAGCAAGATGCTGATGCAAATGTAAATAGCATGGGACATACATGACAATAAAACAGCCTGCACTTTTTTGTTCAAAAAGTTGTCTCAACAAAGTCACTCTTAGATCTTTAACTTGTCCGTATCTTAGACTTCCTAGTTCACATGAAAGTACTAATGTACGACAGAATCATCACAAAGATTTAGTGGCTTACCTCCCAACTACCAACAAAGTAGCAGTGCAAAGACCACCTTAGTGAGCCAGTTCTCTTGATGTTGAACAAGAAGCATAGCAGGTATTGCCTCCAATTTAAACTTTAATATTCATGCTGCTATTATCCTATTTTTATGAGAACATTACATAAAGAAAACTGCTCTTTTCAAAAAAAGCATCGAGCTTAGAATACTTCCACCTAGAGCAAAAGTCTCTATGTGCCAGTGCACATAAGTATTTAGCCATTAAACATAATTTTGAAATCTGCAAAATTACAGGGCTCAACGCATATAGAAGTAACCACATGGAGTATATGAATATTATGTGACCCTGGTTGCAGAAGATAATTGTTATTATTGAACACAAGACCCATCAAGGAAGCATTTTCTGCTGTTTACAGTAGTAGGATATTGTTGTTGTGCCGATTCAGTTTGAGGGACTACTTCCTTTCTCGAAACATTGTCGGGACGCTTTCACTTCCAAGGGAAAGAATGTTAAGTAGCTACAAAAGTATTTAGATAAATAATATTGGTTGCATTGTTCAATAATCTAGGTTTCAATTCACGTTTGTCTGCCAACCTTATGAATGGGGTTATTGCCTATTTGTGGAGTTTTTAATCTCAACTTAATAAGCTTATAAAATTTAGCACCCTTTTAGGAAAATTCTTGAACAAGCAAAATTTATATTTACTGCCCAACCTTTGATTCTGTACGGGAGATCCATATCATCAGTTTTACTGAAGTGTCGAATCGGTCAGATCCATAGGTGTACAGACTGAAATCAAAATGGCAAAAAAATTTCCATACCATTTCTTAGTTTTTCAAGTTCCTTGTCATCATACAGTTATAGAAGTAGCACTCTCCAGAAGGAGAATATGGGTTCTACAACATGCTAAATTTTATGTTTTCCATGGTCAGTCATTGCTTCCGTTGGTGCCTTGATGAAAGGATTGCAAAGCCTGTGGAACATCAGGTTGTTCAACAGAAGGGGTTTCACCAAAAGGCAGTGATATAATAGCAGGATTGCATGCTTCCTTCCCGTTTTTCTCCCTTCGCATACTCCTTTTATTTCAACCATTATTCGGATGCTTCTTACAGAGTAAATTTTCTTCGTCTTAGGTACCAAAAGGAAATTACTTACCATTGAGAGGAGAAATGCATAACCTGTTCTCCACCATGCCTGACAATTGTTTACATTCACAATTACGGCAAGTGGGAAGAAATAAGGATGTGTTCTGGAGGCTTATCACGCATGAGGCACAAGCCAACTCTTTTGCTTATTTAACTAAAATTGTACAGAATATTGCAGAACCTGTATGAACTTCCGACAGCACACATCTCAGTGTAGATGTGAAATGTTGTAAATCTGATTGCAGATGCCTGTAGTTTGTATCTTTGGATGTTCTTACGGGAATATTGGACCAGGTACCATGCCTGTAATTCATATGTTTTGGTAAAAAGTCTATATTTGCAGTTTTTACGTGGCATGATTAATAGATGCCTCTGGTTCTTACATTGTGTGATTTTACGTAACTGGTTCTCAAATGTGGTTGTCAAATCTATAATTACATCGAACATGATTTCCAGAAATAACTTTTCTTTACTCATGGCATTTGAATTTTGTTTGATGGTCAATTAATATTCTTCTAAGGTTCTAATGATACAATGGAATGCGTAATTTTTCTTTTACATTACATGCACATTGATTCCTAATTTTAGACGTAATCTGATTGCTAAAAAAACTTAAGTCGTTTGGCTATAGGATAAATATAACGTATATTTATACTTCTAATGGTACAATGAACGTCACATGCATGCTCGTTAGGCCGGCTGACCAAACTTTCGAGAAAGTTACCTCACCCATAACTTTCCTACGACGCACGCGGTTATATTCCATCGTTGTTTCTCCGGCCGAGCGGAAGAGAGGAGCAGAATATTATGTTGCATGCGGCCAGTTTATTACGTCGCGTGTAGGCTTGAACTAGTCACGGACGTTCGGACGAGCGGGTCTCGCGCCAAGGTCAGGCGGGGTGCAGAATAATATTCTGCCCCCAGGGAGCCAAATAGCGCGTCTCTATATATATATATATATATGGGAAATAGTGGGATACCATGGTGTGTAGCTACGTATCCTAATCCAGCCATCCATTAGCCCTATAGGCTATTTTCCACCGTAGATATAATCTAACGCCGTTAGACATTGTTTCCTCTCTACCCTGTCCTGAGACCAAACCCACCCCACGTGCTCCTTTTTCCTCTCCGTCGACCCAACCAGTCAACCACACGGCACACCAGGCCATCCTCATCCTCCCTACTAGAGAGCTTCCTCCCGTACGACAGGGCGTCGCGCCGCCCGGCCCCAACCCCACTCGGCCTCCAGCCCCGGTCGGCAGACCTCATCCCGGCGCCATCATCTTCCCCCGCGCCAACTGATTCCCGTCCGAGCCAGCTGCTCTGAAGTTCGAACCCAATGGAAGCAAGCTCTTGTGACTTGTGTAGCACCCGGCAGGCGTTGACCCAGGCTTCATCGCTGGAGGCAGAGGAGATCGGGATGGCATAGTCAACCTTGGATTTATCCTCGTCACGGCTCGGCCCTCCCAGCCTCTGTTTCTGCTTTTTTTTTCCTTTGAGATCCACTGGTTTTTTAGAAGTTTTCCAAATTGTTCCCAGATTTGTCATTTGTCTAGAACGCATTGCAAAGAATTCTGCACATAATTCGTTCTTGGCATGTCACTGTTCCTACGCCTGTGATTTTTAGTTGACGTCAATGGAATCAGGGGTGGAGCAGGGGCACGGAGACAGCAGCGGACGGGGGCGGTGCAGCCAACCCGGTGATGCAGGTCGCCGCCGCCGGCACGGGGATGCGCGCCTCCTGCTCCCTCGCCCACTCTTCTCCATCGGTAGCTCGACTCACAGGGGAAACTGAGTTCGGTTCGTCTTTTTTTCGCGATGGAATCTTGACTCCTTGAGCTCTGCTGAAATAGCAGTCTATGACGGGATTTTTGAGTTCTAATTTATCTCTCCTAGATTGATTGGCCGCACAGCAACCCCGGCCAGTTTCTTCTGGTTGCTCTTAATTTCGTGATTCAACCCCCAACCGTGTCCTATCTTTCTCTCTCCTACTACTCTTGATTTCGTAATTCATTCCCCGTCGTTTCTTTCATGTTTTTCTGATCTGCACTTTTTTCTTTGTTCTTTGCTAGAGTGTGGGGTGGTTGTGTGATTAGACAAATGGATTTTGAGGTTGGATTTTCTCGTGTCTCTCTTTCCATGGATGAATTAACACTGGCGCTGGGAGCAATAACGCCACACCCGCTGATTGTTTGAGCATCAGGAGTGAAGGCAGGGGAACTGGATCTCGCAACAGTGTCTGATATGAGTTGCGTTTCCTGCAAATTAATTCAATTCCTGCAACAATTTTTGTGCGGACGCCTTGACTCTTGATTATACAAACAAAATGTTTTTCTGTGATTTTTTGCGATTCATTCTTTTTGGTTTATGTGAGTATTTCATGGTGACGATGTTGAAGCAAAGTGCATGTTCTGTAAGGATGTGTTCGGTTTTAGGATGAAGTGGAATGGAATGGAACCATTCCATTCCATTCCATTCCACTCCATTCCATTCCACTTCATACTTGTGTTCGGTTGCACTGGAATAGCAAGGAACCTAATTAGTCTAAATACTCTATTAATTAGACCCTAATTTAATCTAAAATTTTAATTAACCTAAATTATGCCTAATACTGCCTAATCCGCGTCGCCTGCACGCTAGGCTGGCCGCCGCCGCCTCCCTGGCTGGCCCCGCCGCCGCGCTGGCTGGCCCCGCCGCCGCGCTCCCTGGCCGCCGCCGCCGTGCTGGCTGGCCGCCGCCCCTGGCTGGCCCCGCCGCCGCGCTCCCGGCCGCCGTGCCGCCGGCCGCCGCCTCCCCTCGGCCCCGCCGCCGCGCTCCCCGGCTGGCCGCCGCGTTGGCTGGCCGCCGCCAGCCGCCGCCGCCGCGCTGGCTGGTCGAGCTCGTTCCGCGCTGGAGGAGAGAAAAGGATTAGCGAGCTGATTGAGCTCGTTCCGCGCGGCCGGCCGATTCGGCCGAACGGATTGGAACGGCATATTCCGGGAATATGCTCTTTCGGGGAACGAGTTGGTTCCATCCCATTCCTCAGAATTCTGGAACCGAACGCCAGGATGGGAGCTAGGCACGGGACGGTTCCATCCCGTTCCTTGCCATTCTGGAACCGAACACATCCTAAGTCCCGCGCGGCGATATCACGGAGCCCCGGGTCAGCCGATGTTGAAGCAAGGTGGTGTAGGGGACACGGTTCAGCCGACGGCAGGCGGCCACTGGGGAAGGACGGGCGGCGGGGGAATTTGGGAGAGGAAGAGTGATGTGCGGTGCCTGTTTGCCTTTTTCTTTTCTTAATTACCGTCGATAGAAACATGCATGGTTGTACAGCACAAGCCTGCTTGCCCGTGTAAGGTTTTTCTCCACCTTTTTTTTAGTACAAAATGAACGGACCATGGTGCTTATTTCATGGAACAGCAACGTGGTGAAGCTCCCCTCAAAAAAAAAAAAAAAAAAAAAAAAAGCAACGTGGTGAAGCACTGAAACCATGCACGGTTCCTAATGTGTAGTTTTCCCCCGTGCACGGTTCCATTCTTTTACAGTTTTTTACACGGCACGGCTCTCCCTTTTTGAATTTTGAAAGGGCATGCGGAAACCTCGTTTAGCAGTTTTTGCATGGCACGGCTCTCCTTTTTTTTGTGTTTCTGAATGGCCACGGTTGGCTCAAACGGACACCACTGACGTGATATAACGGTAGCACGAATCACAAAACTACATCTGACGATGATAAGCCTATGCGTAGCTACCACCCTAGGTAGAAAATCCGCGTCGATATATATATATAATATATATATATATATATATATATATATAGGTCTGCTATTCTCGAACCGGTTCGAGAATAACTATTCTCGAACCCTTTCTGAACTTCCGGGTGTTTCCTAGTGAACTTCTCGACGGAATACGAGAATTACATGTTTGTGCGGACAGTATTTTCATGATGATTTTCAAACCGCTTATCGGATTGATGCGTATAATATACCGTTGGATTCGCACGGAAATTTCGCAACTTTTTCGTGTTCATTGTTTTCCCAAATTCTATACTGATTAAAACTAATTTGAAATATACAAAACAACGTTTTCGCGGATTTCTCTATTTCTGTACAGTTTTTGGGTTCCTGTTTTCAAACCGTTTATCGGAATGATGCGTATGATATACCGTTGGAAAGGTGCTGACTAGGCGCACCTTTTTCATGAAGAACACTTTTCTAAATTCTTTATAGTTTAAGAGCAGATTTGAAAATACGTGATTACGTTTTTCGAACTTCTCGGTTTTTCGAACTGTTTTTTGGGGCTAATTTCCGAACCACTTATCGGAATGTTCCAAATGATATTGCGTTGAAAAGCTAATGATTAGGCGAATCTTTTTCATGTTGAATGTTTTTCCAAATTCTAAATGGTTTTAGTTTAATTTCAGAAATACATAAAAGTGAAGATAACGCCGACACAAGAACATTTCGAAATTGGTTCATCTAGATTGATTAGGTGTGGCATTGCGGTATGTTAGAGTATTAATAGAGTTATATTAGTGCTAATTGTACATTGAGTTGGTCGATTTGCGCAATCGGTGGTCGTACGAACGATTTCTATGCGTATGATTTCCGTCCAGAAAAACAGAGTGCATGAGGTGCTCGAATATAGAAGTGAACTTCCTGATATCTGTTAGTGAACTTCCGATCGCGGTATAAAATTTTCAGGCATGTAATAAAATTATAGCGAACTTCTGTGGATGTGAACTTCTTCTCCCCTGAATCTGAACTTCCCGACGGACTTCAATATTGTACAGGGCGAACTTCCGAAACTTTAGTCTAGTTTCAAGTGAACTTCAGAAAATATAGCGAAATGCCGTCGCATCTGCACTTTCTCTGGATACAGATCTGAACTTCCCCTTATCTGCATCTGAACTTCCAGACGGACCTCAACATTGTAAAGAGTGAACTTCCATTTCAAATATGGACTTCTATACGGGGAGTGAAATTTCATACGGAGGTAAGTGAACTTCCCGATGGTGGCAAGTGAACTTCTGAAAATATTTTGCGAACTTCCACATGTTCGAATTGAACTTTCGAGTTGTGTTTGTCTTTTGTTCAAAGTGAACTTCCAAAAATAATGTGAACTTCTATTTGCGTTCGAAGTGAACTTCCGATTTTTCATGTTTAGTGATGCAGCAGCCTTCTGAACTTCTGAATTCGGCGAAAGTGAACTTCACCAATCTGCGAAAGTGAACTTCTAAATTCTGGCGGATGTGAACTTCCCATTTTTTAAACTCTAGATAAAATTTCTGAACTTCTGAATTTTTTGCGAGTGTGAACTTCCAAGTTTTGCAGATGTGAATTTCCTGATTTTTTGAAATCTGGAGAATTTTCTAAACTTACAAATTTGACAAAATAAAGTAATTTTTGGCATGTTTAATAAATCTTAATGTGAACTTCCAATAAAATGATGTGAACTTCTAAAAATAATAAAGTAAACTTCCGAAAAATTAAGTGAACTTCCTACAAAATAAAGTGAACTTTCGAAAAATGAAAAAAAACTTCAAAAAGTGAAGCTAACTTCCGAAAAATGAACTGAACTTCCGAAAAAAGAAGTGAACTTCCGAAAAAAGTAGTGAACTTCCGAGAAAAATGAAGTGAACTTCCCAAAAATGAAGTATACTTCCCGAAAAATGAAGTGAACTTCCGAAAAGAATGAAGTGAACTTCCGAGAAATGAAGTGAACTTCCAAAAAAAATGAAGCGAACTTTCGAAAAAATGAAGTGAACTTCCAAAAAATGAAGTGAACTTCCGAAAAAATGAAGCGAACTTTCGAAAAAATGAAGTGAACTTCCGAAAAATGAGGTGAAACTTCCAAAAAAATGAAGTGAACTTCCGAAAAAATAGAAGTGAACTTCCGAAAAATGAAGTGAACTTCCAAAAAAATGAAGCGAACTTTCGAAAAAACGAAGTGAACTTCCGAAAAAAATGAGGTGAACTTCTGAAAATGAAGTGAACTTCAAAAGAAATGAAGTGAACTTCCAAAAAATGAAGTGAACTTCCAAAAAAATGAAGCGGAGCTCCAAAAAAATGCGAACTTTAAAAAATGGGGTTGGTGGGGTGTGGCAGGGGGAAGGGTCGGCGATAGGTCGGCATGAGGTATGGTGGGGTGGGTCGTCGGGACGTGGGATGGGTTGGGTCATTGGGAGGCTGGGTTGGGTCGCTGGAAGGTGGGCGGTGTTGGGCATGCGAGAGTTGGGAGGTGGGTTGGGTCGACGAAAGGTGGGGTGGGTCGACGGGTGGTGGGTGGGGTCAGCGGTAGGTGGTGTAGGTGGGGTCGGCGTCGGTGAGGTGGTGTGGTGTGGGGTCGACGAGAGGTGGGGTGTGGTTGGAAGGTAGGTGCGGTTGGGAGGCGCAGGTGTTTGCATCGGGTTTAGAAGGTCTTTAAAGAGGGGTTGTGGAATAGGTAGTCTGCAACATCCAAGGGGGGGGTTCTAGAATAGCTATTCTAGAACCACTCTTAAGGGGGGTTCTAGAATAGTCTTGCTCTATATATATATATATATATATATATATATAGGATAAATATCTGGGAAGTACAACCTTGTGTCCAGGGAAGTACAAGTCGGTGCTCAGAATATTATTCTGCAACCGGTTGCAGAATAGTGCTAGTATATATATGTATATATATATATACTTCCCAGATAACAGGGTTCAACTTTCTGTCGAACTTACCTGAACTTCTCATTTTCCTCTCAGCTACTGATTCTACTTCGTGTTTCCCAACCATTTGTCGGAACTATGCAAACGATATACCGTTGGATAGATAATGAAAAACCGCAACTTTTTCATGTTCACACTTTTCACAGATTTTGCACGGTTTAAATTCAATTTTGAAAATACGAAAACGCTTCTATATGGCCAGAAAACGAACTTTTAGTTCGGTTTTTGAATCGCTTATCGAAACTGTGCAAATGATATACCGTTGGAAAGATAATGAAATTGCGCAACTTTTTCATGTTTTATGTTTTTTCAAAATCCTCACAGTTTTTGAATAATTTTGAAAATACCGAAATTCGGACGTACTCAAAAAATGAGCAGACAGTAATTTGGATGATTTGTTTCAACGGTATATCGGAATGATGCAAATGATATGGCATTGGAAAGCTATGGACTAGGCGCAACTTTCTTATTGCAATTGTTTTCTCTAATTCCTTACAGTTTAATAGAATAACACGAATTATTGTCCGCCTTTTTTATGTGAAGGGCACCGAATGATTTTGCCCGCGATTTCCATGCAGTATATTTAAACAATGCAAATGATATACGGTTGCAAAGGTCTAAAAATGTCGCATCTTTTTTGTATCTACCATTTTTGCCAACTCCAAACGATTTGAAAGTAATTTTAGAAGTTTTGAAATCATGTTTCCGGTATATTTTGTGGGATAACAATTTGAATTTAATAGATTAGATCCATTTATTTGTTGTAAAATGTTGTAGGTAATGAAATTAGACATATACTCTACCATATAAAGCTTTTGGTGAGAATGATTGAAGTGGTTGGTGATCAAATCGATGAGATTTGAACAATATATTTCCGCCCCGTAAAAACAGAGCACTGAACTTCCCTCGACATGAACTTGTACTTATCGGGCAATGTGGTTGTACTTCTCGGTGCGGTTTCATGATAGTGTTCAGTAAAACAGCTATAATTCCTGTATTTTCTTTGGACACTTGGTAGTTCCTGTAGTTACTGACATAGGCATCCCCAATGGGCCTGCCAAAGATGGTACCCGGGGTTTACTAAAGGCCCAGGACTCGAAGAATAAGAAGACTTGGAAGCCCATTTAGTGTTAAGGAAAGATAGTTTGTATTAGGAAAGATAGAGATTTGTAATCTTACGGGTTGGGTACGAAACCCTCCCGGACTCTGTAACTTGTGTATTACGAAACCCTCGGCTCCACCCTCTATATAAGGGGGAGTCGAGGGACAAAGAAAGGATCGAATCTATTGCCAACAACCCTAGTTTTCATAATCGTCGAGTACTTTTCGGCTGAAACCTTCGAGATCTACTTGCCCTCTACTTCTAGCAAAACCCTAGTCTACGATCTGTAGGCATTGACAAATTAATCCTTTGTCAATTGGCGCCGTCTGTGGGAATTAGAGGTTGCAAGGAGCTGATCTCGATGGCACGTCCAGAATCGTCGACTTCGTCGGTGGCGAGCAATGCGATGGATCGCGTAACAGGGAAAACTGATCTAGTCGATTTTATTCCTCACCCGCCCTCCCGGGTGCATGTGCCTATCTGGAGGAGCCCATCGTCATGACATTCGGAGAATTCCGATTTGGCGTCAACAAGGAAGTATCCTACCGTCTAGAAGTTCCGATCTCGTCGGAATTTTCAGCGATCGATTCCAACTTTTCGTCGAGCGACGAGGAGTTTTCGTCACCACGCTTCGTCGACACCAAGGCGAACGGAAAGCTCGTCAAGATCTTCAGCGACACATCTTTCGAGTCGTCTGCGGACTCCTTTATAAGCAGCGATTCTGACAGCATCGACAGCTTCATCGACAAATCTGCCATCGGAAAGGTCTTCACCAATCTATATGATGGTGTCACCAATCCTGACAAAAATAAATACGCAAAATACCATCGATCTATGCGATAGAAGAGGCAGGCCGATCAGAACCGAAACATCAGAGGCTTTCGATGATTTGGGAAATCCATACATCGATCCCGCTGATCTCAGAAAAGGCTTAGGCACTAAATATGCTGGGTCTTCAACTCGCGCAAAAGTCCAACTCCCGCAAGCAGCGTGGGATAGGGCCGCAAGAGCCATGGATGGTTCAGAACCAATGACCACCACTGCTATTGTGCAAGAATTACAAGCATATCAATATAGACTTGCTCGAGTAAGTAGAGAGTTGGAAAAACAGACAACATCCTTGAATAGGAGAAAAGAGGCAGCTTCCGTTGGCCCAGAAAGGCCGAGCTCAGTCGACAATCAGAAACTTCGGCGGATAGCCATAGAGAGGCTCGAAGGAGATTGAGATCTCGGCTGCAAAATATACCCGAAGAAGAAAGAGGAAACCTAATTCAAAATCTCGACATGTCCTTCATGACGATCGATGAAAGGGGAAATATCATCCCAAAAACACCAGAAGCAGGTTACATGGCAACACAAGCTTACATCCTCGCGTCCCCACCTCCTGGGGATCCGAGAGAACCATTGTTCAATATGGCAATGGCTGGAGTAGGCGTTATGTCGCAACAACGCCTCCCGAAGGAAATCTAGGCAAAATAGTCCACGACCCACCGCAGCAGTACAAGATCCACCGAGAACAAGTGGGGCAAGAGACAGCGAGTCAAGTAAGGGTGGATAGAGCGACAAGAAAGAAGAGAACGCCGTATTCACCGAAGTTGCCGACGAAGATATGTGCGGACTCCCGTGCTTTACGAGAAGAGTTCGAAAGACTCGAGTTCCAAAAGAGTTTAAGCTACCCGAGAATTTCAAGAAGTTCGACGGCTGCAGGATCCCGAGGATTGGCTCGTAGATTACCTCGAGATGGTGAAGGTAGGAGGAACCAGAGCAACAGCTATGCAAAGTATCCAAGTTCACTTGAGTGGTGCCGCAAGATCTTGGATAAAGAAACTCCCCTGGCTCCATCGACAGCTGGGATAATTTCGAGGATATCTTCGTGAGAAATTTCCGATCCACCGCAAGAAACCTGCGTCATTGGAAGAGCTGAGGGCGTGTCGACAAAAACATGACGAGTCGATGAGAAAATATATACATCGGTGGAACATTATAAAAAACTTGGCAGAAGATATATCCGACGAGAGAGCAATAGATGCGTTCGTGGCAGGAATTCGAGGAGACTTCGTCGAGGACTTAGGGAGAACTAACCCTAAGACCATATCAGCACTCATGGAGATAGCCAATAAGTGGGCAGATGGAGAAGACGCAATATACAACAAGCGACACAGGAAGAGGATCGTGGTCGAAATTATCGAAATAGAAGGCGATTTTCTCGCTAGTTCTACAACAACGATGCTCCCGGCCATATATCGGCTGGTTTCGGGGAAATCCTGGAGGGAATAGTCGAGATGACTATCAAAGGAGTAATGAGCAACAAGGCGACAATAGAGGCGATTCTCGCGGCAACAGGCAAAATAGTGGACCAAGGTTTCAAAGACCTTACGTGTCACCCGAAGAGATGATGAACGGTCCGTGTCAAATGCATTTTTATCTCGACAACAACGAAAAAGGCAGTCAGACATCTCCGTAAAGATCACGAAATTTTCAGCAATGTTGCGAGTCGCAGGAATTGCAAATGCCCAAGCCATGAACAAACCCCCAAGGGCCAAGGAGCGAGATCCACCTTCCACCTCCTCCCGCAATCACGACGAAAATCGGCACTCAGAATAGCGGCAGCACCACACCCACCTCCATATGTTGATCCTAACTCCAATGGTGCGGTCTCGATGATTCAGAAAGCTAGGCCATCCAACAGGGCGCAGAAGGTAATCTCACGACAAGTGTTCATGGCGTAGAAGATGCCTCCACCAACAGTCGAGTACTTAAATTGGTCGGCAAGACATTGGCTTCACAATCGCGGACCATCCGCAGCAAGTTCCTCGACCAGGACAATCAGCACTCATCTTACCCGCATTAATCGCTGGTTTTGACGTGTCGAGAGTTTTCATAGATGGCGGCAGCAGCTTAAACCTTATGTATGTAGATACATTGAGGAAGATGAACATATCCCTGGCAAACTTGAAACCAACTGACACACGTTTCCATGGGATTACACCAGAGAAGCCAAGTTACCCATTGGGCAAGATCAACCTCGACGTTCAGTTTGGAACCCGAGAAAACTACAGGATAGAGAATTTGGAGTTCGAAGTGGTGTATTTCCCGTCGCAGTATCACGCTTTGTTGGGACGACCAGCATACGCCAGGTTTATGGCGGTACCACATTATACGTATCTATTGTGGAGGTTGCCCAAACCCAAGGGACCCATTACAATCAAGGGAAGCTTCGCGTTATCCGATAAATGCGACAAGGATTTTCATCGACCGTCGAAACTTTCGGGATGCAAGCGAATATACGGCGCCAAGGTTTACGATTATGATGTGCTGCCAGAAGTAGGGAGGTCTTCGAAGGAGCCAACTTTCAACACAAACAAGGATTCAAAAGAGGTACAGATCCACCCGACCCAAAGAAAACGACATCCATCGCAACAAACATGGATATCGCATAGGAAAGCGCGCTCGTCGAGTTCCTCCGTGAGCACTGGAAAATCTTCGCATGGTGTCCAGCTGACATGCCAGGAGTACCCAGGGAACTTGCCGAGCACCACCTCAACTTGGACCCTCTCGCAAGACCAATCAAGCAACCTTTGCGGCGTTTTTCGGAACCTAGCCGTAAAGCCATGTTATCGGAAATAGATCGACTCAAAGATGCTGGTTTCATCAAAGAAATATCTACAGAAGCCACATGGGTAGCTAACCCAGTGATGGTGCCGAAGAAACACACAAAAGTCCTTCGCATGTGTGTCGACTTCACGTGTCTCAATAAACATTGTCCTAAGGATCACTTTCCTCCCAAGGATCGATCAAATCATCGACTCCACGGCAGGATGCGAACGTCTTTCCTTCTTGGATGCGTACTGGTTATAACCAGATCGATTAAAAGAAGAAGATGAAGCCAAGACAGCGTTCATAACACCTTACGGCGTGTTTTGTTACAAAACAATGCCCTTTGGTTTGAAAACGCGGGAGCAACATATCAGCGGATGATGCAGAAATGCCTAGCAACACAGATTGGAAAAATGTGCAAGTCTACATTGACGATGTCGTGATAACATCAAAGAAAGGATCAACTCTGATCGAAGATTTAAAGGAAACCTTCGACAACCTCGACAAGTTCTGCCTCAAGCTGAACCCGACAAAGTGCTCTTTTGGAGTTCCTGCGGAGAACTTCTCGGGTTCTTAGTATCAGCAAGGGGGATTGAAGCTAATCCCGAAAAAATCCAGGCCATCGTTACTATGAGAAAGCCAACAAAGTTGAAAGAAATACAACAGCTAACGGGGCGAGTCGCAGCTTTGCGATTCGTCGCCGTGCTAGGAGAAAAGGCATTGCCGTTCTACGCATTGATCAAACAGGGGGAAAAATTTCAATGGAACGAGGAAGCAGATAGACCTTCGAGAACCTCAAGCGACAATTTCGACACCACCAATCTTGGTGGCGCCTAAAGAGAAAGAACCTCTCCTCTTATACATTGCAGCCACACCTCAGTGGTCACAGCCTTAGTAGCCGAGAGAGAAGAAGAAGGAAAGCTTCATGGAGTTCAGAGGCCAGTATATTTCATCGCATACTGTCGCAAACAGCGGTACCCGCAATATCAGAAACTGGCGTATGGAGTATTCACGACAGCAAGAAAATTGCGACACTACTTTTTGGCGCACCCGATAATAGTGGTCAATGAAGCTCCTCTGTCAAACATACTGAATAACCCAGAAGCTACGGGTCGTGTCTCCCTTTGGGGAATAGAACTTTCCCCTCGGGACATCACGTATGAAAAAAGAAAGGCAATAAAATCGCAGTTCTACCAGATTCATTGCAGAGTGGATGGAGCTACAAAACACGGGGCCTCCAGATTTATCGAGAACTTGGACCATGAACTTCGACGGGTCCAAACGATTGGAAGGTCTTTGGAGCAGGTGTGATATTAGTATCACCCGAAGGCGATAAGTTGAAATACGTTTTACGGATGACGTTCCCAAACGCGTCTAACAACGAAGCAGAATATGAAGCTCTCATACACGGGATGAAGATGGCAAAAGCTTGCGGCGCAAACCGATTGAAAATTTTCGCGACTCACAATTGGTGGCACAGCAAGTTATGAACCAATGTGATGCAGTCACGAAAGTATGATAGCATACAAAGAGGTGTACAACGAGCTGGAAAAATTGTTTGACGGATGCGAGGTAAACCACATCAGCAGGCTGAGTAACGATGAAGCCGATGTTCTTGCAAACATCGGGTCACAATGTCTTGCGATCCCTCCAGGCGTGTTTTGGGAAGAGATAAGCGAGAGATCAACAAAGCCAGCGAAAATAAAGAAGGAGAAAAAAGATAAATCCTCGAGTACCACCAAAGACCCAGTAGAAGAAGAAGAGGAACATGAACTAGTCATGATGGTGCAAATTCCATGGATGCAGGCCTATATATCATACATCCTAAGGAAAACAATACCCGACGACCCAGTTGAAGCAAGGCGAATAATTAGGAGATCAAAAGCTTTTACTGTGGTAAAAGGGGAGTTGTACAAACGAAGCATTTCGGGCGTGCTACAGAGATGTGTCACACCCGAAGAAGGAAGAATCATCCTGAAAGATGTGCACGAAGGAATATGCGGGCACCACGCAAGCAGCCGAGCTATTGCGGCCAAAGTCTTCAGAGCAGGATTTTATTGGCTAACAGCAATCGAGGACGCGAAGGAAATAGTGCGAACTTGCGACGCGTGCCAAAGATTTGCCGCCAAACCTCACTCTCCCGCAGCAGAACTTATGCCAATCCCACTGTCTTGGCCCTTTGCTCAATGGGGTCTCGACATGGTGGGAAAACTACACAAAGCTTCGCCAGGAGGATATGAGTATATGCTCGTTGCTGTCGACAAATTTACTAAATGGATAGAAGCAAAGCTGATAAATTCACCGGATGGCGCGTCAGCGATCAAGTTCGTGAAACGCATCGTCTTTAGATTTGGAGTCCCTCACAGCATTGTCACGATAACGGCAGCAATTTTACGTCTAAGGAGTTCAAAGCATACTGCGAAGTGGGCATCAAATTGAGTTTTGCGTCTGTTGCACATCCACAGACCAACGGTCAAGTCGAGAAGGCCAATGGCATCATCTGCAATGGTATCAAGAAGCCTGCTAGGACCATTGGAAAAAGCTCGGCATACTTGGCCGGAGGAGTTGCCAAGTGTGTTGTGGAGTATTCGAACAACACCAAATACGGCGACGCAGGAAACGCCGTTTTTTCTGGTCCATGGAGCCGAAGCAGTCCTGCCGATCGAAATAGAGCATGATTCTCCAAGAGTTACAGAACATGATGAAGAAACTTCGAGAAAAGCTTTGGAGGATGATGTCGACGCACTTGATGAAGCTCGAGACGAAGTCTTCACGAGTCGCCAAATATCATCAGGACTCGAAAACTATCACTCGACGTTTGCGACCAAGATCCTTCCAAGTTGGTGATTTGGTTTTGCGACTTAATCAAAAAAGTCATGAAAAACTCGAGTCACCATGGCTTGGACCTTACATCGTCACAGAAGTAATCGAAGGAGGGAGCATACACAATCAAGGACAAGAAGACGGGGATTGCCGAGCCAAATCCTTGGAATGTGGCGCAGCTCAGGCGTTTTTACGCTTAGATGCCGAAATATAGTCTCCTCTGTAAACATACAATGTACTGAAACGCCCGCGAGTTTTCAGACGCACTCTTTTCCTTTTTCGGGGCACCGAGTGGGGCCGGAAAAAGGTTTTTAATGAGGCGGGCTCGCGGTGCTGCAATATAATAAAAATAGTGGAGATATACTGATACGCGTAGATGCACACGTCCGTTGGGAACCCCAAGTGGAAGGTATGATGCGTATAGAAGCAAGTTTCCCTCAGTATGAAACCAAGGTTTAATCGAACCGGAGCCAAGAAGCACGTTGAAGGTTGATGGTCGCGAAATGTGATGCGGCGCAACACCAGGGATTCCGGCGCCAACGCGGAACCTGCACAACACAACCCAAGTACTTTGCCCCAACGAAACAGTGAGGTTGTCAATCTCACCGCTGGCTGTAACAAAGGATTAAACGTATCGAGTGGAAGATGTTTGCAAAGAAAATAGTAAAACACAATTACAGTAGATTGTATGCTATGTAAAGAATAGGACCGGGGTCCACAGTTAGAGGTGTCTCTCCCATAAGATAAAAGCATGTTGGGTGAACAAATTACACGGGCAATTGACAAATAGAGAAAGGCATAACAATGCATATACATGATATGATAAATATAGTGAGATTTAATCCGGGCATTACGACAAAGTACATAGACCGCCATCCAACTGCATCTATGCCTAAAAAGTCCACCTTCAGGTTATCATCCGAACCTAAGGCCGGCAATGGGTCGGGTATTGGGCGGGTCGACCTACTCTAGACCCATGCCCATATAACAAATGGGCAAGGGTCTCTGCCCATGACCCTGCCCATGGGTCAGATCTCAGACCCATGCCCGTGCCCGTCGGGTCACCAGACCCAATGGGCGACCCATCGGGTCTGTAGGCAGCACATCAATATATAATATTATAGCATTTCAAACAGCAAAATAAGCACAAACAACAAATAGTTATGTACTGATTGCTCACACAAACAGCAAATCTAGTTCCCATGAAACAATAAATAGCGATATTGTAGTGGGCTATTGTCATTTCTTACAACGGGACCCCACATGTCAGCTAATCGGGTTGCCCATCGGGTCACCCATGGGTAGACATGTCTGCCCATACCCTACCCACGACTAATCGGGTCGCCCATGGGCGAGACCCATGGGTGAAAATAGCGACCCATACCCTGCCCATTAGGGTCGGGTGCCCATGGGCGGACGTGCCCATGGGCGGAATTGCCGGCTTGATCCGAACCCCATTCAGTATTAAGTTGCTAAGCAACAGACAATTGCATTAAGTATGGTGCGTAATGTAATCAACAACTACATCCTTAGACATAGCATCAATGTTTTATCCCTAGTGGCAACAAGACATCACAACCTTAGAACCTCCTGTCACGATCCCAGATTCAATGAAGGCATGAACCCACTATCGAGCATAAATACTCCCTCTTGGAGTTAAGAGCAAAAACTTGGCCAGAGCCTCTACTAATAACGGAGAGCATGCAAGATCATAAACAACACATAAACAATAGATTGATAATCACCATAATCATAGTACTCTATCCATCGGATCCCGACAAACACAACATATAGAATTACATATAGATGATCTTGATCATGTTAGGCAGCTCACAAGATCCAACAATGAAGCACAACAAGGAGAAGACGACCATCTAGCTACTGCTATGGACCCATGGTCCAGGGGTGAACTACTCACTCATCACTCCTGAGGCGACCATGGCGGTGTAGAGTCCTCCGGAGATGAATCCCCTCCGGCAGGTGCCGGAGGCGATCTCCGAATCCCCCGAGATGGGATTCGCGGCGGCGCTCTCGGAAGGTTTTCCGTATCGTGGCTCTCGGTGCGGGGGTTTCGCGACGGAGGCTTTAAGTAGGCGGAGGGTCAACGCGGGGGCCACACGAGGGGCCCAGGGGGTAGGTCGGGCCAGGGCTTGGGCCGCGCCTCCTCCCCTCCTCGTGGCCCCACTTCGTTATCTCTTCGGTCTTCTGGAAGCTCGTGCAAAAATAGGACCCCGGGCGAAAGTTTTCCAATTCGAGAATATTTCCTTACTAGGATTTCTGAAACCAAAAACAGCAGAAAACAAAGAACTGCTCTTCGGCATCTTGTTAATAGGTTAGTTCCAAAATGCATAAATATGACATATAATGTGCATAAAACATGTAGGTATCATCAATAAAGTAGCATGGAACATAAGAAATTATCGATACGTTGGAGACGTATCAGCATCCCCAAGCTTAGTTCCTCGTCCCGAGCAGGTAAAACGATAACAAAGATAATTTCTGAAGTGACATGCCATCATAATCTTGATCATACTATTTGTAAACATATGTAATGAATGCAGCGATCAAAACAAAGGTAATGACATGAGTAAACAAGCGAATCATATGACAAAGACTTTTCATGAATAGTACTTCAAGACAAGCATCAATAAGTCTTGCATAAGAGTTAACTCATAAAGCAATAAATCAAAGTAAAGGTGTTGAAGCAACACAAAGGAAGATTAAGTTTCAGCGGTTGCTTTCAACTTATAACATGTATATCTCATGGATATTGTCAACATAAAGTAATATAACAAGTGCAATATGCAAGTATGTAGGAATCAATGCACAGTTCACACAAGTGTTTGCTTCTTAAGGTGGAAGGAGATAGGTAAACTGACTCAACAATAAAAGTAAAAGAAAGGTCCTTCAAAGAGGAAAGCATCGATTGCTATATTTGTGCTAGAGCTTTTATTTTGAAAACATGAAACAATTTTGTCAACGGTAGTAATAAAGCATATGAGTTATGTAAATTATATCTTACAAGTTGCAAGCCTCATGCATAGTATACTAATAGTGCCCGCACTTCGTCCTACTTAGCTTGGACTACCGGATCTTTGCATGCCATGTTTCAACCAAGTGTCACAAAGGGGTACCTCCATGCCGCCTGTACAAAGGTCTAAGGAGAAAGCTCGCATTTTGGATTTCTCGCTTTGATTATTCTCAACTTAGACATCCATACGGGACAACATGGACAACAGATAATGGACTCCTCTTAAATGCATAAGCATGTAGCAACAATTATTATTCTCATATGAGATTGAGGATATATGTCCAAAACTGAAACTTCAACCATGATTCATGGCTTTAGTTAGCGGCCCAATGTTCTTCTCTAACAATTTTGCATGCTCCAACCACTAAAATGATAGATCCTTCAGACAAGACGGACATGCATAGCAACTCACATGATATTCAACAATAGTTGATGGCGTTCCCAGAAACATGGTTATCGCACAACAAGCAACTTAATAAAATATAAAGTGCATAAGTACATATTCAATACTACGATAGTTTTTAAGGCTATTTTGTCCCATGAGCTATATATTGCAAAGGTGAATGATGGAATTTTAAAGGTAGCACTCAAGCAATTTACTTTGGAATGGCGGAGAAATACCATGTAGTAGGTAGGTATGGTGGACACAAATGGCATAGTAGTTGGCTCAAGGATTTTGGATGCATGAGAAGTATTCCCTCTCGATACAAGGTTTAGGCTAGCAAGGTTATTTGAAGCAAACTCAAGGATGAACAAGTGCAGCAAAACTCACATAAAAGACATATTGTAAACATTATAAGACTCTACACCGTCTTCCTTGTTGTTCAAAACTCAATACTAGATATTATCTAGACCTTAGAGAGACCAAATATGCAAATCAAATTTTAGCAAGCTCTATGTATTTCTTCATTAATGGGTGCAAAGCATATGATGCAAGAGCTTAAACATGAGCACAACAATTGCCAAGTATCACATTATCCAAGACATTTTAGAATTACTGCATGTAGCATTTTCCAATTCCAACCATATAACAATTTAACGAAGAAGAAACTTCGCCTTGAACATTATGAGTAAAGCCTAAGGACATATGTGTCCATATGCAACAGCGGAGCGTGTCTCTCTCCCACAAAGTGAATGCTAGGATCCATCTTATTCAAACAAAAACAAAAACAAAAACAAACCGACGCTCCAAGTAAAGAACACAAGATGTGATTGAATAAAAATATAGTTTCAGGGAGGAACCCGATGATGTTGTCGATGAAGAAGGGGATGCCTTGGGCATCCCCAAGCTTAGACGCTTGAGTCTTCTTAGAATATGCAGGGGTGAACCACGGGGGCATCCCCAAGCTTAGAGCTTTCACTCCTCTTGATCATAGTATATCATTCTCCTCTCTTGACCCTTGAAAACTTCCTTCACACCAAACTTCAAGCAAACTCATTAGAGGGTTAGTGCGCAATTAATAATTCACTCATTCAGAGGTGACACAATCATTATTTTCACTTCTGGACATTGCATAATGCTACTGGACATTAATGGATCAAAGAAATAAATCCAACATAGCAAAAGAGGCAATGCGAAATAAAAGGCAGAATCTGTCAAAAACAGAACAGTCCGTAAAGACGAATTTAAAGCTGGCACCAGACTTGCTCAAATGGAAAAACTCAAAACTAATGAAAGTTGCGTACATATCTGAGGATCACGCTCGTAAATTGGCAGATTTTTTCGAATTTTCTACAGAGAACTGTGCCCAGATTCGTGACAGACAATGCTGTTTCTGCGCAGCGATCCCAAATATAACATCAACTTTGACATAGAAACTTTACTTGGCACAAAAACATGATAAGGAGAGGTTGCTACAGTAGTAAACAACTTCCAAGACTCAACAAAACAAAAAATTGCTGTAGTAAAATAAACACATGGGTTATCTCCCAAGAAGTTTTCTTTATAGCCATTAAGATGGGCTCAGAATTTTAATGATGCACTCGCAAGAAATAGAAGTTGAAGCAAAAGAGAGCATCAAGAGGCAAATTCAAAACACATTTAAGTCTAACATGCTTCCTATGCATAGGAATCTTGTAAATAAACAAGTTCATGAAGAGCAAAGTAACAAGCATAGGAAGATAAAACAAGTGTAGCTTCAAAAATTTCAGCACATAGAGAGGCATTTTAGTAACATGAAAATTTCTACAACCATATTTTCCTCTCTCATAATAACTTTCAGTAGCATCATGAGCAAACTCAACAATATAACTATCACTTAAAGCATTCTTATCATGAGTCTCATGCATAAAATAATTACTACTCCCAACATAGGCATAGTCATTCTTATTAATTGTAGTGGGAGCAAATTCAACAAAGTAGCTATCAAATATAGGAGGTATATTGTAATCATAATCAAATTTATCCTCCATAAAAGGTGGTAACAAAAGACTACTATCATTATAATCATCATAAATGGGAGGCAAAGTATCATCAAAGTAAATTTTCTCCTCAATGCTTGGGGGACTAAAAATATCATGCTCATCAAAGCCAGCTTCCCCAAGCTTAGAATTTTCCATAGCATTAGCAACAATAGTGTTCAAAGCATTCATATTAATATGTTCCATGGGTTTTTTAATTTTCGCATCAAACCATCCATGTCTTAAATCAGGAAATAGAATAAGAAGCTCATTGTTGTCCATTATGCCTAACTAGTGTAAACAAAAACAAGTACAAGACTAGACATGATAACAAAATAAATTAAATGCAAGTAACTAATTTTTTTGTGTTTTTGATATAGAGAGCAAGACAGTAAATAAAGTAAAACTAGCAACTAATTTTTTTGTGTTTTGTTTAGGTGCAGCAAACAAAGTAGTAAATAAAATAAAGCAAGACAAAAACAAAGTAAAGAGATTGAGAAGTGGAGACTCCCCTTGCAGCGTGTCTTGATCTCCCCGGCAACGGCGCCAGAAATTTAGCTTGATACGCGTAGATGCACACGTCCGTTGGGAACCCCAAGTGGAAGGTATGATGCGTATAGAAGCAAGTTTCCCTCGGTATGAAACCAAGGTTTAATCGAACCAATAGGAGCCAAGAAGCACGTTGAAGGTTGATGGTCGCGAAATGTGATGCGGCGCAACACGGATTGCCAACGCGGAACCTGCACAACACAACCCAAGTACTTTGCCCCACGAAACAGTGAGGTTGTCAATCTCACCGGCTTGCAGTAACAAAGGATTAAACGTATCGAGTGGAAGATGTTTGCAAAGAAAATAGTAAAACAAACAAATAGATTGTATGCTATGTAAAGAATAGGACCGGGGTCCACAGTTCACTAGAGGTGTCTCTCCCATAAGATAAAAAGCATGTTGGGTGAACAAATTACAACGGCAATTGACAAATAGAGAAAGGCATAACAATGCATATACATGATATGATAAATATAGTGAGATTTAATCCGGGCATTACGACAAAGTACATAGACCGCCATCCAACTGCATCTATGCCTAAAAAGTCCACCTTCAGGTTATCATCCGAACCCCATTCATTATTAAGTTGCTAAGCAACAGACAATTGCATTAAGTATGGTGCGTAATGTAATCAACAACTACATCCTTAGACATAGCATCAATGTTTTATCCCTAGTGGCAACAGCACATCACAACCTTAGAACCTACTGTCACGATCCCAGATTCAATGAAGGCATGAACCCACTATCGAGCATAAATACCCCCTCTTGGAGTTAAGAGCAAAAACTTGGCCAGAGCCTCTACTAATAACGGAGAGCATGCAAGATCATAAACAACACATAAACAATAGATTGATAATCACCATAATCATAGTACTCTCTATCCATCGGATAAACACAACATATAGAATTACATATAGATGATCTTGATCATGTTAGGCAGCTCACAAGATCCAACAATGAAGCACAACAAGGAGAAGACGACCATCTAGCTACTGCTATGGACCCATGGTCCAGGGGTGAACTACTCACTCATCACCGGAGGCGACCATGGCGGTGTAGAGTCCTCAGGGAGATGAATCCCCTCCCGGCAGTGCCGAGGCGATCTCCCGAATCCCGAGATGGGATTCGCGGCGGCGCGTCAAGGTTTTCCGTATCGTGGCTCTGCGGGGTTTCGCGACGGAGGCTTTAAGTAGGCGAGGGTCAACGCGGGGGCCACACGAGGGGCCCAGGGGGTAGGTCGGCGCGGCCAGGGCTTGGGCCGCGCCGCTCTCCTCCGCCGCCTCGTGGCCCCACCTCGTTATCTCTTCGGTCTTCTGGAAGCTTCGTGCAATAGGACCTGGGCGAAAGTTTCGTCCAATTCCGAGAATATTTCCTTACTAGGATTTCTGAAACCAAAAAAAGCAGTAAAACAGCAACTGGCTCTTCGGCATCTTGTTAATAGGTTAGTTCCAGAAAATGCATAAATATGACATATAATGTGCATAAAACATGTAGGTATCATCAATAAAGTAGCATGGAACATAAGAAATTATCGATACGTTGGAGACGTATCATATACTTCTTATTCGTCGACACACTTGGGGGCTCCACACCTTCAAGTCTCAAAATACGTACAATACAGACAAACTAGACTTACCGAAATATTTCGCCTTGGTACAATAATACCTCGCCAAATACATAAATCGGAAGCTAGTAATTTTAAATATAGTATACACGTCAAAAATCTCATTGCTTTGGTCCAAGAACCTTGCAACAAAAATATAGAACTCCGACACTAAGATACTCGAGGGCTTGCAGTCCATCAAGATGTCTTATTACAACAGAAGGAGAAATCTTCGAAAGGGAAAAATAGTACAAACTCTAGCCAAAAGGCTCGGGGGCTCCAACAATATAGAGCACTTTGCAATATACAACAAATTTCTTCGACAAGGTTTTGCAATATGGAACAAATCAGTCAAAACCTAAAATACTATCTATTGACAAGCCTCTGGTTGTTTTATGCTCAGCATAAGATCCCTTGACGAAGAATTCTGAGTCCATCCGAAGAAGCTCATCTATCATCGACTCGGCCACAGGAGTCACCATTTCATTGATTGTGTCAATATCATTCTTCCGCCGCGATTTTTTCGCCAGGCAATCAACGACAATCTTCGTCAGGTCTAATTTTGGATGGCAAATATTTATCATAATCATGGCGAATCTTGCTCCAGCAGTCAATTGAGCTCGCACAAAATTATGAATACGAGGAGCATCTCTGAATGTCTCCAGCAATTCAGGAAGAGTTTTAGGAACCTCATTTCGAGGAAACAAAGTCTTGAAAATAAGGGTTATTGTTGTCGTGCAAAAATTGAGAAATTCGCGCACTTGGCAAGCACGATCTTGGAACCTGACAATCTGCTGGGGAGTGGCCCAGAATAAACAGCCATGGTTAAGGGAAAGGTTGACAAGAAGATTCGTTCTCTCGTTCACTCTTCGATCTTCGGCGGCAGCATCAAGAACCGAGCCTATTAGGAAAAAAGGCAAGAAACTTGGAAGAAGGCACAGCAAAATAAAGAGGAGGCATTGTGAGGTTGGAAAACATACCTAACATATCCGTGCTAGCTTCCAACATTAGCTCGAGCATGCTATTTTCTCGGGTAGTAGCTCCTTTTGCTTCCAATACAGCAGTATCCTTGGCAACCATAGCCTCTTTGGCTTGTTGAAGAGCAAGTTTCTCTTGTTCAGACGCTTTCCGAGATTGTTCCATCATTGCCAGAGTTTGTTTCTTCATGAATTGAAGTTGTTGTCGAAGTTCTTGCAAATCTTCCGACAAAGGTTTGCTTGAAGAACCTTCAAGGGGATTATCATCGACTAGTATTTTCTTCGAGAAGGAAGACGCAGGCGCAGCATCGGAGAGCAAGGGTTGGTCGAATAATTATCAAATATTAACTGGAAAAGAAAATCCCAGGATCAATGATAGTACCAAGAGGAATTTCATTGATTTCTAGAAAGTTTACACGGACATTACAAAAGAAGTTCTCCAAAAGGACTAACAGGGTAATTGTCGCCAAGGCTAAAATGGCGACAACAGCAAAAGAAATAGAGAAAGCAAAATATAGAAAAAGCAAAGGCATTCAATTAGACCTCCGGCCTTGACGAGCTAGGAGTTGAAGATGGTTTGATCCCGAGATAGGCTAGGATTTTCTTCGTGTTGGGCTTGGCTGCCTTGATCAAAGACCTCCATTTTGATTGTTCTATCTGCTCGGTGTCGCCTACCTTCATCCAGTCAACAGTTTGTTGACTGTCAGCGACCAAGGCAATAGTATTCTCAACAGCAACTTTCATGTTCTCTGACGCATCTTCAGACCAAGATCTTCTGGTGGATTGAAGTCCTTGGCAAGGGCAAGGAAAGTCTTAGGCTCCTCTTTCTTCGGGAAGAAGTAGGGGAAGAACTTCGACAATCCTGCGTCAGCATTCACCACGCCTTCGCGAATTTCTTGGCCATGAAACTCCAGATAAGATAGTGCGTCAAGCAGAGGATCATTGGTGGGATTTTCAAGGTCAAAATCTTGGCTTGTTTGACCTGCCATAAAGATTATATGTTAGTGGACAGCAAGTAAAAACAAAAGAAAGCAAGTCTTAAGAAAAATAGAAGGGATCAACAAAGTTACCAAGGAAGCGACGATTTTGCGTGTTCAAGCGCTTGAGGATTCCCTTTTCACGAGTAGCCTGTGCGGCTTTGTGCTCGTTTAAAGCAGCTTCAGCATCATCAAGTTCCTTCTGCAGCTCTTCGACGCTGGCAGCTTTTGCTTTGGCCTCATCAGCCTCTACTTTTGCTTGGCTAGCATCAAGCTCGGCTTTCTTGTGAGCCGTTTCACTTTGCTCCAATTTCTGAGCAAGAGTGTCGGCAAGCCTCGTTGGCCTCCGCAAGTTTTTTCTGCCAAAATAATAAAAAACAGTCAAAATTGCGACAAGAATAAGAGCAAGAAGATTAGAAACAATGACAGCAAAAAAGTTGTTACCTTCAATCTTGTTGGCATATTCACGGTACCCAATGAATTGGGATCCAATGCGAATAAGCTCTTTGATCATGGGCTGTCAAAGAAGAGTAGAGAAAGAAAATATCGGTACGAGAAAAATATGAAGGCACAAAAAGAAATAAACAAGAGGAAATATAGATACTAGCAGGAAAGTTAAAAACTTACATCATCTAAGAGCGAATGAGAAGAGCTACCCAATAGAGGGGTAGGCTCGATGATCGTTTCGACCCTTGTCCTTTTTGGCGAAGGAGCAAGGGGGCTTGAAGGAGGAGTGGTGGTGACGATGTTTTGTTGAGGAGGCGAGGATTCCTCTCCATCAATTGGCGTCTCTGACACAACTAAAGTATGTGACGCGCTCGTCCGAGGAGCCACGTCACGAGTTGGCACTTCTTCCTCATCATCACTGTGATTAAAGATCGACAGCATAAAAAGCAAGATGAGACAAAAAAAACTTCGACTACAAGAAATAAGGGGACATCAAGATGACTTACGAGCTGATGAGGGACGCAAGATATGGATCATAAGTTGCCTTCTTATGCGAAGGATCAACTTCTTCGGCTTTGGAAGTGCCGGAATCTTCAACGCCTTTCCTCTTCCTTTTGCCTTTTGGAGAAACAGCGGGAGGAGGAGATTGCGCCGACGCAGTGCCTGCGGAAGATCCCGCGGATTTTTGAGAATCCACGGGTTCATTCACAAAAGACGGAGCTTCTTCATTGTCATCAGTGACAATGGCCCTTTCTTCGACTTCTCCACCTTCCGGAAGAGGAGGAAGCGAGACAAGGTCTGGATGATTCTGTGCAAAATAAAACAGGGACAGATGTCAGAAAAGAAGATACAAAAAAGATAGCAAAGCAATAACAAGACAATAGACAAAAATTACCTCGGGAAGTGGATTGGCGGCGCTGAAGGGTGTCACACGGCAAGAAGAAGGGACAGCATCTTTTTTGCTGAGAGATGAAATTTTTCGGACAAGTCTCTCTAAATCCTTGACCTCTAAATCCACTGACAGCCGATCTACGTCCTTGTCGCCGGCATATTTCCAGAGAGGATATTTGCGGGCCTGAAGCGGCTGCACTCTAGTCCTAAGAAAATATGCAGTGATTTGGATACCTGAAAGCTCTTTGCCGCGAGTGTTTTGCAACTCGTGGATACGAGCCATCAAGGTTTCTGTCGACGCCCTTTCTTCTTCGGTGGCATCCGCGTCCCAGGAACGGCGCAAAAATTTTCACGCCATCAAAAGGAGGGATGTTGTCTTCTGCACATCCATGGTTCTCCTCCTGAATGTACAACCACTTCTTGCGCCATCCTTGAACTGAGTCGGAAGCTTGACGTCGAAGTAGTCACTGGGTCGAACATAAATTACACAACGCCGCCTATATTATAGGCGACATTGGGCGAGCCATTACGGCGGCAGAAGAAAATGCGCTTCCATAGTGCCCAGTTAGGCTGGACACCAAGGAAGGCCTCGCAAAGAGTGATGAAAATGGAGATGTGAAGAATGGAGTTTGGCGTAAGATGGTGGAGTTGCAAACCGTAGACAAACAGTAATCCACGGAGAAAAGGATGAATGGGGGCGGACAGACCACGGATAAGGTGATCGACGAAACTTACCCGGTACCCCATTGGAGGGGTTGGGTGGCTCTCCTCACTGGGGAAGCATAATGCCTTGGGTTTCTTGCTGATCCCCAGCTTCTTCAGCAAGTTGACATCTTGAGTGGAAATCTTCGATCTTTCCCACTCCGTCGCCCCAAGATCCACGGCAGCCATGGAGGAATCCGGCGTGTTGTGCCTTGTCAATCGACGCGGCGGCATCAACAATGGCGCAGGGATTGCAGTTTGGAGGCAAGGAGCTTAAGAGGTTGTGGATCGCAGGAAGAAATTTGCAGATGAAAGCAGAAGGACGGCGGGAGCGGAAGTGCTCAAGGAGGAAGAAGATGATCTTATATAAGGGTGAGGTGAAACGACGAACCGTTGGATAAGGAAAATGTGTGGCAGATGATAGCTACGTGGCAACAAAGGTAAAAAAGTAATTCAACATTGGGGAAGTTATGGTGCGTGCGCCAGAAAAAGCGGAAGACGTGTGTCCTCCACTTGCACGACGTGTCAATTAGATGAAGAATTTGGACCCACAAGGCAGTGAGAGGAGCGGTTTTCGCATGTTTCCAAAATAGAAATCGTGGCTATCATCAGCAATGACGTCATCATGGTAAAAAAAGCTCGACTATGAAGCTGGGAGAGATTATCGACAACGGAAAATCATTTCGGGAGCATTTGATCAAATACAAGTTTTTGCCCAAACGCTCGGGGGCTACTTTAAAAAAATAGAAAATTTTGAGTTTGACAAGATAGAAATGGCGAGAGCCTATGACCAAAAGCAAGAATTTGTTCATATCCTCGGGGGCTACTCCCATCGAGAGCGCTGGTCGCGCACCCGATAAATAGAAAAATATCGAGAAGGATTATAAATATAGCGGCAAAGGATACTAATCGTGGAGCCTACACCCAAGCACAAGTTCTTGGCTGTAGCCTCGGGGGTTACTCCCCATCGGGAACGCTGTTCGCGTGCCCGATGAATTTTTATCAAAAGGAAAAAAGAAGTGAGTATATTTCGAGTTACACAGATAACTCTACATATACTCCCATCGGGAAGACAAAATAAGTCATCAAATATGACTCGATAAAATGTGCTATTCCAACAGCCGAAAAGCACTCGACAATATATTCTCAGAGCTAAAAGTCACGAATAAATCTCTGAATGCCGCAAAACTTTGCGAAGGTAAGACCCCAGATCCGTTACGAGCGGCGTGGCACCGTCTCTCGGCGGATCACATTTTTTTCGTATCAACGATACGAAGAAAATCCTAACGGACGCGTTAGGTACCGATAAAATATGACTGGGACTCGACGAATGGTAAGACCTTAAGCGGCACCCGTCGAAGTTTACACCAGTATCCCGAGATCATGTCCAGGGACGTGATCTTGAAGTAGGTTTTTGTGGATTGCCACTAGAGCAGTTAACTAGTACCTGATCCGTCAGATGAACTAGCCCCAACTACCGTTATCCTTGTACAAAATAGTGTTTGCATATCGAAAGATTATGTAATGAGTAAAGTTGGAGATTTTCCCTGATTCTTCGATTCAAGAAAAATCTCGGGGGCTGACATAGGCATCCCCAATGGGCCTGCCAAAGATGGTACCCGAGGTTTACTAAAGGCCCAGACTCGAAGAATAAGAAGACTTGGAAGCCCATTTAGTGTTAAGGAAAGATAGTTTGTATTAGGAAAGATAGAGATTTGTAATCTTACGGGTTGGGTACGAAACCCTCCCGACTCGTAACTTGTGTATTGAAACCCTCGGCTCCACCCTCTATATAAGGGAGTCAAGGGACAAAGAAAGGATCGAATCTATTGCCAACAGAACCCTAGTTTTCATAATCGTCGAGTACTTTTCGGCTGAAACCTTCGAGATCTACTTGCCCTCTAATTCTAGCAAAACCCTAGTCTACGATCTGTAGGCATTGACAAATTAATCCTTTGTCAGTTACCGCTTGTACTTCATGTAGTCTATGCTTGTACTTCTCGAAATCACTGCTTGTACTTCCTCGCGGATGATGTAATCATTTTGTTTTTTCGACATTTGGATTTTGCCGGTTTTCTTATACTTCCTATATTAAGTGCGTGTACTTCTTATGTCGAATGGTTGTACTTCTTGTATTCAAGTATTTGAGTTTCCTCAAGGGGTGTGGTATTATTTTGTTTTTTCTACATTTAGATTTTGTCGGTTTTCTTGTACTTCCTATATTAAGTGGTGTACTGCTTATGTAGAATGGTTGTACTTCTCATAAACAAGTATTTGAACTTCCTTGTGCGTGGTGGTATTATTTTGTTTTTTCTACATTTCGATTTTGTTTGTTTTCTCGTACTTCCTGTATTAAGTGGGTGTACTTCTTATGTAGAACAGTTGTACTTATCGTACTCAAGTATTTGAACTTCCTCGCGGGTGGTGGTACTATTTTGTTTTTTCTACATGTGGATTTTGTCGGTTTTCTTGTACTTCCTACATTAAGTGGGTGTACTGCCTATGTCAATGGTTGTACTTTTTGGCGTTGTTTCAAGAAAGTGTTCAGTAAAA
Source organism: Lolium multiflorum (assembly GCA_030979885.1). Classification (NCBI taxonomy): domain Eukaryota; kingdom Viridiplantae; phylum Streptophyta; class Magnoliopsida; order Poales; family Poaceae; genus Lolium; species Lolium multiflorum. The sequence continues at coordinate 103,374,930 of CM061750.1, read as the reverse complement.
CAACTATAATTTTCTCGTATAGTGTCTGTTTGAGGTCAACTGCCACACAAAATGCTTAGCGCAACCACGCGCATCTGAACTTCCAGCGACATGTCTTTGTATTTCTTGGCCTTCGTGGTTGTACTTCCCAGAAATGTTTTGATACTAATGTGTTTTACTAAAACTAAACATGTGTGTTTTGGAATGATAGTTTTAGATTGTCCCTATGCTCTATTTAAGAGATTCTGCTCCCGAATCTTAATCTTTGGACTTCCCAACGTTTCTATGTGAAATTATTTGGGGGATCTTCTTTGGATACTTTGTGCTCCCGTATTGCATGTACTTCATGTAGTCTCCGCTTGAACTTCTCTAAATCATCGCTTGTACTTCCATGCAGATGACGAGATTATTTTGTTTTTTTCTACATTTGGTTTTTAATTAATTTTCTTGTATTTCCTATATATAGTGGTTGTACTGCTCGTGTCGAATGGTTGTACTTATCGGGATCGCTGTTTATACTTCCTCGCGAATGATGGGAACATTTTGTTTTTTTCTATATTTGGTTTTTACTCGTTTTCTTGTACTTCCTATATTAAGTCGATGTACTGCTCATGTCGAATGGTTGTACTTCTCGTCATCAAATATTTGAACTTCCTCGCGGATGATGGGATTATTTTGTTTTTTCTACATTTGGATTTTGTCGGTTTTCTTGTACTTTCTATAGTAAGTTGTTGTCCTGCTAATGTCGAATGGTTGTACTTCTCATCGTCAAGTATTTGAACTACCTCGCGGATTACGAGATTTTTTTGTACATTTGGATTTTATCGGGTTATTTGTGCTTCCTATAATAAGTGGTTGTACTGCTCATGTCGAATAGTTTTTTTTAAGTGAAATTTTATACTTCTCGACCGAGGTTTAGAATTTTTCCGCATCTAGGAGGGGTTTTTGTACTTTTAGGAGCCGAAATGTGTAATTCTCCAACTTTTGTCTATGTACTTTTTTCTCACGAGGATTGTGAACTTCCAAACATGTACTTCTCCAACTTGTTCCTTCGTACTTTCCGATGGAATTGTTTTTCTTTTCTTTTTCTTGATAAATAATTTTAACCTGAGTATGGACATGTATATTTTGACAAATATGTTTAGCCCAAGCATTATGTACTTCCTCTATATAAATAGTTGTACTGTGATACGTCTCCGACGTATCGATAATTTCTTATGTTCCATGCTACTTTATTGATGATACCTACATGTTTTATGCACATTATATGTCATATTTATGCATTTTTTGGAACTAACCTATTAACAAGATGCCGAAGAGCCGGTTGTTGTTTTCTGTTTTTGGTTTCAGAAATCCTAGTAAGGAAATATTCTTAATTGGACGAAACTTTCGCCCAGGGTCCTATTTTTGAAGCTTCCAAGACCGAAGAGATAACGAAGTGGGGCCACGAGGCAGCCAGAGCTAGGGCGGCGCGGCCCAAGCCCTGGCGCGCCGACCTACCCCCTGGGCCCTCGTGTGGCCCCCCGCGTTGCCCTTCCGCCTACTTAAAGTCTCCGGTCGCGAAACCCCCAGTACCGAGAGCCACGATACGGAAAACCTTCCAGACGCGCCGCGAATCCCATCTCGGGGATTCAATAGATCGCCTCCGGCCGGAGAGGGGATTCATCTCCTGGAGGACTCTACACCGCCATGGTCGCCTCCGGAGTGATGAGTGAGTAGTTCACCCCTGGACCATGGGTCCATAGCGTAGCTAGATGGTCGTCTTCTCCTTGTTGTGCTTCATTGTTGGATCTTGTGAGCTGCCTAACATGATCAAGATCATCTATATGTAATTCTATATGTTGTGTTTGTCGGGATCCGATGGATAGAGAATACTATGTTATGGTGATTATCAATCTATTGTTTATGTGTTGTTTATGATCTTGCATGCTCTCCGTTATTAGTAGAGGCTCGCCAAGTTTTTGCTCTTAACTCCAAGAGGGGTATTTATGCTCGATAGTGGGTTCATGCCTTCATTGACACCTGGGATCGTGACGGTAGGTTCTAAGGTTGTGATGTGCTGTTGCCACTAGGGATAAAACATTGATGCTATGTCTAAGGATGTAGTTGTTGATTACATTACGCACCATACTTAATGCAATGTCTGTTGCTTAGCAACTTAATACTGAATGGGGTTCGGATGATAACCTGAAGGTGGACTTTTTAGGCATAGATGCAGTTGGATGGCGGTCTATGTACTTTGTCGTAATGCCCGGATTAAATCTCACTATATTTATCATATCATGTATATGCATTGTTATGCCTTTCTCTATTTGTCAATTGCCCGATTGTAATTTGTTTACCCAACATGCTTTTATCTTATGGGAGAGACACCTCTAGTGAACTGTGGACCCCGGTCCTATTCTTTACATAGCATACAATCTACTGCAATTGTGTTTTACTGTTTTCTTTGCAAACATCTTCCACTCGATACGTTTAATCCTTTGTTACAGCAAGCCGGTGAGATTGACAACCTCACTGTTTCGTTGGGAAAAGTGTTGTGCAGGTTCCGCGTTGGCGCCGGAATCCCCGGTGTTGCGCCGCATCACATTTCGCGACCATCAACCTTCAACGTGCTTCTTGGCTCCTACTGGTTCGATTAAACCTTGGTTTCATACCGAGGGAAACTTGCTTCTATACGCATCATACCTTCCACTTGGGGTTCCCAACGGACGTGTGCATCTACGCGTATCAAGCTAAATTTCTGGCGCCGTTGCCGAGATCAAGACACGCTGCAAGGGGAGTCTCCACTTCTCAATCTCTTTTACTTTGTTTTTGTCTTGCTTTATTTTATTTACTACTTTGTTTGCTGCACTAAAACAAAACACAAAAAAATTAGTTGCTAGTTTTACTTTATTTACTGTCTTGCTCTCCATATCGAAAAACACAAAAAAATTAGTTACTTGCATTTAATTTATCTAGTTTGTTTTATTTACTGTTGCTAAAATGAATACTCCTGAAAATACTAAGTTGTGTGACTTCACAAATGCAAATAATAATGATTTCCTATGCACACCTATTGCTCCACCTGCTACTACAGCAGAATTCTTTGAAATTAAACCTGCTTTACTGAACCTGGTTATGAGAGATCAATTTTCTGGTGTTAGTTCTGATGATGCTGCTGCCCATCTTAATAATTTTGTTGAACTTTGTGAAATGCAAAAGTATAAGGATGTAGATGGTGATATTATTAAATTGAAAGTGTTTCCTTTCTCATTAAGAGGAAGAGCTAAAGATTGGTTGCTATCTTTGCCTAAGAATAGTATTGATTCATGGACTAAATGCAAGGATGCTTTTATTGGTAGATATTATCCTCCCGCTAAAATTATATCTTTGAGAAGTAGCATAATGAATTTTAAGCAATTAGATACTGAACATGTTGCTCAAGCATGGGAGAGAATGAAAACTTTGGTAAAGAATTGCCCAACCCATGGACTGACTACTTGGATGATCATCCAAACCTTCTATGCAGGACTAAATTTTTCTTCGTGAATTTATTGGATTCAGCTGCTGGAGGTACCTTTATGTCCATCACATTGGGGGCGGCTACAAAACTTCTTGATGATATGATGATAAATTACTCTGAATGGCACACGTAAAGAGCTCCACAAGGTAAGAAGGTAAATTCTCTGAAGAAACCTCTTCCTTGAGTGATAAGATTGATGTGATTATGTCTATGCTTGTGAATGGTAGATCTAATGTAGATCCAAATAATGTTCCTTTAGCTTCATTGGTTGCTCAAGAAGAAAATGTTGATGTGAATTTCATTAAAAATAATAATTTCAACAACAATGCTTATAGGAACAACTCTGGTAATAACTATAGGCCATATCCTTCTGCTAATGGTAATAGTTATGGTAATTCTTATGGGAATTCTTACAACAATAATAGGAGTGTACCCTCTGGTCTTGAAGCTATGCTTAAAGAATTTATTAGTACACAAACTGCTTTTAACAAATCTGTTGAGGAAAAGCTTGATAAAATTGATACTATTGCTTCTAGAGTTGATAGGCTTGCCTCTGATGTTAATCTTTTAAAATTGAAAGTTATGCCTAATAATGATATTGATAATAAGATTAATACTACAGCAAATTCCATCCAAGTTAGAATTAATGAAAATATAAGATTAATGGCTGAACTGCTAGGTGGGATAGAGAAGAAAATGAAAAACTAGCTAAAGAGAATAATGTAGCTAAAGTTTGGACTATCACCACCACTAGTAATGTTAATTCTTCACATGTTGCTGCAGCTCCTACTATCAATGGTAAAATAATTGGTGTTGGCAATGTTTCTACTCCTAGTGCAAAGCGAACAAAGCCTGAAATTGCTAAAACTGCTGAAACTGCTTGTGATAAAACTGCTGAAATTTTTCCAACCTTGGGAACAATGATCCCATTGCTGTAGCTCATAATGATTTAGATTTTGATGATTGCCACATCTCTGAAGTTATAAAGTTCTTACAAAAACTTGCTAAAAGTCCTAATGCTAGTGCTATAAATTTAGCCTTTACAAAACATATTACAAATGCTCTCATAAAAGCTAGAGAAGAGAAACTAAAACTTGAAACTTCTATTCCTAGAAAGTTAGAAGATGGTTGGGAGCCCATCATTAAAATGAAATTCAATGACTTTGAATGTAATGCTTTATGTGATCTTGGTGCAAGTATTTCGTTATGCCTAAAAAGATTTATGATATGCTTGACTTGCCACCATTGAAGAATTGTTATTTGGATGTTAATCTTGCGATAATGTTAAAAAGAAACCTTTGGGGAGGATTGATAATGTGCATATTACTGTTAACAATAACCTTGTCCCCGTTGATTTTGTTGTCTTGGATATCGAATGCAATGCATCTTGTCCTATTGTGTTGGGAAGACCTTTTCTTCGAACCGTTGGTGCTGTTATTGATATGAGGGAAGGTAATATTAAATATCAATTCCTCTCAAGAAAGGTATGGAACACTTCCCTAGAAAGAGAATGAAGTTGCCTTTTGATTCTATTATTAGAACAACTATGATGTTGATGCTTCTACTCTCGATGTTACTTGATTTGCACTTTCTGCGCCTAGCTGAAAGGCGTTAAAGAAAAGCGCTATGGGAGACAACCCATGTTTTTACCTACAGCAATTTTTTGTTTTATTGAGTCTTGGAAGTTGTTTACTACTGTAGCAACCTCTCCTTATCATGTTTTTGTGCCAAGTAAAGTTTCTATGTCAAAGTTGATGTTATATTTGGGATCGCTGCGCAGACAGCATTCTGTCACGAATCTGAGCACAGTTCTCTGTAGAAAATTCGAAAAAAATCTGCCAATTTACGAGCGTGATCCATGATATGTCGCAACTTTCATTAGTTTTGAGTTTTTCCATTTGAGCAAGTCTGGTGCCAGCTTTAAATTCGTCTTTACTTGATGTTTTTGACAGATTCTGCCTTTTATTTCGCATTGCCTCTTTTGCTATGTTGGATTTATTTCTTTGATCCATTAATGTCCAGTAGCATTATGCAATGTCCAGAAGTGAAAATAATGATTGTGTCACCTCTGAATGAGTGAATTATTAATTGTGCACTAACCCTCTAATGAGTTTGCTTGAAGTTTGGTGTGAAGGAAGTTTTCAAGGGTCAAGAGAGGAGAACGATATACTATGATCAAGAGGAGTGAAAGCTCTAAGCTTGGGGATGCCCCCGTGGTTCACCCCTGCATATTTTAAGAAGACTCAAGCGTCTAAGCTTGGGGATGCCCAAGGCATCCCCTTCTTCATCGACAACATCATCAGGTTCCTCCCCTGAAACTATATTTTTATTCAATCACATCTTGTGTTCTTTACTTGGAGCGTCGGTTTGTTTTCGTTTTTGTTTTTGTTTGAATAAAATGGATCCTAGCATTCACTTTGTGGGAGAGAGACACGCTCCGCTGTTGCATATGGACACATGTGTCCTTAGGCTTTACTCATAATGTTCATGGCGAAGTTTCTTCTTCGTTAAATTGTTATATGGTTGGAATTGGAAAATGCTACATGTAGTAACTCTAAAAAATGTCTTGGATAATGTTACTTGGCAATTTTTGTGCTCATGTTTAAGCTCTTGCATCATATGCTTTGCACCCATTAATGAAGAAATACATAGAGCTTGCTAAAATTTGATTTGCATATTTGGTCTCTCTAAGGTCTAGATAATATCTAGTATTGAGTTTTGAACAACAAGGAAGACGGTGTAGAGTCTTATAATGTTTACAATATGTCTTTTATGTGAGTTTTGCTGCACTTGTTCATCCTTGAGTTTGCTTCAAATAACCTTGCTAGCCTAAACCTTGTATCGAGAGGGAATACTTCTCATGCATCCAAAATCCTTGAGCCAACTACTATGCCATTTGTGTCCACCATACCTACCTACTACATGGTATTTCTCTGCCATTCCAAAGTAAATTGCTTGAGTGCTACCTTTAAAATTCCATCATTCACCTTTGCAATATATAGCTCATGGGACAAAATAGCCTTAAAAACTATCGTATTGAATATGTACTTATGCACTTTATATTTTATTAAGTTGCTTGTAGTGATAACCATGCTTCTGGGGAACGCCATCAACTATTGTTGAATATCATGTGAGTTGCTATGCATGTCCGTCTTGTCTGAAGGATCTATCATTTTAGTGGTTGGAGCATGCAAAATTGTTAGAGAAGAACATTGGGCCGCTAACTAAAGCCATGAATCATGGTGGAAGTTTCAGTTTTGGACATATATCCTCAATCTCATATGAGAATAATAATCATTGCTACATGCTTATGCATTTAAGAGGAGTCCATTATCTGTTGTCCATGTTGTCCCGGTATGGATGTCTAAGTTGAGAATAATCAAAAGCGAGAAATCCAAAATGCGAGCATTCTCCTTAGACCTTTGTACAGGCGGCATGGAGGTACCCCTTTGTGACACTTGGTTGAAACATGGCATGCAAAGATCCGGTAGTCCAAGCTAAGTAGGACGAGGTGCGGGCACTATTAGTATACTATGCATGAGGCTTGCAACTTGTAAGATATAATTTACATAACTCATATGCTTTATTACTACCGTTGACAAAATTGTTTCATGTTTTCAAAATAAAAGCTCTAGCACAAATACAGCAATCGATGCTTTCCTCTTTGAAGGACCATTCTTTTACTTTTATTGTTGAGTCAGTTTACCTATCTCCTTCCACCTTAAGAAGCAAACACTTGTGTGAACTGTGCATTAATTCCTACATACTTGCATATTGCACTTGTTATATTACTTTATGTTGACAATATCCATGAGATATACATGTTATAAGTTGAAAGCAACCGCTGAAACTTAATCTTCCTTTGTGTTGCTTCAACACCTTTACTTTGATTTATTGCTTTATGAGTTAACTCTTATGCAAGACTTATTGATGCTTGTCTTGAAGTACTATTCATGAAAAGTCTTTGTCATATGATTCTTTTGTTTACTCATGTCATTACCATTGTTTTGATCGCTGCATTCATTACATATGTTTACAAATAGTATGATCAAGATTATGATGGCATGTCACTCGAAATTATCTTTGTTATCGTTTTACGCCGGGACGCGTAAGCTTGGGGATGCTGATACGTCTCCGACGTATCGATAATTTCTTATGTTCCATGCTACTTTATTGATGATACCTACATGTTTTATGCACATTATATGTCATATTTATGCATTTTCGTAACTAACCTATTAACAAGATGCCGAAGAGCCAGTTGCTGTTTTCTGCTGTTTTTGGTTTCGAAATCCTAGTAAGGAAATATTCTCGGAATTGGACGAAACTTCGCCCAGGTCCTATTTTTGCACGAAGCTTTCAGAAGACCGAAGAAATAACGAAGTGGGGCCACGAGGGCCAGAGCTAGGCGGCGCGGCCCAAGCCCTAGCGCGCCGACCTACCCTGGGCCCCTCGTGTGGCCCCCGCGTTGCCCTTCCGCCCTACTTAGTCTCCACGCGAAACCTGATCGAGAGCCACGATAGCCTTCCAGAGACGCCGCCGCATGTCCCATCTCGGGGGATTCAGAGATCGCCTCCGGCATGCCGGAGAGGGGATTCATCTCCGGAGGACTCTACCGCCATGGTCGCCTCCGGAGTGATGAGTGAGTAGTTCACCCTGGACCATGGGTCCATAGCGTAGCTAGATGGTCGTCTTCTCCTTGTTGTGCTTCATTGTTGGATCTTGTGAGCTGCCTAACATGATCAAGATCATCTATATGTAATTCTATATGTTGTGTTTGTCGGGATCCGATGGATAGAGAATACTATGTTATGGTGATTATCAATCTATTGTTTATGTGTTGTTTATGATCTTGATGCTCTCCGTTATTAGTAGAGGCTCTGGCCAAGTGCTCTTAACTCCAAGAGGGGATTTATGCTCGATAGTGGGTTCATGCCTTCATTGACGATCGTGACAAGGTTCGTTGTGATGTCTGTGCCACTAGGGATAAAACATTGATGCTATGTCTAAGGATGTAGTTGTTGATTACATTACAACCATACTTAATGTTCTGTTGCTTAGCAACTTAATATGAATGGGGTTCGGATGATAACTGAAGGTGGACTTTTTAGGCATAGATGGTTGGCGGTCTATGTACTTTGTCGTAATGCCGGATTAAATCTCACTATATTTATCATATCATGTATATGCATTGTTATGCCTTTCTCTATTTGTCAATTGCCCATTTGTTTACCCAACATGCTTTTATCTTATGGGAGAGACACCTCTAGTGAACTGTGGACCCCGGTCCTATTCTTTACATAGCATACAATCTACTGCAATTGTGTTTTACTGTTTTCTTTGCAAACATCTTCCACTCGATACGTTTAATCCTTTGTTACAGCAACGGTGAGATTGACAACCTCACTGTTTCGTTGGGGCAAAGTACTTGGGTTGTGTTGTGCAGGTTCCGCGTTGGCGCCGGAATCCCTGGTGTTGCGCCGCATCACATTTCGCGACCATCAACCTTCAACGTGCTTCTTGGCTCCTACTGGTTCGATTAAACCTTGGTTTCATACCGAGGGAAACTTGCTTCTATACGCATCATACCTTCCACTTGGGGTTCCCAACGGACGTGTGCATCTACGCGTATCATACTGCTAGCGTTGAATGAGTGTACTTAAACTGAGTACTTACCATGTTGTTTCTTTCCCACCTTTATAGTACTACTATGGTGTGTACTTCCTCCGTATAAATAGTTGTATTATCTCTTGATGGTAGTATAAAGGGGCGGCCCTCCTTGCGTCAGTGGGTCCGTGAGGCTCGTGGTCCGTACAGTAGGGGTTGATGCGCGTAGATGTACACGTCCGTTGGGAACCCCAAGAGGAAGGTATGATGTGCACAGTGGCAAGTTTCCCTCAGTAAGAAACCAAGGTTTAATCGGACCAGTAGGAGTCAAGAAGCACGTTGAAGGTTGATGGTGGCGAAATGTGATGCGCGCAACACCGATTCGGCGCCAACGTGAACCTGCACAACACAACCAAAGTACTTTGCCCCAACGAAGCAGTGAGGTTGTCAATCTCACCGGCTTGCTGTAACAAAGGATTAACCGTATTGTGTGGAAGATGATTGTTTGCGAAGAAAACAAAAAACAAGTATTGAAAGAGATTGTATGCGATGTAAAGAATAGGACCGGGGTCACAGTTCACTAGAGGTGTCTCTCCCATAAGATAAAAGCATGTTGGGTGAACAAATTACAGTCGGGCAATTGACAAATAGAAAAGGGCATAACAATGCATATACATGATATGATAAATATAGTGAGATTCAATTGGCATTACGACAAAGTACATGAACCGCCATCCAACTGCATCTATGCCTAAAAAGTCCACCTTCGGTTATCATCCAACCCCTTTCGTATTAAGTTGCAAAGACAATTGCATTAAGTATGGTGCGTAATGTAATCAACAACTACATCCTTAGACATAGCATCAATGTTTTATCCCTAGTGGCAACAACACATCCACAACCTTAGAACCTTCTGTCACGATCCCAGATATCAATGGAGGCATGAACCCACTATCGAGCATAAATACCCCTCTTGGAGTTAAGAGCAAAAACTTGGCCAGAGCCTCTACTAATAACGGAGAGCATGCAAGATCATAAACAACACATAAATAATAGATTGATAATCACCATAACATAGTATTCTCTATCCATCGGATCCCGACAAACACAACATATAGTATTATAGATAGATGATCTTGATCATGTTAGGCAGCTCACAAGATCCAACAATGAAGCACAATTAGGAGAAGACGACCATCTAGCTACTGCTATGGACCCATAGTCCAGGGGTGAACTACTCACTCATCACCCCGGCGGTCATGGCGATGAAGAGTCCTCCGGGAGATGATTCCCCTCTCGGCAGGCGCCGGGAGGCGATCTCCTGAATCCGCCGAGATGGGATTCGCGGCGGCGTCTCTGGAAGGTTTTCCGTATCGTGGCTCTGTACCGGGGTTCGCGACAGGCTTTAAGTGGCGGAAGGGCGACGTGGGGCCCACGAGGCCCCACACGCCGGGCCGCGCGGCCAAGGGCCGCGCCGCCCTGTTGTATGGGCCTCGTGGCCCCACTTCCTTCCCTCTTCACGCTTCCGGAAGCTTCGTGCAAAAATAGGACCACGGGCGTTGATTTCGTCCAATTCCGAGAATATTTCCTTACTAGGATTTCTGAAACCAAAAATAGCAGAAAACAGGGCTCTTCGGCATCTTGTTAATAGGTTAGTTCCAAAATGCGTAAATACGACATATAATGTGTAAAACATGTAGATATCATCAATAATGTAGCATGGAACATAAGAAATTATCGATACGTTGGAGACGTATCAGCATCCCCAAGCTTAGTTCTGCTCGTCCCGAGCAGCAAACGATAACAAGGATAATTTCTGAGTGACATGCCATCATAATCTTGATCATACTATTGTAAACATATGTAATGAATGCAGCGATCAAAACAATGGTAATGACATGAGAAAACAAATGAATCATAAGGCAAAGACTTTTCATGAATAGTACTTCAAGACAAGCATCAATAAGTCTTGCATAAGAGTTAACTCATAAAGTAATAACTCAAAGTAAAGGTATTGAAGCAACACAAAGGAAGATTAAGTTTCAGCGGTTGCTTTCAACTTATAACATGTATATCTCATGGATAGTGTCAATATAAAGTAATATAACAAGTGCAATATGCAAGTATGTAGGAATCAATGCACAGTTCACACAAGTGTTTGCTTCTTAAGGTGGAGAGAGATAGGTAAACTGACTCAACAATAAAAGTAAAAGAAAGGTCTTTCAAAGAGGAAAGCATTGATTGCTATATTTGTGCTAGAGCTTTTATTTTGAAAACATGAAACAATTTTGTCAACGGTAGTAATAAAGCATATGAGTTATGTAAATTATATCTTACAAGTTGCAAGCCTCATGCATAGTATACTAATAGTGCCCGCAACTTGTCCTACTTAGATTGGACTACCGGATCTTCGCAATACACATGTTTCAACCAAGTGTCACAAAGGGGTACCTCCATGCCGCCTGTACAAAGGTCTAAGGAGAAAGCTCGCATTTTGGATTTCTCGCTTTTGATTATTCTCAACTTAGACATCCATACCGGGACAACATGGACAACAGATAATGGACTCCTCTTTAATGCATAAGCATGTAGCAACAATTATTATTCTCATATGAGATTGAGGATATATGTCCAAACTGAAACTTCCACCATGATTCATGGCTTTAGTTAGCGGCCCAATGTTCTTCTCTAACAATATGCATGCTCCAACCATTAAGGTGGTAGATCTCCCTTACTTCAGACAAGACGAACATGCATAGCAACTCACATGATATTCAACAAAGAGTAGTTGATGGCGTCCCCAGAAACATGGTTATCGCACAACAAGCAACTTAATAGGAGATAAAGTGCATAAGTACATATTCAATACTACGATAGTTTTTAAGGCTATTTTGTCCCATGAGCTATATATTGCAAAGGTGAATGATGGAATTTTAAAGGTAGCACTCAAGCAATTTACTTTGGAATGGCGGAGAAATACCATGTAGTAGGTAGGTATGGTGGACACAAATGGCATATGGTTGGCTCAAGGATTTTGGATGCATGAGAAGTATTCCCTCTCGATACAAGGTTTAGGCTAGCAAGGTTATTTGAAGCAAACTCAAGGATGAACCGGTGCAGCAAAACTCACATAAAGACATATTGTAAACATTATAAGACTCTACACCGTCTTCCTTGTTGTTCAAAACTCAATACTAAAATTATCTAGACCTTAGAGAGACCAAATATGCAAACCAAATTTTAGCAAGCTCTATGTATTTCTTCATTAATGGGTGCAAAGTATATGATGCAAGAGCTTAAACATGAGCACAACAATTGCAAAGTATCACATTATCCAAGACATTTTAGAATTACTACATGTAGCATTCCCAATTCCAACCATATAACAATTTAACGAAGAAGTTTCAACCTTCGCCTTGAACATTATGAGTAAAGCCTAAGGACATATTTGTCCATATGCAACAGCGGAGCGTGTCTCTCTCCCACAAAGTGAATGCTAGGATCCATTTTATTCAAACAAAAACAAAAAAACAAAAACAAACCGACGCTCCAAGTAAAGAACAAAAGATGTGATGAATAAAAATATAGTTTCAGGGAGGAACCTTATGATGTTGTCGATGAAGAAGGGATGCCTTGGGAATCCCCAAACTTAGACGCTTGAGTCTTCTAAAATACAGGGGTGAACCACGGGGGCATCCCCAAGCTTAGAGCTTTCACCCTCTTGATCATAGTATATCATACTCCTCTCTTGACCCTTGAAAACTTCCTTCACACCAAACTTCAAGCAAACTCATTAGAGGGTTAGTGCACAATTAAAAATTCACATATTCAGAGGTGACACAATCATTCTTAACACTTTGACACAAAGCTACTGGACATTAATGGATCAAAGAAATTCATCCAACATAGCAAATACGGCAATGCGAAATAAAAGTCAATCAAAAACAGAACAGTCCAGAAGACAAAAGGTGCACTAGACTTGCTCAAATGGAAAACTCAAAACTAATGAAAGTTGCGTACATATCTGAGGATCACGCTCGTAATTTTGCAGATTTTTTCGAATTTTCTACAGAGACTTATGCCAGAATTCGTGACAGACAGCAATGCTGTTTCTGCGCAGCGATCCCAAATATAACATCAACTTTAGCATAGAAACTTTACTTGGCAAAACACATGAAGGAGAGGTTGCTACAGTAGTAAACAACTTCCAAGACTCAAATATAAAACAAAGTACTGTAGTAAAAACATGGGTTGTCTCCATAAGCGCTTTCTTTAACGCTTTCAGCTAAGTGTGCAAATCAAGTAACATCAAGAGTAGAAGCATCAATATTATTTTCTGCAAACACAACTTGTTGCAGAGGTACTTTAGGTGCTCCATTATCCAAATTTTCTATGGTGGTGCTAGGGGTTTTAGCAATTTTAGGCCTATAATAATTCTTTTGTTTAGGAACTTTAGAGGCATACATGAATTTTTGCTCTTTACCCACATAAGCTTTCTCATTATACTTGAGAAGAAGGAACCATAGCTTTTTCAAGTTCATCAATCCTATTGGTTTGATTATCATGGACAACACAAGTTCCTAGGACATTAATTATTTCATTAACTCCTTCTAGGGATTTATCAAGTTCATCAGTTTTATCCAATAACATTTCCAATTTAGTTTCAATACTTGGAAAAATTTTCTCTATGGTTTCCAATTTTTTCATAACATCCTCAAGAGGGATTTCAATTTTAACTTCATTAACAGGTGGTATTCCAACTAGACTCTCAATGATGCAACTAGCTTCTAAAGGGAGTACCTAGGAAATTACCTCCCGAAAGAGTATCAAGAACATACCTATTCCAACTAGATAAACCAACATAAAAGTTCCTAAGAAGGATAGTGGTGGAGTGTTTCTTAATGCACCTATGATGAGCATTACTAATTCTGTACCAAGCATCTTTAAAACTTTCTCCACCTTGTTGCTTAAAAGAACGAACTTCAATTTCAGGATTACTCATTTTAATAGTAATAAAGTAAACTAAGCAAAGACAAGTGACTAATTTTTTTTTGTGTTTTTGATATAGAGAACAAGACAGTAAATAAAGTAAAACTAGCAACTAATTTTTTTGTGTTTTGTTTAGGTGCAGCAAACAAGGTAGTAAATAAAATAAAGCAAGACAAAAACAAAGTAAAGAGATTGTGAAGTGGAGACTCCCTTGCAGCGTGTCTTGATCTCCCCGGCAACGGCGCCAGAAATTTGCTTGATGCGCGTAGATGTACACGTCCGTTGGGAACCCCAAGAGGAAGGTATGATGCGCACAGTGGCAAGTTTCCCTCAGTAAGAAACCAAGGTTTAATCGGACCAAGTGGGAGTCAAGAAGCACGTTGAAGGTTGATGGTGGCGAAATGTGATGCGGCGCAACACCAGGGATTCCGGCGCCAACGTGGAACCCGCACAACACAACCAAAGTACTTTGCCCCAACGAAAGCGTGAGGTTGTCAATCTCATGCTTGCTGAATAAAGATTAACAGTATTGTGTGGAAGATGATTGTTTGCGAAGAAAACAATAAAACAAGTATTGCAGGAGATTGTATGCGATGTAAAGAATAGGACCGGGTGTCTCCACTAGAGGTGTCTCTCCCATAAGATAAAAGCATGTTGGGTGAACAAATTACACTGGGCAATTGACAAATAGAAAAGGGCATAACAATGAATATACATGATGATAAATATAGTGAGATTCAATTGGGCATTACGACAAAGTACATAGACCGCCATCCAATCGCATCTCCTAAAAAGTCCACCTTTCAGGTTATCATCGAACCCTTTCGTATTAAGTTGCAAGCAACGGATAATTGCATTAAGTATGGTGCGTAATGTAATCAACAACTACATCCTTAGACATAGCATCAATGTTTTATCCCTAGTGGCAACAACACATCCACAACCTTAGAACCTTTTCACAATCCCAGATATCAAGTGGAGGCATGAACCCACTATCGAGCATAAATACTCCTCTGGAGTTAAGAGCAAAAACTTGGCCAGAGCCTCTACTAATAGAGAGCATGCAAGATCATAAACAACACATAAATAATAGATTGATAATCACCATAACATAGTATTCTCTATCCATCGGATCCCGACAAACACAACATATAGTATTACATATAGATGATCTTGATCATGTTAGGCAGCTCACAAGATCCAACAATGAAGCACAATTAGGAGAAGACGACCATCTAGCTACTGCTATGTACCCATAGTCCAGGGGTGAACTACTCACTCATCACTCCGGAGGCGATCATGGCGATGAAGAATCCTCCGGGAGATGATTCCCCTCCGGCAGTGCCGGAGGCGATCTCCGAATCCCCGAGATGGGACGGCGGCGGCGTCTCCGGAAGGTTTTCCGTATCGTGGCCTCTGTGCTGGGGGTTTCGCGACGGAGGCTTTAAGTAGGCGGAAGGGCGACGGGGGGCCACACGAGGCCCCACACGCCAGGGCCGCGCGGCCAAGGGCTGGGCCGCGCCGCCCTGTTGTGGCGGCGCCTCGTGGCCCCCACTTCCTTCCCTCTTCACGCTCTGTAAGCTTGCAAAAATAGGACCCTGGGCGTTGATTTCGTCCAATTCCGAGAATATTTCCTTACTAGGATTTCTGAAACCAAAAACAGCAGAAACAAGAACTGCTCTTCGGCATCTTGTTAATAGGTTAGTTCCAGAAAATGCGTAAATACGACATATAATGTGTGTAAAACATGTAGATATCATCAATAATGTAGCATGGAACATAAGAAATTATCGATACGTTGGAGACGTATCAGGGGTATAGGAGGA
This sequence comes from Lolium multiflorum, assembly GCA_030979885.1. Lineage (NCBI taxonomy): Eukaryota > Viridiplantae > Streptophyta > Magnoliopsida > Poales > Poaceae > Lolium > Lolium multiflorum. Next base: position 103,359,024 of record CM061750.1, on the reverse strand, counting down.
AAAGGTCTGGCTGCCTGAGGAAGAACGTCGCGACAGAGGCGGGCTGGTCCGGAGGCGCGACCACGGCAGGTGCATCTGACCAGTAGTCCCGCGGGCGACGCAGGGTACCAGGGAGCTGCGGAGGCCGTCTATGCAGGGACGCGACGGCGGCCACCGAGCGGGATATGGGGGACGGCGGAGCTCCCAGACATCACAGGGAGGTTGGGGTGGGGACGCAAGGCCCGGGCCATCCGCGCGATGTCAGTTCGGCGCACGACGGCGGCTGGATTTCAGGACGGCGTGCGAGAGGTCACCGGCACGGAAAAAGGGCGCGGCCTCGGAGGGAGGAACGGTGCGTGGCCGCCGGGGAGCGAACGGGATGCAGCAGCCGGCAGGGGAAAGGGCTCCATCGAGAGGATGGGGATGATGGGTTGGTCGAGTGGGCTTTTTCACTTTTCGGGTCGTTTATTTACAGTGCATCGAGTCCTTATATACACGGAAAGATGCTCAAAATATTATTCTGAGCACCGATTTCAGAATAGTGCGACTAAGAAGGTTGTACTTCGCAGACTACAAGGTTGTGCTGCCGAGACTAAAAAAATTGTACTTCCTTATCGTTTATCCTATAGATTTTTAACATGATACGATGACAACTAGAGAAGGTTGATTTGTACAAGCCGAACCAAAAACACTACAATGCTTGTTTTACTTTACTATCGTTGCAAAACATGGATACTGTGAGTTGAACATAAGTGATTCTTCTTCAATCGAAGGTGGACTAAAAAAGAAGGTGCCACTAATATTCAAAGAAAAAAATAAAAGAAGGGTGCCGCCTTGCTCCATGCGCCGGAGAGGATGTTATCAAAATAATCGGTTGAAATAGAATGCGTGTCATATTGCATTTGTAGACCTTTCAAGGAGATACTGGAGCAGAAATTTGTTCGTGGTTGCACTCTGAAATCAAACAGCTGTTATAAATACTACAGGAATTTGAAGATAAAGAAGAGCACTTGTATCTTTTTTTTGCGGGTAAGAGCACTTGTATCTGCAACTGCTGGCAATCGTTATAAGAAAAAATATGCGCACTTTTTCAAGTTTCTTCTACCATGCTCACTGATTTAGCACCCGCTGCAAACCTGAACCCTTAGACAATTAGTTCCACATAATGGAAAGGGTATCATGTGAGGAGAGGAATACTAAATCATCTCACTGCTTCATTTTCAGGAACGGATGGTCATTGCAGAAAGCTCACAGGAAGCAACAATATTCTTGAGAACAACCCCGATATATGAAAAAAAAACCTATACCAGCAACCATCACGATAGTATAGTGCCTTCTCCCAGTAAGCACGGACAAAAGCTGTGGTGAATCGCACTCCAATTATTAGACCAGCAAAGATAATCAAATGTAGCGCTCTTAAAACAATCAGTTCTTGACACTCCAAACAGTAATACGTATTACAAAAAGTACAAGCTGATGCATACCGGAAGTGCTGGTTGATACCTAACAAAAGTTCATGTAAAAGATCGAAGAAGAAACAAGAAACGAATACTGCAACCTGAAAGAAACCAGCGTCACAGAACACACGAAGTCTGTCCGCGCGCGGGGGCTAGGGCTTGCCGCCGGCGGGAGATGCGGGGCTGGCCGCTTGAGGGGGATTTGGCGGCGGGCGCACGGCCCTCCAGGCGGCGGCGCGTGGGGCCTCTAGCCTGGCGGAGCGGTGGCTCTCCAAGCGGCGATGCGGGGGCCGTCCAGGCGGCGGTGGGGGTAGCCAGCGGCCATGGAGGTGGGGATGGTGCCGGCGGCGCGAGGTCCATCCAGGGTAGTTGTGGATGTGGCCGGCGGCGGTTGCCGGCGGAGGAGGAGAGCGCGGCTGGATCGGGTGAGGCGGCGGCGGTGGTGCTTGGGGCTGGCATGCGTGCGGCAGGCTGCCGGGGTCGGGGGAGGAGGAGGCGGTGCTTGCTGGGATCTGAGGCGGCGGCGGCGGTGCTTGCTTGGGCTGGGGCCACGGCGCGCGTGCGGTTGGGGAGGAGGCGGCGTTGCTTGCCGGGGTCGTGGGAGGCGGCGGCGGTACTTGCTGGGGCGGGGCCGTGGCAGGCCGTGGCGGCGGTTACCGGGGAGAGGGCAGGTGGGGCGGTGGTTGCCGAAGGGGGAAGCTGGTGGCGATAGGATCGAGCGGGTCGGGGGAAGTGGGTAGTTTCTTTTTTTTTTAAACGGGACGGGTTTGTTCGACGGCGGTCCTCTGAGTGCTGTGATGCTCAGAATAATATTCTGAGCACCGGTTTTAGAATAGTGCGATCCTATATATATATATATATATATATATATATATATATATATATATATATATATTCCGAGCACCGACTTGTACTTCCCTGGACACAAGGATGTACTTCCCGGATAACAGGGTTCAACTTTCTGTCGAACTTACCTGAACTTCCCATTTTCTTCAGAGCTACTGATTCTACTTCGTGTTTCCCAACCATTTGTCGAAACTATGCAAATAATATACCGTTGGATAGATAATGAAAACCGCAACTTTTTCATGTTCACACTTTTCACAGATTTTGCACGGTTTAAATATAATTTTGAAAATACGAAAACACTTCTATAAGAAAACGAACTTTTAGTTCGGTTTTTGAATCGCTTATCGAAACTGTGCAAATGATATACCGTTGGAAAGATAATGAAATTGCGCAACTTTTTCATGTTTTATGTTTTTTCAAAATCCTCACATTTTTTGAACAATTTTGAAAATACCGAAATTCGGACATACTCAAAAAACGAGCGGAGAGTAATTTGGATGATTTGTTTCAACCGTATATCGGAATGATGAAAATGATATGGCGTTGGAAAGCTATGGACTAGGTGATAAGGGGTGGCCCGATCTTCTCAGTAAGCAACGGTGGTGATTGATACGTCTCCAACGTATCGATAATTTCTTATGTTCCATGCTACTTTATTGATGATACCTACATGTTTTATGCACATTATATGTCGTATTTACGCATTTTCTGGAACTAACCTATTAACAAGATGTGCCGAAGAGCGCAGTTGCTGTTTTTGGTTTCGAAATCCTAGTAAAATATCTCGGAATTGGACGAAATCAACGCCCGGGGTCCTATTTTGCACGAAGCTTCGAAGACCGAAGGGGAGTCGAAGTGGGGCCACGAGGCGCTGCCACCAGGGCGGCGCGGCCCAGGGCCCTGGCCGCGCCGACCTGTGGTGTGGGGCCCTCGTGTGGCCCCCCACGTTGCCCTTCCGCCTACTTAAAGCCTCCGTCGCGAAACCCCGCATCGAGAGCCACGATACGGAAAACCTTCCAGGAGCGCCGCCGCGCGAATCCCATCTCGGGGATTCAGGAGATCGCCTCCGGCACCCTGCCGGAGAGGGGAATCATCTCCCGGAGGACTCTTCATCGCCATGATCGCCTCCGGAGTGATGAGTGTGTAGTTCACCCCTGGACTATGGGTCCGTAGCAGTAGCTAGATGGTCGTCTTCTCCTAATTGTGCTTCATTGTTGGATCTTGTTAGCTGCCTAACATGATCAAGATCATCTATCGGTAATACTATATGTTGTGTTTGTCGGGATCCGATGGATAGAGAATGCTATGTTATGGTAATTATCAATCTATTGTTTATGTGTTGTTTATGATCTTGCATGCTCTCCGTTATTAGTAGAGGCTCTGCCAAGTTTTTGCTCTTAACTCCAAGAGGGAGTATTTATGCTCGATAGTGGGTTCATGCCTCCATTAAATCTGGGATCGTGACAGAAGGTTCTAAGGTTGTGGATGTGTGTTGTTGCCACTAGGGATAAAACATTGATGCTATGTCTAAGGATGTAGTTGTCGATTACATTACGCACCATACTTAATGCAATTGTCTGTTGCTTTGCAACTTAATACTGAATGGGGTTCGGATGATAACCTGAAGGTGGACTTTTTAGGCATAGATGCAGTTGGATGGCGGTCTATGTACTTTGTCGTAATGCCCAATTAAATCTCACTATATTTATCATATCATGTATATTCATTATTATGCCCTTTTCTATTTGTCAATTGCCCGACTGTAATTTGTTCACCCAACATGCTTTTATCTTTATGGGAGAGACACCTCTAGTGAACTGTGGACCCCGGTCCTATTCTTTACATCGCATACAATCTACTGCAATATTTGTTTTACTGTTTTCTTGCAAACAATCATCTTCCACACAATACGGTTAATCCTTTGTTACAAGCCGGTGAGATTGACAACCTCACTGTTTCGTTGGGGCAAAGTACTTTGGTTGTGGGTTGCAGGTTCCACGTTGGCGCCGGAATCCCTGGTGTTGCGCCGCACTACATTTCGCCACCATCAACCTTCAACGTGCTTCTTGGCTCCTCCTGGTTCGATTAAACCTTGGTTTCTTTCTGAGGGAAAACTTGCCTGTGCGCATCATACCTTCCTCTTGGGGTTCCCAACGGACGTGTACATTTACGCGCATCAAGCCTGTTTTCGGCGCGTTGCCGGGGAGATCAAGACACGTTGCAAGGGGAGTCTCCACTTCTCAATCTCTTTACTTTGTTTTTGTCTTGCTTTATTTTATTTACTACTTTGTTTGCCGCACCTAAACAAAACACAAAAAATTAGTTGCTAGTTTTACTTTATTTATTGTCTTGCTCTCTATATCAAAAACACACAAAAATTAGTTACTTGCATTTACTTTATCTAGTTTGTTTTATTTATGTTGCTAAAATGAATACCCCTGAAAATACTAAGTTGTGTGACTTCACAAACGCAAATAATAATGATTTCCTATGCACACCTATTGCTCACCTGCTACCAGCAGAATTCTTTGAAATTAAACCCCTTTACTGAACTGGTTATGAGAGATCAATTTTCTGGTGTTAGTTGATGATGCTGCTGCCCATCTTAATAATTTTGTTGAACTTTGTGAAATGCAAAAGTATAAGGATGTAGATGGTGATATTATTAAATTGAAAGTGTTTCCTTTCTCATTAAGAGGAAGAGCTAAAGATTGGTTGCTATCTTTGCCTAAGAATAGTATTGATTCATGGACTAAATGTAAGGATGCTTTTATTGGTAGATATTATCCTCCCGCTAAAATTATATCTTTGAGAAGTAGCATAATGAATTTTAAGCAATTAGATACTGAACATGTTGCTCAAGCATGGGAGAGAATGAAAACTTTGGTAAAGAATTGCCCAACCCATGGACTGACTACTTGGATGATCATCCAAACCTTCTATGCAGGACTAAATTTTTCTTCGCGGAATTTATTGGATTCAGCTGCTGGAGGTGCCTTTATGTCCATCACTTTGGGGCGGCTACAAAACTTCTTGATGATATGATGATAAATTACTCTGAATGGCACACGGAAAGAGCTCCACAAGGTAAGAAGGTAAATTCTGTTGAAGAAACCTCTTCCTTGAGTGATAAGATTGATGTGATTATGTCTATGCTTGTGAATGGTAGATCTATTATTGATCCAAATAATGTTCCTTTAGCTTCATTGGTTGCTCAAGAAGAAAATGTTGATGTGAATTTCATTAAAAATAATAATTTCAACAACAATGCTTATAGGAACAACTCTGGTAATAACTATAGGCCATATCCTTCTGCTAATGGTAATGGTTATGGTAATTCTTATGGGAATTCTTACAACAATAATAGGAGTGTACTCTCTGGTCTTGAATCTATGCTTAAAGAATTTATTAGTACACAAACTGCTTTTAACAAATCTGTTGAGGAAAAGCTTGATAAAATTGATATTATTGCTTCTAGAGTTGATAGACTTGCCTCTGACGTTAATCTTTTAAAATTGAAAGTTATGCCTAATAATGATATTGATAATAAGATTACTACTACAGCAAATGCCATCCAAGTTAGAATTAATGAGAATATAAGATTAATGGTTGAATTGCGTGCTAGGTGGGATAGAGAAAAAAATGAAAAACTAGCTAAAGAGAATAATGTAGCTAAAGTTTGGACTATCACCACCATTAGTAATGATAATGATTCACATGTTGCTGCACCTCCTACTATCAATGGTAAAATAATTGGTGTTGGCAATGTTTCTACTCCTAGTGCAAAGCGTACAAAACTGCCTGAAATTGCTAAAACTGCTGCTTGTGATAAAACTGCTGAAATTTTTTCCAACCTTGGGAACAATGATCCCATTGCTGTAGCTCATAATGATTTAGACTTTGATGATTGCCACATCTCTAAAGTTATAAAGTTCTTACAAAAACTTGCTAAAAGTCCTAATGCTAGTGCTATAAATTTAGCCTTTACAAAACATATTACAAATGCTCTCATAAAAGCTAGAGAAGAGAAACTAAAACTTGAAACTTCTATTCCTAGAAAGTTAGAAGATGGTTGGGAGCCCATCATTAAAATTAAATTCAATGACTTTGAATGTAATGCTTTATGTGATCTTGGTGCAAGTATTTCTGTTATGCCTAAAAAGATTTATGATATGCTTGACTTGCCACCATTGAAGAATTGTTATTTGGATGTTAATCTTGCCGATAATGTTAAAAAGAAACCTTTGGGGAGGATTGATAATGTGCACATTACGATTAACAATAACCTTGTCCCCGTTGATTTTGTTGTCTTGGATATCGAATGCAATGCATCTTGTCCTATTGTGTTGGGAAGACCTTTTCTTCGAACCGTTGGTGCTGTTATTGATATGAGGGAAGGTAATATTAAATATCAATTTCCTCTCAAGAAAGGTATGGAACACTTCCCTAGAAAGAGAATGAAGTTTCCTTTTGATTCTATTATTAGAACAAGTTATGATGTTGATGCTTCTACTCTTGATGTTACTTGATTTGTACTTTCTGCGCCTAGCTGAAAGGCGTTAAAGAAAAGCGCTTATGGGAGACAACCCATGTTTTTACTACAGCAATTTTTGTTTTGTTGAGTCTTGGAAGTTGTTTACTACTGTAGCAACCTCTCCTTATCATGTTTTTGTGCCAAGTAAAGTTTCTATGTCAAAGTTGATGTTATATTTGGGATCGCTGCGCAAACAGCATTGCTGTCTGTCACGAATCTGGGCACAAGTCTCTGTAGAAAATTCGAAAAAATCTGCCAATTTACGAGCGAGATCCTCAGATATGTACGCAACTTTCATTAGTTTTGAGTTTTCCATTTGAGCAAGTCTGGTGCCATTTTAAAATTCGTCTTACGAACTGTTCTGTTTTTGACAGATTCTGCCTTTTATTTCGCATTGCCTCTTTTGCTATATTGGATGAATTTCTTTGATCCATTAATGTCCAGTAGCTTTGTGCAATGTCCAGAAGTGTAAAGAATTTTTGTGTCACCTCTGAATGTGTGAATTATTAATTGTGCACTAACCCTCTAATGAGTTTGCTTGAAGTTTGGTGTGAAGGAAGTTTTCAAGGGTCAAGAGAGGAGTATGATATACTATGATCAAGAGGAGTGAAAGCTCTAAGCTTGGGGATGCCCCGTGGTTCATCCCTGCATATTTTAAGAAGACTCAAGCGTCTAAGCTTGGGGATGCCCAAGGCATCCTTCTTCATCGACAACATCATCAGGTTCCTCCCTGAAACTATATTTTTATTCAATCACATCTTGTGTTCTTTACTTGGAGCGTCGGTTTGTTTTTGTTTTTGTTTTTGTTTGAATAAAATGGATCGTAGCATTCACTTTGTGGGAGAGAGACACGCTCCGTTGTTGCATATGGACAAATATGTCCTTAGGCTTTACTCATAATGTTCATGGCGAAGTTTCTTCTTCGTTAAATTGTTATATGGTTGGAATTGGAAAATGCTGCATGTAGTAATTCTAAAATGTCTTGGATAATGTGATACTTGGCAATTGTTGTGCTCATGTTTAATCTCTTGCATCATATGCTTTGCACCCATTAATGAAGAAATACATAGAGCTTGCTAAAATTTGATTTGCATATTTGGTCTCTCTAAGGTCTAGATAATATCTAGTATTGAGTTTTGAACAACAAGGAAGACGGTGTAGAGTCTTATAATGTTTACAATATGTCTTTTATGTGAGTTTTGCTGCACCGGTTCATCCTTGAGTTTGCTTCAAATAACCTTGCTAGCCTAAACCTTGTATCGAGAGGGATTACTTCTCATGCATCCAAATCCTTGAGCCAACCACTATGCCATTTGTGTCCACCATACCTACCTACTACATGGTATTTCTCCGCCATTCCAAAGTAAATTGCTTGAGTGCTACCTTTAAAATTCCATCATTTACCTTTGCAATGTATAGCTCATGGGACAAAATAGCCTTAGAAACTATCGTAGTATTGAATATGTACTTATGCACTTTATTTCTTATTAAGTTGCTTGTTGTGCGATAACCATGCTTCTGGGGACGCCATCAATTACTCTTTATTGAATATCATGTGAGTTGCTATGCATGTCCGTCTTTGAAGTAAGAAGGATCTACCACCTTAATGGTTGGAGCATGCATATTGTTAGAGAAGAACATTGGGCCGCTAACTAAAGCCATGAATCATGGTTGAAGTTTCAGTTTTGGACATATATCCTCAATCTCATATGAGAACAATAATTGTTGCTACATGCTTATGCATTAAAGAGGAGTCCATTATCTGTTGTCCATGTTGTCCCGATATGGATGTCTAAGTTGAGAATAATCAAAAGCGAGAAATCCAAAATGCGAGCTTTCTCCTTAGACCTTTGTACAGGCGGCATGGAGGTACCCCTTTGTGACACTTGGTTGAAACATGGCATTGCAAAGATCCGGTAGTCCAAGCTAAGTAGGACAAGGTGCGGGCACTATTAGTATACTATGCATGAGGCTTGCAACTTGTAAGATATAATTTACATAACTCATATGCTTTATTACTACCGTTGACAAAATTGTTTCATGTTTTCAAAATAAAAGCTCTAGCACAAATATAGCAATCGATGCTTTCCTCTTTGAAGGACCATTCTTTTACTTTTATTGTTGAGTCAGTTTACCTATCTCTCTCCACCTTAAGAAGCAAACACTTGTGTGAACCGTGCATTGATTCCTACATACTTGCATATTGCACTTGTTATATTACTTTATGTTGACAATATCCATGAGATATACATGTTATAAGTTGAAAGCAACCGCTGAAACTTAATCTTCCTTTGTGTTGCTTCAACACCTTTACTTTGATTTATTGCTTTATGAGTTAACTCTTATGCAGGACTTATTGATGCTTGTCTTGAAGTACTATTCATGAAAAGTCTTTGCTTTATGATTCACTTGTTTACTTATGTTATTACCATTGTTTTGATCGTTGCATTCATTACATATGTTTACAAATAGTATGATCAAGTTTATGATGGCATGTCACTTCAGAAATTATCTTTGTTATCGTTTTACCTGCTCGGGACGAGCAGAACTAAGCTTGGGGATGCTGATACGTCTACGCACTACTAGGAAAAGGGCTAGCCGTAAAAAGCTACCAGTGGCGCACCACTTTTTTGGTGCGCCACTGCTATATAGTAGTGGCGCACCACTTACAGGTGCTCCACTGCTAAGGAAAATACTAGTGGCGCACCATTGCATCCATGCGCCATTGCTATGATTTTTCAAGATCCAAAACCAACCTCAAACTTACCAGTGGCGCACTACTTACAGGTGCTCCACTGCTACGGAAAATAATAGTGGCGCACCACTCTAGCCATGCGCCATTGCTATATTTTTTCAGGATCCAAATCTCACCCCTATCTTACCAATGACGCACTGTATTAAGATGCTCCACTACTATCTGAGTTAGCAGTAGAGCACCTAAGTGTGGTGCGCCACAAGCATTTCTAAAAACTGTGCATATGTTCTGACGCACACAGGCACATGCTGCTTTTCCCACCATCCCATGCGCTGGCTCCACCACGTGCCCCACCTGCACAGCGGACGTGCTCCACAGCTGGCCATGGATCGATTGAAGCTCCTCTTTTTTTCCCACGACCGGCCGACCCACCGCACAGGACTTTAATTTAATCTCTCGCCCATGCGCGCAGGTACACGCGCCGCACCCCACCGCTCCTTTCCCACACGCACAGCGCTCCAATCGAAATCTCCTCGCCCCACCCACAGCGCCTCTTCCTCCTCCCACATCCTCTACCTCGACCTCAAGATCTAGGGGATGTCCTCCGGCGAGCACTGCTTCTCCAAGGTCCCGGCGGCGCGATGGATCCAGAGCCGGAGCGTCTCCCCGCGCCTCCCTTCTCCCTGCTCAAGGGCCACGTCGCGCTCAACCTCTCCCCAAGCTCGTCCACTTCCCGGTCGCGGCCCTCGCCGCCATGTTCCTCGGCACCGTCGTCACCAAGGCCGCCGCCGTTGTGTCCTGCGTGCTCACCGACGGCCAGGAACAGGGTGGCCTGGACCAGATCGAGGCGCGGCTCGCCGGCGTCGACCAGATCGAGGCGCGGCTCGCCGGCGTCGACCAGATCGAGGCGCAGCTCACCGGCGTCGACCAGATCGAGACCGCCGTGCTAGGCTCCCTCACAGACGCGCGCGCAGCACGCGTCCGCGGTCGCCACGGTCGCCGCCGTCGAGGAGGAGCTGACCAGCCGCGCCACGTGGCCGCGGCGCGGGACATGCCGGGGTCAGGCGCACCAGGCGGTGGCAGCGACGAGGGCCTCGGGCGGCGCCGCCGTCACCTTTAATTAGAACTTGATTGATGTTTTGTTTTTGGCTTTAGGGTGTTTTCTGTAAATTTCCTTGTAATTGATGTTTAACTGCTGTGTAAGTAAGTTAATTACTGTAATCTATATCCTCAAAAAAAATAGTGTAATTTATTGTTATTACCAGGGCAACCTGGTCTGCTTTTTTTTTGTTTGCTAGTATAGTTAACAGTGGCGCACGTCCGATGCTCGCGGTGGCGCACTTTCACTTCTTTTCTGGTTTCATACTAAAGGGAGCTGTGGCGCATGGAGACAATAGCTGTGACGCACTATGGGGACCATAGCTGTGGCGCACTGAGTAGTGCGTCATTGGTATTTGATTTACTAATGGCGCATCAGTGGTGCGCCACTGCTAACTGTTAGCAGTGGCGTGATAGCAGTGGCGCACCACTAGTGCGCCACTGATAGCCAAAACCAGTGCGCCACTGATAAGCTTTTTTCTAGTAGTGACGTATCGATAATTTCTTATGTTCCATGCTACTTTATTGATGATACCTACATGTTTTATGCACATTATATGTCGTATTTACGCATTTTCTGGAACTAACCTATTAACAAGATGTCGAAGAGCCGTTGTTGTTTCTGTTTTTGGTTTCAGAAATCCTAGTAAGAAATATTCTCGGAATTGGACGAAATCAACGCCCAGGGTCCTATTTTCGCACGAAGCCCAGACGACCGAAGGGGAGTCGGTGGGGCCACGGCGCCGCCACCATAGGCGCGGCCCAGGCCCCGCCGCGCCGATTGTGGTGTGGGGCCCTCGTGTGGCCCCCACGTTGCCCTTCCGCCTACTTAAAGCCTCCGTCGCGAAAACCCCCATGAGAGCCACGATACGGAAAACCTTCCGCAGACGCCGCGCGAATCCCATCTCGGGATTCGGAGATCGCCTCCGGCACCCCTGCGGAGAGGGGAATCATCTCCCGGAGGACTCTTCATCGCCATGATCGCCTCCGGAGTGATGAGTGAGTAGTTCACCCTGGACTATGGGTCCATAGCAGTAGCTAGATGGTCGTCTTCTCCTAATTGTGCTTCATTGTTGGATCTTGTGAGCTGCCTAACATGATCAAGATCATCTATCTGTAATACTATATGTTGTGTTTGTCGGGATCCGATGGATAGAGAATGCTATGTTATGGTGATTATCAATCTATTGTTTATGTGTTGTTTATGATCTTCCATGCTCTCCATTATTAGTAGAGGCTCTGGCCAAGTTTTTGCTCTTAACTCCAAGAGGGAGTATTTATGCTCGATAGTGGGTTCATGCCTCCATTAAATTTGGGATCGTGACAGAAGGTTCTAAGGTTGTGGATGTGCTGTTGCCACTAGGGATAAAACATTGATGCTATGTCTAAGGATGTAGTTGTCGATTACATTACGCACCATACTTAATGCAATTGTCTGTTGTTTGCAACTTAATACTGAATGGGGTTCGGATGATAACCTGAAGGTGGACTTTTTAGGCATAGATGCATTGGATGGCGGTCTATGTACTTTGTCGTAATGCCCAATTAAATCTCACTATATTTATCATATCATGTATATGCATTATTATGCCCTTTTCTATTTGTCAATTGCCCGACTGTAATTTGTTCACCCAACATGCTTTTATCTTATGGGAGAGACACCTCTAGTGAACTGTGGACCCCGGTCCTATTCTTTACATCGCATACAATCTACTGCAATACTTGTTTTACTGTTTTCTTGCAAACAATCATCTTCCACACAATACGGTTAATCCTTTGTTACAGAAAGCCGGTGAGATTGACAACCTCACTGTTTCGTTGGGGCAAAGTACTTTGGTTGTGTTGTGCGGGTTCCACGTTGGCGCGGAATCCCTGGTGTTGCGCCGCACTACATTTCGCCACCATCAACCTTCAACTTGCTTCTTGGCTCCTCCTGGTTCGATTAAACCTTGGTTTCTTTCTGAGGGAAAACTTGCCACTGTGCGCATCATACCTTCCTCTTGGGGTTCCCAACGGACGTGTACATTTACGCGCATCAGTGATGATGATCACGGGGTGATGGCAGCGGAGAAACACGACGATGTAGTGGATGATAACTTGTATGACGCAACGAGATCTCTCGATTGGTCCTTGTTGCCAATGCAACAGCTCTCAACCCTGCAAGATATTCGCAACTCCACACACTTGCGCACGTAGCCGCCGACCACGAAGTGGTAAGTTGCAACCGTCTAATTCCCAATGGAACAGCAGATCACACAAGACTTAAACAGGATCTACACAATATCCAAGCAATATGGTGTAGGGAATTCAATAGTTTTAAAGAGCAAACAACTAAGAACTAGGGTTTATCTTAAACGTGGTCTAAAGCAGCTAGGGGGGCGTCCTAGGCACTTATATAGGCGTCCGGGACGAGTTCTGGTAAAAAAGATACAAGAATAACCGACCCAATAGATCGGTCGAGACAGACTCGGACTGGTCCGGTCTGAATCCGTCGACCGGGTGTGGACCGGCCGGTCCGGTCGGGTCCGTCACCGGCGGCAACCGGAAAGTTGCGAGGTTTCCGGTTTCGCGTAATACGCTTCCTCCGTTTTGTCGACCGGGCCGGGACCGGCGGCCCGGCGTGGGGCCGGTTCGGGCGCTGGACCGGCCTGGACTTCTTCTTCTCCTCTCGCGCATTCCTCCCGCTCCTCCCTCGCGCGTCCATGAGATATCTTCATGTCCAGCTCCTTGTCCAGCTTCACGTCCATCTTCACGTCTAGCTGCTCCTCTCCTCCTCGTGCGATGCTTGTCTCCTCTTCATACCTGATGATACATAAGTAATAGGACTTAGGTAGTATAAAGTTCTCATCAATCAAGGTATCGTTTAGGAACAAGTTCACCCGTTGTTTAAGTAGCTTCGCACGAGCTCGTGTCATTGGTCCAATCCCGACTTCATTGGACTTGAGCTTCACAACAGGTTCATCTTCAGTTGGTAATGACGGAGGTAGTAGTGAGGTAGGGATGTCCTCATCATCTCCCCCTTCAAAAGGCGTCGACCCCGACGCTCCAAGGTCTTCTCCGTCATATGGTGTCAAATCAGCAACATTAAAAGAATTACTGACACCAAACTCATCCTCTGGAAGATCTATCGAGTATGCATTATCATTGATCTTGGCAAGCACTTTGTAAGGACCAGCACCACGAGGCTTCAACTTAGACTTCCTCAGCTTCGGGAACCTATCCTTGCGAAAATGTACCCAGACCAAATCACCAGGCTTGAACAATATCTCCTTGTGCTTCTTATTCATCCTTGCAGCATTGCTCTTGCCTTTCTTCTCAATCAACTCTTCAGTCTTCACATGAATATTCTTCACAAAATATGCCCTCTTTGATGCCTCCATATTAACTCTCTCGTGTATGGGCAAAGGCAACAAGTCAAGTGGAGTAATGGGTTTGAAACCATACACCACCTCAAAAGGACACAGCTCCGTGGTAGAATGTACCGCCCTGTTGTAAGCAAACTCCACATGCGTCAAACACTCTTCCCACTCCTTCAGGTTCTTCTTGATCATGGATCTCAACAGTTGTGACAATGTTCTATTCACCACTTCAGTTTGACCATCAGTTTGGGGATGACAAGTAGTGCTGAAAAGTAGCTTCGTCCCAGCTTTCTCCAAAGCGTCTTCGAAGTAGCTCATAAACTTTACGTCACGATCAGAAACAATAGTCTTCGGGACTCCATGTAGACGTACAATCTCCCTGAAAAACAGGTTAGCAATATGCGACGCATCGTCGCTCTTGTGGCAGGCAATAAAGTGGGACATCTTAGAAAATCGATCCACTACCACAAATATAGAATCATGGCCTCTCTTAGTACGCGGCAAACCCAATACAAAATCCATACTAATATCCTCCCATGGTGTAGTAGGTGCCGGTAAAGGAGTATACAAACCGTGAGGCTTCAGCTTGGACTTGGATTTGTTGCAAGTAATGCATCTCCTCACATATCTATCCACGTCCCGCCTCATCTTTGGCCAATAAAAGTGGTCAGCTAGCATGAGTAGCGTCTTCTCACGCCCAAAGTGACCCATCAAACCTCTAGCATGTGATTCCTGCAATAAGAGCAAACGCACAGACGATTCTGGAACACATAGTTTGTTAGCTCTAAACAAAAACCCATCATGTATGTGATATTTTTCCCATGCTTTACCAAGAGCACATAAGCGATATGGTTCAGCAAAATCATGATCAGTAGCATACAAATCACATAGTATCTCTAAACCAGGAATTTTAACATCAAGTTGAGTTAATAGCATATTCTTCCTAGATAGAGCATCAGCAACAATATTATCTTTTCCCTTCTTATGCTTAATAATGTATGGAAAAGACTTAATGAACTCAATCCACTTAGCTAGACGCTTATGCAAAGTAGATTGGGTTTTCAGGTATTTCAAAGCTTCATGATCAGAATGTATGATAAATTCTTTTGGCCACAAGTAATGTTGCCAAACCTCAAGAACTCTAATTAAAGCATACAACTCTTTATCATATATTGGATAGTTCAACTTAGCACCAGAAAGTTTCTCAGAAAAATATGCAATTGGGCGACCCTCTTGCATCAACACACCACCAATTCCAATACCACTAGCATCACATTCAATCTCAAATTGCTTATTGAAATCAGGAAGTGCAAGCAACGGTGCAGAAATTAACAATCTCTTAAGTTCATCAAAAGCATGATCTTGGGCTGCGCCCCACTCAAAAATAACACCCTTTTTAGTCAAATCATTCAAAGGTGCAGCAATAGTACTAAAGTTGGGCACAAATTTGCGATAAAACCCAGCTAGACCATGGAAACTTCGTACTTGACTTACATTCATGGGAGTAGGCCAATTTTGAATAGCTTCAATTTTAGACACATCTACTTCTACTCCATGCTTAGAGACAACATAACCAGAAATATGACCTTATCTTTGCAAAATGTGCACTTCTCAAGATTACCATAGAGTTGATTATCACGCAACACTTGCAAAACATGTCGAATATGTATAGTATGATCAGATTCAGTGCGGCTGTAGATTAATATGTCATCAAAGTACACAACCACAAATTTGCCAATAAATTCACGCAAAACATGGTTCATCAGTCTCATGAAAGTGCTAGGTGCATTAGTTAACCCAAAAGGCATTACTAACCACTCATATAAACCAAATTTTGTTTTAAAGGCTGTTTTCCACTCATCCCCTTCTTTCATCCTAATTTGATGATAGCCACTACGCAAATCAATTTTAGAGAACACAGCAACACCACTCAATTCATCTAGCATATCCTCTAAACGGGGAATAGGATGACGATATCGAATAGTAATGTTGTTTATAGCTCTACAATCTACGCACATACGCCAAGTACCATCTTTCTTAGGAACTAGAATAACAGGAACAGCACAAGGACTAAGGCTTATGCGGATATAACCTTTGTCGAGTAGCGCTTGTACTTGCTTCTGTCTCCTTCGTCTCTTCGGGATTAGTGCGATATGGCGCCCTATTGGGCAGCGATGCTCCGGGAATCAAGTCAATTTGATGCTCAATACCTTGCAATGGTGGTAGTCCTGCGGGTACCTCCTCCGGAAACACGCCGAATTCCTGCAAAACACTAGAAACACCAAGAGGAAGAGGGGTCATGTCATTAGAAACCAAAACCGTACCCCTGTACAAAAGCACAAGAGGCATGGCCGTAGGATCCTCACTAAATTCTCTCATGTCTTCTTTGGTGGCTAATGAAACTAAGGAATTCACTCTCTCACTTTTCGTTATATCACTCACGACATTACAATTCTCTCGCCTATCTAGAGGTGCATCCTCCAAGTTCACTTCAATCTTCTGACGAGACTCATTGACAATTTGTTGTGGTGACATAGGTTGTAAGTTAATTTTCTTTCCCTTGTACTCCAAGTGATATGTATTGGCTCGGCCATTGTGTTGCACAGAACGGTCATAGAGCCAAGGCCGACCCAATAAGAGGTGACAAACCTTCATAGGAACCACATCAAAATCAATGCAATCCTTATACGGTCCAATCTCAAACTCAACACGCACCATGTGGTTTACCTTCATCTCACCATTGTCGCTCAACCACCGAATATAATATGGATGCGGGTGCGGTAGATACTTCAACTTCAGCTTGGTACACAACTCCTTGCTTGCTAAATTGCGGCAACTCCCGCCATCAATAATGACCTTGCAAGCCTTGTCAGGACCAACTAAAGCTTTGGTTTGGAACAAATTGCAGCGCTGAGTAGATGCACTAGGCAACACATTAAGAGCACGCTGCGACACAACAATGGTACGAGCATCAGAAGGATATGCATCTTCACCATCAGTGTCATAGTCATCATCGTCTGGAGCATTTGGATCAACATCATCTCCAGTCTCATACTCGTTGTCCTCATTGATAAACATGACTTTGCGGTTAGGACAATCTCTCTTGAAGTGACCCTTGCCACCACATGTATGGCAAAGCATATCGCGGTTGCGCGCTGTAGACATGCTAGAACCACTCGTACTTGCAGCAGATTCGGACTTCTTTGCATTAGATACATTGGAGACCGGTTTGCTAGGCGGAGTAGAGTAAGGAGCGGAGCGCGTCGAAGGCGCCGGGCTGTAGAGGGCGCACGGGGTGTAAAACGCTCCCGTAGCACGTCCCTTAACCTTTGCTTCTTCAGCCAACTGTGATTCAGCTTCTCTTGCATGATGTAACAATTGATTCATATTGGTGTAGGGAACAATGCCTTTAACATCATACTTCAATCCATTGAGAAAACGCTGCATTGTCATCTCTAGAGACTCACGGACACGACCACGCTGCATAAGCATCTCCATCTCCATGTAGTACTCATCAACAGTCTTCACACCTTGCCTCAATAGTGTTAGCTTATCAAATATATTCCGCATGTAATTTGTAGGCACAAAACGAGAAGTCATAACCTCCTTCATAGAACGCCATGTAAGGATAGGTTGTGCACCATCTTCATCGCGGTTACGAACCAAAGAATCCCACCAACGCAATGCATAGCCATCAAATTCAGAAGAAGCAAGCTTGATCTTCTTATCTTCAGAGTAGTTGGGATGTAAGCTCCATAACTTCTCAATCTTGAGCTCCCAAGTGAGATATTCTTCAACATCAGCTCCTCCTTCAAACTTGGGTATGGAAAACTTGGGCTTACCCAATCCATCTTCTTCATCTTGCCCACGACCATTGCG
The DNA here is from genome assembly GCA_030979885.1 of Lolium multiflorum. Classification (NCBI taxonomy): domain Eukaryota; kingdom Viridiplantae; phylum Streptophyta; class Magnoliopsida; order Poales; family Poaceae; genus Lolium; species Lolium multiflorum. The sequence continues at coordinate 103,341,174 of CM061750.1, read as the reverse complement.
GCCAAGTGGAACCCAACCACGCGGACGATGACCACGAGGCGCACCACGAGCATTGTGTGCGTCATCTTCAAGCTCAGGATCTTCATCATCGTCTTGTTGTTGTTGTGCAGTCAAATTCTCAATAGCGAGGCGCATATCGGCAAGATTGCGCTGTATATCGGTCATTTGATCAGCCAATCCAGGACGGTGACATTAGTAGCATCCAGCGTTTGTTTGATCTCGTCAACTGTACCCTTAAGCTCATCATCCTTAGTGCGGAATTCACGTCGCATCTCATTACGAAGAGCTTCATACTCCCTCCATGATATACGAATTCTTGTTTTCCTGGTTAACAATCTTATTATCACTAGCAGACATGATTAGTAGGTTAGTGCACTAAATCAAAAATATATGGTGGTACTCTCACAACTCACTCAAAACTGATAAGAAAAGGAAATTTTACCGTTACAAAGTAAATTAGTGTTGCTTACCACTTGTAGTAACAACTAGTGCACGGATGTAGCGGCGAATATCAAGGGTATAAGAACAATCACACGACAAAGCAGGATATATGTGGGGCTGTAGGTAGGCTACCTATTTGCACCAATAACAAGCTCTAGCGCTGACCGTAGACAACCAAAGATACTCACACAAGGCGATATAATGGGGCAATGCAACTATATGGAGGAAATGTTGCAATGCACTAGAAAGACGCTAGCAAAGCTCAACGAGACAGGCACAAGATTGCTCAACTACAGGTGCAGTAAAGAAAACTTAGGCCTTCACTTGAATTGAACTAGCACTTCACTTTTCTTTTTGTGTTTTTTTTCTTTTTGTAACGCAGCTATGTAGCTCTTTTTGCTTCTTTTCAATTTTTTTTTTGATTTTATGACTCAACTCCTTGATAACACGGCCAACAAGATATGCAAAGCACCAAAACCCTAATGAGCAGCCTGTCGAGCGATAAAACTAGTCTCTTATGGGGAAGTTCCTAGTCACGTATATCGATAGGCTGTGTCTATGGTTGGGAACAAGCACACTGTACGCTATGTGGACTCGGAGTAACAAAAACTGACACACTATGATAAACTAAATGATAGAGAAAACACAAACCCTAACAATTCTACTAGATGAAAGATAAAGTTACGCAAAAACAACTACGAAAAGCAACTAAAACTCGAAATTAGTGCAATCTAAGGCTATGGCAAACCCTAACCCTAACTTTTTATGGCATTTTCTGTATAGGAAAACACTCACAACGCAACTATGGGGTGGATTGTGGATGGCTTACCGAGGAAAACTGGAGCTCTGATACCAAGATGATAAGGGGTGGCCCGATCTTCTCAGTAAGCAACGGTGGTGATAATGATCACGGGGTGATGGCAGCGGAGAAACACGACGATGTAGTGGATGATAACTTGTATGACGCAACGAGATCTCTCGATTGGTCCTGTCGCCAATGCAACAGCTCTCAACCCTGCAAGATATTCGCAACTCCACACACTTGCGCACGTAGCCGCCGACCACGAAGCGGTAAGTTGCAACCATCTAATTCCCAATGGAACAACAGATCACACAAGACTTAAACAGGATCTACACAATATCCAAGCAATATGGTGTAGGAAATTCAATAGTTTTGCAGAGCAAACAACTAAGAACTAGGGTTTATCTTAAACGTGGTCTAAAGCAGCTAGGCGTCTGGGCACTTATATAGGCGTCCGGGACGAGTTCTGGTAAAAGATACAAGAATAACCGAACCAGAATAGATCCGAGACAGACGGACGGTCCGGTCGGAATCCGGTCGACGGTGTGGACCGCCGGTCCGGTCGTGGTTCGGTCAACCGGGCGGCAACCGGAAAGTTGCGAGGTTTCCTACGCCGCCGACGATACGCCTCCGGTTGGCGGCCGACGGCCAGGACCGGCGGCCCGCGTGGGGCCGGTCGACGGCGCGGACCGGCTCGGACTTCTTCTTCTCCTCTCGCGCATTCCTCCCGCTCCTCTCGCGCGTCCATGAGATATCTTCATGTCCAGCTCTTGTCCAGCTTCACGTCCATCTTCACGTCCAGCTGCTCCTCTCCTCCTCGTGCGATGCTTGTCTCCTCTTCATACCCGATGATACATAAGTAATAGGACTTAGGTAGTATAAAGTTCTCATCAATCAAGGTATCGTTTAGGAACAAGTTCACCTGTTGTTTAAGTAGCTTCGCACGAGCTCGTGTCGTTGGTCCAATCCTGACTTCATTGGACTTGAGCTTCACAGCAGGTTCATCTTCAGTTGGTAATGACGGAGGTAGTAGTGAGGTAGGGATGTCCTCATCACTAGGCGCAACTTTCTTATTCCAATTGTTTTCTCTAATTCCTTACAGTTCAATAGAATAACACGAATTACTGTCCGCCTTTTTTATGTGACGGGCACCGAATGATTTTCCCCGCGATTTCCATGCGGTATATTTAAACAATGCAAATGATATACGGTTGGAAAGGTCTCAAAATGGAGCATCTTTTTCGTATCTACCATTTTTGCCAACTCCAAACGATTTGAAAGTAATTTTACAAGTTTTGAAATCATGTTTCCGGTATATTTTGTGGGATAACGGTTTGAATTTGATGGATTAGATCCATTTATTTGTTGTAAAATGTTGTAGGTAATGAAATTAGACATATACTCTACCATATAAAGCTTTTGATGACAATTAAAGTGGTTGGTGATCAAATCGATGAGATTTGCACAATAGATTTCCGCCCCGTAAAAACAGAGCATTGAACTTTCCTCGACACGAACTTGCACTTCTAGGAAATGCGGTTGTACTTCTCGGCGCTGTTTCACGAAAGTGTTCAGTAAAATGACTATAAGTTTCTCATACGGTGTCCGTTTGAGATCCACGACCACACAAAATGCTCAGCACAACCACGCTCTTCTGAACTTCCCGTGACATGTCCTTGTACTTCTTGGCCTTCGTGGTTGTACTTCCTGGGAACTTCTCTCCGTCAACTATTTAAACTTCCCCTAGGGTGACGGGATTATTTCGTTTTTTTATATTTGGATTTTGTTGGTTTTCTTGTACTTTCTATAATAGGTGCTCGTACTGCTCGTGTCGAATGGTTGTACTTCTCATTGTCAAGTATATGAACTTCCTTACGGGTGATGGGATTATTATTGTTTTTTGTACATTTGGATTTTGTCGGTCTTCTTGTACTTCCTATATTAAGTGGGTGTACTACTGGTGTCAAATGGTTGTACTTCTCTCCGTCAACTTATTAAACTTCCCCTAGGGTGACGGGATTATTTCGTTTTTTTATATTTGGATTTTATTGTTTTTCTTGTACTTTCTATAATAGGTTCTTCTACTGCTCGTGTCGAATGGTTGTACTTCTCGTTATCAACTATTTGAACTTCCTCGAGGGTGACGGGATTATTTCATTTTTACTACATTTGGATTTTATCAGTTTCCTTGTACTTCCTATAATAAGTGCTTGTACTGCTCGTTTCGAATAGTTGTACTTCTCATCGTCAAGTATTTGAAATTTCTCGCGGATTACGGGATTATTTGGTTTTTTCTTCATTTGGATTTTTGTCGGTTTTCTTGTACTTCCTATCATAAGTGTACGTGCTGCTCATCATATCTTATATTTTTCAAATAATGCATCATAGAACATGCACGTGTATAAAAAATTCATAGTGTCGTGCTTCAAACAACAAAGAACAGAGAAAGGAGTTTGCAAGCTGATAGAGAAGATAATCATATCATCCCTCCATGTGTAGGCTGGAGAACAACATCCCGGCAGTAGGCGACCAAGGTTTGCGATGACGGTCGATGCATGCCACTGATCGTACAAGTAAACTTCCACGCATGAAAATCACACACTTCCATTTTTCAAACAAATGTATTGATGCCTCTTGATTTGTTTCATCATTTCCACTAAAATGGTTCCGATTTTGTCAGAAGTACACACAACAGGAAAGTACAACTGTATGCCTCTTGGTGAGGACTTGAGTTTACTAGTTTATGATTCGTAGTAGTGTACATCTCTCTCGGTCTCACACAGGCATACACAAACCACACTAAAAATGTATAATAGTACACAATATGGCAGTACAACAACTTGGAGGGGTGAATCGTAGAACATCCTATGGTTTCCTCTATGAACTTCCCATATTCAACGACTTGGACTGCCCATACATGAAGACTAATATTTCCTATCCCCAGAGAATGCGACCTGTACAAGTGCATTGCTTCTATACACACATGTGCACGCTGTAGTAAATAACAAAGAGAGAAAATAAGAGGATCTCGTGAATTTGTGTCTTCTCCAAAACCGAAAACACGAACTTGCACTTCCTGAAATCGTGCGATTGAACTTTCTTCTGAACTTGCATGTACTGCCTGTCGCGGAAAATTAGATATTACGCCGAGCTAGCAGGACTTGAGGGCCGGCGCAACAGCGGCGTACAGCAGCGCAGCGGCATAGGCCGACGGCTGGACTCCATGCCAGCCTGAGCGGAAGTCCAGACGGCCACTGTATGTATGTATCTAGTATCACTGAAAGGTTGCCTAGTAGCTTTTTTCCGAGCTTTTGCACTCCCAATCTTTACAGCCCAACATTTTGTTTCTTCCGTTTTCTCCTGCACTTATTCCTAGAGACATGTACTTGCAGAACTAGAATACATGTACTGCTGCGACTAACCTGCTTCTGAAAACGAAGAGAAAAATAAAGCATCGCTGGAGCAGGACTCGGGGATGAGCAGCGGGGGCAGCAAGGATTGGACTGCCCGAGGACCATCTGCAGCGGCGCCGGGAGGGCACGGGGCAGGGGACGGGCGACCGGCTCCGGCATGGGGAAATCCGGCGGTGGAGGGGGAACAGGGGTCCCCGCCGTCAGCAGAGTGCCACGGCCGCAGGGGCATACGGCGAGCTTGAGGAGCCAGGGTGGCACCGCAGTCGCGAGGGCGCCCGGTGGTGTCGAGGATGCAGAGCGGTGGGGCACTGCGATGGTTGGTGGGGCGGGATGCGGCGGCTTAGTGGGGTGCGTGGCCGGCGGTGGTTGGTGGCGGGCGGGATCCGGCTCTTGGCCGGCGTGGCCGGCGGCGGGTCGGCGGGCGCGTGGGCAGATTGGTCGGCCGCGTGACGGGGCGGTGGCTCGGGAGCGGGGGAGGCGCATCTTGGAGGAGCCGCGGGGAGGCCGCCGGCGTCGGGGCGGCGCGGGGAAGGTTCCGCGTTGGGCAGCGACGGAGCAGCACGCCGCGACGGAAGCGGGAGGAAGAAGTGCCCATCGCCGCAGGGAAGAAGGGAGTCTGCCGGCCACGGGGAAGAAGGGGATCCGCCGGCCATAGGGAAGAAGGGGATCCGCCGGCCTTAGGGAAGAAGGGAGGACCTCCAGGCGGCGGCGGCGCGTTCGGCCCTCCAGGCAGCGGAGCGAGGCCCTCGAGGAGGCGGCACGCGAGACTTCGTGGCAGCGGCGCGGCGGCCCTCGTGGCGACGGCGCGGTGGCCCTCCAAGCGGCGGTGCGGGAGGCGTCCAGGCTGCTGTGAGGGTGGCCGTTGGCGATGGGGATGGAGATGGGGATAGATGGCGGTGGCGCGGGGACCGTCCAGCGCGGCGGTGGAGGTGGCCGGCGGCGGTGGAGGTGGCCGGCGGCGGTGGGGTGGGGGTGGCCGGTACGGTGGGGGTGGGGGTGGGGGTGGCCGGACGGTTGGGGTTCGGTGGATTGAGGTGAAACCAGGGTGGGTTTGGTTCGTCACTGGGTGGGTGGGTGAACTTTCGTGGGATTTTTTTCGTCCATCGAGTGCGCGCCCTATATACAGTAGGTGATGCTCAGAATAATATTCTGAGCACCGGTTGCAAAATAGTGCAACCCTACAAAATACATGCATATTTATACGTAAAGAAAAAGTGTACGTAAAAAATTATACATACTACCTACAAAGTAGTATATATACTACCAAAATATTTTTATATACTTCATACTACATGTATATACTCTTCGGTATGATAGATACTACCTAGATTGTGTGAAACACACGTGGGAGTAACAACACCCGGGTGTAGCATGTGTGTAACTTATATATATATACGTGTATTTCGTACATACCTAGAGTGTACATGTCTAAATTACACATACCTAAGGTTTACATACCTAACATATACACATACAAGTTACACATACCTAACATTTACATACTTAACATACACACATGCAAGTTACACATACCTAACATATATATACACGTATCAGTGTACGTACACCTTAGGTATGCAATACCTTAGGTATGTATCACTTGAGTATGCATATCTTAGGTATGTATACCTTAGGTATGTGTAACTTAGGTATGTATACCCTCAGGTATGTGTACTACAAAGCAAAAATACGCGTATCTACGTATGGTGCCCGGGCACCTAGGAGCACCAGTTAATTTACCTATATATATATATATAGGATAAATACTTCCTACTCCTGGGTGTAACTACACCCACGTCTCATATACTACCATACGGAAGTATATAACATACTTTATTTGTTTGAGTATGTTCGTACACTATATCTAAGATACTCCATACCAACTTTGGTGAAAAAAATTAAATACACCCATAGTTTGCACTATATATACAAAATACATGCATATTTATACGTAAAGAAATAGTGTACGTAAAAAAGTGTACATACTACCTACAAAGTAGTATGTATACTACCAAAATATTCTTATATACTTCATACTACATGTATATACTCTTCGGTATGATAGATACTACCTAGATTGTGTGAAACACACGTGGGAGTAACTACACCCGGGTGTAGCATGAATATGTCCTATATATATATATATATATACGTAAAAAATTGTACATACTGCCTACAAAGTAGTATATATACTTCCAAAATAGTTTTATATACTTCATACTACATGTACATATCGTTCGGTATGATAGATACTCTCTAGATTATTAGAAACACGCGTGGGTGTAACTACACCCGGGTGTAGTATGAATATGTCCTATTTATATATATATATATACAGGGCCGGCTCTGGCTATAGGCGACCATGGGCAACGCCCATGGGCCACCGTCTGGGGGGGGGGGGGCCACCAGCACATCTATTTTCTTTGTATATACGGAGTAGTACGGACAGAGATTTGGTGTACATGGGCACCAGTGATCTCGTTTTTTTAAAAAATTAAAAATAATAGTTTTGAGTTGTAAAAAATTCTGGAAAAAAATCCGCACATAGTTAATGATGTATCCCACAAACGGTCAAAAAAATAATTTCAAATACTTAATATTTTGAGCTACACAAAAATGATAAAATTGTAGATCTGAGTAGTCATTTTCAAATCTCCAAAACATATCAGAATTTGTCATTTTTGTCCAGGTCAAAATAAAAAGAATTTTGGATTAGGATTTTCCATGACTGTGGGATGTATCATTGGTAATCTACAGAATTATTTTCATAATTTTTTATAACTTATAAAAACATTTTTTAATTTTTTTAAGTGAGCGAGAGCACTGGAGCTCGTGTGCTAAAAGCACTTTTCGGAGTAGTACAGTATACCTTGCTGTTGGAAAAAAAAATTAGAGAAAGGCCAAAAGCCCAGCCGGAGGGAAAGAATGAAAGAAGAAAACGTCCAGTCCACGCACGGACGGACGGAAGTCACGAAACGACGCCTCGTTTTTCCATCAGTGCATCGGCCAAGGCATCGATCACTTGATTTGCTTCCTGGACGCATCGCCTCCCTGCGCTTCCCTCTCGTCTCCTCTCTCGCTCTGGCTCGCCGGCTCGCCCAGGAGTCCAGGACTTCCCAGCAGTCAGCAGATCGCCAGCGCCTAGCGGACAGCATCACAGCGCCCGCCGCCTGAGACGCCGTGGAGTCAGCAAACGCGCCTTAACTGCCTTTTTTTATAGATTGAAAATTGTGTTTCCCTGGAGTCATCTGTTGATCCGTCATCCGTGTAAACAATAGGTTTTCCAATGCCGAAGCGGAAACATAAATCTGGTGCCACGAAAAGGAATGAAAAAAAACGAGCAAATCAACTTATTGAATCGCAAAGAGGTGCTATAAATAAGTATTTTTCAGCAACAACTAGTGTCGATGTTCATGGCGATAATCAAAGGCAAGAATCTGACCCCGAACAAGATGATGATCAAAGTTTAAGTGCAGACCATGTGGTCGATGAACAGCCCTTGGATGACAGTAAGTCACTAACTAGCATCAATTTTTTGCATAAGTATGTATGTAACATACTAACTATATTTTGTTGAATTTAAATGCAGATCTTGATGTTGATGTTAATGATGATAGTGCGGAGGAGGATAATTTGCAGCCTTCGCCTGATGCCCGGAATGGTGATGAACAAGATCATTCTCTGTTATCTCTATATGATCCTAGAACATGGGATAATCTTGACAATTGCAAAAGGGATATATTAATTGAAAAGGGGCCTGTGAGAGAATTGGGTCTCGAATTCCGTAAGGATGACCTTGGCAGACATTTTTCATATGCTTACTACTCCAGAAATTTAGCTAATTCTGAGGTTACCGACAGAAAGTGGTTGGTTTACTCCAAAGAGGTGGACAAAGTTTATTGTTTTTGCTGCAAGTTGTTCAAATCAAGTCACAGCAGATCTTCGCTAGCGTCTAATGGTATGAGCGACTGGAAGCGTCTGAGTGGAAGACTCAAAGCACATGAGAGTAGTTCTGAGCACTTGACAAACATGAACACATGGAATGAAGTAAGGTTGAGGTTAAGCACAAGTCAAACAATTGATGATGACATGCAGCGAAACATTGCAAAGGAAAAAGAGCGTTGGAGGCAGGTTTTGCTAAGAATAGTTTCGGCAGTGAAGTTTCTTGCAAAACGTAATTTGGCCTTCCGAGGATCAAATGAGAAGTTGTATGAAGATAATAATGGTAATTTTTTGGGTACTATTGAAATGATTGCTGAATTTGATCCCGTGATGCAAGATCATATTAGGCGTATCCAAAATAATGAAATAAATCACCATTATCTTGGCCACACTATTCAGAATGAGTTGATCTTACTTCTTTCTAATGCCGTGAAGAAGTTTATATTAAGGACCATCAGGAATGCCAAGTATTTCTCTGTTATATTGGATTGTACCCAGGATGTGAGTCATGAAGAACAAATGACTCTAATTGTGCGTTGTGTCAATATGTCAAGTAACATTCCGAGAGTGGAGGAGTTTTTCCTAGAGTTTCTAAAGGTTGATGACACATCCGGATTGGGGCTTTTTAATGTACTGATGGATACATTGGATTCTCTTGATTTGAATGTCGATGATGTAAGAGGGCAAGGTTATGACAATGGTTCCAACATGAAGGGGAAAAATCAAGGTGTTCAGAACCGTTTGCTTAAAGTTAACCCCAAAGCATTATATATGCCATGCGCATGTCATAGTCTGAATCTGACTCTTTGTGATATGGCGAAATCTTGTGAACAAGCTATTTCATTCTTTGGCATTATACAGCGTATATATGTACTCTTTGCACGCTCTACTAAAAGGTGGAAGATTTTGCTAGATAATGTACCAAATCTGACTCTCAAACCTTTGTCTAATACGCGTTGGGAGAGTCGGATAAAGAGTGTGCAACCTATAAGGCATCAAACTCTCCAAGTAAGATCAGCTTTGAAGGAATTGGAGAAGGCTTCTACTGATGATCCAGCTACAGTAAGTGATGCTCAATCTTTGTTCAAAGCACTTGGGAAATTTGAGACTTTAGTTGGTATGGTTATTTGGCATGATATTCTATTTTCTGTGAATATGGTGAGCAAAAAGTTACAGGAGAAAATTGTCTGCATCGATGCTACTCTCCAACACATTGATAAGGTCCTTGAGTATTTTCAGAACTATAGAAATGTAGGCTTTCTTAAAAGTATTGAGAGTGCCAAAGCTATTGCATCAAATCTGGGCATAGAGCCAAAATTTCGTACAAAACGTCAAAGTAAAAGGAAGAACCATTTTGATGAAGTAAATGATGAAGATGATGAACTACAACTATCAGCTACTGAATCCTTCAAGGTTACCTACTTTCTTGTCGTTGTAGACACGGCAATTGCTTCATTGAATGATCGATTTGTGCAGCTAAAGGAGTTTGAAAAGGTGTTTGGGTTCTTATTCAACTCAAAGAAGCTAAAGTCCTTGGATGAGAGTAATCTACGAAAATCTTGCACTGATTTTGCAAAAACTTTTACTCATGAAGAGTCGCATGATGTTGACCTTGATGATTTTTTCTCTGAGCTAAAAGTATTGCAAGTCACTTTGCCGAATGATTTGATGTCAGCGCCTGAGATTCTTCAATTCGTTACAGCGGTAGATTGCTACCCGAATGTATCAGTTGCTTATCGGATCCTCTTAACTATACCTGTGACCGTAGCATCAGCTGAAAGAAGTTTCTCTAAACTGAAACTACTAAAGAATTGTTTGAGGTCAACTATGTTGCAAGACAGATTGAATGGCTTGGCTACATGTTGTATTGAGAAGGATATCTTGGACAACATCGATCTTGAAGTGGTCCTCAATGATTTTGCATCTAGAAATGCTCGAAGAAGTTTTTTTGTGAAGCACTGAAGCATTATTGTCGATGGAGTAATAAAACTAGCAAGAAATACTACTTATTTGAGGTAATAAAACTAGCAAGAAACACTACTACTTATATTTTGCTACTCCTTTTGTCTTCCTGTCGTTATTTATCCAAACTCATACTATGAATGCATCGATGAATGTTAATTTTAATATTTTGCTAGTAAAACTAGACACATATATTTCTATATACGTACATACATATTAGTTTTAGGGGCCACTTTCATCAGCTTGCCCAAGGGCCACAAAAAAGATAGAGCCGGCGCTGTATATATACTAGCACACTGCCCGTGCTTCGCTACGGATTCACAATAACAATAATATTATAGTAATGTCATGACTTATGACTTGTAAAATATACATGCTCTATTAAAGATGCTTAATATTGCATAATATTTAGTTAGTACCCTAGACAATATATTTAGATAAACCTGATTAATATTTTACATACTGATTTAGAAAATCAAATGAATATGATTTTTCTTGCCTAGTGTGTAAACTAATGCATAGACGCTAATGCCCATTGTAAGACTATGCGAATTGTTGTAAGCCATTGCCTAGTTAGCTATAAGTCGTTGGATGCAATTGAACGGAAGATGAAGGTCATTACTATACCGGTACAATAATTACAGTACTGCAGACGACACGTGCCAGATAGACATCAATGCCCTCTCTTTTCTTCCAGAAATTCCTTTTTCTTTCCTTGCAACGATAGAAATACATTCATGTTAATCGGGATATCATAAAACATCAATGTGCAACTTTCAGTGAATCCTATAATCACTCCACATAAGTAAGAAAATTAACCCCAAAAATGCAGGGGCTTCAGGTTTAAAGATGTCATTTGTACTATATTAACTTTGCACGCACATAATTTTTTTAATAGCCAGAGCTTAAAGATCACATGTAACACTTTCAGTTATGCCACACTATGTTCAACACGCAAAGGAAGAAACATCACTGAACCCTCTCTTGACATGTTGTATTTTCTGTACAGCGGGTAGGAAATCAATTATATGTCTAGCCTCGTTGATGCATGCGGTGCGCCTGACTTTATTCAATCAGAGTCGGCGTTGATTAGAGTGTGAATTGTAACACCATCAATCGAAGTTCAGCAACTTCTCTCGCGCATCTGCTCCAAGCCATCGCACTGTGGCTGAGCAGCTGTTCCACTACCTCCAACTCACGTCAATGGACGCCGCCGCGGTGACTATGTCCAGGTTCTGCCGCTCTTTCCATCCATATAGTCGGCACCGCTGCTTTCGTCCAGGTCCTGCTTCCCGTCAGCGTAGTCGCAGTCGTATGCTGCTTACTCCGCCAGATCCATGACAAATCGACTGGATTGTAGCGATGCACCATCAGCTGCTGGCTTCAGTCAGACGGAGGGAGGCGTGGTCGCGCGGGTGAGGCCTCCCTCGCCGTAGACACCCGCACTGTCGACGAGGAAGATGGGGAGGAGGGGACGCGCGGTGGAGGCCGCACTTGCCGGCGGCAGTAAGCTGCAGCCGTTGACGAGAAGGAGAGCTCGTCGGCGCAGGGGGCGCTGCGCGTCGTGGAGCCGGCCGACGGCGGAGCAAGGCCGCGATGGGATCCTGGGAGGCAATCGGGAAGTGGATAGGGTCACAGGGCTATAATAGTAAAGATAGTCGACTTCCCTTTTATTTATTTTCTGAACTTGTTTTCGTGGGCCGAAGTGTTGGCTTACGTGAGCAAGGGCGTGGCCCATGGGTGCGAGCGAGACGTGAATCGCGAGCGAGCGCGAGCGAGGGGATGACTTACCACGGTCGCATTGCAATCTAATAGTAAAGATATATAGAGAGAGAGCTGGACTATTCTCAAACCCCCCTTAAGAGTGGTTCTAGAATAGTTATTCTCGAACCCCTCTGTCCAAAAAAAAATCTCCACCGCCCCCGACCACCTCGACCTGACCGTCCCGACCTTCTGCCCCACACCCCAACTCCATCTCCACCTTCTTCCCGGCGGGAGCCTGCTCGCCGTCCCGACCCTAGCTCCCGCTCCGCCTTCTTCCTGGCGGCAGCCCGCGTCGCCACCCCGACCCCAGCTCCCGCTCCGCCTTCTTCCTGGCGACAGCCCGCGTTGATCACCGTCCACCTCCCGAACCAAGCCGCCCCGAGAAAACTGACCGAGCCCCAACTGAACTCCCTTTCGACAGGGCACTGCGCCGCCCAGATCCAGCTCCCGCCCCGCCTTCTTCTCCGGTAGCAGCACCAAATCCCCGCCCCGTCTTCTTCTCGGAGGAACGCTGAATCCCTGCGCCGTCTTCTTCCCCGGCGGTAGCACCCAGTTCCCGCCCCCACCCACCTTCTTCCCCAGCGCTGCAGACCTAGGATCCACCATGGAGAAGCCTACCTTCTTGCTGTGCAGATCCGAGTTCGAATTTGCTGTTTTTAGTTCCGTCGAGAGGATGACCGGGCTGCGAGGACGAGGAGCACCGGGCGTTGTCTGTTTGTTGCCCATCTGGTAGAGTCCAGGAGAAGTTCAGATGTCGGAGCGCTGCATCCCAGGTAATTTTGTTGCTAATCTTATATCATTTCGTCCAGGTCTGTGATGATTCAGGCGTCTTGCCAAGCAAGAGGCGATCTCAGCTGCTACGTTTTGTTCAAAACGAGTGAGAACTACTCGGTTCAGTTGCAGAAGTAGAGCAGTTCAGTACATCAGTTTATTTCCGTGGAAATTCAAGAAGTTACTTTCATTATCATTCTTTTGTATAAGAACTAGGTGTGGGATCTTCCTAGCCGTGATGTAATATTTCCAAGTGGGATTTGGGGGCGATTCACGTAAGTCACTAGGGAGAGCGAAGAGTTCTTTGCAATTTTGTTATGTGTTTGCTAATAATGACTCTAGTTAGCTGGATTGTTAGCTCTTCGCGTATTTTGTTTATGGGGTCTGATCATGGGTGTCTTACTCGGGCACACAGCTTCTATAATTTTATTAATAAAATATGTAGGCATAGAAAATATAATCATTGTTAGATGATGGCTTTTCTAAATCCAAGCTAGTTCTTGCCAGTATTGGATTGGCAGTAACATTCGCCGCTTAACAGTACCATGGACATCCTAGCACTGGCTAATGGTTGATGGTTCCAGTTAGGACTATCTCTGCCCAGCTAAGTTCAGGATCAGGACCATGAGATGAAGAGTGAAGCTACATGCTCGCTTGCTTGTAGCTCAGTTCAGACCATGGGCTGTAAACAAAGATCGTACAGCTGCTCCAGATTAGTTCATTTTCTAGTGTAGTCACTTTTGCGGTTGAAGTTAACTGTGTGCTCCCTTATTCTGATAAATGTTTGGTTATATGAAGAAGTTCACTTGGTTGATTCAGACAATTCTCTTTGGGTAACACAGACGTGCACTTCGTCTCACATAGAAAAACCAATACACTTTTGTGTGGAGGTTTATCCACTTTTGCCTGGATATATATTTTGAAAAGCATGCTCAAAACTCTCCTAGAAATTTGCTTCGGCCATGGGGGGTGTTCATTTTTTCGGTAGTTCACTCAAAGAAAGAAATACAAGAAACCAAAACCGGTTCCAAATCATGAGATTCTGGAAGTTTGGTTTCTTCTGTTTATTAAAGTGTGGGTTTAAATTTGTCGAGAAGTGCACTATGTCGGTAGTTGAAGTTCATTTTTTGTTCTAGGAGTTTATTTGTTTGGCAAGTTAATTTTTGTTTCAAAAATCTGTTGATCTTAGGGTGTGTACTTCGTTTCTCACTAAGATTTCATTTCCTTTTATAGGTGAGTTTATTTTTCCACGAAGATCATTTTATTAGGCGAATTCTGGCAGTGAACTTGTGTATTTCGGGTAGTATATTTGTGTATTTTGGAGAGTTCTTAATCTTTTGTTTCGGGGAAGTTCTATTAGTACATATGTGATGTCCATTTTTTGTGGAAAAAAGTTTGGAAGTTCACCTCAATTTCTTTTGGAAGCTCACTTGTTAAAATTACATGTGCGGGGATGCATCTGAACTGAGAGTAGCCACTGATGCAGAGTAGCTGTTGAGGTAATATTTTTCATATTTTTCTATCACCAAGTTTAATGTAGTTCAGACTATTCAAATTAGCAAGTTCACTTAGTATTTCCTGGGATTTCATTGCAAGTTCACATGTACTATGATCAGGAAGTAGACATCGAACTGCGCCTGGTAGGCTCGTTTTGATGTGTTCACTTGGGTACAGCTGAGCAAAGTTCACGTTTTATTTGACTATCTAGTTCTTCATAGCAAGTTTGTTCTTATTGGCCCTGTTTAAAGCATAATGACTTACAGTCTTACATTTTGAACAATTTATCCTATTCTTATTAATTATTGGTAGGTTACCATGACCACTATGCCATCTCGATCAAGTAGTAGTGATGCAGTTCACTGTTAGCCATGGTGTGGTTCAGTTTGTTGTTGTTTGTCACAAGTAAGCTGCCTCCTCTGAACTCCTATATATTTGCAACAATTTTGGCCAGCAGGCATCTTGGGGGCTTTGGGAACGCCAAGATGGTATGGCTCTGCTGCAAGAGGCTCGTGTATACCAATAACCAGGGGGTGGTCGTCAATGGTGTCTGCTCAAACTTCCTCTGTATGTACAAGACAACGTCAAGTCGGACACATCGCAGCTGCCGCAGTTCAGATATGATGTTGGACCAGTTCAGAAGGTGTGTATGATCTTTTAAAAAACCATATGACTCGTTCCTCTGTTGCTTCTTGATCCATGTATATGCTTTAACTCTTTCCTTATCTTGATGCACTACTAGTACTTGCTATCCAGTGAGAATCATTTGATCAAAAAGATAATGTTGCCAGCTTGTATGTAGTGTTCCCTATTATTTTCAGTTCTAGTTTTCTTTGGATCTGGAGTTAATTCATGTTAGCCTGTCCAAGTGGGTTGGATTATACTCCCTCCGTTCCTTTCTATAGTGCCCATTGTTTTTTGGCACGGAAATTAGCGCAAGCAAATTTATTGACACAAAACCCCCCAGCGCTATTTGAGAGAAAAAAAGGAAACTGGAAACAGATCGGAGACGTGATCTGCTCCCTACGCGCGGCCTACTCCTTCCTAATCTCACGTCCAGATTTTCTCTACGTGATTGCATACCAGATTTTCTCAACGTGAACAGATTCGTTCCAGATTTTCTGGACGGAAACAAATCGGTGGAAGGGGTTATTTGCAAAAAAACACAGCTTTCCTCTTATATTCTGAAACAATTGCGAAAAAACAATAGGCATTATAGAAAGAAACGGAGGGAGTAGTTTCTTATTTGTTCCTTAACTATTCTAATCAAAGGACAAAAATAGAAGAAATTATTTGAGTCTTGCAACTGTCTTGATTGCTTAGACAGATCACAAACTAGTTTTGCAAATGCTCAATAGAATGTATATATTTAAAGTCAGAATGTTTTCTGCTAAAAATAAGTTTTCCTTGTCTGCTAAACTGGATTATTTGTTCTCGAAAGTATGTTACTTTCAATGTAAGACAAGTTCACTCCTCAGTCTAAAACAGTTCACTACATTCGAAAAAATGAAAAAAAGAAATTCCCTAGTGAAAAGGCCGTCAAGAAAATGCTTGACCCGGAGTCCACTTGTAATGTCTCTGAAGTTCACTTGTTCACTTCTTAATGCTCAGAAATTCATTTAATTTTTGTGCATTCAATTTTTGGTGGCGAAAACAGTTCGCATTTACTTGTACATTATTTATCTAGTGATTTGTACAAATGCAGAAATAAAAGAAATTTAATCTTTGTCTCTACTCTCAAAATTATACTATTGATGAGTTGCAGGTTTGGGATTTCATGCCGACAATAAAAAGACTCTCAAGATCTTGTACAGCTCCTCTCATGCTACGTGTAAAAGGTTACAGGGAATTACTGTAGTGCGCGGAGCAGCAGTCCACCCGTCCGCTATGACGCAGCGCGGCAGTTGAGTCATCCACTGGAGGTTGTGCCTGCAATTTCTAATTTTCTGCTGCTGGCTTGTTTTGATGTTTGAATATACTCTCTTAGTATAATTTCTGCTGCGAAGCTTGTCTGGCTAATTTCTTCCTGATGCACAGTACACATTATTTGTAATTCGGTAGCCTTTTATTTTTGAGGAGTATATTCGGAAGTTCACATCATTTTCTTCTAGGAGTTAGCATCGTCCATTTTTACTTTGTCTCGTGGATTCTTTTTGATTTGTTAGGGAGTTTATGAAAGTTCCTTTCCATTTGAAGAAAATTAGAAGATAAAAATTGAATTAAACACTACTTAATTGTTGGCACGCTCATTATTTAATGTCCAAAAGTACATGATGCCCTATGTTCATCCAATAAATGAAAAAATTCACTAAAACACAAATATGATGCCCTATGTTCACCCAATACATGAAAAAAAATCGTTAAATGTTTACAATCTGAAATGTTCACTTTGAAAGGCTATGCAAAAATAAGTTTAAAAAACATAGTTGCATATATCATAATTCGTGACTAGAAGTTCACAAATATTTACCGCGAAGTTCACGTGCTTGTCGAGCCAGTTCACATACTTAATTTTTCATGGGCAGTGATACGTCTTAAACGTATCTATAATTTCTTATGTTCCATGCTACTTTATTGATGATATCTACATGTTTTATGCATACTTTATGTCATTATTATGCGTTTTCCGAACTAACCTATTGACGAGATGTCAAGTCGTTTTCGCTGTTTTTGGTTTAAATCCTAGTAAGAAATATTCTTAATTGACGAAATCAACGCCAGGGTCTTATTTTTCCACGAAGCCTCAAGTCCGAAGGGGAAACGGGGCCACGAGGTGGGGACACAGAGGGCCGCGCGGCCCAAGCCCCGGCCGCGCCGCCTAGTGTGTGGCCCCACCAGATTCCACCGACCTTGCCCTTCCGCCTACTTAAAGTCTCCATCGCGAAAATCCTACCACGTTCGACGAAACCAGAGAAAACCTTCCGCCGCCGCCATCGCGGGCCAAGATCCGGGGGACAGAGTCTCTGCCCGCACGCTCGCCGGGACGGGGAAGTGCCCCCGGAAGGCTCCTCCATCGACACCACCGCCATCTTCATCAACGCCGTTGTCTCCCATGAGGAGGAGTAGTTCTCCATCGAGGCTCGGGGCTGTACCGGTAGCTATGTGGTTAATCTCTCTCCTATGTGCTTCAATACAATAATCTCATGAGCTGCCTTACATGATTGAGATTCATATGATGATGCTTGTAATCTAGATGTCATTATGCTAGTCAAGTGGGTTTTACTTATGTGATCTCCGGAGACTCCTTGTCCCACGTGTGTAAAGGTGACAGTGTGTGCATCGTGTGGGTCTCTTAGGCTATATTTCACAGAATACTTATTCACTGTTATGAATGGCATAGTGAAGTGCTTATTTATATCTCTTTATGATTGCAATGTGTTTTGTATCACAATTTATCTATGTGCTACTCTAGTGATGTTATTAAAGTAGTTTATTCCTCCCGCACGTGTAATGGTGACAGTGTGTGCATCGTGTAGTACTTGGTGTAGGCTATGATTGTGATCTCTTGGAGATTATGAAGTTAACTATTGCTATGATAGTATTGATGTGATCTATTCCTCCTTCATAGTGTGATGGTGACGGTGTGCATGCTATGTTAGTACTTGGTTTGGTTATGTTGATCTGTTATGCACTCTAAGGTTATTTAAATATGAACATTGAATATTGTGGAGCTTGTTAACTCCGGCATTGAGGGTTCGTGTAATCCTACGCAGTGGTGTTCATCATCCAACAAGAGGGTGTAGAGTCTAGCATCTATATATTTATTCATTATGTGATCAATGTTGAGAGTGTCCACTAGTGAAAGTATGATCCCTAGGCCTTGTTCCTAAATACGTTATCGCTGCTTGTTTTGTCTCTTGCATGTTTACTTCCCCATATTACTACTATCAATCGCACGCTCAAACAAGCTATTTTTCTGCGCTCGTACATCGCTCATATTCATTCATACCACTTGTATTTCACTATCTCTTCGCCGAACTAGTGCACCTATTAGGTGTGTTGGGGACACAAGAGACTTCTTGCTTTGTGGTTGCAGGTTGCTTGAGAGGGATATCTTTGATCTCTTCCTCCCCGAGTTCGATAAACCTTGGGAGATCCACTTAAGGGAAACTTGCCGCTGTTCTACAAACCTCTGCTCTTGGAGGCCCAACACTGTCTACAAGAATAGAAGCACCTGTAGACATCAAGCACTTTTCGGCGCTGCTGGGGAGGAAAGGTAAAAGGCTCTCATACTTCGGTCCAGTAAAGTACTTTTCTGGCGCCGTTGTGTGTGTGCTTGAAGCTATTTCCTTTAGATCCTGCAATTGCATCTTTTTGTTTCTTGTTTACACTAGTAAGGCATAATGGAAAGCAACAGTGAGCTTTTTAATCTTTTCCCTGAGATAGAATTGTTTGCTGCGAAAATTAAAAAACCTATGGAATCTTATTTGCATGCTAGTAGCAATGTTATTAGTATGAACACCATTGTTGATAATGCTATGGAAGAATTTAAGCTTGGGAGGTCGGTTTTGATGAAAATGATCTCTTTAGTCCTCCGGGTATTGAGGAGAAAGTTTATGTTGATTATGATATGCCTCCTATTTATGATGATTATAATGATAGTGGTCTTTTGGTGCCGCCTACTATGGAGAGTAAATTTTATTATGACTATAATATGCTTCCTACACTTGATGAGAATAATAATGATAGCTACTTTGTTGAATTTGCTCCCACTTTTACTAATAAAATTGATTATGCTTATGTGGAGAGTAATAATTTTATGCATATGAACCATGATAAGAATGTTTTAAGTGATGGGTATATTGTGGATTTCATCAACTATGCTACTGAAAGTTATTATGAGAGAGGGAAACATGGTTATATGCATCTTAATAATATTAAGTTTCCCCTCTTTATGTTGAGAATTTTGAAGTTACTCGTGTTTTATCCTCTTTTTCTTGTCACCTTGTTCTTCATGAATTCATTTGTGTACAAGATTCCTATGCATAGGAAGCATGCTAGGCTTAAATTTGTTTTGAATTTGTCTCTTGATGCTCCTTTTTGCTCCACGAGAGTGGATTTAGTGACCGGGTGTATACGTGAGCACGCGGTCATCACCGTTGGATTCGCTTTAAGATGCTAGCTCACAAACGGAGGCCAAACGGTTCTGTGAACTTTCTATCCATCGCTAGCATGCATGCCTGAGTAGTAACAGCCAAAGTGTCTGGGACCCATTTCGTGTGGAGAGATTAAGAAAAGGAAGATGCTCTACATCATACTTTGCTGTAGCGATTTCTATCTCAGAAATCCGGTGCTCCTCTCTCCAGACCACCACAGAAACCGACGGCAGCTACACTCCGGGACGGGAGGCCGGTCGCAGGCGCCGCGTACGCTCCGGCCGCAGTCGTCGAACGGGTGCGCGAGGAGCCGCCCAGCTGGGAGATGGAGGAACGCGTTCGTCCTCATCCACATCAGCGCGTCGCCGTCCGCCCCACTCCACCACCGGCGGATCGGGTGGCGGCGGTGCTGCCCGTGGCGCGGAATCCAGGCGAGCCCCCGTTGAGCTGGTGCTGCACGGCGAGCTCCGACCTCCGGGCTGAACTGCCCCCGCGATTCCTCTTTCGCGTCGTGCTCCAAATCGAGCGGCCGGGGGGAAGCAGGCGGGGCAGCGGACGAGGCCGTTCTTGTTGCAGTCGGCGCACTCGCGGAACCGCCCGCCGACGCCACTGATCTTCAGGGTGAACTGCTCGTGGCTCCCGCTACATCTTCCGCAGAGCACGAAGCGCACGTCGGGGCAGCGGTCGAAGGGGGCGGGCACGGGCACGACGATGCAGGCGAGCTGGCCGGACTCGTGGAGGCGGCGGACCTCCTTGGCGCTGCCGAGGTGCCGGCCGCCGACGAAGAGCTGGGGCAGGGTCACGTCGGAGCGGGGGATGTCTGGCAGGAGTGCGGCGAGCTCCGGGGCGAAGCTGGCGTCCATGGAGAGGTCGCGCTCATCGACGGCGGCGCGCAGCCCCCGCAGGATGGCGCGCACGGCGCTGCAGTCCTCGGAGGCGATGGAAGACGCGCGGCGACGACGCGCCGGGCTGCGGCGACTAGTGGGCGGCAGGATCCGGGTGGAGCAGGGACAGGACGTCTTTGAGGGAGGGGGCGCCGGCAGCGGCGACGAGCTCGATGGATGGGCATGGGGTGGACCTGGGAGCGCGTCTCTTCACCCAGGAAGGCCACATGGGGGCGGGGTCGCGAGCAACCGAGAACGAAGGAGACGGAACAGTGGAATTTTTTTTGGTTCTTTCCTTTACCTTTTTGTGCTTGTCGGGTTTTGCTTTGCCAGATGCGTGGGGCCGTGGGCTCCATAAAACTGCTGAGACAGATTCCACCAAACGGACAAACGAACGGTGTTATCCACGTGTCACATATTCAGCGCGTGCTCACGTATACACCCGGTTACCAGGCTTCTTTCGTTTGCTCCAAATACTATTTCTTGCGAGTACGTCATTAAAACTGCTAAGCCCATCTTAATGGCTATAAAGAAAGAACTTCTTGGGAGATAACCCATGTGTTTATTTTGCTACAGTACCTTTGTTTTATATTTGTGTCTTGGAAGTTGTTACTACTATAGTAACCTCTCCTTATCATGTTTTTGTGCCAAGTAAAGTCTCTATGGTAAAGTTGATGCTAGATTTGGATTACTGCGGAGAAACAGATTTGCTGTCCGTCACGAATTCGCGCAAAAGTCTCTGTAGGTAACTCAGAAAATCTGCAAATTTACGTGCGTGATCCTCAGATATGTACGCAACTTTCATTAGTTTTGAGTTTTTCCATCTGAGCAAGTTAAGTGCCCCTGGAAAATTCGTCTTTACGGACTGTTCTGTTTTTGACAGATTCTGCCTTTTATTTCGCATTGCCGCTTTTGCTATGTTGAATGAGTTTCTTTGTTCCATTAACTTTCAGAAGTTTTGTGCAATGTCCAGAAGTGTTAAGAATGATTGTGTCACCTCTGAACATGTGAATTTTTGATTGTGCACTAACCCTCTAATGAGTTTGCTTAAATTTTGGTGTGGAAGAAGTTTTCAAGGGTCAAGAGAGGAGGATGATATACTATGATCAAGAAGAGTGAAAAGTCTAAGCTTGGGGATGCCCCCGTGGTTCATCCCTGCATATTTTAAGAAGACTCAAGCATCTAAGCTTGGGGATGCCCAAGGCATCCCCTTCTTCATCGACAAATTATCGGGTTCCTTCTCTTGAAACTATATTTTTATCCCATCACATCTTATGTACTTTACTTGGAGCGTCTGTATGTTTTTATTTTTGTTTTTGTTTGAATAAATGATTGTTTGGGAGAGAGACACGCTCCGCTGGTTCGTATGAACACATGTGTTCTTAGCTTTTAATGTTCATGGCGAAGGTTGAAACCGCTTCGTTAATTGTTATATGGTTGGAAACGGGAAATGCTACATGTAGTAATTGGTAAATGTCCTGATAATGTGATACTTGGCAATTGTTGTGCTCATGTTTAAGCTCTTGCATCATATACTTTGCACCTATTAATGAAGAAATGCATAGAGCTTGCTAAAATTTGGTTTGCATAATTGGTCTCTCAAAGGTCTAGATAATTTCTAGTAAAGAGTTTGAACAACAAGGAAGACGGTGTAGAGTCTTATAATGTTTACAATATGTCTTTTATGTGAGTTTTGCTGCACCGCTTAATACTTGTGTTTGTTTCAAATAACCTTGCTAGCCTAAGCCTTGTATCGAGAGGGAATACTTCTCATGCATCCAAAATCCTTGAGCCAACCACTATGCCATTTGTGTCCACCATACCTACCTACTACATGGTATTTCTCCGCCATTCCAAAGTAAATTGCTTGAGTTCTACCTTTAAACAATTCAAAATTTATCACCTCTGATTTGTGTCAATGTTTTATAGCTCATGAGGAAGTATGTGGTGTTTATCTTTCAATCTTGTGGGCAACTTTCACCAATGGACTAGTGGCTTCATCCGCTTATCCAATAATTTTGCAAAAAGAGCTGGCAATGGGGTTCCCAGCCCCGAATTAATAAAGTTACAAATAGACACTCCTCCATGGTATGTGATTGTTGGACGGCACCCGAAGGATTCGGTTAGCCATGGCTTGAGAAAGCAAATGTGGGGAGGAGTGTCATCTAAATAAAACTAAAATAAAAAGGCACTCCTTCATGGTATGAGATTGTTGGCGGGCACCCGAGGATTCGGTTAGCCATGGTTTGTGAAAGAAAGGTTGGAAGGAGTGCCACACAAAAATAAAAATAAAATGGGAGCCGCTCTTTGAAGGTTTGTCTGGCAAGGGGGTTAGAGTGCCCACTACCATTCGTTGACAACAACAAACACCTCTCAAAACTTTACTTTTATACTCTCTTGATGTTTTCAAAATCAAAGCTCTAGCACAAATATAGCAATCAATGCTTCCTTCTGCGAAGGGCCATTCTTTTACTTTTATGTTGAGTCAGTTCACCTATTTCTCTCCACCTCAAGAAGCAAACACTTGTGTGAACTGTGCATTGATTCCTACATACTTGCATATTGCACTTGTTATATTACTTTACATTGACAATATCCATGAGATATACATGTTATAAGTTGAAAGCAACCACTGAAACTTAATCTTCCTTTGTGTTGTTTCAATACCTTTTACTTTGAATTATTGCTTTATGAGTTAACTCTTATGCAAGTCTTATTGATGCTTGTCTTGAAGTACTATTCATGAAAAGTCTTTGCTTTATGATTCATTTGTTTACTCATGTCATTACCATTGTTTTGTCGCTGCATTCATCTCATATGCTTACAATAGTATGATCAAGGTTATGATGGCATGTCACTTAAGAAATTATTATTGTTATCGTTTACCTACTCGAGGGCGAGTAGGAACTAAGCTTGGGGATGCTTGATACGTCTCAAACGTATCTATAATTTCTTATGTTCCATGCTACTTTATTGATGATATCTACATGTTTTATGCATACTTTATGTCATTATTATGCGTTTTTCCTAACTAACCTATTGACGAGATTAAGTGCCGTTCTCGCTGTTTTTGGTTTCAGAAATCCTAGTAAGGAAATATTCTCGGAATTGGACGAAATCAACGCCCGGGTCTTATTTTTCCACGAAGCTTAAGTCCGAAGGGGAACGGTGGGGCCACGAGTGGGGACACGGTAGGGCGGCGCGGCCAAGCCTGGCCGCGCGGCCAGTGTGTGGCCCCACCAGACTCCACCGACCTTGCCCTTCCGCCTACTTAAAGTCTCCGTCGCGAAAACCCTACCACGTTCGACGAAACCCGAGAAAACCTTCCAGAGCCGCCGCCATCGCGAAGCCAAGATCGGGGACAGAGTCTCGTTCCGGCACGCCGCCGGACGGAAGTGCCCGGAAGGCTCCTCCATCAACACCACCGCCATCTTCATCAACGCTGATGTCTCCCATGAGGAGGGAGTAGTTCTCCATCGAGGCTCGGGGCGTACCGGTAGCTATGTGGTTAATCTCTCTCCTATGTGCTTCAATACAATAATCTCATGAGCTGCCTTACATGATTGAGATTCATATGATGATGCTTGTAATCTAGATGTCATTATGCTAGTCAAGTGGGTTTTACTTATGTGATCTCCGGAGACTCCTTGTCCCACGTGTGTAAAGGTGACAGTGTGTGCACCGTGTGGGTCTCTTAGGCTATATTTCACAGAATACTTATTCACTTATGAATGGCATAGTGAAGTGCTTATTTATATCTCTTTATGATTGCAATGTGTTTTGTATCACAATTTATCTATGTGCTACTCTAGTGATGTTATTAAAGTAGTTTATTCCTCCTGCACGGTGTAATGGTGACAGTGTGTGCATCGTGTAGTACTTGGCGTAGGCTATGATTGTGATCTCTTGTAGATTATGAAGTTAACTATTGCTATGATAGTATTGATGTGATCTATTCCTCCTTCATAGTGTGATGGTGACAGTGTGCATGCTATGTTAGTACTTGGTTTGGTTATGTTGATCTTTATGCACTCTAAGGTTATTTAAATATGAACATTGAATATTGTGGAGCTTGTTAACTCCGGCATTGAGGGTTCGTGTAATCCTACACAGTTAGTGGTGTTCATCATCCAACAAGAGGGTGTAGAGTCTAGCATCTATCTATTTATTCTGTTATGTGATCAATGTTGAGAGTGTCCACTAGTGAAACTATGATCCCTAGGCCTTGTTCCTAAATACTTTTATCGCTGCTTGTTTACTGTTCTACTGCATGTTTACTTCCTGCAATATTACTACTATCAACTGCACGCTAGTTATTTTCTGGCGCCGTACTACTGCTCATATTCATTCATACCACTTGTATTTCACTATCTCTTCGCGAACTAGTGCACCTATTAGGTGTGTTGGGGACACAAGAGACTTCTTGCTTTGTGGTTGGGGTTGCTTGAGAGGGATATCTTTGACCTCTTCCTCCCTGAGTTCGATAAACCTTGGGTGATCCACTTAAGGGAAACTTGCTGTTGTTCTACAAACCTCTGCTCTTGGAGGCCCAACACTGTCTACAAGAATAGAAGCACCCGTAGACATCAGGCAGAAATCTTAGGTATTAAATTCATCCATGCGGATCATATATTTCTGTATTTGACACCAATATGAGCCGAGTTTCACTCTAACATTTCGTCCCGCCACACCTGACTATCGAAGGCGTGTTAATTTCAAACCGTTGGCATGCTGACAACCATCACTTTTTTTAGTATATATAAAATTACTTTCAAATAGTTAATAATTTGGAGAAGTGTTAAGCACGAAAAAGTTGCGCATTTTCTACACGTTTCTAACGCTATATCACACACATCTATCAGGCTAACGGTTTCAAAAATGTGCCCCAAAACAGTACCAAATTTGGAGAAGTTTGCGAAAACAAATTTGAGTATTTTTAAAACTGCTCTTAAAACGTGAATAATTTGGAAAAACAATCTGAACGAAAAAAGATGCGCTATTTTCTTACCTTTCCAACGGAATATCGCATGCATCAATCCGGCAAACAGTTTAAATATGGCAGCCAAAAAACTTTACGGAAACCGTGAATTCCGCGAAATTGTTTTTAGTATTTTTGAAATTATTTGTAAACCGTAAAGAATTTGGGAAAACTTTCTGAATAAAAAAGTTGCGAAATTTTCATATCTTTCCAACGGTATATCATATGCATCATTCGGATAAAGGCATTAAAATCAGCCTCAAAACCCTGTCCGCCAAAACATGACATTCTAGTGTTCCGCCGGGAAGTTCACTTTCGTGCAGCAGGAAGTTCGGAAGGGGTTCGAGAAGTTTACTTTCGCCGACTTCGGAAGTTTAGAATGCTGCTGCATAACTAAACATGAATAATCGGAAGTTCACTTCGAAGGCAATAGAAGTTCACATTATTTTTGGAAGTTTACTTCGAACAAAAGACAAATACAACTCGAAAGTTCAATTCGAAAAGGTGGAAGTTCGCAGTATTTTCAGAAGTTCACTTGCCACCATCAGGAAGTTCACTTACCTCCGTACGGAAATTCACTCCCCGTATAGAAGTTCATATTTGAAACGGAAGTTCACTCCTTACAACGTTGAGGTCCGCCTGAAAGTTCAAATGCATATAAGGGGGAGTTTAGATCTGTGTCCAGAGAAGTTCAGATGCGATGGAAGTTCACTATATTTTCTGAAGTTCACTTCAAACTGATGGAAATTCGCGATTTTTTTTAGAAGTTCACTTGCCACCACTCGGAGAGTTCACTTACCTCTGTACGGAAATTCACTCCCCATATAGAGGTTCATATTTGAAATGGAAGTTCACACCTTACAACGTTGAGGTCCGTTTGGAAGTTTAGATGCAGGATAAAGGGGAGTTCAGATGTGTGTCCAAAGAAGTTCAGATGCGACGGAAGTTCGCTATATTTTCTGAAGTTCACTTCGAACTGGACTAAAGTTTCGGAAGTTCGACCTGTACAACATTGAAGTCTGTCGGGAAGTTCAGATTCATGGAAGAAGAAGTTCACATCCACAGAAGTTCGCTATAATTTTATTACATGCCTGAAACTTTTATACCGCGATCGGAAGTTCACTAACAGATATAAGGAAGTTCACTTCTATATTCGAGCACCTCATGCACTCTGTTTTTCTGGACGGAAATCATACGCATAGAAATCGTCCGTACAACCACCGATTGCACAAATCGACCAACTCAACGTACAATTAGCACTAATATAACTCTACTAATACTCCAACATATCGCAATGCCACACCTAATCAATCTAGATGAGCCAATTTCAAAATGTTCTTGTGTCGGTGTTATCTTCACTTTTATGTATTTCTGAAATTAAACTAAAACCATTTAGAATTTGGAAAAACATTCAACATGAAAAAGATTCGCCTAATCAATATCTTTTCAACGCAATATCATTTGGAACATTCCGATAAGTGGTTCAGAAATAAGCCCCAAAAACAGTTCGAAAAACCAAGAAGTTCGAAAAACGTAATCTCGTATTTTCAAATCTGCTCTTAAACTATAAAGAATTTAGAAATGTGTTTTTCATGAAAAAGGTGCGCCTAGTCAGTACCTTTCCAACGGCATATCATACGCATCATTCCGATAAACGGTTTGAAAACTGGAACCCCAAAACTGTACAAAAATAGAGAAATCCGCGAAAACGTTGTTTTGTATATTTCAAATTAGTTTTAATCAATGTAGAATTTGGAAAAACAATGAAAACGAAAAAGTTGCGAAATTTCCGTGCGAATCCAACGGTATATTATACGCATCAATCCGATAAGCGGTTTAAAAATCATCATGAAAATACTGTCCGCACGAACAGGCAATTCTGGTATTCCGTCGAGAAGTTCACTAGCAAACACCCGGAAGTTCACAAGTAGTTCGAGAATAGTTATTCTCGAACCGGTTCGAGAATAGCAGACCTATATATATGAGCCTTTAGTCCCGGTTGGTAATACAAACCGGAACTAAAAGTGCTCGGGCCCTGACGCGCTCTGGTGCAAGACCTTTAGTACCAGTTGGTATTACCAATTGGGACTAAAGGACCGTAAGGAACTGGAACTAGAGGGTGATGTCGCCCCGATTCATTTTTAAACTGGCACTAAAGCTCCTAGGGACTTTGGACGAAAGCTCTGTTTTCTACTAGTGTATACAACCACTGGTAATGTACACCAGTGACGGATATTTCAAACGTTTCGGGTACAACGCAACGCTGACGAAAAGATCTATTTTCGACCGTCTCTAGTAGTTGCTCATCCGGCGACTGGGGCGCGACATCGATATTCCGGTGGCGAGCTTAAGAGCAATTTTCACTTCGATCTTGTGAGAATAACCAAGAAGAGACGGCATGAACAGTAATGTGTTGGTGGCGTCTCTACATCACAAGAGGCCTTCGATTCTATTATTCTGTGACAGACATCCTTCCATACAAACTGTCGGTTATACCTTACCACTGATTGTCCAGTTATAAGTTGTTTGTCAATGGTACTTCACCGCTGAAGGCTGAATTTTATCTCAGCGTGTCATTAATTGATTAGTAGTGACGAAAAATGTTTTTCCTAATTGTCTCTGATAGTGTAATCTATGACGGACATCCGAATCCTGTCCTTCACTCTTTTTTCTAAGCAATGGCGTTTAAATTTTCTCTAAACGTTACTGGTTATGATTTTGAAATTAAAAAATAATCATGTATTTTCCATTTAAATACATTCTAGGGTGGGGTATGTACAAGAGCAGATGTGTATACTCCCTCCATTACTTGTTATAAGACGTTTTAAGCTTGCTAAAACGTATTATAACAAGGAACATATGGAGTGCTTTTGGCGCATCTGCTTTGGTACATACTAAAATTTATGAAAAACAGATGAAATATAAATTTTCAACATAACTGGTTATATCCATAAGTTCACTTTGTAGCTCAACAATGGTCCTCATTTTCATGTGGAAAATTGTTCAACATCCAAAGAAGGAAAAAAAGGAAAATTTTAAGCACCACAACTTGAAATTGATCCTTTCTATCTCCACCCGTGTGAGGAGCTTTCACGTAGAGGAGGCTCGTAATATTTTATCTGCAGTTAACGAGATACATGTTTGAGAAGAACTATCATACATGTAGAGCATACATTCAGACATTTTAATGTTAACAAGAGAACAAGCTAACCAAAGAGGATATAACTATATAAGCATCATAACAATGCAATATATTTTATAGTAATAAGCACATTGGATAAGTAGTAGGTACTGAAACATTCATATATATTGCAAAGATTTGAGATCCAGCACAACTAATTGGCTAAACAAGTACTATTCTGACAATATTTTTATTCTAGTTTTACGTCCTATGATACATGACTATATATCTATCTTTGATACCACGATGATCTCTTATAATTTATTATGACGACACATCACTTATTTTAATACATGAAATACATGATACTTAATATGATACCCGCATTGTGGCCAATCTTAGTAGATATGACATCCTTTGTGGCCGATCTAATAGATATATCATCTTAATTAAGTATCACCTATATTAAATTATGGTGCAAGAATCCATACCACAAATTTATCAAAAAAAGGAACATTAATCACATGGACCCTCTTTATTACTAGAACACAATGATTTTCATAATTAAACACATATACCTAAATCAGGCCAGACCCAATAGATCATCATAATTCTAAACAAGTAATCACAATTATATCTTGGCACGCATGATGTGAGGAGACGTGCAATATTTCTCACTGTAACTTTACAATTTAGTTTTGTCACAAGGTAAAGTAGATGAGTGTTTTGCAGTTTAGTTATGATCAATACCTATCAGCATAGTTATTGGCAAACAAAGAGATATGTTCAGCAGTGCAATGTGCCTCGAAGGTGGATCATTAGTCACGCACTTGCACATGAGGAAGTGTATATTATTATTAATAAAATTCAACATAAAGGAAAACATGTTTTTTACAACAAAAAAGCATAAGTAAATATGAAGATTTGATCAATAGGACTAGAACATGATCTTACAAAATCTTCACTGGATTACACCAAATTTGGAATGAAAGGCTACTCTACTTCATAAATGGCTCATTTAGCACTAGGAAATAGCTAGCTACCGAACTTTAAATCAATATGGAATTAGCTCATGGAATTAATGTATCACGTACAAATCAGACAAATGATCATTGATGTGGAAATAGCACAAAGATCATTTTTTTATAAAAAGTAAAGATGATTGAAGATGTTACCTGCACTTATGATATTTTATTCCTATGATATCTTTGGTGGTTAGAAAAATCATATCTTTTGATAAAGCATCAATATACATGATTGTAAATAATTAACGAGCAAAGATAAAATAATTAAAGAGCAAATATACCAAAATAATTACAAAAGATAGATGTTGTCCTCGCATTTACGAGGGCGACCGTGCTAGTTTTCAATAGTAACCAAATCTAGTTGTTTTATTAAATGCATAGTCTGAATAAAGGAGACACCCAACCATGCTGTTGTCTCTCCTACTCTCCTATAAAGAGGTGGATCGGATGTCCATAGAACACTTACTTTATCATAACCTATTCAAACAACTATGCAGTCTACTATTTCAAGGGCGAGAGGCGTGTTGCCTGCAGTCACCATGGTCGCCGCACTCGCGACTATGGCTTTGGCAGCAAGCACGCAAACGGAGAATAGAATATACGTCAACTCAGAGGATGTTGCTTCGGAGGAGAGCCTGCGTGGGCTATACGAGCGCTGGTACAGGCTCTATCGGCCCGGCGGCGACCCCGCCAACAAGGAGAAGCGGTTTGCCATCTTCAAGGCGGAGGTGCGCGCTGTGTATGAGCTAAATCAGGGAGACACACGCGTGAAACATCATCTAAACTGGTTCGAGGACATGACCCAAGGTGAGTACGCCAAATATTTCGCCAACTGCTCCCCCCGTGAGATCCGACCCTTCGGTGATATCTCGGAAATGAACCGTCACCAGCCCAGTCAGTACTACCCCGACAAATTGCCACGCACTGTGGACTGGCGGACCGTGGAGGGTGTTCTCACCAGCGTGAAGAACCAGGGGAATTGCAGCAGCTGCTGGGCTATTTCTGCCGCCGAGGCGATGGAGAGCGTACACTTCCTCAAGAATAAGCAGCGCACCAACCTCTCTGCTCAAGAATTGGTTGACTGCACGCCCAACAGCTATGGTTGTAAAGGTGGCTGGGCTTCCAGGGCCTTCCAACATGTCATCGACAGGCGCGGCATCCATTCCTCGGAGCAGTACCCGTATGTGGGAAAGGCGCAATATTGCGACCCTCCCTCGGTATCTCCCGTCATGTCCATCAAGAAATTTCACTTCGTGCAACCACGTAATGAGAAGATGCTCATGGATGCGGTGGCCCACAATCCTGTCGTGGTCTTGATTGTGGGCGCCGAAACCATGAACTTTAAGCACTATAGTGGCGGCATCTACAGAGGGCCATGCGGCATGGATACAAAGCACGAAGCACTGCTCGTGGGCTACGGCACGACACCAAGTGACGATTCCAACGATCCTGGAGCCGAGTATTGGGTTGTGAAGAACTCGTGGGGGGACTCTTGGGGAGAGAAGGGATACATGCGCCTCGCGCGCGGTCATCAGGATTATGGCGGTCTCTGCGGTATTATGTTGGACCCAATGTACCCATCACATCCGAAAAAGCTGAATCACGCGTATGCTTGATCTCCTAATAATGCATGTCCTCCGTTAATTAGTTCGAATGTTTGTAATCTACCTCCTAATAATATAGTCCCAATTATAGTGGAGTGCTATGATGATCTACTATCTCTTTTGACTAATCCTAAAATTTAAATCACTACTTGGTAAAATATTTATTGCGTTGCACACAATTGTTTCTGTGTGTATATTCTTGCCGAACACGGCAAAGAGTAGATTTGCCGAGAGTCGGTCAAAACACACACTACAAAGAGAAACCGCTCGGCAAAATATTAGAGAACACACAACAAAGACCTCAAAAACATACGGCAAACAATATATATTGAACAAAAAAAGCGCCACATGACAACCGTGGTTGAACGAAACGGTGTCGTGATGATGAGATGGTTTTGTCAAATGTATACACATGGTAAAGGTCATTCCCTTGTGTTTTTTTAGACACTTTCATGATTGGTTGAAATCAAACTCCCACGCATCGGTCCTCATACTCTTTCTCCTCTCTCTTTGTCTATTTTTTTTTTACTCTTCTTACATGGCCTCACTTGCAACCCCCACCTACCATCGTCATATCTTTATAACTGGATTAGGTGTACGCTTTGGCGCACGATCCCGTGAAGCTCATGTCGATTACCAATATGTTAATATGCTTCTTAGTTTTTGCAAAAGAAGGAATCTCATTAGAAGCAGCAAACGCCTATATACAACCAAGGAAACACACTAATCAATAATTTATAAAATACTATAACAATGCCCGCGAGCTGCGGCGGGACTGCGAAAGAGCGAGCAAAATTAATGATCATGTATTCAACACTACTTCCACTTTAATTAATTTGGACATCAGTAGCCTTCAAAATATGAAGAAAAATTTATAGTTTATGAGTTCTGACACAACGATGTCTCACAACACCATAACCCCATGAAAGTGTTCTTCAAAAAATGGACCCACGTGCAGGAGCGGAATTGCGGGAAGATCTAGCAAAATTGATGATCATATATTCAACACTCCTTCCACTTCAACATCACGAAACTAAATTTAAAAAGTTTGTAAATATTAAAAATATATCAAAAAATAATTTTTAAAAAATAGCTCACATCTGCATTGAACTTTTATTTTCAAGTGCAATTGAACTGCTTTCAAAAGAAAAAATGAACTGCCTCTCAATCTTTTCGGACTGTCATGACTTGAAACATCATCCATCTATATTTGGATCCGCATGATGTTTCTCCTTTTTATTCATTGAAAATTTTGAGATTGCCATTTTCCTTTGGTAAATTCAGGTAAGCTTACAACATCACGTTGGGTCACGGTCGATTTCTTTTCAGAGTAGTAACATTTGTAGCGTATTTGACAGCATCAGTTCAAGTTCCAACTCCAGATAAAAGCGACATTGTCCCACATTCACATCTAATATTTTTTTAAAGTTTCTGCACATTGTTTTTACTGGAAGAAAATTTAGCTGGCAAGCTTGAGATACTGGGATATGGGACATATATTTCTCCTGGCTGTATACAGTGCACTCCAGTACTGCAATTTGGTCAAGTATAAGAAATCTTTTCCTCGGTTTGCCCGGCCATGTGCTGGGATGGATCGAATTAACAGCTCCTTTCACAGTTAATCACCGAATCATCAATCCGCCCTACCAAATCTAATTAGCAAGTGTCCACGCTCAACAATGATTTAAGGGCTGAAATATGCAAGCTTTGTCATAGAAGTCGTGGAAGCTCATTTGCTTGTTGTTATAGCTGGACGAACAGAGGCTGCACTTTTGGCGCAGCAAAGTACCGATGCGCCTTCCTTCTATTGTTTCCGAGACGCTTGCAGAGGCCCGAGTGGCGCAAAGCCCCGCTGTTGTCACGACTTGTGGCAACAGAGATGCAGCGGCCACCCTGGGTGTGCCGCCCTTGTCGGAAGGGCTATTCCAGAGCTTCAGAAAGGCCAAAGAGATCAGGTCACAGGCGCTGTTTGCATCAGCGCGAGTCCGTGACTCCCTGCCGCTGTGCCGCAGCTCGCCGAATTATGCGCCTCTGGCTTCCGGGCTAGTCGATCTGTGATTCCGTGTTGGCTTTTGCTGCTGGCGGAGCTATGCACCGTCGAGGAGATCTGACGAAATTGTTTCGAGTTTCGGTGGCGAACGAAATCCGGCGAGTTTATGAGATCGATTTGTTGGCTTCTGTTGAAATCGTACACATGAGGGGCTATATATGGGCAGTTTTTGCTGAGGAGAGGGAAATAATCCAAAAGAAATAGAGCTTGATTTTGATTTGGCTGGAGAGTTCGGCACGAACTCGTTCTGGTCCTGGAGGTCGAGGGGCGGCGGCTGTTTGAGGAAGAAAGCTATCCAGTTCGTTCGGGGGAAACTCTCATTTGCAAACTAGTTGCATCTGCAACCCATTTTTTTTGTGACACTTCCAAGTTTTCAAAAAATGCAAACTAAAATTCTAGACAAATATTATGTTGTATCTTGTGCATCTGTGAAGTTTCATCAAAAAATATGTCAGAATGTGACCTGTGTAAAAAAAGAGAAGACATACGTAAATAGTGTCACATACAGCGAGCTAGCCGGGTCCTGGAGAATACATCGTGGGAAGCCAACCGGTCCTTCTATAGCGAGCTAGCTAATTGGGCCAGGCCCAGCAGAGACGACGGACAAGACGGACGAACTGTTTTTCACTTATCGGTGGCAGGCTATGTATGCATCGTCATTGCCACCTCACCCCACTCCACGTAGATCTTTACTTCTCTTAGGGTCGGTAATAGGTGAAGCAAAGAAAGATGAATCGTTGGAGGGGAGTCGGGATTCAAAAAACAATTTGTCACTTATATTTATTTATTTAAGAAACACGGCTTCCAAATGTAATATATTCAAACCATCAAAGCACCACGAGCGAGCATTTGGAATTTAAATCTCCTCACTGATAACCACATCACACCGTATATGATGGTTCGTAAAAGCTAAACAAAAGGCTACTCACACAAGTCATATTAACTAACTGAATCTATGCTACTATAGTCCCCTACTTCCAATATCCGCATCTAAGAGAGTTGTTGCCTAGAGTCTGTGAGAGCGAGCAGTGCTTCGGGGTGTCACCCCACACGATGAAAAGCTCCCTGGACGAGCTCATATATGATCCATGTGGCATCAGGCCCCGGTCTCCATGTCGAGCCCATACAATGTGCAAATAAAATACCTCCTAAATAAAATGCAAGGGCAATTAGGATATAAATATACTCGAGGTCAATGTAGTACAAGAATTGGGGGAGTAAGTGTTTGCAGGATGGCGAGATTGGACACTTAAATCAGGCCTGCCGATCTTGTTGCTCTCGCTAGTTGCTGTTTCCCATTCTTTGAATCTGTGCGTTGTCTTGATCGGTACTGACACTATAATCTTGATTGTCTGCAGACACGGTGCCGTTGCCACACATAGGTGATGGTGTAGCCGCCAAGACGGCAGGCCGGAGATCCAGTAACACCAGGGCGCGGTGAGTTGCGAGGCTAATCGTCGCCGGCGCTCACCAAATGTTGTCGTAAGGCTGGCATAAGGACCTGGTTGGCCTTCAGAGGTATATTACATGTACGCGTCCGAGAAGGTCGGAACACGAACTCCTACTGGTCCGCGTACACATACGCTCGTGGTCACCAGGCATAGGCCATAGACCCTCCACGGAAGTGTCCATGTCGCGACGGGGCACAGATCGTCTGCAGTAGAGTTTTTACTGTATCTGTACAGTAGTGAAGTCAATTTACCGTCCGATTGCATCCAACGGTTAGTCCCATATTTCCAGCGGTTTGCACATCTTCTTCCGCTTCTTCCGTCGTGCGTATGAGGCTGCAGTATCTCCACTCCTCCATACTTCTGCTCCTATATCGTGAGTCGATGGACTCTAATCCCATGACATGAGAAAAGGAGTTTCCCGCAACGGCAATGACGCACTCTGCCAAGCCCTCTGCCCTGAGACTCGATTTGATGTGAAGCTGCTCTCCGTCGAACGAGTCAACAATCATTGTCAGACCAAGGCTCGTAGGGATGGTGTTCATGGCGATGGGCACAAGCACGCAGTCTCGACGGCAGAGGCCGACCACAAGTACGTAGTCACCCACGCTCGACAGCGAGACCACTAGCACGCGCATTCAGCACGCTCGGCGGCGGCCGGCCACAAGTAGGCACGCCCGCGGCGTCGCCGTCGTCAAGCTGGCAACAGCCGGTTCGTGCCCCACCGCACGATCGCCGACCTCCCGGCCGGCATCGCGTGCATACGACAGCCGGCCGGTACCGTAGGAACGGCTGTGGATATAGGAGCCCCTTGCTCCGGCGAGCGGGACGCTGAGGTACTACCGGTGACCAGACATCAGCGAGGTCCAGGGGCACTGACCGGGAGCCGCGTCGGCCGGACAGGTCAGAGATGGCTGGCGGTTTGGGTATGAGCGTACATTGCAGGAACTAGGATAGAAGAAGACATTTCAGCCTTTGGATGCAATCCAACGGTAGATTGACAACATTACTGTACTGGTACAGTATCTACAGTACTGCAGACGAGCCGTGCCCGTCGCGACGCGCCTTTTAGGGCGGCGACGGGCTTATCGATGTCTTTCGTTCCCCGACCTGACAACGCGGCACCTGCTCCCCTTCTTCCCTGCATGGATCAAACGAAGGCGCGGCAGATGGCTTCCCAGCGGTGCGGCTCCCTCGACGAGCGGCTCCCCGCCGGCTCTTTTTCCGCTCGCGGCGGTATCTTCTCCTCCCAACGCGCGCGGTTGTTGATTTGCGCTGACTTAGAAGGGGCAATATCACTACCATGCCACCAGCAC
Source organism: Lolium multiflorum (assembly GCA_030979885.1). Lineage (NCBI taxonomy): Eukaryota > Viridiplantae > Streptophyta > Magnoliopsida > Poales > Poaceae > Lolium > Lolium multiflorum. The sequence continues at coordinate 103,305,060 of CM061750.1, read as the reverse complement.
CGGCTTGCTAGGATCAGATTACTGCAGACACCGGCAAAGCTAGAATAGTTTCGCCGTCACCTTGTCTTCCTCCGATACTTAAACCCTGGCGATCTCGACGCGCACGCGGCCTCGGAGGACTGATTGCGGGAGACGCACCTGTACCGACGCCGCATGTTTATCAGGCGTGTCCATTGTCGACGCGCCGGCGAGTGCTGTCTCGCTGGAAACCTAACTAATCGATCCTGCCACACCCTAATTAATCGATCCTTTTGCTAGCTGCTAATTAGGGACGAACAGACAAATATAAATAGAAAGAAACATGATGCCTGGCTAGCTACGCAGTTTTAATTAGAACAGGACTCTGTGTCTGTCAAGGTGGGCTGCGCGTTGGAGTTCTATCAGGTTTCTTAGCGATACTAATGGATTAGAGCGATTGAGGCATGGACGAAACAGCAACGACGGACGAAACAACAAATACGGACCAAACAACGAAAACACTTTTGCTTTTATTATTAGAGAAATAAATACTAGTAAAAATGCATGTGCGTTGCACCGGTAGAAAAAAGAAGTTGTTTCACGAAAAGCAAGCATTTTATCAAATATTTTTTAGATTCATCTAGATAGTTAAAATCAATTTTTGTTAACTGGGCGAAGCGCTATTCTCATCTAAATTCATCTAAAATTTCTGGACCAATAGAAGATAGAAATTGCATAGGTGGAGAATTCATCGAGCACCTAGAATAAAAATGGTACTACCAGCCTTTTTATTAACAGGACAAAAGCGAAGTTTTCATCCAAATCTGCTCATGAAACGCGAACACACACACTTCTGCATGCACACAGATTATTTGTCTCATTATGCATTGAGTGGTGTGCAAACTCGAGAAGATGTATAGTGGAGGTTGATTCAGAACTTATGTCACATGAAACCAGAACAAAGACCCAACTCTGAGCTTAGCTTTTTTTTTTAAAGCTCTAAACTTAGCAACTGCAGTGTGCGGTGTGCAGCTGAGAACTCAGATCTCTATTGCCTTACTCTGAATGAATATAATTGTCTTGAGGGATAAATGCAATGTGAGATTCAAGTATCATGTGTATAAACCTTTGTGAGGTAGATGCATGTATATTAGGGTCTGAGATTAGACTACACATGATTTTTGTTTCTTAAAAAAGAATATATCCTTAAGTAGTCATGACCGGCCTCCGTCTGAGGATTGTGGCCCTAACGCGCTGATGCGCTACGTCAGGCTGTCGAGATGATGTGGGTGATGGAGGGAGGTGGCCTCGTCCATGGAAGAAATTGGGGTCGGGCCCTAGTTGGTGTTGCCTCGACTGACAATTGTGGAGCTAAATCAGTCCATCACGATGGTTTGGGCAGTGGTGCGAGGCGGCCTCAGCCATTGAGAAAATTGGCAGCGGAGTGCATGGTGGCCACGGCAAACGATCAGAGCAGGAGGCCCGCACGGCTGCACCGGCGGTGCTGCTCCTTGAACTCGGCTCGGCTGCCGCATGAGCTATTTCGGATTGGCCGTATGGTTTTGAGTTGGGTTCCATGGCGTTGGGGACCATGGTCGTGATCGATGGTGGCGTCGACCCCAGTATATCGGTATCCATGCTCCAGCATAGACGACAAAGTCTGTCATAGATGATTCTGTGGTTTAGGCATACTAGATGACGAAGTCGTACGTAGACGATTCCAGGGAGACAGGGCACGTACAAAAATCTTGACTTCCGCCGAGATGTACACATTGTCCAAGCCAGCTATCCTATCAATGGATTATCTGGTATACTCATGCACAGCACGCCGAAATTGATTAGAGGCCCATCGGTCTAGCTCGTAGACATAGGTTTTTATACACGCGATGACGTAGCGCAAGAAGTAAAGGAATCGGCTATGGACTCTAGCACTACCTAGCACGCCCGGAAACCAAAACGCACGCACGCAACGACGTATGTGTGGGAAGGAAAAGAAGAACCGAAAAGGAACGATGACAATTGGCAGTAATATGACAATTAGTGGAAGGGCAATTTCGTCCAAAAAATATTGAACCGCAAGAAACCTTATTTTCTTTATTATTAGGTATAGATATAGATATAGATAAAGATATAGATAGTTATAGACTAGGAAACATGCTCGTGCGTTGCAACGGGAGATAAAAAATTTATAGTCACGTGGACGTACAAAATAAGTTTCTTTTATCCCAAGGAGCACGTTTGCAACTCATCAATTCTGCCCTGGCCTCCATGCCACAGCATTTTCTGTGTTCATTGCAACTGCCTATTGGATTGACTAACCAATTGGACAGAATATTGAGACAATACTTGTGGAGGGATAAGGATGGTATGCCTAAACAATCTTTGGCAGCTTGGGATATGGTATGTAAACCTAAACTGAAATGAGGTCTAGGTATTATAAACTTCCAAAAATAGAATGCAGCTTTGTTGATCAAATTCTTAGATAAATTTCATAATAAGAAGGACTTGCCTTGGGTAGACCTGGTGTGGTTTGCACATTATCAGGGAAAGGTGCCTCATGAGGAAAAATTGTGTGGATCCTTTTGGTGGCGTGATGTCATGAAGCAGGTTGATAATTTCAGAGGAGTGGCGCAGCTGTAATTCATGGCAAAGGAGACACTATGTTTTTTTGGTCAGATAATTGGAGACTTGATGGGTCATCTTTGCCAATGAGTTATAGATATTCTAGACTGTTCTCTTATGCATTATTCCCTAATGCTTCTTTGGTGAGGATGTTTCATGAGGAGGATTTGGATTCAATGTTCTATTGGCCACTCTCCACACAAGCACACAGGAACTGGTGGATGTCAAGCAAATTATGCAGTCTAATCCATTGACACAGGAAAATGATCAGTGGGTCTATATTTGGGGTGATCGATATGCTTCTGTCAGTTTCTATAAGCACATCCATGATTATATACAGGTGCTTAATGTATACAAATGGCTTTGGAAATCATGTTGCATTATGAAACATAAGGTGTTTGCTTGGTTGTTGCTGTCGGATAGGTTGAATACAAGAGATTTACTCAAGAGGAGACATTGGAATGTTACTGACGATGAGCACCGTGTTCTCTGTCCAGGAAGAATCTTTGAGGATCTTATACATTTATTTTTTGAATGTAACTTTCAGTGTGAGAATTTGTAACTACTTGCAAATTGAGTGGACTGGAAATGATGATATGCAGCAAGTGTTGGCAGGGGCAAGGAAAAGTTTTTCTCAGCCTTTTTTCATGGAAGTGCTCATTCTGGTTTGTTGGAACATCTGGTTGCTCAGACATGTTGCTCAGACATGGAAGGATATTTAGTGCTGAGGTCTGCTCTTTCACTAGGTGGAAGGGGAAGTTTATTCATGATATCTCTTTGCTACAATATAGGATCAAAGTAAAACATAAGGATAGGCTACTCTCTTGGATTAGGTCTCTACCTTAGAGCCTTTCTCCCCCCCCTGTTCTTTTATCTTTCTTTTGTACATAGCTGTTCTTTTATCTTTCTTTGTACATAACTTTATTTAATTTGGAGTAATAAATTACTGTGGGGCCTTTGCCTCACAGTCTTGGGTTTCAAAAAAAATAAGTTTCTTTTTGGCCATGGCAGTGTGTGAATTAAAACATACAGTCCATGGATGAACTTATATACATTGGTCAATAGTAGTAGAATAGCGATAGTGTGAAATTAAACATGAGCGCACAATAATATCAACAAAAGAATAGTTTATTTAGGCTAAATGTTTAAATTGATAGATATTAACAGGCTTCCATGTTTATTAATGACTTTGCATGCATCCTTATTTCTACTTCTACTTTTTTTTGTAATAATAAGCAAACAAAAAAACCTCGTATATAATGAGTATGGTCTCATATTAACTACTCCCATCGCCGGAAAAACGATGTCACAATTCTATCTAAATTTATGTATATATACATGCTATCTGTGTACATACAAATTTATATTAGTCCAGAGTAAGTACATTATAGAATCTTACGGCGTCTCCGATCATGCATCGCGAATCTTCATGTGCAGATCGAAGTAGGTACAAACCATGGACATGGAGACACACCAATCAGCATAGGCATCTCTAAAGAGCACTAAGCTCCCAGGGTCGGGGGCGCCCCTGGTTGCTTTGCGCGTCGTTTTCACGGGCCCCACCGGCAGGAAAAAATACGGTTGTGCTATGCGCGTACGTGTCCTCGCCCATGTGGGATTGTTTTGACCAGGTCTCGCTCTTTCTTCCCTGTTGAAGGCCAAACCGAACCAGCTCACCTTAGCACCACCGCCACCCGTCGTCGCCGATCTCCTCCGTACCAGGGCGGCGCTGAAGCCCATCTGGGTGCGCTAGGTCGAGGAGGTGAAGCTCAAGGCCTAGGCCGACACCACAGCTGCCGCCACCAAGGCCACCTTCTGCGCCCTCTCCGCATGCGCCCACGCCGACCAGCCGCCCCAGACCCCGACTCCCCGAGCCCTCCTCCTGCCCTGCTAGCCTCCTTCCCCGCCCTTCACGTTGCATGGTCTACGTCGACCTCAACGGCGCGCGCAGCCCGTTCTCCATCTTCTTCAGCGCCACCTCCACCACCACCACATCCCCCTACCCACCGCCTCCGCGTACCCCAACATGGTCACCCAGACCATGCTCAACATGCCCAATTACACAGGTTCCTTAAGCTCGGGCGCCTTCCCCAGCCTGCTCGGCCTTATCCCTGGCTCCTCCACTGGCGCGTCTGGTTGGGTCATCCTGCCTAGCATTGGCGCCTCGCTTCGGGAGTTTTGTCGGGAGCACATCAGCGACAAATGCACAAGGGGGCGGCTGCAGGTTCAGCCACCCATTGTAGCAGCTGGGCATGTAACTCATGGCTGCCCAAACATGAGCACGCTGGGGCACGCTCCCATGCCGCCATCCGCCGCTACCATGGCAGCCGTTCAGGCCATCATGGTTGCCCAAACACTTCAGGCACATGCTGCTAAGGTGCAAGATGATACAAAGGCTCCAGCGCTAGCTCCAGGTAATTCATGCCAATTTTTAACGAATTCACACCATGCACCTAATATGCCCTGGCGGTGTTGAATTGGGATCAAGAGTTGGCTGATGGTCATGTGTTTATCCCCACTGTGCCAAATCAATAATCTAGACATGTTTGGTTGCAAGCCTTTCAATGTTGTTCTTATAAACTTAAGGTGCTTAATTTACATTCAATTCCTCATCATGCCAGCCATGTTTGGTTACAAGATTTTAACATTGTTTTGTAAAACTTTGAGTTAAGAGTGGTTGGAATAAATTTCATGTTTTAGGAACAGAAGATGAAGAGATTTCATCCACTGATCTCAACATTGAACCAATCTCGGTACTTAAATCATTTTCTAATTTTGATGAAGACAAACTTGTTGAACTTGTTGATATGTGACTTCTCCATATATGAGATTTCTTTTCTTGTTAGAAACCAACTTGAGATAGTCATTGATGATGTGAGATGTAGTTCGGACTTTGTGAGTTGTCATGATCTTGGTAATCTTGTGAAGATGGTTCAGGCTGATAGACTCATAATTTTTTTCTTTGGTGTATCGCCTCATTGAGTTGATATCGATGTCACCAGCTGCAGATCACTTGAGAGCGTTAACAATGGATCTGAAAATATATCTTCATCTTTTCTATAGTACCAAATTTTTCTATGCTATTACAAGAGTTTTTAATAGTTTCCGCGCTTACTTTTTGGTCCAGAGCTTGCTCCAATACTGGCTCCGCCTCTGGCCTTAGATGACTACATCATTGTCTGACACTTGTGACTACATATTTTGCTTTTCTGATGTAAGAATAGGCCAAGACGATGGCTTGGGAAGAGAAACACGGCCTGTCCTTCACTTATGATGGTGTTCCTCTTCTAGCTATGTTGGATGATTATGTTATAATGAAGGAAGAAAAGAAGAAGAAAATGCCCAGTGCCTTGATCTTAGTGCCTTGATCTTCTGTGAAAACATGCTCCCAAGTCATATGATTCATATTGAATTTGTTTAATTCTCCACATGGTGTTTTACCCACTCTCTTTAAGTATGGTTCTGTTGCCAGAAAATCTTGCAGGCTTGTTATTTTAATGCTCAAGTGTTTTCCTTGGTTCAGGTTCAGAGCACATGTCCATACTATAGTATAGCAAAAGATACACCGTGCTCCTGCACTTAAAGCTCTTATCGTGTATTTACGAGCAAACTTGTATTTACAAATTATAGTCTCTCTACAGCAAAAGGGTGTTCATTTCAGTAATTAATTCAGAGTTACCTTTTACAGCAACTAGGATTACCTATACTGTTTCTGGAGATGCACGTTCTCTCTGTTAAACTCGTGGCATTTTCAATCTTCATATGACAATCTTTTCGTTATATCATTTATTTTATTGTAAAGAGTTTCACAATATGTGATTTTGCAAAAGGGAAACACTAATATGGGCGTTCTTATTTTACTCCTTTTTATAACTACTTAAGTGGTCCATAAATTATTTTTATGTGTGGTAAAGCTTCAAGCAAGCATGACCTGTCTCACAGTGGATTAGTGGATGTAATCCATGGTAGTGCTATTTTGTACAGGGATATTGCATTTTCATGTCATTTTTCAAAACCCTAGGTCAACATAGATCTAAGAAAGCAGAACAGAATTTATCACATTTCCAGTTTAGGTGCACATATGAATAAGAGAATCAAACTTAGTTATTTTCTCTAGAGCATACAATTATTATGCATGCTTTATAGAATTGAGGAAATTATCTACTATATAATACTAATGGATTTTTAGATTTTTTTATGTGTATGAATGGCACTGTGTAATTTCTCGGACTCTATTAACATGTTTACATTCTTCATTTTTTTATTTGTTCTTTGCAGCTCTCATTGTTATCATTCCAGCCTCCTCTCTACAATGATTCTCTAGAGGTGATGAACTACTTTCCTGCTCCATTATATGGTCTAATCAAGATTTTGATTCAGCTGAGTGTCTTCATTTGTAGGATAAGGTTCATGTGGTTGAGCTAATTTATTTTCAAACCAAACTACAACATGTCTGTCTAAAATTTTCTAACATCATATTTCTCCTGCATTTTGATTGGTCAATATGCTTACAGATCTAAATTCATTTCCCCTTTCATCTTGTTTGGTCTATATACTTTTGATATAAATCCATCATGTGTTGTGAATTCATTCAGCTCAATGTATTGTTGCAGGATAGCATCATGTGCTTGAGATAGTTTTGCTTTCAAACCAAATTGTTGCATGCCTGTCTGAAATAGCGAGGCGATAATGCTCCAGCTCCTCGGATCAATCGGCAAATGCAAAAAAGCCTAGGTGAAGCCCAGTGCACAGATCATGTGAAAAAAAAATACGCCAACAGCGAAAAATGTCGCAGTAACATGGCACATGGTCCTTCTGGTATGACCTGATTCAGAGTTTTTTTTTGAAACGTGACCTAATTCAGAGTTACCTAATTCAGATGAATAATTTGTGCGTGTACGTGCGTCACGTCGAAGCAATTAATTCCATTGTGTATATGCGAGAAAAAAAGCGAAGTACAAAAACAGCGCAACTTGGTCACAGACTCCCGGGGTTTTCTTTTTCTCGGTGGAGTTCAACCTCGCAGACTGCCGGGGTTTTCTTTTTCTCGGTGGAGTTTCCAGATCCAACCGGTAGCTGCAAATTTTAACCCCCTGCGAGAAAAGTTGGTACATCTAAAAGAAATTGAAGGATTTTGAATATGACTTCTGATGTCTACGGGTACTTCTATTCTTGTAGACAGTGTTGGGCCTCCAAGAGCAGAGGTTTGTAGAACAGCAGCAAGGTTTCCCTTAAGTGGATCACCCAAGGTTTATCGAACTCAGGGAGGAAGAGGTCAAAGATATCCCTCTCAAGCAACCCTGCAATCACGATACAAGAAGTCTCTTGTGTCCCCAACACACCTAATACACTTGTCAGATGTATAGATGCACTAGTTCGGCAAAGAGATAGTGAAATACAAGTAGTATGGACGTATATGAGTGGTAATAGCAATATGAATAAAATATGGCAGCGAGTAAACATGCAACCGAACAGTAAGTAAGCGGTGTTTGCAGTATTGGAAACAAGGCATAGGGATCATACTTTCACTAGTGGACACTCTCAACATTGATCGCATAATAAATAATAACTTCTCTCATTTGTGCTACATACACTCTTTTGTTGGATAACAAACACCAGTCGTTGTGTAGGGCTACAAGAGCACCTCAATGCCGGAGTTAACAAGCTCCACAACATTCGACATTCATATTCAAGTAACCTTAGAGCATAATAGATCATTGCAAAATAAACCAAGAACTAACATAGCGCACACACTGTCCACATTACACTATGAAGGAGGAATAGATCACATCAATACTATCATAATGATAATTAACTCCACAATCTACAAGAGATCATGATCATAGCCTATGATACGTCCAAAACGTATCTACTTTCCCGAACACTTTTGCTATTGTTTTGCCTCTAATTTGTGTATTTTGGATACAACTAACACGGACTAACGCTGTTTTCAGAATTGCTCGTGTCTCGTTATTGTGCAGAATCCAACTTTCGGAAAATCCTCGGAATTTATGCGAAAGGCCCTATTTTCCCCAAGGGAAGGAAAGCTGGGGCCCGAGGCCCCCACACACTAGGCCGGCGCGGCCAGGAGGGGCGCGCCGCCTTGTGTGTGGGCGCCTCGGCGGCCCCCGACGCCCTCTCTCGGACTACATATGCCTTCGACCTAAAAACGCGGTTCGACCATACTTCCGGAGACCATCCAGACGCCACCGCCATCGCGAAACTCCGCCTCGGGACCAAACTCCGTTCGGCACTCCGCCGGACGGGAATTGGAGGGGATCTTCACCGCCATCACCACCGACGCCTCTCCATCGACCAGCCATGTTTCCCCCATCCATGTGTGAGTAATTCCCCGCTGTAGGCTGAAGGGGATGGTAGGGATTGGATGAGATTGATCATGTAATAGTCACAAGATTGTTAGGGCATGGTGCCTAGTATCCGTAGATGTTACTTTTATGATATTGTTTCAACTTGTTATGCTTAATGCTTGTCACTAGGGCCCGAGTGCCATGATCTCAGATCTGAACATGTTATTGTTTCATCATGATATGCATTGTTTATTGATCTTACCTGCAAGTTGTATACACACGTTGCTCCGGAACCCGAGGCCCCAAAGTGACAGAAATTGGGACAACCGGAGGGGAAGGCGGTGATGTGAGGATCACATGTGTTCACGGAGTGTTAATGCTTTGCTCCGGTACTCTATTAAAAGGAGTACCTTAATTTCCAGTAGTTTCCCTAGAGGCCCGGCTGCCACCGGCTGGTAGGACAAAAGATATTGTGCAAGTTTCTCATTGCGAGCACGTACGACTATATATGGAACACATGCCTATTGATTGATTAGTACTTGGATACCGCTTTATTATTACCTGCAAATGCCCTACCATGATTGTTACATGAATTCTCTCATCCATGCAACGCCCGTTCATCCATCCCCGTGCTACAGTATTTTAATCCTGCTGTTTATTATAATCACTGCTGTCTTTACCCACTGTTAATTTCACTATTCGTACTTATAAAACTGTTACATAAACTCTTGCGAGCAAGTCTGGTGCAGCTGAATTGACAACTCACTTAAGGCTTACAAGTATTCTTTGTCTCCCCTTGTGTCGAATCAATAAATTGGGTAATACTTCCCTCGAAGACTGCGATCCCCTATACTTGTGGGTCATCAAGACTATTTTCTAGCGCCGTTGGGAGCATAGCTTTATTTGCAAGTTCACTTGGATTGATATTGTTCGCTGCAAATTCTCCATCATGGGTAAACCTCGCGATACTAAAGTCGCCATATTACCATCCACTACAAGAAAAGGTACAACTCTGAGTACCCCGCTGCTCTTGATTCACCATCTGTGATAAGTCAACTTGTTTCACCACCACAAACTTCACGTGTTGGTATTTCTGCTGAATCTGAAAATTCCTCTGATAATTTTGATGATGCTTCTACTGTGCTTGATAATACTGGTTCATTAGGTCCTTTTCTAGATGCTACAATTGCTAGGTCTAGACAAATTGAAAATACTGAAACTCCTAATGAAAATACTGTTACACCTGTTAATTCACCTGAGATTGATGATCTTGATGAAGATTATGTGGAACTTGATGATGATTTTATTGATAAATGCAATGCTACTACTAGTACAAGTAACCTTAAAAAGCTTATTGCACAACATGTTGTTAGATATAAACTGTCTCCTGATCCTAAATTTGCCACATCTCCTATAAACATTAAGGATAAAGATTATGACTTTTCTCTTGATTTATCTCATATATCTATTGTTGAGAAAACACCTTTTTGTGGTACTGAAAAAGAGAGTGCTGTAGAACATATGAATGAGCTTTCCACTTTAAGTAGCTTGTTTTCTGATGATGTTAAGATGCGTACTTATTTTGTTGCTAAGATTTTCCCATTCTCATTAAAGGATGATGCTAAGATTTGGTATAATAATTTGCCTCCTGATTCTATTGATAGTCCAAGTTGTTTTCTTGATGTTTTCTTTCGGAAATACTTTCCCGCTAGTGCTCAACATATGGCTCTGCAGAGAATTTATAGCTTTGATCAAGAAGATGGAGAGAAATTGCCTGAAGCTTGGGCGAGATTTTGCTCTCTTATTAGAGCTCGGCCTGGACATGATTTGGAAAAGCATGATTTACTTGATATATTTTATAGTGGACTAACCATTGAGTCTAGGGCATACCTGGATAGTTGTGCTGATTGTGTTTTCAGGAAAAGAACTCCGGACGAAGCTGAAGAATTATTGGCTAAGATAAGCAAAAATCATGATGATTGGTCTACACCTGAACCAACTCCGACACCTATATTGAAGAAGAGGGGTATGATTGAATTAAATGATGAAGATATGAGGGAAGCCAAGAAATCTCTTATGGAGAAAGGTATTAAATCTGAAGATGTGAAGAATTTACCTCCTATAGAAGACCTATGTAAGATAATTCCCCCTTCATCCACAATCGAGGTACATTCTCTTCAACGCTTTGATAGAGGAGATATTCCATATTCAAAACCTCCTGATCAATGTTTAGATGAATTTGATAATTATATTGTTAAGCAAAATAATTTTAATATGAGAGTAGAGAATCATCTAATGGAAAATTCTCAAGCTATTGGTAAATTGCATGATATTGTGGAGAGAACCTCCAATGATGTTAAGATGCTTGTTAAACATTTTAATATGATTCAAACTCAAATTGATCAACTTACTAAAGTGCAAAATGACTTGTTAAAAAATAATCATGAAGAGAAACAAGTTTATGAAGTAACAACTAGAGGCGGTGTTTCTACCCAGGATCCTCTATATCCTGAAGGGCACCCCAAAAGAATTGAACAAGATTCTCAACGAACTAAAGAAATTAGTAGTCCTTCTAAGAAAAAGAAGAAGAAACATAAAACTGTTGTAGAATCCTCTGAACCTGTTAATGATCCTAATAGTATTTCTATTTCTGATGCTGAAACTGAAAGTGGTAATGAACATGATGAAGATAATGATAAGAATGATGCTCCCGATAAAGAAGAAATTGAAAAAGAACCTGAAAAGCATGCTAAAAATAAAAAGTTTACTAAAGAAGATTTTATTACAAAGAAACATGGTAATGAAAGAGAACCTTGGGTTCAAAAGCAAATGCCTTTTCCTGCTAAGAAACTAAAATCAAAGGAGGAGGAACATTATAATAAATTTTGTGATTGGATGAAACCTTTATTTTTGCAAATCCCTTTGACTGATGCTATTAAATTGCCTCCTTATTCAAAGTATATGAAAGATATTGTCTCTAACAAAAGGAAAATTCCCAATGAGGAGATTTCCACTATGCTCGCTAATTACTCCTTCAATGGTAAGGTTCCAAAGAAGCTGGGAGACCCAGGTATACCGACTATTCCTTGTTCCATCAAGAATAATTATGTTAGAACTGCTCTATGTGATTTGGGAGCAGGAGTTAGTGTAATGCCTTTTTCTCTTTACAAGAGACTTGATTTAGATAAGTTGATACCAACTGATATATCTTTGCAAATGGCTGATAAATCTACTGCTATTCCTGTTGGTGTATGTGAAAATGTTCCTGTTCAAGTTACTCAACATTGCTTGATATTAACTGATTTTGTTGTGTTGGAAATGCCTGAAGATGATAATATGTCCATTATTCTTGGAAGACCCTTTCTTAATACTGCAGGGGCTGTTATTGATTGCAATAAAGGCAAGGTTACTTTCAATGTTGATGACAAGGAACATACTGTCTATTTTCCCAAGAGGATTGATAAAGTATATGGAGTTAATACAATTTTTAATGTGAAAACTATCAAAGTGGGATCCATTGATTGTCCTATATATGAGCCTAAAGAAGAATATCAAACTCTTGTGATTGGATCCATATCAATTCAATATAAGGTAACATGATTGATTTGAGGTTTATTTCTTCTTATGTCATATAAAATTTATTTGGTAGCAAGACTTGATCAACCTTGTTAACAAGTATATTTTAATGCATAAGAGAGCTAAACAACATTTCTTTCTTTCTTTCTCCCTCCATTTGTTTTACTTGCTGTAGCACTTTTTGTTTTGCAATATGCTTTAGTTGTTTAAGATTTTGGAAATCATTTTCCTGCGCAGTAATAATTACTTTAACACCCAGAAATGTGCATTTTTCGAAGTTCTAAAAAATTTACAAAAATTATACTGGTAGTCTTATTTTTCGAAGGGGCACCTGGGAGCACCTGGGATGACCAGTGGGGCACCCGAGGGTGGCACCCCACAGGCCGGCGCGGCCAGCAAGGGGGGCGCGCCACCCTGGTGTGTGGGCCCCTCCTTGCCCCATGATACGTCTCCGACGTATCGATAATTTATTATGTTCCATGCTACATTATTGATGATATCTACATGGTTTATGCACATTATATGTCGTATTTACGCATTTTCCGGCACTAACCTATTAACAAGATGCCGAAGAGCCAGTTGCTGTTTTCTGCTGTTTTTGGTTTCAGAAATCCTAGTAAGGAAATATTCTCGGAATTGGACGAAATCAACGCCCAGGGTCCTATTTTTGCACGAAGCTTCCGAAGACCAAAGGGAAAGGAAGTGGGGCCACGAGGCGCCGCCACAACAGGGCGGCGCGGCCTAGGGCTTGGCCGCGGCCCTGGTGTGTGGGGCCCCGTGTGGCCCCCCGTTGCCCTTCCGCCTACTTAAAGCCTCCGTCGCGAAACCCCCACCGAGAGCCACGATACGAAAACCTTCCGGAGACGCCGCCGCCGCGAATCCCATCTCGGGGGATTCGGGAGATCCGGCACCCCCCGGAGAGGGGATTCATCTCCGGAGGACTCTTCATCGCCATGATCGCCTCCGGAGTGATGAGTGAGTAGTTCACCCTGGACTATGGGTCCATAGCAGTAGCTAGATGGTCGTCTTCTCCTTGTTGTGCTTCATTGTTGGATCTTGTGAGCTGCCTAACATGATCAAGATCATCTATCTGTAATACTATATGTTGTGTTTGTCGGGATCCGATGGATAGAGAATACTATGTTATGGTGATTATCAATCTATTGTTTATGTGTTGTTTATGATCTTGCATGCTCTCCGTTATTAGTAGAGGCTCTGGCCAAGTTTGTACTCTTAACTCCAAGAGGGAGTATTTATGCTCGATAGTGGGTTCATGCCTTCATTGACACCTGGGACAGTGACAGAAAGTTCTAAGGTTGTGATGTGCTGTTGCCACTAGGGATAAAACATTGATTCTATGTCTAAGGATGTAGTTGTCGATTACATTACACACCATACTTAATGCAATTGTCTGTTGCTTTGCAACTTAATACCGGAAGGGGTTCGGATGATAACCTGAAGGTGGACTTTTTAGGCATAGATGCAGTTGGATGGCGGTCTATGTACTTTGTCGTAATGCCCGGATTAAATCTCACTATATTTATCATATCATGTATATGCATTGTTATGCCCTTCTCTATTTGTCAATTGCCCGACTGTAATTTGTTCACCCAACATGCTTTTATCTTATGGGAGAGACACCTCTAGTGAACTGTGGACCCCGGTCCTATTCTTTACATAGCATACAATCTACTGCAATTGTTTTATTTTCTTGCAAACATCTTCCACTCGATACGCTTAATCCTTTGTTACAGCAAGCCGGTGAGATTGACAACCTCACTGTTTCGTTGGGGCAAAGTACTTGGGTTGTGTTGTGCAGGTTCCACGTTGGCGCCGGAATCCCTGTTGTTGCGCCGCATCACATTTCGCCACCATCAACCTTCAACGTGCTTCTTGGCTCCTCCTGGTTCGATTAAACCTTGGTTTCTTTCTGAGGGAAAACTTGCTACTGTGCGCATCATACCTTCCTCTTGGGGTTCCCAACGGACGTGTACATCTACGCATCAAGCTCTTTTTCTGGCGCCGTTGCCGGGGAGATCAAGACACGCTGCAAGGGGAGTCTCCACTTCTCAATCTCTTTACTTTGTTTTTGTCTTGCTTTCTTTTATTTACTACTTTGTTTGCTGCACCTAAACAAAACACACACAAAATAGTTTCTAGTTTTACTTTATTTACTGTCTTGCTCTCTATATCAAAAACACAAAAAAATTAGTTACTTGCATTTACTTTATCTAGTTTGTTTTATTTACTGTTGCTAAAATGAATACCCCTGAAAATACTAAGTTGTGTGACTTCACAAATGCAAATAATAATGATTTCCTATGCACACCTATTGCTCCACCTGCTACTACAGCAGAATTCTTTGAAATTAAACCTGCTTTACTAAATCTTGTCATGAGAGATCAATTTTCTGGTGTTAGTTCTGATGATGCTGCTGCCCATCTTAATAATTTTGTTGAACTATGTGAAATGCAAAAATATAAGGATGTAGATGGTGATATTATTAAATTGAAAGTGTTTCCTTTCTCATTAAGAGGAAGAGCTAAAGATTGGTTGCTATCTTTGCCTAAGAATAGTATTGATTCATGGACTAAATGTAAGGATGCTTTTATTGGTAGATATTATCCTCCCGCTAAAATTATATCTTTGAGAAGTAGCATAATGAATTTTAAGCAATTAGATACTGAACATGTTGCTCAAGCATGGGAGAGAATGAAAACTTTGGTAAAGAATTGCCCAACCCATGGACTGACTACTTGGATGATCATCCAAACCTTCTATGCAGGACTAAATTTTTCTTCGCGGAATTTATTGGATTCAGCTGCTGGAGGTACCTTTATGTCCATCACATTGGGGGCGGCTACAAAACTTCTTGATGATATGATGATAAATTACTCTGAATGGCACACGGAAAGAGCTCCACAAGGTAAGAAGGTAAATTCTGTTGAAGAAACCTCTTCCTTGAGTGATAAGATTGATGTGATTATGTCTATGCTTGTGAATGGTAGATCTAATGTTGATCCAAATAATGTTCCTTTAGCTTCATTGGTTGCTCAAGAAGAAAATGTTGATGTGAATTTCATTAAAAATAATAATTTCAACAACAATGCTTATAGGAACAACTCTGGTAATAACTATAGGCCATATCCTTCTGCTAATGGTAATGGTTATGGTAATTCTTATGGGAATTCTTACAACAATAATAGGAGTGTACCCTCTGGTCTTGAAGCCATGCTTAAAGAATTTATTAGTACACAAACTGCTTTTAACAAATCTGTTGAGGAAAAGCTTGATAAAATTGATACTATTGCTTCTAGAGTTGATAGACTTGCCTCCGATGTTAATCTTTTAAAATTGAAAGTTATGCCTAATAATGATATTGATAATAAGATTACTACTACAGCAAATGCCATCCAAGTTAGAATTAATGAGAATATAAGATTAATGGCTGAATTGCGTGCTAGGTGGGATAGAGAAGAAAATGAAAAACTAGCTAAAGAGAATAATGTAGCTAAAGTTTGGACTATCACCACCACTAGTAATGTTAATGCTTCACATGTTGCTGCACCTCCTACTATCAATGGTAAAATAATTGGTGTTGGCAATGTTTCTACTCCTAGTGCAAAGCGAACAAAACTGCCTGAAATTGCTAAAACTGCTGAAACTGCTTGTGATAAAACTGCTGAAATTTTTTCCAACCTTGGGAACAATGATCCCATTGCTGTAGCTCATAATGATTTAGATTTTGATGATTGCCACATCTCTGAAGTTATAAAGTTCTTACAAAAACTTGCTAAAAGTCCTAATGCTAGTGCTATAAATTTAGCCTTTACAAAACATATTACAAATGCTCTCATAAAAGCTAGAGAAGAGAAACTAAAACTTGAAACTTCTATTCTTAGAAAGTTAGAAGATGGTTGAGAGCCCATCATTAAAATGAAATTCAATGACTTTGAATGTAATGCTTTATATGATCTTGGTGCAAGTATTTCTGTTATGCCTAAAAAGATTTATGATATGCTTGACTTGCCACCATTGAAGAATTGTTATTTGGATGTTAATCTTGCCGATAATGTTAAAAAGAAACCTTTGGGGAAGATTGATAATGTGCGCATTACGGTTAACAATAACCTTGTCCCCGTTGATTTTGTTGTCTTGGATATCGAATGCAATGCATCTTGTCCTATTGTGTTGGGAAGACCTTTTCTTCCTGTTGGTGCTGTTATTGATATGAGGGAAGGTAATATTAAATATCAATTTCCTCTCAAGAAAGGTATGGAACACTTCCCTAGAAAGAGAATGAAGTTGCCTTTTGATTCTATTATTAGAACAAGTTATGATGTTGATGCTTCTACTCTTGATGTTACTTGATTTGCACTTTCTGCTGAAAGGCGTTAAAGAAAAGCGCTTATGGGAGACAACCCATGTTTTTACTACAGTACTTTGTTTTATATTTGAGTCTTGGAAATTGTTTACTACTGTAGCAACCTCTCCTTATCATGTTTTTGTGCCAAGTAAAGTTTCTATGTCAAAGTTGATGTTATATTTGGGATCGCTGCGCAGAAACAGCATTGCTGTCTGTCACGAATCTGGGCACAGGTCTCTGTAGAAAATTCGAAACATCTGCCAATTTACGAGCGTGATCCTCAGATATGTACGCAACTTTCATTAGTTTTGAGTTTTTCCATTTGAGCAAGTCTGGTGCCATCTTAAAATTCGTCTTTACGGACTGTTCTGTTTTTGACAGATTCTGCCTTTTATTTCGCATTGCCTCTTTTGCTATGTTGGATTTATTTCTTTGATCCATTAATGTCCAGTAGCTTTATGCAATGTCCAGAAGTGTAAAGAATGATTGTGCCACCTCTGAACATGTGAATTATTAATTGTGCACTAACCCTCTAATGAGTTTGCTTGAAGTTTGGTGTGAAGGAAGTTTTCAAGGGTCAAGAGAGGAGAATGATATACTATGATCAAGAGGAGTGAAAGCTCTAAGCTTGGGGATGCCCCGTGGTTCACCCCTGCATATTTTAAGAAGACTCAAGCGTCTAAGCTTGGGGATGCCCAAGGCATCCCCTTCTTCATCGACAACATCATCAGGTTCCTCCCCTGAAACTATATTTTTATTCAGTCACATCTTGTGTTCTTTACTTGGAGCGTCGGTTTGTTTTTGTTTTTGTTTTTGTTTGAATAAAATGGATCCTAGCATTCACTTTGTGGGAGAGAGACACGCTCCGCTGTTGCATATGGACAAATATGTCCTTAGGCTTTACTCATAATGTTCAAGGCAAAGTTTCTTCTTCGTTAAATTGTTATATGGTTGGAATTGGAAAATGCTACATGTAGTAATTCTAAAATGTCTTGGATAATGTGATACTTGGAAATTGTTGTGCTCATGTTTAAGCTCTTGCATCATATACTTTGCACCCATTAATGAAGAAATACATAGAGCTTGCTAAAATTTGATTTGCATATTTGGTCTCTCTAAGGTCTAGATAATATCTAGTATTGAGTTTTGAACAACAAGGAAGACGGTGTAGAGTCTTATAATGTTTACAATATGTCTTTTATGTGAGTTTTGCTGCACCGGTTCATCCTTGAGTTTGCTTCAAATAACCTTGCTAGCCTAAACCTTGTATCGAGAGGGAATACTTCTCATGCATCCAAAATCCTTGAGCCAACTACTATGCCATTTGTGTCCACCATACCTACCTACTACATGGTATTTCTCCGCCATTCCAAAGTAAATTGCTTGAGTGCTACCTTTAAAATTCCATCATTCACCTTTGCAATATATAGCTCATGGGACAAAATAGCCTTAAAAACTATCGTAGTATTGAATATGTACTTATGCACTTTATCTTTTATTAAGTTGCTTGTTGTGCGATAACCATGCTTCTGGGGAACGCCATCAACTATTGTTGAATATCATGTGAGTTGCTATGCATGTCCGTCTTGTCTGAAGGATCTATCACCTTAATGATTGGAGCATGCAAATTGTTAGAGAAGAACATTGGGCCGCTAACTAAAGCCATGAATCATGGTTGAAGTTTCAGTTTTGGACATACATCCTCAATCTCATATGAGAATAATAATCATTGCTACATGCTTATGCATTTAAGAGGAGTCCATTATCTGTTGTCCATGTTGTCCCGGTATGGATGTCTAAGTTGAGAATAATCAAAAGCGAGAAATCCAAAATGCGAGCTTTCTCCTTAGACCTTTGTACAGGCGGCATGGAGGTACCCCTTTGTGACACTTGGTTGAAACATGGCATGCAAAGATCCGGTAGTCCAAGCTAAGTAGGACAATGCGGGCACTATTAGTATACTATGCATGAGGCTTGCAACTTGTAAGATATAATTTACATAACTCATATGCTTTATTACTACCGTTGACAAAATTGTTTCATGTTTTCAAAATAAAAGCTCTAGCACAAATACAGCAATCGATGCTTTCCTCTTTGAAGGACCATTCTTTTACTTTTATTGTTGAGTCAGTTTACCTATCTCCCTCCACCTTAAGAAGCAAACACTTGTGTGAACTGTGCATTGATTCCTACATACTTGCATATTGCACTTGTTATATTACTTTATGTTGACAATATCCATGAAGATATACATGTTATAAGTTGAAAGCAACCGCTGAAACTTAATCTTCCTTTGTGTTGCTTCAACACCTTTACTTTGATTTATTGCTTTATGAGTTAACTCTTATGCAAGACTTATTTATGCTTGTCTTGAAGTACTATTCATGAAAAGTCTTTGCTTTATGATTCAGTTGTTTACTCATGTCATTACCATTGTTTTGATCGCTGCATTCATTACATATGTTTACAAATAGTATGATCAAGATTATGATGGCATGTCACTTCAGAAATTATCTTTGTTATCGTTTTACCTGCTCGGGACGAGCAGAACTAAGCTTGGGGATGCTGATACGTCTCCAACGTATCGATAATTTCTTATGTTCCATGCTACTTTATTGATGATACCTACATGTTTTATGCACATTATATGTCGTATTTACGCATTCTCTGGAACTAACCTATTAACAAGATGAAGCCGATTCTGTTTTTGCTGCTTTTTGGTTTCAGAAATCCTAGTAAGGAAATATTCTCGGAATTGGACGAAATCACCGCCCAGGGTCCTATTTTTGCACGAAGCTTCCGGAAGACCGAAGAGGGAAGGAAGTGGGGCCACGAGCGCGCCGTCACCATAGGGCGGCGTGGCCGGCCCTGGCGCGCGCCGACCTATGGTGTGGGGCCTCGTGTGGCCCCCACGTTGCCCTTCGCCTACTTAAAGGCTCCGTCGCGAAAACCCCAGTCCGAGAGCCACGATACGGAAAACCTTCCAGAGACGCCGCGCCGCGAATCCCATCTCGGGGATTCGGGAGATCGCCTCGGCACCCTGCGGAGAGGGGATTCATCTCCCGGAGGACTCTTCATCGCCATGATCGCCTCCGGAGTGATGAGTGAGTAGTTCACCCTGGACTATGGGTCCATAGCAGTAGCTAGATGGTCGTCTTCTCCTTGTTGTGCTTCATTGTTGGATCTTGTGAGCTGCCTAACATGATCAAGATCATCTATCTGTAATACTATATGTTGTGTTTGTCGGGATCCGATGGATAGAGAATACTATGTTATGGTGATTATCAATCTATTGTTTATGTGTTGTTTATGATCTTGCATGCTCTCCGTTATTAGTAGAGGCTCTGGCCAAGTTTGTACTCTTAACTCCAAGAGGGAGTATTTATGCTCGATAGTGGGTTCATGCCTTCATTGACACCTGGGACAGTGACAGAAAGTTCTAAGGTTGTGATGTGTTGTTGCCACTAGGGATAAAACATTTATTCTATGTCTAAGGATGTAGTTGTCGATTACATTACGCACCATACTTAATGCAATTGTCTGTTGCTTTGCAACTTAATGAAGGGGTTCGGATGATAACTGAAGGTGGACTTTTTAGGCATAGATGCGGTTGGATGGCGGTCTATGTACTTTGTCATAATGCCGGATTAAATCTCACTATATTTATCATATCATGTATATGCATTGTTATGCCCTTCTCTATTTGTCAATTGCCCGATGTAATTTGTTCACCCAACATGCTTTTATCTTATGGGAGAGACACCTCTAGTGAACTGTGGACCCGGTCCTATTCTTTACATAGCATACAATCTCCTTGTTTTTACTGTTTTCTTGCAAACATCTTCCACTCGATACGCTTAATCCTTTGTTACAGCAAGCCGGTGAGATTGACAACCTCACTGTTTCGTTGGGGCAAAGTACTTGTTGTGTTGTGCGGGTTCCACGTTGGCGAGGAATCCTGTTGTTGCGCGCATCACATTTCGCCACCATCAACCTTCAACGTGCTTCTTGGCTCCTCCTGGTTCGATTAAACCTTGGTTTGAGGGAAAACTTGCCACTGTGCGCATCATACCTTCCTCTTGGGGTTCCCAACGGATGTGTACATCTACGCGCATCAGACGCCATCAACTCTTTGTTGAATATCATGTGAGTTGCTATGCATGTCCGTCTTGTCTGAAGTAAGAGAGATCTACCACCTTAATGGTTGGAGCATGCATATTGTTAGAGAAGAACATTGGGCCGCTAACTAAAGCCATGAATCATGGTGGAAGTTTCAGTTTTGGACATATATCCTCAATCTCATATGAGAATAATAATTGTTGTCACATGCTTATGCATTAAAGAGGAGTCCATTATCTGTTGTCCATGTTGTCCCGGTATGGATGTCTAAGTTGAGAATAATCAAAAGCGAGAAATCCAAAATGCGAGCTTTCTCCTTAGACCTTTGTACAGGCGGCATGGAGGTACCCCATTGTGACACTTGGTTAAAACATGTGTATTGCGATGATCCGGTAGTCCAAGCTGATTAGGACAAGGTGCGGGCACTATTAGTATACTATGCATGAGGCTTGCAACTTGTAAGATATAATTTAC
Source organism: Lolium multiflorum (assembly GCA_030979885.1). Lineage (NCBI taxonomy): Eukaryota > Viridiplantae > Streptophyta > Magnoliopsida > Poales > Poaceae > Lolium > Lolium multiflorum. Next base: position 103,283,637 of record CM061750.1, on the reverse strand, counting down.
ATAATACATATGCTTTATTACTACCCTTGACAAAATTGTTTCATGTTTTCAAAATAAAAGCTCTAGCACAAATACAGCAATCGATGCTTTCCTCTTTGAAGGACCTTTCTTTTACTTTTATTGTTGAGTCAGTTTACCTATCTCTCTCCACCTCAAGAAGCAAACACTTGTGTGAACTGTGCATTGATTCCTACATACTTGCATATTGCACTTGTTATATTACCTTACATTGACAATATCCATGAGATATACATGTTATAAGTTGAAAGCAACCGCTGAAACTTAATCTTCTTTGTGTTGCTTCAATACCTCTACTTTGATTTATTGCTTTATGAGTTAACTCTTATGCAAGACTTATTGATGCTTGTCTTGAAGTACTATTCATGAAAAGTCTTTGCTTTATGATTCATTTGTTTACTCATGTCATTACCATTGTTTTGATCGCTGCATTCATTACATATGTTTACAATAGTATGATCAAGATTATGATGGCATGTCACTCCGAAATTATCCTTGTTATCGTTTGCACCTGCTCGGGACGAGCAGAACTAAGCTTGGGGATCTTGACGTCTCGACGATTTCGATGTTCTTATGCTACATTTATTGATGATATCTACATGTTTTATGCACATTATATGTCTTATTTACGCATTTTCGGCACTAACCTATTAACAAGATGCCGAAGAGCAGTTGTTGTTTCTGCTGTTTTTGGTTTTGAAATCCTAGTAAGGAAATATTCTAGGAATTGGACGAAATCAACGCCCAGGATCCTATTTTTGCACGCTCCAGAAGACCGAAGGGAAGGAAGTGGGGCCACGAGGCCGCCACAACAGGCGGCGCGGCCTAAGGCTTGCGCGGCCCAGTGTGTGGGGCCTCGTGTGGCCGCGTTCCTTCCTATAAAGCCTCTGTCACATCCCAAAATTTTCCAAATTTTGGAATGTAAAAAAAATAAAATTTAAGCTCGGTTGGTTGTCTTGATTTAAAGTTTACACTGAAATAAATTTTTTGGTGTTACTTAATACTATTTCCCAAAAATGGAGTTTTCAAAAACATGCCTTGCATTCATAAGCATCATGGCATTCTTGCATTCACTAGGAATTTTTTAAAGCGAGAGAAATTTTAAACCCGAAGTAATGCAAATAAAACCATATAGACCTATGCGCCATTTTCGAAATTTATCAAAATATTTTAAACATGTTTCCAAAATATTCTTCATTGAATAAGGTATCCGCTGATATTTTTGTTTGTATTTTTCTGAGTTAGTTTGAGTCACTTTTGATGTAATATGATTATCAAAACAATTCCAAATTATAATTCAGATAATAATAAAAAAAAAATCCGGCCAGACCAACCCAAGTGAGTCAGCCCAGCCGAAGTCGCACGGCCGAGCGGCCAAAGCCAGCTCAAGGACGCACGACCAGGCAAGCAAAGCTGCTCCTTTCCTCATTTTCTAGTCTTGCTGACGTATGGGCCCTACTGCCATGTCATCATCATCTTCAAGCCTCAGCCAGGAAGAAACGCACGCACGCACCCACGATTATTGTTGACGGTTTCTAGCGTTTCTTCTCTAATTGATTTCTAGAGTTTTAAGCCACCATTTAACGAGCGGTTTGTTCCTACTTAAAGCCCTCTACTCCCTCTTCATTTCCCCTCTGTTTCCTCAAACAATCGTGCCCCCAGGCTGCCTCTATTTCTCGCCGAAGACCACGGTATCTGCCCACCGTGCGAGCTTGTTTCCGACGACCACGAGGTATCCCGCCGCCCCGTTTGGTATCCACTGGATCCTCTTATCCCTGCGCCCCTCCTGATGTCCTCCTTTTATTTTTATACCGCACATGAGCGTCGTCGCCCGAAGATCACCGTCGACATCGCCACTCTGTCCCTGCGTCGCGACCACACGAGGAAGTTAAGGACATCCTCTAGTACATAAACAGATTTCCCGTGTCATGCCGCTCGTCGTCGTCCACTTCGCCGAGCCCACGAACGACCGGAGGAGCACCACCATTTGCACTCGCAACAGCGCCGTCGTCATCTTCGAACAGCACTGCCACCACACGGTAATGGCTTCATGCACGTATGAAACATGTTATTTAGATTACACATAGTCAAATCTATCCCTGTACGTTAGAGCTAAATCTGAGCATCCATATTAGCCCAATTAACTGAACCCTTTTAAGCCTACTTTGCGGCTCACGCGCATGTCTGTAAGCGATCGATCGGTTCACATATTGTGCTAGCTAATTCTCGTACAGAAAGTTTAAAATTCCTTAACAATAGTTCTAGAGCCCCGTTTAAGATGATTTCTCTGCTGTTAAGTTCGTAATTATATTCTCTACAACTTTCGTTTAGGAAGTTTTTTCATCCGAGCAACTTGTTCGGATAACTTTTCGGACACTACTAAAATTCTAACCGCGTACTGTAAAATCCATACCTTGAGTTCTACTTAGCCAAATTCAGTAAATTTAATTTTCCTAGAATCCTTATAAAATATAGAACCCAATAGAACCGTTAGTTTCAAGTTTTGAATTATATAAAATACTCGGATTTCAAATGAGAAATCTAGTATTTTGCCATAACTTTAAATGTATAAACTCTATTTAATTGATTCCTTTGCAAATGGAAGATATCGAACTTCTCTATCCATTAGAACCACTTCCCAAAATATTTAAACCCATTTGCAAGTATTCAAATTCAAATATGAGGATTTGAGTATTGTCACATAGAAATATCTCTATACTCTTTTGGCCACAATTCCATTGTCAAAGTGATCCTTGCTCTCATAACCATCTACCAAAACTATTTATACTTTCTTTTCCATGATTCCAAGATCATACCTATCCCAATTATCCATGCTTTTGTAGCCTATCAATTCATTCCCATATATCTAGATGGTCCATTTCTATGTATTTCACTTTATCCATTCAATCTATGAAATTCATATCTTGCAAGCCTCGCCACATGCCATACCTTATTTCTCATTGATCAATAAAATGGATACACTTTAAAATAAAAATGAAAAACAACTTATTGTTTTCCTTGCTTGATTTTGTTGTTGTTGGAATGTGTGTTTATGTTGTGCTATCTTTTATCTTATAGTTCGTATGGAGAGCGACGTGTTTTATTGAAAGAAAAGAGAACACTCTTCGACTACCAAAAAGGCAAGTGACACACACCAAAAGTCCCAGTTTTAATTCTTGCACTGTAGTGTTTTTATAGTAGACATGTCTAGGGTTTATGCTTTGCTTGCTATTAAATCCTAGTAGTTTAGCTACACCACTCCTAGACTCCCTTAGCCGCCATTAAATTTAGTTGTTACCTGCTATGCCATGGAAAAGGTTTTGATAGAGGTTAAGGAAAAACAACTAAGTTTAATGAATTACCTGGGTGAATGGTGGAGTTATGGAGAGGGTGGCTGTATCAGGGGGCAAGACCCTGGTGCTAGTGCACACTTGCGGAAAGTCACCCAGGCTTAAAGAGATTGTAGACAAACCTTGCTCATTAGCTTTTCGTACAACCACATGCTACTATGGCTCTGGCTTGACAAAGTATGTTGTATGAACCCGGATCCTAGGGGCCAGGTGGTGGTAGAGGGATACTGTAGGTGGAACGGGGCCCTTAGGGAATGGTTCGGGTGATTACACACAGAAGGTCTCGGCCACGGTCTGCACCTGTCCTCTGAGCAAAATGTGCATCGAGGTAGAAGGATTGACCTGGCCATGTGGGTAAAGGTGTACAACCTCTCGAGAGTGTAAAATCTAAGTACTTAGCCGTGTCCCCGGTTATGGACAACTTGAGCGAACTGACAAGTCCTTGTTCGAAGATCTCCTCATCCCAATTTCTTAAATTAAAAATATGATGGGTGAACAAGGGTAGGAGGATTCACCGGGGATTTACCGGTGGTTTCCAGGATTTCTCGGGGTTTACCGACGAAATCCAATATTTAGTAAGACAGAAAATGTTTTGATAAACGATAGGGAAAAATTGGCTTTATGCAAAATGAACCTGAGCTCTACCAGCCAGATGTGCACGTAGGTGTAGGATGCCTTTTGAGTCCACAAAAGTGTCCTTGCCAATACAATTCCAAATGTATTGACCATTCGTGGCTGTAACTTTTCATGTTGCAGATGTTTTGAAAGACGAGTGAGTTACGATGGTTAGGGTTACGAGTCTATCCTCAACATGCTCGCCTGTGGCACATGAAGACGAAGGACTCCATGCTGTCTATGTTTATTCGTTGTGAAACTCTGATGATATGCTAGCCTTGTGCTATGCAATTTGTAATCCTTTATGTAAATTCTGGATCATACGATGTAATAAAGACCTTTGTTTCTTGGTATTACATCTTGTACTGTGTGTGCTAGCGATTGATCCAGGGACTAGCACAGATACGCACAGAGATCGGCACCCTAAAAGGTGAGGTCGCTACAGATGGTATCAGAGCATTGTGTTGACCTTAGGTTCGTGACCCTAGGATTGGATTAGAAATAGGAAGGCCATAGGATGAAAATCTATATAATCCTATCTCTATTAAAAGATGGTTGCTTTGTGAACTTCTAGTATTCTCATCTACTCCATCCTCAAAAATCTTTTTCTCCTTCCTTAGTTGATCTACCCCATGAAAAACATCAAGAAGGGATTACGATGACCAAGACACTGACGTGAACCCGATGCTTCATATGTTATTTTTCAATTCATCATGAGTCACTAAATTGAAAATCAATGAAGAAATTGAAGAAAGCCTCCGATCTAGACTTCACAAGACCCAGAAGCAAGTCGAAGAAGTAAAAGAGGAACTTGAAGCACTCAAGAATAGAACTAGATGAGACCACCAATAGTTTTCTTTTATTGACCAACGGTATCGTAATAACTTATTGATCTTACCAAATTGTGGTATGACCAACTAGATTGTTTGTGTTTGATTAGTTTGCTTGATGATTGTTAGATGTTTGTTGTTTGATGAATTGTCTTGATCTATGTTTGGGTAGGAAAACTCCTTTAGAACCTTTCTATCTATTCTCATCTATATCCAACCCAGCAAGTGTCTTCTTGACAAATCGTAATGAAGACAACCTTAGCCAAACCAAACTTGATGTCCCTATCAAGATGAAGAACCGAGGAGTGTGAGATACGCAAAACCCTAGTTAAGGATCGGTAGAAATGTTTTCAAAACAATTCAATAATGGGGATTGAAACATTGATTCAATTTTCCATGAAAGTTTTTGTCAAACTTGTGAGGTTGTCCAAGTGTTAGAATTCGAGATGCAATAAATCAAATACGGAGTAATGATCTGGGTGCAGGATGGATTGATCACCATTCCTACTACTCTTATTATTCGCTTTCGTAATGTTGACTTTGCGAATCTAGAGAGACATACCTACAAAATAGATTTCGGCGAATAAGCCTAAACCCTAGGGTGGATAAATATTATACCCTTATAGTAGGCAAGTGTTGCCAAATGAAGAACTACAATGAGTTTGAAGGTCCGCCACTATTTGAAGAGTAGTGGAAGGTTGCCAAAGACACCCACAAACAAAAGATGGAAATGTCATGAAGTACTACCATCTTGGTCTTCTGTTTGACCCAAAGAGTGACCCCTTAGTGTCAAAAGTAGTTCAACAGCCAACCCATATGTAGAAACCCAACCATGAGGAAAAGCCTAGTCAAGTCACTGTGAAGATATTTGTTTTCACTATATGTGAATAAACAACCACCTACTGGATATTAACTCCATAGATGTTCCAAAATGTATTCCAAGTCATAATTAGCCTAAACCCGAGACCTAGACTACCCACAGAAGTTTCTTTTAAGGGTGGTAGCCACCCCAACATATCCCAAACCCATCTTTCTTTCTAGCCTTTCTCGAATCTCGAGGACGAGATTCCTTTTAAGGGTGGTAGTCTGTCACATCCCAAAATTTTCCAAATTTTGGAATGCGAAATAAAAATAAAATTTAAGCTCGGTTGGTTGTCTTGATTTAAAGTTTACACTGAAATAAATTTTTTGGTGTTACTTAATACTATTTCCCAAAAATGGAGTTTTCAAAAACATGCCTTGCATTCATAAGCATCATGGCATTCTTGCATTCACTAGGAATTTTTTTTTTTGAACTTTAAAGCGAGAGAAATTTTAAACCCGAAGTAATGCAAATAAAACCATATAGACCTATGCGCCATTTTCGAAATTTATCAAAATATTTTAAACATGTTTCCAAAATATTCTTCATTGAATAAGGTATCCGCTGATATTTTTGTTTGTATTTTTCTGAGTTAGTTTGAGTCACTTTTGATGTAATATGATTATCAAAACAATTCCAAATTATAATTCAGATAATAATAAAAAAAAATCGGCCAGACCAACCCAAGTGAGTCAGCCCAGCCGAAGTCGCACGGCCGAGCGGCCAAAGCCAGCTCAAGGACGCACGACCAGGCAAGCAAGCTGCTCCTTTCCTCATTTTCTAGTCTTGCTGACGTATGGGCCCTACTGCCATGTCATCATCATCTTCAAGCCTCAGCCAGGAAGAAACACGCACCCACGATTATTGTTGACGGTTTCTAGCGTTTCTTCTCTAATTGATTTCTAGAGTTTTAAGCCACCATTTAACGAGCGGTTTGTTCCTACTTAAAGCCCTCTACTCCCTCTTCATTCCCCTCTGTTTCCTCAAACAATCGTGCCCCCAGGCTGCCTCTATTTCTCGCCGAAGACCACGGTATCTGCCCACCGTGCGAGCTTGTTTCCGACGACCACGAGGTATCCCGCCGCCCCGTTTGGTATCCACTGGATCCTCTTATCCCTGCGCCCCTCCTGATGTCCTCCTTTTATTTTTATACCGCACATGAGCGTCGTCGCCCGAAGATCACCGTCGACATCGCCACTCTGTCCCTGCGTCGCGACCACACGAGGAAGTTAAGGACATCCTCTAGTACATAAACAGATTTCCCGTGTCATGCCGCTCGTCGTCGTCCACTTCGCCGAGCCCACGAACGACCGGAGGAGCACCACCATTTGCACTCGCAACAGCGCCGTCGTCATCTTCGAACAGCACTGCCACCACACGGTAATGGCTTCATGCACGTATGAAACATGTTATTTAGATTACACATAGTCAAATCTATCCCTGTACGTTAGAGCTAAATCTGAGCATCCATATTAGCCCAATTAACTGAACCCTTTTAAGCCTACTTTGCGGCTCACGCGCATGTCTGTAAGCGATCGATCGGTTCACATATTGTGCTAGCTAATTCTCGTACAGAAAGTTTAAAATTCCTTAACAATAGTTCTAGAGCCCCGTTTAAGATGATTTCTCTGCTGTTAAGTTCGTAATTATATTCTCTACAACTTTCGTTTAGGTTTTTTCATCCGAGCAACTTGTTCGGATAACTTTTCACTACTAAAATTCTAACCGCGTACTGTAAAATCCATACCTTGAGTTCTACTTAGCCAAATTCAGTAAATTTAATTTTCCTAGAATCCTTATAAAATATAGAACCCAATAGAACCGTTAGTTTCAAGTTTTGAATTATATAAAATACTCGGTTCAAATGAGAAATCTAGTATTTTGCCATAACTTTAAATGTATAAACTCTATTTAATTGATTCCTTTTGCAAATGGAAGATATCGAACTTCTCTATCCATTAGAACCACTTCCCAAAATATTTAAACCCATTTGCAAGTATTCAAATTCAAAAATGATGATTTGAGTATTGTCACATAGAAATATCTCTATACTCTTTTGGCCACAATTCCCATTGTCAAAGTGATCCTTGCTCTCATAACCATCTACCAAAACTATTTATACTTTCTTTTCCATGATTCCAAGATCATACCTATCCCAATTATCCATGCTTTTGTAGCCTATCAATTCATTCCCATATATCTAGATGGTCCATTTCTATGTATTTCACTTTATCCATTCAATCTATGAAATTCATATCTTGCAAGCCTCGCCACATGCCATACCTTATTTCTCATTGATCAATAAAATGGATACACTTTAAAATAAAAATGAAAAACAACTTATTGTTTTCCTTGCTTGATTTTGTTGTTGTTGGAATGTGTGTTTATGTTGTGCTATCTTTTATCTTATAGTTCGTATGGAGAGCGACGTGTTTTATTGAAAGAAAAGAGAACACTCTTCGACTACCAAAAAGGCAAGTGACACACACCAAAAGTCCCAGTTTTAACTCTTGCACTGTAGTGTTTTTATAGTAGACATGTCTAGGGTTTATGCTTTGCTTGCTATTAAATCCTAGTAGTTTAGCTACACCACTCCTAGACTCCCTTAGCCGCCATTAAATTTAGTTGTTACCTGCTATGCCATGGAAAAGGTTTTGATAGAGGTTAAGGAAAAACAACTAAGTTTAATGAATTACCTGGGTGAATGGTGGAGTTATGGAGAGGGTGGCTGTATCAGGGGGCAAGACCCTGGTGCTAGTGCACACTTGCGGAAAGTCACCCAGGCTTAAAGAGATTGTAGACAAACCTTGCTCATTAGCTTTTCGTACAACCACATGCTACTATGGCTCTGGCTTGACAAAGTATGTTGTATGAACCCGGATCCTAGGGGCCAGGTGGTGGTAGAGGGATACTGTAGGTGGAACGGGGCCCTTAGGGAATGGTTCGGGTGATTACACACAGAAGGTCTCGGCCACGGTCTGCACCTGTCCTCTGAGCAAAATGTGCATCGAGGTAGAAGGATTGACCTGGCCATGTGGGTAAAGGTGTACAACCTCTCGAGAGTGTAAAATCTAAGTACTTAGCCGTGTCCCCGGTTATGGACAACTTGAGCGAACTGACAAGTCCTTGTTCGAAGATCTCCTCATCCCAATTTCTTAAATTAAAAATATGATGGGTGAACAAGGGTAGGAGGATTCACCGGGGATTTACCGGTGGTTTCCAGGATTTCTCGGGGTTTACCGACGAAATCCAATATTTAGTAATGACAGAAAATGTTTTGATAAACGATAGGGAAAAATTGGCTTTATGCAAAATGATCCTGAGCTCTACCTGCCAAATGTGCACGTAGGTGTAGGATGCCTTTTGAGTCCACAAAAGTGTCCTTGCCAATACAATTCCAAATGTATTGACCATTCGTGGCTGTAACTTTTCATGTTGCAGATGTTTTGAAAGACGAGTGAGTTACGATGGTTAGGGTTACGAGTCTATCCTCAACATGCTCGCCTGTGGCACATGAAGACGAAGGACTCCATGCTGTCTATGTTTATTCGTTGTGAAACTCTGATGATATGCTAGCCTTGTGCTATGCAATTTGTAATCCTTTATGTAAATTCTGGATCATACGATGTAATAAAGACCTTTGTTTCTTGGTATTACATCTTGTACTGTGTGTGCTAGCGATTGATCCAGGGACTAGCACAGATACGCACAGAGATCGGCACCTAAAAGGTGAGGTCGCTACGGCCTCGTGGCCCGATGCAGAGAGCCACAATACGGAAAACCTTCCCGGAGACGTCGCCGCGAATCCCATCTCGGGGGATTCAGGAGATCGCCTCCGGCACCTGCCGGAGAGGGAATCATCTCCGGAGGACTCTTCATCGCCATGATCGCCTCCGGAGTGATGAGTGAGTAGTTCACCCCTGGACTATGGGTCCATAGCAGTAGCTAGATGGTCGTCTTCTCCTTATGTGCTTCATTGTTGGATCTTGTGAGCTGCCTAACATGATCAAGATCATCTATCTGTAATACTATATGTTGTGTTTGTCGGGATCCGATGGATAGAGAATACTATGTTATGGTGATTATCAATCTACTACTTATGTGTTGTTTATGATCTTGCATGCTCTCCGTTATTAGTAGAGGCTCTGGCCAAGTTTTTGCTTTTAACTCCAAGAGGGAGTATTTATGCTCGATAGTGGGTTCATGCCTCCATTGATATCTGGGACAGTGACAGAAAGTTCTAAGGTTTTGGATGTGATGTTGCCACTAGGGATAAAACATTGATGCTATGTCTAAGGATGTAGTTGTTGATTACATTACGCACCATACTTAATGCAATTGTCTGTTGCTTGCAACTTAATACTGGAAGGGGTTCGGATGATAACCTGAATGTGGACTTTTAGGCATAGATGCATGTTGGATGGCGGTCTATGTACTTTGTCGTAATGCCCGATTAAATCTCACTATATTTATCATATCATGTATATGCATTGTTATGCCCTTTTCTATTTGTCAATTGCCCGACTGTAATTTGTTCACCCAACATGCTTTTATCTTATGGGAGAGACACCTCTAGTGAACTGTGGACCCCGGTCCAATTCTTTACATCGCATACAATCTACTGCAATACTTGTTTTACTGTTTTCTTTGCAAACAATCATCTTCCACACAATATGGTTAATCCTTTGTTACAGCAAGCCGGTGAGATTGACAACCTCACTGTTTCGTTGGGGAAAAGTACTTTGGTTGTGTTGTGCAGGTTCCACGTTGGCGCCGAAATCCACAGTGTTGCGCCGCATCACATTTCGCCACCATCAACCTTCAACGTGCTTCTTGACTCCCTCTTGGTCGATTAAACCTTGGTTTCTTCTTGAAACTTGCCACTCACTACAAGAAAAGTTCGATAGACAACGTCTCAAAATCGTCGCTAAGGGGTATTTTTCGTCGCCTATGGGCCTAACCGACGATATGGGTTCTTTGTGGCTCGTGAGGCAAAGTCCAACGACGATTTTTCGGTCCGTCGCGCTTGGGCGCCCGCCACGGAAAATCGGACCGTTGCGGAAGTGTTTTCGGGGCCCGTTACTGCGACGTCATGCAACACGTGCGACGCCGTTAAGCCCAGTTAACGGCGTTAGCTTGAAACCCGTGGTAGATGGTAGGCCCACACGAGGCCTGCCACGTCTTAAGCGGGCCGGGCCAGATGACATAGTTTGACCGGTCAACTATATAGCTGGGCTGGTCCATTAGTTACGTGGGCCGGGCCTAACCTCTAAGGTTGACTGGTCAAAACTTAAATGGGGCCCATTTAACATGTGGGGTCCACCTTACAACACTGGGCCGGCCCAAGAAGCAAGTGGGCCGGGCCAAAAACACAGGTGGGTCACTTTCCTGTTAAAAGGCCGGCCCATTTAGTGTGTGGGGTCCACCGTATAGCAAATGGGCGGCCCAACAAGCTAGTGGGCGGGCCAAAAACACAGTGGGTCCCACTTTCCAGTTAAAGGGTCGGCCCATTTCGTTTGTGGGGTCCACCATACAGCAAGTGGCCGGCCCAACAAAATAGTGGAAAAACAAACAGTGAGTCCCACTTTCTGTTAAAAGGGGCCCATTTAGTATGTGGGGCCCACCATATAGCAAGTGGCGCCGGCAAGATAGTGGCGGGCCAAAACACAGTGGGTCCACTTTCTAAAGGGCGGCCCAATTAGTATGTGGGGTCCACCATATAGCGGTGGGGCCCAACAAGATAGTGGGCGGGCCAAAAACAGGTGGGTCCCACTTTCCTCTTAAAGGGCCGGCCCATTTACCATGTGGGACCACCATATAGCAAGTGGGCCGGCCCAACAAGATAGTGGGCGGGCCAAAAACACATGTGGGCCCCACTTTCTGTTAAAGGCCGGCCCAACTAGTATGTGGGGTCCACCATACAGCAAGTGGTGGCCCAACAAGATAGTGGGCGGGCCAAAAACGGTGGGTCACTTTCCTCTTAAAGGGCCGGCCCATTTATTATGTGGGGTCCACCAAAAAGCAAATGGGCTGGCCCAACTAATTAGTGGGCCGGCCCGTAGTTGGTGGGGTCCACCTTAAAGCAAGTGGGCCAGCCCAATTAGTGTGTGGGGTCCACCGTAAATCAAATGGGCTGGCCCAAGAAGTAAGTGGGCCAGCCCGTTTAGTTGCTTGTTTATATGCCGGCATAATATGCGCTTTAGGATTTTGCGGGCAGGCACATATGTGATTTCGCTTAATTGGGCCGTTTAAGGGATGGGAATTCGTGATTTTGATACTGAGAATATTTACGCAGCATTGATTTCTGTCGGATAGCCTCACTTACCACAAGCACCAAAGAAAAAATGCGCGAAAGAACTATAAAAACTAACTAAATATTACATCAGCTGCAAGGCATTGAAAAAAATATTACAGAACCCAGAGAAATTGAATGGTAATTAAACCTAGCAATACAATGAAGCGATCCGGCAATCTTTTAAGTTGTCCATGCAGCACCTATATCCGAAACAAAGACATTACAAGTTAAGACAACAACAATGGAAAGGCAAAGACACTACAATATTGTTTGGCAAAGAATTTGGAACTCATCATTTCGTCGTTATAACAAGATCATTGTAATGCGCACAATAAGCAAACAAAGAGTGCATGCCGCATACCAACAGCCAATATAACAGAGCATGTTAGAATGAAACAGCAGACTTACTACTGTCGAGTCCCATGCAAACCAACATGTTCAGGGAGTACAAAATTGGCATGAACAACATAGTAGCAGGCTATAAATTTTGTAACAACGACTGAGCAAGATGAAGTTATGATGGCTACATCTACAGAGCAGGGAATGTAAACCAAAAATAGAAGTTACGATGGCAAAAGCTAAAGAGGAGGGAATGTGAACCAACATGTGCCAAGTGCAATTACTTCACTTTGGCCGTGAACTAAATAATACTCCTGAACTTATAGTGAAGGGGATGCAAATCAAGATGTTTCGGGATATAAACTTGTAATGAGCAACACATGGAGGATAGTTAATGCTGGAGCTTAGGATGGACCAGATACAGAATATAGTGGGATCACCTGTGAACTTGTATAAGAGGGAATGCAAACCAATATGTTCAGCTTTCCATATGTGAGCGTCATGCCAAGTCAGAGAAACAAGTCAATAATGCAGCTTTTGAAGAACATGATGGCACGCAAAATTATTATCTAGTAGTATGACAAGTTTATTTGTACTACAGGCTAGATAGCAGAGTGATAGCATGCCAAACTAAGTCCTTACTTTGTTAGCTTACAATGAACTAGATACAAAACAATGGCATCACCTGTAGTACAGGGAATGCAAGCCAACATGTTCATGGAGTAAAAAATTGGCACAAACAACATAGTAGCAGGCCATAATTTTTGTAACAACGACTGAGCAAGATAAAGTTATGATGGCTAGATCTACAGAGCAGGGAATGTAAACCAAATATAGAAGTTACGATGCCAAAAGCTATAGAGCAGGGAATGCGAACCAACATGTGCAATTACTTAAAATTGGCCATGAACTAAATAATAGCAGGATGTTACTATAATACCTACAGTATAATTTTTGTAACAACGACTGAGCAAGATAGAAGTTATGATGGCTACATCTACAGAGCAGGGAATGCAAACCAAAATGTTCAATCGCTTAAAGTTAGCAATGAAGTAGAAAATAGCAACGTGTTACGGTCATAGCTAGGAATGAACTAAAAGAGCTTCAGACAAACAAGCATCTGAACCCAGAACATGGCGCTAAAACAAGGGACTTACATTAGGAGAAGCACTCTGTGGGAGTCACAGCAGATCTTCCTGGGGTTGATAGATCCGGTGATGAAGTACGCTACATGTGCTACTTGGGGTTGGAGAGACGGCCATTACACTTCATGGTTACTCATCTCATCTGCAAAAACGTAACGGCGCGTCGTTAGCACAAACAGGTTCCCCCAAGATTAAACAAGAACTTGCAGGCAAGCAATAGAAAAGCGACAGTAGAAGAGTTTAGATCATGCACTGCGCCGGTGAAGCAGATCCGGTTCATGCACAGCGGTGTCGGTGAGCAAGATCCGATGCGGTGGACGACGGATCCGGCGAAGCGGCTCCGGCGGGGTGGACGATACCGCAGCTGAAGCGACTGCGGTAGACTGCTGGATGAGCATATGGTTTCGAGGTTCGGCGGGGATGATCCGGTCCGGTTGATGACGGCGTCGATGAAGCGGCTCCGGCAGGCAGCCGGATGACGAGGATCGCGAGGGCTCGGGTAGGCCAGGGAAGTCCGGCGGGGATGTTCCGGTGCGGTGGTCGTGGAGGTGGTAGAGAGAGGGACTTGAGAAGTTCCGGTGGGTGGTCTCAGATGAGAGACTGAAGGAAATGTATTTTTTTTGGGAGGGTTTCCGGGCTAGGGAGGTGGTGATCGAAAAAATGACGGGCAAACCCCTCACCAACCGACTTTGCTGTCATCTCCACAGGGGTAGAATGGGAATTTGGAAGCGTGTGAAATTTTTGTATTTTGTGGGCGGGAAGTTTTGCCGCTATGAGATTTTGAATTTCGCTAAGGTACAAGTATAATGATAAAAAATTGTGACACCGTACTAGTACCTCTGTTCATGGCCGAGTGCAAAATCAAATCATCATCACGTTGAATATAGGTCACTACCATGATCATGATCTATCTTCTTAATCCCATTCAAAAATGCGTTTGAAATATTTCAGGATTGGTGGGAGATTTTGCCGCCCGACAGAGATTAAATTAAACCACACGTTCGACAATTCAAACTTGAGACCTTGGCTATGATACCATTTAAGTTCGAACTGATTCAAAAAAGGCTAGGCAATTAATTTATATAACATCCACAGGAACAACTACCAAGTTGATCCCAACCGCAGATAAATGCATCCACCAACAAAAGTCTGAACGGTGCCTTAATCTAAGGAAACATTTCACAAGACCAATGTACTCACTATGTTAGTGTTCATCTCCAATTATCTATGGCATTTTCTTAGTCTTTGGGAGATTATAACGAACTTGATTGGCCTCGTGCAGTAGGGCATCACATGCTTCTAATCTCGATCTCAACATGTCAACTTTTGTTCTTAGCATAGCTGTTGCAACTCGTTCTACTTGGAGTTGTTCCTCCAAAACTTGAGCAGAGAAAGACTTGGACTTGGGCTTCAAAACCCAGCATTTCGCAGGAAAGAGTTTTTGGTGATATCTTTATCTTTCCCGGGTTTTGCCATCTCAAATTTCATATTAGCCAGACAAGTTTTGAGTTGTGTAAAAAGAAAAGTTATTACAGAGAAAAATGCAGATGGTAGATTTAATGTGTACGAACTACTTTTAATCATACAAGTTGACATGCCTGACTATAATAAGGACCATCTATCTTGCTAGCAGGCATAATTATTAATGGGCTACCATGTACGGGAACCGTATCCTCTAACGTGAAGGAGCTAAGTCAGGAAAAATAAAGAAGCAAAGTCAGGCTTCTGTAGCATAAGTACAAGGTTATGCACTGTCTTTAACTAATAAAGGTGATTACTGTAGATGTTTAAAAACTAAACTAAATTTTATTACACCATAATTTTCTCTGCATGTAATTACTTCAAATGCAAGACACAAGTTTGTATTGTGCAAATTAATTTAAATTATTTGGATTTTAGACATATGGTTTGGGGGAAGGAAAGTTAGAGTACTGTAGCTTCTCTAACTTTTCACCTTCAAGTTAGAGTACTGTAGCTTCTCTAACTTTTCACCCATGTACGTAGTCCTTCCAAGAAACAGCCGTTATTGCATTACGAGCAGAAAACAGTTCACACGTGCGCTCAGATTCAAATTTTCAGCATGCAGTCGATTTATGGTTTAATTGAAGTACACATCAGGATATTATTTCACACAAAATACAGCAGCCACATGGAACATATCTAATTTTAGTACAACAACAAAATTTGCAATTATTACAGACCACGAAATTTTGAACGAAATTTTGAGCAGTAATTAGTTACAGCATTGGCATCAGCAGTCCACTTGACTGAACAACAGAATCAAAGTTTATTTAGACACCTTCAATTCCCAGACACATCACAACTGGCTTACCATGACAAGTGCATAGGAGATTCTTTAGAACATTTTCTGTCAAAGTTTGCCTATTTTTCAATTCATGTATCTCTTGGCGTGTCTTGGCAATTAATTCATCAGCATCTTTGTTTTCCCGCCCAAATATATCAACTGCCTCTTGGAGTGCATCCCCGAAATCTCTTTGTGCCGGATTAAGTTGACCAATAGATACCATGGGCCTATGCGAGCAATATGCACTCTCACTGCTGCTTTGTGAAACATCAATACTTGAGGCATTGGCCCTTGCTTCTGGCATTGTAGCTTTATTTGAAGCCTGAAATTTAGATAAAACAAGTTACAACATCATATGATGCAATAAAAGACCTCCAATTTCAAGAACATCATTGAGCTGATATAACACAACAAGCAATCAAAAATAGAGCCTCGTACATCTATTTCTTCTGGAATGGTTGGTGTACCGGACTCAGTGGACCAATGAGAGCACGTGCCACTGTCACTGTTGCTCTGTGAAATGACCGCAACACTTGATAAATGGGTTGTCCCTACTGACATTACAGCTTTGTTTGCAGGCTGAAACTAAGACAAAACAAGTTAAAATGCAATACAATACAAGGCAAACAAACAGCATTGTTGACATAATTTTGAAAGAACCATGGGCAGATACAACAAAGAAACCAGTTAAGCCACATGCCTCTTAGAACAAACCAAACTAGATCATGGCGATGATGTATACAATGAACCAAGCAACTAGACATCATGTGCCCAATAACGAAGCCAGGTCACTGCACAGAAGAAATCTAGCAAATAGCCAAATACAGTCAAAAGATGTGCATGTTGGATTTGATACTATTAGGAAAATAATGTATGATTGATTTAAGCATGACTCAGATAGTGCCTTCGACATCGCAGAAGGTCAATGCAACAATTAATTGTATGGCTTGTATGAAGTGCCATAACATTTAAATTAAGCATAACGAGGCATTGCTTAATCTGAGAACTGAGTGCTAGCTCAGTGGCAAGGCTTGCGAGTGCGCAGCCAGCCCACCCGGGTTCGAGTCCCAACAGGACCGAATTAAACGGGGTGTTATCTAGCGCGTATAAATTCGCTGCTAGAGAGGTCTCATCATCTATCTCACAACGTATAGACAAGGGAGGGAATCTTCCTACGTTGGTCAACGTTTAGGCAATGCTTAATCTTGAATTCATGATCAAACTCAAACAAAAAAGGGCATATAACAAGTAGCACCATGTGCATCATGTATAATAGATTACTAGAAACTGAATGAAGCAATTGAACATGGAGCGTATTATATAAACAGCCAGATCATTTGAATATGGATATACCACATCATGTCAATGGGACTCAGAAAAACAAAGCTAGACATTTAAACAAGTAATATAACTATTTTTTCACCATGTTTCAAGTAGAATAGGAAGCTAGGTTAGGAATAAAGCAATCATGTTTCAAGTAGAATAGGAAGCTAGGTTAGGAATAAAGCAATAAAAAAACACAAAGTGCATCATTTCAGCTAGGATCATTTCTATCAAACTTCATGCACTAGCCATGGAACAACAGGCAAACTCAATGAAGCAACAGGCAAAAAATTAACATAATAGAATTTCAGGACTTGTATTAACATAGCCAAATCATGTAACTTATACCCAGGCATGCCGGATGCCAGATGGGTCAAAGGCAGTGTGCAATGTTCCATATGGTCATTGTTTATATTTTATTAGATTCCATTAGGCAACTTAGGTAGTGCAACATACAGAAAATGATGCAATTGAACTATGCACAGGAGGTAAATTAACATTCCAAAAAAAACAGGGAACTTACGTGAGCTTTTTTTTGAGTCACACGGACCTCATCGGGTACTTGGACAGAAGAACCTGGTGCCTCACTGTTTCTCCTCTGCATGAAGGAGAGGCCAATTGTAAACAGAAACAGGTCCAAGATATAGAAGTTTGCATTAAGCAATATACAAAAAACAGCAGGTACTTACATGATTATAGGCGAGCTTTACTCTACGTTTATGAGTGTAAGATGTGCCTGCTGCACGTGTAATAATAACAAACAGTTACGAGTCACGGCTTTGCTATAATTAAATTGACACCAAATAGTAGTAGAAGCATTATGACGTGCATAAACATGTAATACAGGATCGCAGAAAGATATCAAACATGATGTAACTAGAGCAGTAGCCTACGGCCAAATAGTGAGAAATTGTAATCGTGTCAATTGTGGACTTGTATAGCCTACCCCAACTTGTTTGGGAATAAAGGCTTTGTTGTTGTTGTTGTTGTTGTCAATCGTGGACATGTAGAGCATTCAACGGCTCATGATTGGTGGCTCATATTTTGTAGAGTTTCAGCGAATGGGTGGGTTAGGTTACTCAGACCACCACACTGTGTATTTATATCATCTGAGTTAGGGTTACAATACTACTGGACATGGGCCTCTATGGGCCTCACACTGGATACAATATTACTACAGCGCTACTACTAAACTCACTCATGGTCCAACACACCCCCTCAAGATGATCATGGGTAAACAACCATGGCCATCTTGCAACAACAACATGACACATATGACAACTACCAGTAATGAACATTCAGCATAACTCCTAGGATACATGACAGCATTGCACTTTCCATCATCTTGTCATCTCGATTCATCTCTTCATCAGCAGCGAAGATATCCAGCTTCAACCATCTGGGATACGCACAACTCCTAACCATACACGTCCTCAACAACCCCGGCTGCCTCACCACACAAGTTCCGCAGAACCATCCACACTCGCCTCAATGTCCTCAGCCTCTCTTCTCCACTCTGCCCGGCCACCTCTTCCGTCTCTCCCACAAACCCCCAGCCAACTCCTGCCTCAACCATCCACTCCTCAAGCACCCATGCCTATCCCCCGGTCAGGCCTCAACCAGTCTCACCTCAGGCACGCATGCCTTTCCCCTGGACATATCCACAACCATCACCATCACCACTAAACCGCAGCCTCATCAACTCCATCACGACTCAACCGCAGCCTCATCAACTCCATCACCACATATCCTCACAGCCTCACATCTCCATTTTCTCCTCACTTCCACTCGGATGGCGCCTCGTCTGCGCGCCCTGGCCAACCTGGCGTACCGCACCTGGCCACATCGACCGGCTCGCGCTGGTCAACGTCCAGCACCAACCTCCGGCTCCGCCCTGCGCTCAAAGGCTCGCCCCACTCCGCACGCCTCCAACTTCTGCCCCTCACACGGATCCAGATCTCTCTGCCACGGATTCACTTCCTCTTCTCTCCTTTCTAAACCAAAACGATCTTCACCCTCTTCTTTCTCCCCGCGCGAGCAGCCGCCGATCTCACACAGCTCACATCGCTGTGTGTGATAGCCGCAACCGACGCAGAGCACCTGATGCGGCCTCCCGCCGCCTGGATTTCTACATCTCAACGGTGGGTTTTGTGATCAAAGGAAGAACTTGTTTGGTACTGTTTGTGGCGGCTAGCAGGAAGGAAACCTAGGCTCTGATACCATGTAGAGTTTCAGCGAATGGGTGGGTTTGGTCACGGAAAAACATACTTATGCGTCGTGTTTAAACCTAAAGGATGAGGTGGTTATCAACGAAAGCACTTGTAAGTTAGAAATATAGCACGAATTCAGAAATACAGTCAGCTGCAATACTCCTAACAGAACAAAACGCGCAGGGATGTCTGGTTACCTATTTCTGGGCGGCGTTTAGACGTGTTCCGCGTTCTTACGGGTGACGTGGAGGTCGGCGAGGGGACTGCTGTTGCGGTGGGTGCCGGGGAAGCAGATCTTGGGGGGTCGGAGAAGGACATGCTGGGCGGTCGATGAAGTGTTCAGCGCGCCGGCCGAACTAGAAGGTCGGTGAAGCAGATGATGTGCAGTGCACGG
Source organism: Lolium multiflorum (assembly GCA_030979885.1). NCBI lineage: Eukaryota > Viridiplantae > Streptophyta > Magnoliopsida > Poales > Poaceae > Lolium > Lolium multiflorum. The sequence goes on along the minus strand of CM061750.1, from coordinate 103,263,951 downwards.
TGGCGTCGGTGTCGGCGAAGCTGGTCAGGTGCGGTGGTCGATAGAGTCGGCGAACGAGATACGGTGCGGTGGACGCCGGAGTAGGTGCGGATAGGGCAGCCTCGGGGTTTGAAGCCGTGGCAGCTTGAACGGCGAAGTGCGGCGGCCGGGAAGATCTGGAGGTAGGCAAGAGGGGCGGTTTCTCTGAGGGCTTGCGGGCGAAACTAGGGCGAAGCTGGGCGATAGAGGAGTAGAAGGGAATTTCGCAGTCCTTCTTTTGAGGAAAAAAATATTCGCAGATCTGAAACTTTGCGGCGCGAGATATTTGGGCGTTGGCGGGGAATTTTACCGCTCGATGATATTAAATTTTGGCTGCAGTAGGTTTTTTTTTAGAGTATGTAATAATAATAAATAGTAGGCCCTACTAGTACTGTACGTCTGTTCAGGAATCCAAGGGGGTAGAGGTAGAGGTATAGATATATAGACAATATAGAGATATAAGAAATGGCGGGGGCTAGCGGAAATGCACTTTGCCTCATAGGAGCATATGCTCCCATTATGTGAATCCATATTTCAAAGTGTCAAAAAATTCTAAACTAAAATTTTACATGTATATCTAGACATTTTATGTTGGTACACAAGTTTTCTCACAAAAAAATTATGTGGCTCCTATAAAAAAGACAAATTTTGATGTTGTAACACGACTACGTACAGTATATTTTTTGCCTTTTTTTACACGCCACACAAAATGTCGTTTTTCCACGAAAACTTGTGAACGAACATATGATGTCACAATGTATACCAAAAAAATTAACATTTATATAATTTTTTTAATCATTTTCTATAATTGGTGCATATGCACGCGTGTGCCAAAACGCCACCTCCGCAGGCTAGGAGTTTCTAAACTTCTTATGGCACATCAAATAAAATGTTGTTCAAACAATAATAATAATGTGCTTATGATTGTTACTCCCTTCCACCATGAATAAAGTCCACATCGGTTTCGTGTCAAACTTTGACTCGAGATTTAGGTACCCACATGATAGTGCTAGTATCATAGCTAGTATCATACACATTGGTCCCACAAAAATGTTGATGTGGCAGCTAATTAAGTAGGAGAGAGGAGATTAGTGTAACATAGGTAGATACTGTATCATAGCGCAAACAACGAGAAAACTTAATGCTAAACAAATCTTGTACACAAATTTGCATTGAGATTCTAAAAAATAATAAATGTAGCATTACTATGATACTACTCCATGATACTACCCACTATAGAAATAGTATGACCAGCCTAATTTTATGACATCCGCAAAATATACCATTGGAAAGTTCATCGAAACAAGCATCCGATGATATAGTTTTGAATGACATGCAACTCATAATTGGCGGGCCCAAGTATTAGTCTAAGTTTGCCTCTGAAAACAAATTGGCATTGTACTCTAGGACAAAGGGAGACTACTCGCAATGGCAATATCATAAGTAGTATCATGCACTACATGCATGCAAAATGTTGATGTGTCATATCAGTTAATGATGAAAGAGACGATAGTGGTATCATAGGTAGATATCGTATCATATCATGTAGAACTAGAAAAATTACTGCCAAACAAATCTTGTACACACTTTTGTATTGAGATTCTACAAATCCCTAAATACATGTAACATATTATACTACTACATGATGATACTATGGACTGTGAAAATAATATCGTACATTAGTATCATATGTATGATACTATTATATGATACTCCCCATTGTGACTAGTCTAATAATAACAATAGTACTCAAATTTGTCTTGTCCCTCGGGTGTTTAGAAGTATATGTTCGGTCCCTCACGTATTTAAGAATTATGTTTGGCCCCTCAACTCTAATGTGGTCAAAATTGAGCACTTGAACACTTAGTTAGGTCTAGCAATGATAAAAACTTGATTGGTCTGTTTATTATTTGTTATGTGGCACGGCGGCAAAGCATTTTGCTAAATCTCAAGCACACATAGTTGGGGTCCATTAGAGGGACTAATTAAATCAAAGTACAATGGATTATAAAAGCAGGTTTTATCATTGATTAGCTTTGCAACGGCCTATCAACTGTAAGTGTTGCATGTGTTCTAAAGAACTATGTTCATCGTCACAGATCAAGAGGAGTACGCAGTGGAGGACGCACAAAACAACCGTAGGCCAGGTGGGCACACCTTACTAATTTTCTTTTTTCCACTTTATATGTGATAATTTTTTACATAATTAATTAACTAAAACATTTTAAAATAGGGTGGGCCATTCAACCCAAACACCATGTTGCGTACGTCGCTGAGGGTAAGGGGTTTCATCTTCGTTCTATGGTATGAGTATGTAATGCGCGTGATACTCATCGAAGACAATATATATAGCAGACATCACATCAGATGAGCCTATGGATAAAAATGGGCCAAATCATATCTACTAGTGCACAAATGAAGTTAAAAATAGGTCAACCTTCATTAAACCGATACTACTTAAAAGACCATTGTTTGACCTAAGTAAGCGTATATATGAGGTCAGTAATACTAGTCACAATGCATAGTATCATATATAAAAGTATGGTGTGTATGATACAATTAATACTACATGTTACTATGTCAACGATGCATGGTATCATGTACTAGTATCATAATCTTCTTATATTAATTGATTTGTAGAATCTCAATGCAGATCTATGTACAAGATTATTTAACATTAAATTTTCTAGTACTACGTGCTATGATACGGTATCTACCTATGATATTATAATCCTCTCTCTCATCTTTAATTGCAGTGCCACATCAGCTTTTTTGCAAGCATGAGATGCATGATAGTGTACTACCTATGATACTCCCATTGTGGGTAGTCTAAGGGGGCAATGTAAGACCTAATTAAGTGTTTGAGGTTAGTTATGGACCGCTGTTATACCTAATTGTGTTTGAGGTTAGTTAGGGACCTTATTATACATAATTAAGTGTTAGAGGTGAGTTCAAATAATAATATATAGTTGGGGTCTAAAGTTCACCAACGTATGCAACACACGAGCTGCCAAATGTGTACTTAATTAACCCTATTAGGAAAACACAAGATTATCTCATTCAACAAAATATTAGGAAAGTGTATCACAATTGTATTTATCCCTTATCTCTCTCATGTTAACCGAGACAAGAGTTCGTTCTAGGTCAGCTCTACGACAATTAGCGTCGCAAGGGTGGTAACATAGGTGTGCAGTTGCGAAAGTTTTTTCCCAAGTTATCGACTTCCTCAATCCACACTTAATATTTGTGCATGCGGGCCTAAGTATATGGTACTACTTAGTTCTATTCCTAGTATATATGTTGGGTGACTTAGAAAAATCATACTTCGTACATGATTCCTTCGAAAATCCTTTAGGGCTTCTTTGATTCATATTAGGTTGGTATAAGATAATAGGATTTAGATCTTATAGGAATATTTCCTACACTAGTAGTTTGATTCATATGAACATATCCAATAGGAAATAATCCTATAGGAATCATCAAGTAGTGCAAATCCTAGTATAGGATTAAATATTTGGTCCTACCTCATGGAAAAATTCATTTGGCGCAATCAAACGCAACTCATCTTATTATAGGATTTAACTACACATGTCATCCCAAATCCCAATCCTACATTCCTACTCCTATGATTTCCCTATCCTGTGAATGAAAGGAGCCCTTAAAATCAAACTATCCCGCACCTCGTCGATTCGTATAAAACCGACTCTAGCCAACAACTCTTCGCCCGACCTTTCTTCTTCACCATCAGGCCACCACACACTGTCATTTTCCATTGCAACGCATTTAGGGTGTGTTCGGTTCCAGAACCAAGTGGAATGGAATGGAACCGTTCCGCACCTAGAGCCCATTCTTGTGTTCGGTTGTGGAATGGAACGGAACCGAGTGGTTCCTCGAAAGGGAATATTCTCCCCATATGCAGAATGCACCCATTCCACCGAATCGGTGGAATGTGGTGGAACGGCTGTTACTTAGCCGCTATTAATTACAAAGCACTTCACTAATCCAACCAAAAAAATTATTAGTTGTTGTTAATTATGATTTTGAGATTAAAAAGGCCACTATTAATTACGATATTTAGACAAAAGATTAAACTTTAACTTCATTCCGTTCTACTCTCCAAATTCCCCGACCATACAAAAAATAACATTAATTACGATTTTAAGATTAAAAAGGCCATTAGGCGTTGTTAATTACGATTTTAAGATTTAAAAGGCTATTTGCCATTGTTAATTACGATTCTTAGACAAAAGTTTAGTTTAACCACATTCCGTTCTGCTCTCCAATTCCTCCAACCGAACAAAAAACAGTACCATTCTGTACCTCCTTTTTGTCCAAACCGAACGCGGGGATGGAACCATTCCATTCCTCTGGAAAGGAACCATTCCTTACTAAAATCTTCTTGTGCCACCTCCCAGTTTAAAGGCCTACTCGCATAACCCTACAGCTCTGCACTCGCGTGGGCAACCGAACACACCTACATCATCAATGCCCCGCGTACTTATCCGCACCGCCTACAGCTCTGCACTCCTATGACCTATCCATGGCTGGGCAGTCAAAAAAAGCTGCGTCACCTGGGAAATCAACAAGCCACGCAAGCAAGTCGCAAGCATCATAAATTCCGAATCAATGCCTAGCTACAGTCTACCTGGCCTCCTCCCAACTCATTGTCCTTGAGGCCTTAACAAAGCCTTCTAAAAGGGTTTTATCAAAATATTCCATATGGATTAGTAAAAAAACGCACCTGCTAAAGATTCATATATGCCCATTTGAATCTTGGTCAAATCCTAGGTTTGACCATGATTTAAACAAGTTTAAAACATGAATATGAAAATTAAGCATGTATCCTTCGTAGTCACTCCAAAATGAAGCTCTTGAGAGGGTTTTTGAAATTTCCATGTTTGAAACCAAAAAACCACGTACTTCTCTTCATGCTTGACTTCATAAGACAGAGTTTGGGGTTAGGGGTAGCTTGATACATGATTTTTCTCGTTTGAATATGTCTAGACCTTGTTATCAACTTAATTGAATGCTTACTATATATATGACATAAGAAGACTATGTGCATTGGTTTTTCATTTTATTGTTTTTTTAATTTTATGCCCATTTGAATCTTGGTCAAATCCTAAGTTTGACCATGATTTAAACAAGTTGAAAACATGAATATGAAAAATTAAGCATATATCCTTCTTAGTCACTCCAAAATGAAGCTCTTGGGAGGGTTTTTGAAATTTCCATGTTTTAAACCAAAAACCACATATCTTCATGCTTGACTTCATGAGATAGAGTTTAGGGTTAGGGGGTAGATACATGATTTCTCTGGTTTGAATATATCTAGACCTTGTTTATCAACTTAATTGAATGCTTACTAATGTGACATAAGAAGACTATGTGCCTTGATTTTCCATTTTTTTGTTTTTTTGAATTTTTATGCCCATTTGAATCTTGGTCAAATCCTAGGTTTGACCATGATTTAAACAAGTTTAATAAAACATGAATAGGAAAAATTAAGCATATATCCTTCTTAGTCACTCCAAAATGTAGATCTTGGTAGGGTTTTTAAAATTTCCATGTTTGAAACCAAAAACCACGACTTCTCTTCATGCATGCTTGACTTCATAAGACAGAGTTTAGGGCTAGGGTAGCTAGATACATGATGTTTCTGGTTTGAATATGTCTAGACCTTGTTTATCAACTTAATTGAATGCTTACTATATGACATAAGAAGACTACGTGCCTTGGTTTTTCATTTATTTTCATTTATTTTGAATTTTTATGCCCATTTGAATCTTGGTCAAATCCTAGGTTTGACCATGATTTAAACTAGTTTAAAACATAAATATGAAAAATTAAGTATCTATCCTTCTTAGCCACTCCAAAATGAAGCTCTTGGGAGGGTTTTTGAAATTTCCATGATTGAAACCAAAAACCACTTCTCTTCATGCTTGACTTCATAAGTCAGGGTTTAGGGATATATATATAGGGGGTACATACATGATTTTTCTGGTTGGAATATGTCTAGAACTTGTTTTTCAACTTGAGCTTATCTAGAGCTTGTTTTTAAATTTTTTATACCCATTTGATTCTTCGTCAAATCCTAGGTTTGTTGACCTAGATTTGAACAAGTTTAAAACATGAATATGAAAAGGTAAGCATGTATGCTTCTTAATTAGTCACTCCAAAATGAAGCTCTTGGGAGGGTTTTTGAAATTTCCATGATTTAAACCAAAAACCACTTCTCTTCGTGCTTGACTTCATAAGTTAGGGTTTAGGGATATATAGGGGGTAGATACATCATGATTTTTCTGGTTTGAATATGTCTAGAGCTTGTTTATCAACTTAATTGAATGCTTACTATATGACATAAGAAGACTATGTGCCTTGATATTTCATTTTTTTAAAATTATGCCCTTTTGAATATTGGTCAAAACCTAGGTTTGACAAAGATTTAAAAAAGATTAAAACATGAAAATGAAAAAGTAAGCCTTGATCCTTCTTATTAACTCCAAAATGAAGGTTTTTGGGAGGGTTTTTGAAATATCCATGTTTGAAACCCAAAACCACTTCTCTTCGTGCAGAGTTTAGGGTTAGGGGTAGCTAGACACCTGAATTTTCTGGTTTGATATGTCTAGACCTTGTTTATCAACTTAATTGAATGCTTACTATATGACATAAGAAGACTATGTGCCTTGATTTTACATTTTTTTTAAAATTATGCCCATTTGAATCTTGGTCAAATCCTAGGTTTGACCATGATTTAAACAAGTTTGTTTATCAACTTGAATGCTTGCTATATGACATCAGAAGACTATGTGTTTGGTTTTTGTTTTTTGAATTTGTTATGCCCATTTGAATCTTAGTCAAATCCTAGGTTTGAATATATATGTCTAGACCTTGTATATCAACTTGAATGCTTACTATACATATGACATAAGAATGTTATGTGCTTTGGTTTTTCATTCTTTTCATTTTTTCTGAATTTTTAGGGCCATTTGAATCTTGGTCAAATCCTTGGTTTGACCAAGATTTAAACAAATTTAAAACATGAAAATGAAAAGGGAAGTCTGTATCCTTCTTAGTCACTCTAAAATGAAGCTTTTGGGATGTTCTTTAAATTTCAATGTTTGAAACCCAAAACGACTTCCCTTCATGCTAGACTTCATAAGATCGAGGGGGTAGATACATGATTTGTCTTGTTTGGATATATCTAGACCTTGTTTATCAACTTGATTGCTTACGATATGACATAAGAAGACTATGTGATTTGGTTTTTCATTTTTCTGATTTTTTTGAATTTTGTGCCCACCCATTTGTATCTTCGTCAAATCCTAGGTTTGACCAAGATAATTTAAACAAGTTTAAAACATGAAAATGTAAAGGGAAGCATGTATCCTTCTTAGTCACTCTAAAATGAAGCTTTTGGGAGGTTTTTGAAATTTCGATGTTTGAAACCCAAAACCACTTCTCTTCATGCTTGCTTCATAAGACAGAGTTTAGGGTTAGGGGTATAGATACATGATTTGTCTGGTTTGAATATGTCTAGACCTTGTTTATCAACTTGAATGCTTACTATATGACATAAGAAGACTATGTGATTTGGTTTTTCATTTTTCTGTTTTTTAATTATTTTTCTGCCCATTTGAATCTTGGTCAAATCCTAGGTTTGAACAAGATTTAGACAAGTTTAACACGTGAAATTAAACGAATAAGTAAGCATTGATCCTTCTTAGTCACTCCAAAATGTACCAATTGATAGTGTTAACTTTGCTTCATGGAAAAAATAATGTCATGTAAATGAGTTAACTTGGATTTCCTACCCTTGAATCCATAGGAAACTTTGTTCTAATGCACTATTATAATCAACCGAGTTTTTACACCAACAGGTCTGTCACTTACGTGTGGTGCCCATGATGACCCACAAGTATGGGGACAACAGTGGAAGTATTACCCAATTTATTGATCAAGGGGAGACAAAGAATACTTGTAAGCCTTAACTGGAGTTGTCAATTCAGCTGCACCTGGAAACAGACTTGCTCGCAAGAGTTTATCAGTAGTAACAGTTCTATGGTAGTGGAAATAGCGGAATAACAGCAGCAGTGAAATAAAGACAGCAGTAGTGATTATAGTAAACAGCAGGATTAAAATACTGTAGGCATAGGGACGGATTTAACGGGCGTTGCATGGATGAGAGAAACTCATATAACAATCAAAGCATGGGCATTTGCAGATAATAATAAAACAGTATCCAAGTACTAATCAATCAATAGGCATGTGTTCCATATTTAGTCGTACGTGCTCGCAATGAGAAACTTGCACAACATCTATTGTCCTACCAGCCGGTGGCAGCCGGGCCTCAAGGGAATCTACTGGATATTAAGGTACTCCTTTTAATAGAGCACCGGAGCAAAGCATTAACACTCCGTGAAAACATGTGTCCCTCACATCACCGCCATCCCCTCCGGTTGTCCCGATTTCTGTCACTTCGGGGCCTTTGGTTCCGGACAGTGACATGTGCATACAACTTGTAGATACAATCTAAGCAATAATTATAAAGCTCAAATCTAAGATCATGCCACTCGGGCCCTAGTGACAAGCATTAAGCATAACAAGATTGCAGCAACAATAACTTCACAAACTTTATAGATAGACTAATCATAATGTATCATCCATCGGATCCCAACAAACACAACACCGATTACATCAGATGGATCTCAATCATGTAAGGCAGCTCATGAGATCATTGTATTGAAGTACATGGGGGAGAGAATACCAACTAGCTACAGCTAGAACCCGTAGTCCATGGGGGAACTACTCACGGAGCATGATGGAGGCGATGGCGTTGATGGAGATGGCTTCCGGGGGCACTTCCCCGTCCCGGCAGGGTGCCGGAACAGAGACTTCTGTCCCCCGAATTGGAGTTTCGCGATGGCGGCGGCGCCCCTGGAGTCTTTCTGGAGTTTCGTCAAGTGGTACGGTGTTTTTAGGTCGAAAGGGGTTAAATAGGCGAAGAGGCGGCGCAGGAGGGCTGACAGGGTGGCCTCCTCATAGGGGGGCGCGGCCTGGGGCTAGCCCGCGCGGCCCACCCTCCTGGTGGCCCCCTGGCTCTCCTCCGACTCTTCTTCGGCGTTCTGGATGCTTCCGGGAAAAATAAGATCTTTGGCGTTGATTTCGTCCAATTCCGAGAATATTGCCCGAACAGCCTTTCTGGAACCAAAAACAGCAGAAAACAAACTGGCACTGTGGCATCTTGTTAATAGGTTAGTTCGGAAAACGCATAAAAACATCATAAAGTGTAAGCAAAACATGTAAGTATTGTCATAAAACAAGCATGGAACATCAGAAATTATCGATACGTTGGAGACGTATCAGCATCCCCAAGCTTAGTTCTGCTCGTCCCGAGCAGGTAAAACGATAACAAAGATAATTTCTGAAGTGACATGCTACTTACATAACCTTGATCATACTATTACAAAGCATATGAAATGAATGAAGTGACTCAAGGCAATGATCTATAGTTGCTAACAAATAGATAACATATAGCAAAACTTTTCATGGAGAGTACTTTCAAGACAAGCATCAAAAGTCTTGCACAAGAGTTAACTCATAAAGCAATAAGTTCATAGTAAAGGCATCGAAGCAACACAAAGGAGGATATAAGTTTCAGCGGTTGCTTTCAACTTTCAACATGTATATCTCATGGATATTGTCAACATAGAGTAATATGATGAATGCAAATATGCAAGTATGTAAGAATCAATGCACAGTTGACACAAGTGTTTGCTTCTAAGGTGGAAGGAATTAGGTAACTGACTCAACATAAAAGTAAAAGAATGGCCCTTCTACGAGGGAAGCATCGATTGCTATATTTGTGCTAGAGCTTTGGTTTTGAAAACATAAAGAGAGCATAAAAGTAAAATTTTGAGAGGTGTTTGTTGTTGTCAACGAATGGTAGTGGGTACACTAACTACCTCATCAACCGGACTCACAAGAGCGGCTCCCATTTTATTTATTTTTGGGTGGCACTCCTTCCAACCTTTCTTTCACAAACCATGGCTAACCGAATCCTCGGGTGCCTGCCAACAATCTCATACCATGAAGGAGTGCCTTTTTATTTTAGTTTTATTATGATGACACTCCCCCCAACCTTTGCTTACACAAGCCATGGCTAACCGAATCCTTCGGGTGCCGTCCAACAATCACAAACCATGGAGGAGTGTCTATTTAAGTTAATTAATTTGGGACTGGGAATCCCATTGCCAGCTCTTTTGCAAAATTATTGGATAAGCGGATGTGCCACTAGTCCATATGAGAGTCCGTCAAAAGTAAATGACAAGGTTGAAAGCTAAACACCACATACTTCCTCATGAGCTATGAAACATTAACACAAATTGAGAAGCATTTTGAATTATTTAAAGGTAGCACTCAAGCAATTTACTTTGGAATGGCAGGAAATACCACATAGTAGGTAGGTATGGTGGACACAAATGGCATAGGTTTTGGCTCAAGGTTTTTGGATGCACGAGAAGTATTCCCTCTCAGTACAAGGTTTAGGCTAGCAAGGTTGTTTGAAGCAAACACAAGTATGAACCGGTACAGCAAAACTTACATAAGAACATATTGCAAGCATTATAATACTCTACACTGTCTTCCTTGTTGCTCAAACACTTTTACCAGAAAATATCTAGACCTTAAGAGAGATCAATTATGCAAACCAATTTTAACAAGCTCTACGGTAGTTCTCCACTAATAGGTTTAAACTACATGCAAAAACTTATGATCTACTTGAGAGCTCAAAACAATTGCCAAGTATCAAATTATCCAAGACATATGAGGCATTTTCTTTTCCCAACCAAATAAAGATAAATATTGTAGCTTCCAACTTTTATTCATTGAACATTAAAAGTAAAACGAAGAACAAGTGTTCATATGAAAAAGCGGAGCGTGTCTCTCTCCCAAACATGGATTGCTAGGATCCGATTCACATAAACAAAACGAAAAATAAACACACAGACGCTCCAAGTAAAGCACATATGATGTGACTGAATAAAAATATAGTTTCAGGGGAGGAACCTGATAAGTTGATGAAGAAGGGGATGCCTTGGGCATCCCCAAGCTTAGACGCTTGAGTCTTCTTGAAATATGCAGGGATGAACCACGGGGGCATCCCCAAGCTTAGACTTTTCACTCTTCTTGATCATATATCATCCTCCTCTCTTGACCCTTGAAAACTTCCTTCACACCAAACTTCTCATAAACTTCATTAGAGGGGTTAGTACTCAAAAAATTTGAATCCACCTTGGTCCTGTAGTGGCACATTGCAAGAACTCAATAAAACATTAGCTACAGCTCTCCACGTCTAGAAAGCCTCACATAAAGTCCACAAGAGACAATGCAAAAAACAGAGACAGAATCTGCCAAAACAGAACAGCCAGTAAACACGAATTTTTACGGGGTACTTCCGTTGCTCAAATCAGAAAACTCAAAACTAATGAAAGTTGCGTACATATCTGAGGATCACGCACGTAAATTGACAGATTTTTCTGAGTTTCCTACAGAGAAATTTGCCCAGATTCGTGACAGATAGAAATCTGTTTCTGCGCAGGAATCCAAATCTAGTATCAACCTTCGATTAGAGGCTTCACTTGGCACAACAAAACACAAAACTAAGATAAGGAGAGGTTGCTACAGTAGTAAACAACTTCCAAGACACAAATATAAAACAAAGTACTGTAGCAAAATAACACATGGGTTATCTCCCAAGAAGTTCTTTTCTTTATAGCCATTAAGATGGGCTCAGCAGTTTTAAATGATGCACTCGCAAGAAACAAGAGTAGAGGTAAAAGAGAGCATCAAAAAGCAAATCCAAAACACATTTAAGTCTAACATGCTTCCTATGTAAAGGAATCTTGTAAATAAACAAGTTCATGAAAAGCAAAGTAACAAGCATAGGAAGATAAAACAAGTGTAACTTCAAAATTTTAAGCATATAGAGAGGTGTTTTAGTACCATGCAAATTTCTACAACCATATTTTCCTCTCTCATAATAATTTTCAGTAGCTTCATGGATAAACTCAACAATATAACTATCACATGCAGCATACTTTTCATGATTTCCAAACACATAATTTTTATCAATCTCAAGAATAGTGGAATTAAAACTTTCAAACTTACTTTTATCAATAATATAACAAGGTAGTTGATCAATCTCAAGAGATATGGGACACATAGATAATGTCAAGAACTCTCGAATCCCATTTTCATTAGTAGTACAATTAATATTATCAAGTAACATAGGACCATCATCTAAAGCTTTATCATAAACATTTGCTAAGCAAAATTCTTTAGTACCATGCATTTCGACATCAGGCACAAACAAAGCATTATCATAAGATTTATCAAAGTAGCATGGATTATCATATATAACAGTAGCATAATTATTCTCACAAGTTTTACTTATAGGTACTATTTCAAGAGAATCCACAGGAACATAACATTCAACCTCTTCCGGCAAGCATGGAGGACAATCAAATAGTGTAAGAGATAAAGAGTTACTCTCATTAGAAGGTTGGCATGGGTAGCTAATCCATTCTTCCTCCTTTTGTTCGTCGCTCTCCTCTTCTTTTTCATCCAATGAGCTTTCAGGTTCATCAATTTCCTCCTCCTTTTCATCCAATGAGCTTTCAGGTTCATCAATTTCTTCTTCCACCGGTTCCTGCAAATTGTGAGTGCATTCTTGTGCATTAATGTGTCTCTCTTTATAATCAAGGATATAAGGATTCCTACTGTAGCATTCTATGCATGAATTAAGGATAGTAGAGACATAATCTTTAAGGTCCTTACAAATAGCACAAGTTTCATAATTCTCAACCATGAAGGATTCTATCTCGGAGGCTCCCATAAATAAGACAAATTGTTCTACCTCTTCGAACCCATAATGAATATAGCAATTCCGATTATAGTTCTTAATTAAAAATTCCTCACTAAAGCCACATTGAAATTTAAGATGTTTAGTATCATGTTGAGAGCAACAGTTTATATCATGGCGTCTAAGCAAGATTCTAGCAATTGTATTCAATTTTTCTATCATAGCACTCATTATTTTACCAGTTCTTGATTCTCTATAATTATTATAACATTCTATAAGCTCCAAATAGGTTGTAGGTTCTCCCATAATAGCAGTTTTTAATTTTTAAGTTTTTCAAATTTTTATGGATTTTTGGGTATATGAGGAAAATAAAACAAGACAAAAAGAAACTAGACAAAAGTAAACTAAGCAAAGTAAAACTAGACAGAAATAAACTAAGCACAAATAAACTAGACAGAAATAAACTAGCAAGACAAAATAAAATAAAAGCAGAGAGAGAGGTAGAGTGTACTCCCCAGGTGAACTTATGAGTAGAGCTATGCCTCCCCGGCAACGGCGCCAGAAAATAGTCTTGATGACCCACAAGTATAGGGGATCGCAACAGTCTTCGAGGGAAGTATTACCCAATTTATTGATTCGACACAAGGGGAGACAAAGAATACTTGTAAGCCTTAACAGCGGAGTTGTCAATTCAGCTGCACCTGGAAACAGACTTGCTCGCAAGAGTTTATCAGTAGTAACAGTTCTATGGTAGTGGAAATAGCGGAATAACAGCAGCAGTGAAATAAAGACAGCAGTAGTGATTATAGTAAACAGCAGGATTAAAATACTGTAGGCATAGGGACGGATTTAACGGGCGTTGCATGGATGAGAGAAACTCATATAACAATCAAAGCATGGGCATTTGCAGATAATAATAAAACAGTATCCAAGTACTAATCAATCAATAGGCATGTGTTCCATATTTAGTCGTACGTGCTCGCAATGAGAAACTTGCACAACATCTATTGTCCTACCAGCCGGTGGCAGCCGGGCCTCAAGGGAATCTACTGGATATTAAGGTACTCCTTTTAATAGAGCACCGGAGCAAAGCATTAACACTCCGTGAAAACATGTGTCCCTCACATCACCGCCATCCCCTCCGGTTGTCCCGATTTCTGTCACTTCGGGGCCTTTGGTTCCGGACAGTGACATGTGCATACAACTTGTAGATACAATCTAAGCAATAATTATAAAGCTCAAATCTAAGATCATGCCACTCGGGCCCTAGTGACAAGCATTAAGCATAACAAGATTGCAGCAACAATAACTTCACAAACTTTATAGATAGACTAATCATAATGTATCATCCATCGGATCCCAACAAACACAACACCGATTACATCAGATGGATCTCAATCATGTAAGGCAGCTCATGAGATCATTGTATTGAAGTACATGGGGGAGAGAATACCAACTAGCTACAGCTAGAACCCGTAGTCCATGGGGGAACTACTCACGGAGCATGATGGAGGCGATGGCGTTGATGGAGATGGCTTCCGGGGGCACTTCCCCGTCCCGGCAGGGTGCCGGGACAGAGACTTCTGTCCCCCGAATTGGAGTTTCGCGATGGCGGCGGCGCCCCTGGAGTCTTTCTGGAGTTTCGTCAAGTGGTACGGTGTTTTTAGGTCGAAAGGGGTTAAATAGGCGAAGAGGCGGCGCAGGAGGGCTGACAGGGTGGCCTCCTCATAGGGGGGCGCGGCCTGGGGCTAGCCCGCGCGGCCCACCCTCCTGGTGGCCCCCTGGCTCTCTCCGACTCTTCTTCGGTGTTCTGGATGCTTCCGGGAAAAATAAGATCTTTGGCGTTGATTTCGTCCAATTCCGAGAATATTGCCCGAACAGCCTGGAACCAAAAACAGCAGAAAACAGGAACTGGCACTGTGGCATCTTGTTAATAGGTTAGTTGAAAACGCATAAAAACATCATAAAGTGTAAGCAAAACATGTAAGTATTGTCATAAAACAAGCATGGAACATCAGAAATTATCGATACGTTGGAGACGTATCACCCACGCGTGAGGTCCCACACTTGAGTGAGCACAAGTCACGTGCAATAGGTACGCCAACTCCCAGCCATCTTCTTTGTCAAGAGAAGACGCATCAGGATGCGTATTGGAAGTCTGTGGGTCCTTCTGGATCCTTCGGTTGTCCCTCTCACAAAAAAAACAAATCTCTCTCATTCTCGGCCTCGCTCGACTCGCTCTCGCTCGCTCGCACCTCCTGCGCACTGACAAACCCTGCACAACAGTCAACATCATCATCATCACCCGAAAAAGGGAAGACACCATAATGCTCTGCCTTTTTTCTCTCCTTCCGAGTGATCCCTCTTCCTCCGAGTTTCACTCGACGGGCAAACGCACATCTGCAGCATAGTAATAATAAAAAGGTAGAAAAATCGATATACGAATCTATAATTAAATAGGTTAAACTAGGGTTTTGCCCAGTACTACAGATCAAGGTTCAAAAAAATCCAACTACGGGGTTCGAACAACACGATTCTAATCCAAGAACTTTTTCGACCTCATCCAAGTGGCCTCAAACTATAGGGTTAGCATCTAGTGCAGTATGTGTGAAAATGTATGCACTATGTGTGCTATAACTTGTATGTCTTTCAAATTTGAACCAACTTTGAATAAGTTTGAAATATTTGAAATGGGGCTTTTGGCTTAAACGTTTGAAACTCAAAACGATTCTCTTCATGCTAGACTTCATAAGACCGAGTTTAGGGTTAGGGGTAGATACATGATTTGTCTGGTTTGAATATGTCTAAACCTTGTTTATCAACTTTAATGCTAACTTCTCAGTCACTCTAAAATGAAGTTTTTGGAGGTTTTTGAAATTTCCATCTTTGAAACCCAAAACCACTTCTCTTCATGCTTGACTTCATAAGAAAAAGTTTAGGGTTAGGGGGTATAGATACATGATTTGTATGGTTTGAATATGTCCAAACCTTGTTTATCAACTTGAATATGCTTACTATATGACATAAGAAGACTATGTACTTTGGTTTTTAATTTTTCTGACTTTTTTAATTTTCTGCGCATTTGAATCATATCTTGGTCAAATCCTAGGTTTCACCAAGATTTAGACAAGTTTAACACGTGAAAACGAGTAAGTAAGCATGGATCCTTCTTAGTCACTCTAAAATGAAGCTTTTGGGATGTTCTTGAAATTTCCATGTTTGAAACCCAAAACCACTTCTCTTCATGATTGACTTCCATAAGATCGACAGATCAGTTTAGGGTTAGGGGTAGATATATACATGATTTTTTGGTTTGAATATGTCTAGACCTTGTTTATCAACTTGAATGCTTACTATACATATGACATAAGAATGCTATGTGCTTTGGTTTTTCATTCTCTTTTTGATTTTTTTCTAAATTTTTAGGCCCATTTGAATCTTGGTCAAATCCTTGGTTTGACCAAGATTTAAACAAGTTTAAAACATGAAAATGAAAAGGGAAGTCAGTATCCTTCGTAGTCACTCTAAAATGGAGAAGCTTTTGGGATGTTCTTGTAATTTCTATGTTTGAAACCGAAAACGAGTTCCCTTCACATGCTAGTAGACTAGCTTCATAAGATCGACAGGCCGGGGGTAGATACATGATTTGTCTGGTTTGGATATATCTAGACCTTGTTTATCAACTTTAATGCTTACTATATGACATATATAAGAAAACTATTGCTTTGGTTTTTCCTTTTTTTTTTTTTTTATTTTGATGCCCATTTGAATCATGTCGAATCCTAGGTTTGACCAAGATAATTTAAACAAGTTTAAAACATGAAAATGAAAAGGGAAGCATGTATCCTTCTTAGTCACTCTAAAATGAAGCTTTTGGGAGGTTTTTGAAATTTCGATGTTTGAAACCCAAAACCACTTCTCTTCACATGCTTGACTTCATAAGACAGAGTTTAGGGGTTAGGGGTATAGATACATGATTTGTCTGGTTGAATATGTCTAGACCTTGTTTATCAACTTTAATGCTTACTATATGACATAAGAAAACTATTGCTTTGGTTTTTCTTTTTCTGATTTTTTTGAATTTTGATGCCCATTTGAATCTTGTCAAATTCTAGGTTTGACCAAGATTTAAACAAGTTTAAAACATGAAAATGAAAAGGGAAGCATGTAACCTTCTCAGTCACTCTAAAATGAAGTTTTTGGGAGGTTTTTGATATTTCCATGTTTGAAACCCGAAACCACTTCTCTTCATGCTTGACTTCATAAGACAGAGTTTAGGGTTAGGGGTAGATACATGATTTGTGTATGGGTTGAATATGTCCAAACCTTGTTTATCAACTTGAATATGCTTATGTGCTTTGGTTTTTTATTTTTCTGATTTTTTTGAATTTTATGCCCATAAATCTTGGTCAAATCCTAGGTTTGACCAGGATTTAAACAAGTTTAAAACATGAAATGAAAAGATAAGCCTGGATCCTTCTTAGTCACTCTAAAATGAAGCTTTTGGGAGGTTCTTGAAATTTCCATATTTGAAACCCAAAACCACTTCTCTACATGATTGACTTCATAAGACATAGTTTAATTAGAGTTTTAGGGGTAGATATATACATGATTTTTCTGGTTTGAATATATATGTCTAGACCTTGTTTATCAACTTGAATGCATGCTTACTATACATATGACATAAGAATGCTATATATGTGCTTTGGTTTTTCATTCTTTTGATTTTTTTCTGAATTTTTAGGGCCATTTGAATCTTGCATGGTTAAACTTGGGTTTTGCCCAGTTCTAAAGATCAAGGGTTCAAAAAAATCCAACTACGGGGTTCGAACAACACGATTCTAATCCAAGAATTTTTTCGACCTCATCCAAATGGCCTCAAACTATAGGGTTAGCATCTAGTGCAGTATGTGTGAAAATGTATGCACTATGTGTGCTATAACTTGTATGTCTTTCAAATTAAGTTGATAAACAAGGTCTAGACATATTCAAACCAGAATATTATACTGCATTAGTACAAAAAGTTTCCTATGGATTCATCAAGGGTAGTAAAGCCAAGTTAACTCATTGTCATGACTAAGAAGGATCCATGCTTACTTTTTCATTTTCATGTTTTAAACTTGTTTAAATCTTGGTCAAACCTAGGATTTGACCAAGATTCAAATGGTCATAAAAAATCAAACAAAATCAAGAAAATCAAAAACCAAACCACATAGTCTTCTTATGTAATATACTAAGCATTCAAGTTGATCAACGAAGTCTAGACATATTCAAACCAGAAAAATCATGTATCTACCCCCTAACCCTAAACGTTGTCTTATGAAGTCAAGCATGAAGAGAAGAAGTGGTTTTGGGTTTCAAACATGGAAATTTCAAAAACCCACCCAAAAGCTTCATTTTGGAGTGACTAAGAAGGATCCAAGCTTACTTTTTCATTTTCATGTTTCAAACTTGTTTAAATCTTTGTCAAACCTAGGATTTGACCAAGATTCAAATGGGCATAAAAATTCAAAAAAGAAATCAAAAAAATGAAACACCAAAGCACATAAACTTCTTATGTCATATAGTAATTAAGCATTCATGTTGATCAACAAAGTCTATATATATTTAAACAATAAAAATCATGTATATATACCCCCAAACCCAAAACCACTTCTCTTCACATGCTTGACTTCATAAGACAGAGTTTAGGGGTTAGGGGTATAGATACATGATTTGTCTGGTTTGAATATGTCTAGACCTTGTTTATCAACTTGAATGCTTACTATGTGATTTGGTTTTTCATTTTTCTGTTTTTTAATTATTTTTCTGCCCATTTGAATCTTGGTCAAATCCTAGGTTTGAACAAGATTTAGACAAGTTTAACACGTGAAATTAAACGAATAAGTAAGCATTGATCCTTCTTAGTCACTCCAAAATGTACCAATTGATAGTGTTAACTTTGCTTCATGGAAAAAATAATGTCATGTAAATGAGTTAACTTGGATTTCCTACCCTTGAATCCATAGGAAACTTTGTTCTAATGCACTATAATAATCAACCGAGTTTTTACACCAACAGGTCTGTCACTTACGTGTGGTGCCCACGCGTGAGGTCCCACACTTGAGTGAGCACAAGTCACGTGCAATAGGTACGCCAACTCCCAGCCATCTTCTTTGTCAAGAGAAGACGCATCATGCGTATTGGAAGTCTGTGGGTCCTTCTGGATCCTTCGGTTGTCCCTCTCACAAAAAAAAACAAATCTCTCTCTCGGCCCTCGACTCGCTCGCTCGCTCGCTCGCTCGCACCTCCTGCGCACTGACAAACCCTGCACAACAGTCAACATCACCAGAAAAAGAATATACACCATCAATAAGAGGGGCCCCGTGACTGCTCTCCCTTCTTCTCCTTCCGAGTGATTCCTCTTCCTCCGAGTTTCACTCGACGGGCAAACACACATGTGCTGCATAGTAATAATAAAAAAGTAAAAGAATCGACTACGAATCTATTATTAAATAGGTTATAAACTAGGGTTTTCCCCAGTACTACAGATCAAGTTGAAAAAAAAATCCAACTACGGGGTTTGATTTTGGCCTACAAATAAAAAATTAAATAAGTTGAACTAGTATTCCTCTAAAAAATCATTTTGGTTTGCATTGTTTGATAATTTTCATAGCTAGAGTGCATCACAATTTTTTGATTTCATGCTTTGCTTTGCCAATTTTGATTTTTTCTAACCACCTTCTCTTTGATTTCAAATTTAGGTCAAACTATCGGTGCCTACTATGTGTTCTACTTGAATTGGATGCAGCATGCGCACATGATATGTTTTGCCATTGTTTTGGGCTTCCACACATCTTGGGGCATCCAAGTATTTAAGTTACCTTGTTTTTTAATTGTAATTCATGTACCCTTTCCTCCCAATTAAATTTTGGTTTTACATTTTTAATTTTTTTAAATTTTTATGCCCATTCTGATGTCATATAGTTAGCATTTAAGTTGATAAACAAGGTCTGGACATATTCAAACCAAAAAATCATGTATCTACCCCCTAACGCTAAACTCTGTCATATGAAGTCAAGCATATGAAGAGAAGTGGTTTTGGGTTTCAAACATGGAAATTTCCATGCTTGAAACCAAAAACCACTTCTCTTCATGCATGCTTGACTTCATAAGACAGAGTTTAGGGTTAGGTGGTAGATACATGATTTTCCTGGTTTGAATATGTTTAGACCTTGTTTATCAAATTAATTGAATGCTTACTATATAACATAAGAGAAGACCTTGTTTTTTTTGAATTTTTATACCCATTGAATCTTTGTCAAATCCTTGGTTCCACCAAGATTTGAATAAGTTAAAAACATGAATATGAAAAAGTAAGCATGTATGCTTCTTAGTCACTTCAAAATGAAGCTCTTGGGAGGGTTTTTGAATTTCCATGTTCGAAACCAAAAACCACATATCTTCATGCTTGACTTCATGAAACAAAGTTTAGGGTTATGGGTAGATACATGCATGATTTTTCTTGTTTGAATATGTCTAGAACTTGTTTATCAACTTAATTGAATGCCTACTATATAACATAAGAAGACCTTTTTTGTATTTTTTAAATTTTTATACCCATTTGAATCTTGGTCAAATCCTAGGTTTCACCAAGATTTGAATAAGTTTAAAACATGAATATGAAAAAGTAAGCATGCATGTATGCTTCTTAATTAATCACTTCGAAATGAAGCTCTTGGGAGGGTTTTTGAAATTTCCATGTTTGAAACCAAAAACCACATATCTTCATGCATGCGCTTGACTTCATGAGACAGAGTTTAGTGTTAGGGGGTAGATACATGATTTCTCTCGTTTGAATATGTTTGAAACCAAAAACCACATATCTCTGGTTTGCCCGCACTTAGAAATGATATTTGCATCACTTATCATATGTTTGCCCATTTGAATCTTGTCAAATCCTAGATTTGACCAAGATAATTTAAACAAGTTTAAAACATGAAAATGAAAAGGCAAGCTTGTATCCTTCTTAGTCACTCTAAAATGAAGTTTGGGGAGGTTTTTGAAATTTCCATGCTTGAAACCAAAAACCACTTCTCTTCATGCTTGACTTCATAAAGACAGAGTTTGGGGATATATAGGGGTAGATACATGATTTTTCTGGTTTGATATGTCTAGACCTTGTTTATCAACTTAATTGAATGCTTACTATATGACATAAGAAGACTATGTGCCTTGATTTTACATTTTTTTAAATTATGCCCATTTGAATCTTGGTCAAATCCTAGGTTTGACCATGATTTAAACAAGTTTAAAACATGAATATGAAAATTAAGCATGTATCCTTCGTAGTCACTCCAAAATGAAGCTCTTGAGAGGGTTTTTGAAATTTCCATGTTTGAAACCAAAAAACCACGTACTTCTCTTCATGCTTGACTTCATAAGACAGAGTTTGGGGTTAGCTAGGGGTAGCTTGATACATGATTTTTCTCGTTTGAATATGTCTAGACCTTGTTATCAACTTAATTGAATGCTTACTATATATATGACATAAGAAGACTATGTGCATTGGTTTTTCATTTTATTGTTTTTTTAATTTTATGCCCATTTGAATCTTGGTCAAATCCTAAGTTTGACCATGATTTAAACAAGTTGAAAACATGAATATGAAAAATTAAGCATATATCCTTCTTAGTCACTCCAAAATGAAGCTCTTGGGAGGGTTTTTGAAATTTCCATGATTGAAACCAAAAACCACTTCTCTTCATGCTTGACTTCATAAGTCAGGGTTTAGGGATATATATATAGGGGGTACATACATGATTTTTCTGGTTGGAATATGTCTAGAACTTGTTTTTCAACTTGAGCTTATCTAGAGCTTGTTTTTAAATTTTTTATACCCATTTGATTCTTCGTCAAATCCTAGGTTTGTTGACCTAGATTTGAACAAGTTTAAAACATGAATATGAAAAGGTAAGCATGTATGCTTCTTAATTAGTCACTCCAAAATGAAGCTCTTGGGAGGGTTTTTGAAATTTCCATGATTTAAACCAAAAACCACTTCTCTTCGTGCTTGACTTCATAAGTTAGGGTTTAGGGATATATAGGGGGTAGATACATCATGATTTTTCTGGTTTGAATATGTCTAGAGCTTGTTTATCAACTTAATTGAATGCTTACTATATGACATAAGAAGACTATGTGCCTTGATATTTCATTTTTTAAAAATTATGCCCTTTTGAATATTGGTCAAAACCTAGGTTTGACAAAGATTTAAAAAAGATTAAAACATGAAAATGAAAAAGTAAGCCTTGATCCTTCTTATTAACTCCAAAATGAAGGTTTTTGGGAGGGTTTTTGAAATATCCATGTTTGAAACCCAAAACCACTTCTCTTCGTGCAGAGTTTAGGGTTAGGGGTAGCTAGACACCTGAATTTTCTGGTTTGATATGTCTAGACCTTGTTTATCAACTTAATTGAATGCTTACTATATGACATAAGAAGACTATGTGCCTTGATTTTACATTTTTTTTAAATTATGCCCATTTGAATCTTGGTCAAATCCTAGGTTTGACCATGATTTAAACAAGTTTGTTTATCAACTTGAATGCTTGCTATATGACATCAGAAGACTATGTGTTTGGTTTTTGTTTTTTGAATTTGTTATGCCCATTTGAATCTTAGTCAAATCCTAGGTTTGAATATATATGTCTAGACCTTGTATATCAACTTGAATGCTTACTATACATATGACATAAGAATGTTATGTGCTTTGGTTTTTCATTCTTTTCATTTTTTCTGAATTTTTAGGGCCATTTGAATCTTGGTCAAATCCTTGGTTTGACCAAGATTTAAACAAATTTAAAACATGAAAATGAAAAGGGAAGTCTGTATCCTTCTTAGTCACTCTAAAATGAAGCTTTTGGGATGTTCTTTAAATTTCAATGTTTGAAACCCAAAACGACTTCCCTTCATGCTAGACTTCATAAGATCGACAGGGGGTAGATACATGATTTGTCTTGTTTGGATATATCTAGACCTTGTTTATCAACTTGATTGCTTACGATATGACATAAGAAGACTATGTGATTTGGTTTTTCATTTTTCTGATTTTTTTGAATTTTGTGCCCACCCATTTGTATCTTCGTCAAATCCTAGGTTTGACCAAGATAATTTAAACAAGTTTAAAACATGAAAATGTAAAGGGAAGCATGTATCCTTCTTAGTCACTCTAAAATGAAGCTTTTGGGAGGTTTTTGAAATTTCGATGTTTGAAACCCAAAACCACTTCTCTTCACGCTTGACTTCATAAGACAGAGTTTAGGGGTTAGGGGTATAGATACATGATTTGTCTGGTTTGAATATGTCTAGACCTTGTTTATCAACTTGAATGCTTACTATATGACATAAGAAGACTATGTGATTTGGTTTTTCATTTTTCTGTTTTTTAATTATTTTTCTGCCCATTTGAATCTTGGTCAAATCCTAGGTTTGAACAAGATTTAGACAAGTTTAACACGTGAAATTAAACGAATAAGTAAGCATTGATCCTTCTTAGTCACTCCAAAATGTACCAATTGATAGTGTTAACTTTGCTTCATGGAAAAAATAATGTCATGTAAATGAGTTAACTTGGATTTCCTACCCTTGAATCCATAGGAAACTTTGTTCTAATGCACTATTATAATCAACCGAGTTTTTACACCAACAGGTCTGTCACTTACGTGTGGTGCCCACGCGTGAGGTCCCACACTTGAGTGAGCACAAGTCACGTGCAATAGGTACGCCAACTCCCAGCCATCTTCTTTGTCAAGAGAAGACGCATCAGGATGCGTATTGGAAGTCTGTGGGTCCTTCTGGATCCTTCGGTTGTCCCTCTCACAAAAAAAAAACAAATCTCTCTCATTCTCGGCCTCGCTCGACTCGCTCGCTCGCTCGCTCGCACTGACAAACCCTGCACAACAGTCAACATCATCATCATCACCCGAAAAAGGGAAGACACCATAATGCTCTGCCTTTTTTCTCTCCTTCCGAGTGATCCCTCTTCCTCCGAGTTTCACTCGACGGGCAAACGCACATCTGCAGCATAGTAATAATAAAAAGGTAGAAAAATCGATATACGAATCTATAATTAAATAGGTTAAACTAGGGTTTTGCCCAGTACTACAGATCAAGGTTCAAAAAAATCCAACTACGGGGTTCGAACAACACGATTCTAATCCAAGAACTTTTTCGACCTCATCCAAGTGGCCTCAAACTATAGGGTTAGCATCTAGTGCAGTATGTGTGAAAATGTATGCACTATGTGTGCTATAACTTGTATGTCTTTCAAATTTGAACCAACTTTGAATAAGTTTGAAATATTTGAAATGGGGCTTTTGGCTTAAACGTTTGAAACTCAAAACGATTCTCTTCATGCTAGACTTCATAAGACCGAGTTTAGGGTTAGGGGTAGATACATGATTTGTCTGGTTTGAATATGTCTAAACCTTGTTTATCAACTTTAATGCTAACTTCTCAGTCACTCTAAAATGAAGTTTTTGGAGGTTTTGAAATTTCTGAAGAAATTTTAAACAAGGTCTAGACATATTCAAACCGGAATCATGTATCCTTAAAACTCTGTCTTATCAAGTCAAGCACGAAGAGAAGTCGTTTTGGGTTTCAAACATGGAATTTTCAAAAACCCTCCAAAAAGCTTCATTTTGGAGTGACTAAGAAGGATGGAGGCTTACCTTTTTTATTTTCATTAAACATGTTTAAATCTTGGTCAAACCTATTATTTGACAAAGAATCAGATGGGCTTAAAATTTCAAACCGGAAAAATCATGTATCTACCCCTAACCCAAAACTCTGTCTTATCAAGTCAAGCACGAAGAGAAGTCGTTTTGGGTTTCAAACATGGAATTTTCAAAAACCCTCCAAAAAGCTTCATTTTGGAGTGACTAAGAAGGATGGAGGCTTACCTTTTTCATTTTCATGTTTTAAACATGTTTAAATCTTGGTCAAACCTATTATTTGACAAAGAATCAGATGGGCTTAAAATTTCAAAAAAATCAAAAAATGAAAAACCAAAGCATGCAGTCTTCTTATGTCATATATATATTACACATTCAAGTTGATAAACAAGGTTTGGACATATTCAAACCAAAAAATCATGTATCTACCCCCTAACGCTAAACTCTGTCATATGAAGTCAAGCATATGAAGAGAAGTGGTTTTGGGTTTCAAACATGGAAATTTCCATGCTTGAAACCAAAAACCACTTCTCTTCATGCATGCTTGACTTCATAAGACAGAGTTTAGGGTTAGGTGGTAGATACATGATTTTCCTGGTTTGAATATGTGTAGACCTTGTTTATCAAATTAATTGAATGCTTACTATATAACATAAGAGAAGACCTTGTTTTTTTTGAATTTTTATACCCATTTGAATCTTTGTCAAATCCTTGGTTCCACCAAGATTTGAATAAGTTAAAAACATGAATATGAAAAAGTAAGCATGTATGCTTCTTAGTCACTTCAAAATGAAGCTCTTGGGAGGGTTTTTGAATTTCCATGTTCGAAACCAAAAACCACATATCTTCATGCTTGACTTCATGAAACAAAGTTTAGGGTTAGGGGTAGATACATGCATGATTTTTCTTGTTTGAATATGTCTAGAACTTGTTTATCAACTTAATTGAATGCCTACTATATAACATAAGAAGACCTTTTTTGTTTTTTTTTAAATTTTTATACCCATTTGAATCTTGGTCAAATCCTAGGTTTCACCAAGATTTGAATAAGTTTAAAACATGAATATGAAAAAGTAAGCATGCATGTATGCTTCTTAATTAATCACTTCGAAATGAAGCTAGCTCTTGGGAGGGTTTTTGAAATTTCCATGTTTGAAACCAAAAACCACATATCTTCATGCATGCGCTTGACTTCATGAGACAGAGTTTAGTGTTAGGGGGTAGATACATGATTTCTCTCGTTTGAATATGTTTGAAACCAAAAACCACATATCTCTGGTTTGCCCGCACTTAGAAATGATATTTGCATCACTTATCATATGTTTGCCCATTTGAATCTTGTCAAATCCTAGATTTGACCAAGATAATTTAAACAAGTTTAAAACATGAAAATGAAAAGGCAAGCTTGTATCCTTCTTAGTCACTCTAAAATGAAGTTTGGGGAGGTTTTTGAAATTTCCATGCTTGAAACCAAAAACCATCATAATTTTGGTTTATAGTAAGCATTCAAGTTGATAAACAAGGTTTAGACATATTCAAACTAGAAAAATCATGTATATACCCCCTAAGGCTAAACTCTGTGATATATATGAAGTCAAGCATATAAGAGGAATGGTTTTGGGTTTCAAACATGGAAAATTCAAAAACCCTCCCAAAAGCTTCATTTTTTGAGTGAATAAGAAGGATCCAGGCTTACTTTTTCATTTTCATGTTACTGACTTGTTTAATTCTTGGTCAAACCTAGGATTTGACCAAGATTCAAATAGGCATAAAAATTCAATAAAGAATTCAAAAAATGAAAAACCAAAGCACATAATTAAGCTTCTTAAGTTATAGTAAGCATTCATGTTGATCAAGAGAGTCTATACATATTTAAACATTAAAAATCATGTATATACCCCAACCCTAAACTCTGTCTAATGAAGTCAAGGACGAAGAAGTGGTTTTTTTTTTTGAATTTTTATGCCCATTTGAATCTTGGTCAAATCCTTGCAGGTTTGACCAATATTTAAACAAGTTTAAAACATGAAAATGAAAAGTAAGTGTGGATCCTTCTTATTCACTCCAAAATGAAGCTTTTGGGAGGTTTTTTTAAATTTTCCATGTTCGAAACCCAAAATGATATCTCTCCGTGCTTTACTTCATAAGACAAAGTTTAGGGGTAGGGGGTAGATACATGATTTTTCTGGTTTGAATATGTCTAGACCTTGTTTATCAACTTGAATGCTTATTATGTGACATCAAAAGACTATGTGTTTAGTTTTTTTTTGAATTTGTTATGCCCATTTGAATCTTGGTCAAATCCTAGGTTTGACCAAGATTTAAACCAGTTTAAAACATGAAAATGAAAAGTAAGCCTGGATTCTTCTTAGTCACTCCAAAATGAAGCTTTTGGGAGGTTTTTTAAATTTCCATGTTTGAAACCCAAAACCACTCCTCTTAATGCTTGACTTCATAAGACAGAGTTTAGGGTTAGGGGCCAAGTATATACATGATTTTTCTTGTTTAAATATGTCTAGACTTTGTTTATCAACTTGAATGCTTACTATATGACATCAAAAGACTATGTGTTTGGTTTTGATTTTTTTGAATTTGTTATGTCCATTTGAATCTTGGTCAAATCCTAGGTTTGACCAAGATTTAAACCAATTTAAAACATGAAAATGAAAGCCTGGATTCTTCTTAGTCACTCCAAAATGAAGCTTTTGGGAGTTTTTTCAATTTCCAATGTTTGAAACCCAAAACCACTTTTCTTCATGCTTGACTTCATAAGACAGAGTTTAGGGTTAGGGGGTATATACAATATTTTTCTGGTTTGAATATGTCTAGACTTCGTTGATCAACTGTAATGCTTACTATATGACATAAGAAGCTTATGTGCTTTGGTTTTTTTTTTGATTTCTTTTTTGAATTTTTATGCCCACTTGAATCCTGGTCAGATCCTTTGTTTGACCAAGATTTAAACAAGTTAAAACATGAAAATGAAAAAGTAAGCCTGGCTCCTTCTTAGTCATGAAAATGAGTTAACTTGGCTTTCCAACCCTTGAATCCATAGGAAACTTTGTACTAATGCAGTATAATAATCACTCGAGTTTTTACACCAACAGGTCTGTCACTTACGTGTGGTGCCCATGCGTGAGGTCCCAAACTTCAGTGAGCACAAGTCACATGCGGTAGGCAGGCAAAATACCCGATCAATCCGGGCGGTGGCTGTTAAGGACCCGATCGCATTTCTTGCTTTCAGACTGGGGTCTACCATGTAAGAAGTTTGTTCCTTTTGGATGCATCACTCGTATTTGCAAGTTTTTTGGGGGTCCCGCAAATTCAGGGTAGCATCATGCCCCCCTTCCCACGCCAACACAAACAGAGTTCAACACAACCTAATTAAGCAAGGTTCAACACAGACATAGTTCAACAACCCCTAATTAAGCTAATAGGTTCACCACAAACGCTGCTGAGCAGCAAACATAAACAGAGTTCAACAAAAGATGCTGCTTTTGAAGCAGTAGGAGAGACAAACATGCACAACAGTTACGGAGTATATTTACCATCTTCTTCCTGGTCCCGCTTCTTCTGCTTCTTGCTGCCCATACCTTTAATCTTTGGTGGCTTGGGCTTGGGAGGAGGCACACGACCGGTCTCGATAGCTTGGTTCAATTTCTTCCTTAGGAATAGCCCATATGCCATGTGGTTGGCTATGAAGCCGGATCGGTTAACAGTTTCCCCAACTTTGAGACAGCCGGACCCACCGGCTTCGGCATGCTGCAGGACGCTTCGAAAGTCAACCTTTATGCTCTTTGTGCAGAAGGGGCAGCTGTTCCTGGCACCAGTCCAGGGTTCACTCCAATACTTGTCGAACTTCCCCGCCTTAAGCTTGTTGAGAGTGGCCCTGGCCTTCCTATGACGCGACTCGACATCGCTGTCAACCTCATCAGTAGCAACCTGATACATGCCAAATAAACAGGTGAAGCAAATATGTAGCAGTTGCAACTAATAATGAATATGAATCTAAAAAGATTCTGACGCTAATTCAAAACCCTATAGCGCAAAAAAAAGAGGGAGAGACCATAGAGCAAATCGATACAGGGCTATGTTAAATAAGGGAGAGAGGTGAATCGGATGTGAAGCAAATATGTAGCAGTTGCAACTAATACTGAATATGAATCTAAAAAGATTCTGACGCTAATTCAAAACGCTATAGCGCAAAAAAAGAGGGAGAGACCATAGCGCAAATCGATACAGGGCTATGTTGAATAAGGGAGAGAGGTGAATCGGAACATACTTCCTCCCCCTCGTCGACGATATTCTCGTCGAAGGTCGGCGGCGGCGGTTCAAAGATGAGTTCAACCTCGTCCTCGTCATCTAGGGGATGCTTCCCAAGAGAGTGGACCCATCTACCAACAGCATCAGATGCCGATGAGCGACCGATGGCCCGACCTTCGGCAATGGCCTCCGCTTCGTCTTTGGCATCCGCTGCGGCAATGATCGCCGCCGTTGCGGCCATGCGTGCTGCGGTCGCGGCTCTGCACGCCTCCTCTGCGGCTAAGGCCAGCCGCGCGGCTTTCGCTTTCGCTGCGTTGACGGCGTCGGTTGGGCTCTCCATCGGTGGAATGGGAAGGGGAAGTGAAGAGAGGGTTTTTTCCTAGTCCGTGGAGAGAGGGAGAAGTGTGGACGTGAAATGGATAACTGACGATATTTCAAGATTTGGGAGACATAGCACGAACCGGCAGATGACAGCGCGTGGGTGCATTACCTCATACTGCCTCTGTCCTAGAAAGAGCGTACGTGTGGGTTTTCAAGGCATATTAAGGATTTTATTATTACATTGGGAAACTGTCATCGACCATCACTTTCCTCTTCAACTTTTCCACCTCCAATGATCTAAATGCATGTAGTAAATAAGAAAACCATATTATGCTAAATACTACTACCTCCATCCCAAAGCGTAAGGCTTATATTATTTTTAGAAGCTCAAACTATGTCAAGGTAAACTAAGATTTTACCAAAAATCATTATCATGCAAAATACAAAATTAATATCAATACATAGACAACGATTTTTTTTGGTATGGTATCTACAAAATATTATATTAGTTGATAGATTGTTCTAAATTTTCGTCAACCTTTACTTGCTTTGACTCTTAAAAAAAGACTTAAGCTTTGTGATGGAGGTAGTACGTACTAGTCGTGAAGAAACTATATCCCTCGTGATGAGAAAGAAATATTTTTTACTACCACTCTTTTGTGGACAAATTTTGAAGTGCATTGCAAAACGAGAAGTACACTCTTTTATGGACAAATTTTAACTCTACACCCATTATTTCAGGATGGAGGGAGTATAACCCAACTTGTTTTTTTCTTCTGGGCACTACACTGCTTTTTCCCTGTGCAATGCTTGGTTCTACCCTTTTTCTCAATGTAATGGTCACTTTAAGTCATTTTTTCCCACACACATTTATTTTGTACTTCTCTACAGTGTTGACCGTGCTACTACTATTTGTGTTAGTGCGCCAAAAACAAAATGTTATTTTTTAAGTGCCAAATTAATCTAGGGCGTTGGTTGTGAATCGGTGAACAAAAAAGAGATAGCCCAAAAGAGGAACACACCAAGGTACAAAAACTAGTATATATGCATGTTTCTATGTACATATATATGACCCTGGGTTTGTAGATAAAAAACATTCATATATGCGCTTACTATTAATATACATAAGTTTATGCTGATTCTCTTGGTTTAGGTATATATATGGTTAGGCATCACTACTAATTCAGAAAAAAACAAAAATGTAACTCTTCAAGTGAAGTCATTTTAAGTGACCTAACAACTAAAATTCATATATAGGATTTGTATAGGAATTATGTAGGATTTAGATCACATGTGAATTTTCCCCACACTAGTTGTTTGATTCATAGGAACATATCCTATAGGAATCTTGCAGTGCAAATCCTATAAGAATAAAACATTAGGTCATACCTCATGGAAAATTTCCTTTGGCACAATCAAACACAACTCATCTTCCTATATGATTCAACTAGCCATTAAATCTCAATCCTATGTTTTCCATATTTCTATGGTTTTCCCATCCTATGAATCAAAGGAGCCTTAGGGCTTATATCTTTTTTTAGAAAGGCAAACTATGTTAAGATTGGCCAAGTTTTACGAAAAACCTTTAACATGCAAAATACAAAGTTGAGTCATTTCGTTTGAATCGGAGGGAGTACATTTGACGTTATGGTACTATTTGACAGCTGCTTGGCACTGTATTTTTTTTCGAACCAAACTTCCCCCTTCATGAAGCTTTTATTTTAGCTTCAGTGACTTGATACATCCATATATCTAGACAAAGTTGAGTCAATTCATTTGAATCAGAGGGAGTACATTTGACTATATGGGTATTGTTTGACAACTGCTTGGCACTGTCTTCTTTTTTGAACCAAACTGCCCCCTTCACGAAGCTTTTATTTTGGGATAGAGCTTCACTGACTTGATACTTCCAAGTTTCACAGTGACTTGGTGCCACCATCCACCATCCATCTCAGATCCAATGTATGCGATCGACTTAGAATTTAAACTAAATAATTATTATAATTGCTCAGAAATATTTCAAGAACTTCCAGTTAATCGTGCATATTTCGATTTATATTTTGGTGAAGTTTCATTCGATTTGAATCAAAGGTTTGTGAGCAAATATATACTCCCTCCGGTTCATATTAATTGACTCTAATATGGATGTACTAGACACATTTTAGTTCTAGATACATCCATATTGAAGTCAATTAATATGAATCAGAGGGAGTATTTAGTTTAAACTAGTGCTCGTATACGTAAAAAGCTCTTTAATCACAAGCTAATCGTCCGAGTGGGATGAAATATTCACAGATTTTAGAACAAGGCATCTACATTTTACTGGATTTTTTTCATAATTTTTGTTTTTAGGTTCGAAATAAGAGATTAGTTTGGAACGTTGGATCTCAAATGGTTGGTAGATGGTGGCACCAAGTCACAATGAGATTTGGAGACTTCAAGTCACTGCAGCTCTGTCCTTTTATTTTGACAAACTGCAGAGCCGCTGGTGCATCTATGCTTGCGTACGGCCGACGCCGATTCTTAGCAAGGAAGTTCTTCCTATAAGTAGTAGTATCCATACTCCACTCCAAGGCATGTATAAAAAAAAGAACCCATCCCGTTCTCGTTTTCCCGATCACTCTTCTCTGAAGATGGAGGAGGCCCTCTTCTTGTGCCCCCTCTGCCTGCTGCCCTTCAAACCCCCCATATCCAAGGTCGCTCCCTTCCGATTTCATTCTTAGGTTCACCTGTGAGAAATGTCAATGACAACTGATGCCACGTACGTTGTTCCGTGCAGTGCAAGGGCGGTCATATGGGCTGTCGGCGCTGCGTCGGCGAGCTTGCGCCGAACCCGTGCAAGAAGTGCGAGCAGCCGGCGTGGTTGCCGCCGTCGAATCGATCTGGGCCAAGATTGCCGCCGTCGAATCGATCTGGGGCAATGGTCAAGTGCGTCGGCTGCCAGAGCTTGGTCGCCTCCACGGAGTCCTACAAGCACTATATCGCGTGCCCGCATGGTCCGTGCGGCTGCACAGAGGCCATCAATACCGGCTGCAGCTTCACCGGCCCGCCGCGGGAGCTCCTGGTACACCTCCAAGCATCCCACTCCATCCCAGTGTTTACGTTCCAGTATGGCATACCCGCCTGGTGCATAGTTCGTGTTCCGGTACAACCGCGGGGACACCTGTTCATCGGCAGTGGGGAAGAAGACGGTAGCGTGTTCGCCATCACCGTTGGAGCGCTCGGCCCGACCACCATTGTGTCCTGTGTGTGCATCAGGTCGGCCGCGTGCTTGTTTCCGATGTACAAGGCGCAGCTGTTGGTGATTGGTCCGCCGACGCCGGCGACGGCTGGGACCAGTGACCTCTCGACGGACACCTTGATGGCGGTAATCGAGCCGACGAGCTCCCCGACGCCTAGCTCGATCATGTTGCAGCAGCTCACTTCTTTCCTGGCGGTGCCGCCCCGTTACGCGAAGCAGAATGGAGGGCAGCGTGTGTTGCCTATCTGCGTTTGCATCAACAAGAAGGTTATACAATAATCTTCGTTTAGTCATACTGCAATGTAGTTACTCGAAGATCGGAGGGAGTAGTTTAGTTCGAAGTAGGGTTCGTTCGGATGTATTTTGGACTTGTATAGTAGTAGTACTACTACTCCAGAACTATTACTAGCTAGTTGGAGTGCTAGAATGCAGCTCGGAGTATTATAGTATTTTGGCAGTACTACTAGTTATGTATGTGACTGCAAATTCAAACTAAAATGGACTATTTCTTGCTAATGTTGTTCTTTTGGAGTCATCATTTTTTTCTGAACGTGTTAACTATGCTATTGTCTAAGGATTCGTTTAGATTTCTTTGGTTGAATTCATATTTCGTCTCTTCCTAATTTGGCAAAACTGCACTGTCATGGGCATTCTTACAAGGTCGCTGAAGTTTCAAAGTTTCTTAATGTATATTGCGTAGGGTGTACCCCCTTAACATGGATCTGTTGCATTTTTGGGTTGTATTTTTTTTGGCAATTTTCAGGACCATAAAATAGCACGCCTTCAGTTGAAATTTGAATTAGTGGCCGATACTAGCATGGAGTAGTGAAGTTTTTTTGTACTCCCTCGGTCCCACCAAAAGTGTCTCACCTTTGTTAAAATTTAGATGGATAGATGTATTTTTTTTACAAAGTTGAGACAACTTTGGTGGGACGGAGCCACGGAGTCGTAGTTGATGGCGAGAAGGTTGATGCCTTGCTAGGTTGGTGTACGTTGCAAAAAGAACAAGGTTGGTGTGTATTTGTTTTATTTGTTCACCATAATACTGACATGGCCATCGATTTGATTAGACAACACAAGCCTGGGATGTTTCACTTATTTATTGTAGGAAGCACGATTAATGTTCTGTAATGATGGGGCTACTCCTATAGTCCGTCTGCTCGGCTCCTACTCGGGTGTCGGGTCACATTCACACTCTCCTCTTTTTTTGAACACATTCACACTCTCCTCTTTTTTTGAACACATTCACACTCTCCTCGAAACTGCAGTAGGCAGTATATGAGCGTCTCGGTTCACCTCCGTCGTCTATCCCCACTCCGCCCATCTTCCATAGCACGCGCCTGCGTCTCCGCCATGGCGCTTTCGCATCCTATCCAGCAGTGCCCAGTTTGAGAGCCTCTGTTCTCCAACTCAAACCCCCACCTGCCGCCATTGATCGCCATCTCTCTCCCAAAGTTCGAATCAGTAGATCGCCCAAGAAAATACCAACCCCATTGTACCACCTGCCTCATTGCGATGGCGAAATCGAGCAGGGTCTGTGGATCTGGGCTGTTTCACAAGGTGTTTACGGAAGGCCCCCTTGAAGTGCTCATCAGCCAGTGCGACGCCATCACCGCCGCGTCCCTAGTCGGTTCCTCCAAAAGTATTCTTCAGTCAGCCAAATACAGTGCCACTCTGCCTGCTTCTCAGCCGTTTGGCCTTCCGTGTGTTCTCTGTTGTGACCCGGCGGATAAACCATGGGCGGTGTTCAAGGAGGATTTGCCGGTGCACAGCAAGTGCAAACTACTGCCGCTGGACAGGTTCTCCTATGATGGCCTAATGCCACACGGTAAGGATGAGGAGCGGGCAGGCGCCAATGGAGATTGGATCGCCATGGTTGGCCCCGAAGGCAAGTGGAACCTCCTCAATGTCTACACTCATCGCAAGATTAAGCTTCCATCTTTGAGGAAGAAGTTGGAAACCACACGCAATCCACTTATATTCGAGTATCAGCGTTCTGCTATTCAACTGCAGAAGATAGCTATTTGCCAAGTTCCTACAGCTGCTAGGGGGTATCAAGATTTCTCCCTTGTCGCAATCTTCGACTTTGCAATTGCCTACCTCCATGGCGAATATCCTCGTACATGGATATTTCTTGAAAACCAGTTTCAGTACGGCGCCATATACTGCGATGCAATTATACATAACGGACTTGTGTTCGCCGTTACTGAGCTTGGAAATGTTTATGCATGGGATCCTAATGAATTTGGTAACATTTCCTCCCTATCTTTTTTATATACGTAACTTATATAGTATTTCACCTCTTATTTGTTGAACTGTCTTGGCATCTTTTGGCTTAAAGGAATTCCATAGGCGCACACCATAACCCTCTTGTGGTATGGACATATATAGAATTTAACATCTATAGGAATTTTAGTATGGTCTAATGTGCATGTTGTTCCTTAGGAAAAAGGCCCCCTAGTAATTAAGTTTCTTTATTATTACTCCCTAGAAAATTTAAGGTAGAGTAGAAATAGAATCAATAAAGGTGCCATGCAATATTGATAAAGACTTTCATTTGTTTATATTCCCCCGGTTCTAGAGAATAAGGAGTACTATATTCAAACCATCTAAAATTTGGACCAATATTTTCGGGAACATGTTTTAAATCCACATGAAGTTTTACCAAGATGTTCGAAATATATTTCAAACCATCTTATGTTCGACCATGATTTTATAAAGTACTAGTATTGGCATCCCAATATCAAATCAATATCACTAGTAGATAAATCATGAAATATATTTTCATGTGACGTGCTCTTTCCTTTATCAAGGTCCTATAGTGCTCCCTGCTCCATTCATTCCGCGGACGGCTGGATTTGATGGCGATGATGATTTTGACTCTAATAGTCGTACGTGGTGGCTGGCAAGATCTCAAGATCGTTCTAGACTTCTCCTGGTCTATGCACGTGGCGTAATGGATTTTGACGCTGACGGTGCTCCAATGTATTATTATGATAGTACCCCTTCTGTCCATTGCGGTCGCGCTGTTCACAGCTATTCGGGGTATACCTGCATTGTATTCTCGAATGACACTAGTCGGTTACTTCCAGCCAACCCGTGGGAAAGGGTTACTAATCTTGGAGACTATTCTATGTTCCTTGGGTTGAACTATCCGATTTTCATGCCAGTGGGTGGTGCAACATTTCCCCCAGGATATTTGACAAGAAGAAACTGCATCTACACCACGCCTCAGACCATTGGCTCTCAGTTTGACACATCACATCAAGAAATTTTCCGCTTCAGTCTAAATGGCGAAGACCACCAAAGCATATCTTTCTCAAGCAGCGGTCCAGGGGCCAACTGGCATACGGGGTTTTGGTTCATCCCAAGCTACACCAACGCGCTGGACTGGAACAAAGACAATCAGAGTTAGGGATATTTATGTAATAGTAGGATCATACTACTAGCTAGCTCAGTTGGTCTTGACTCCTATTTAACTATTTATAGCTAATGTACTTAGGTGATAAATTTATGCTATTTGCATGAACCCAGGCGCTTCTTTTAATTTGATCAAATACGGTCTATACACATGCATGGTTGTTTGGCTGTTTCAGTGTCCCTAGAGGCATACATATATACTGTTATTTAGCAATCTTTATTACAGTACAAAGGTCTTAACCTCATGGTTCACAGAAAGTATAAACGTAGATCAACCATCTAAACATAGAAGACATTCTAGTGTATGATTCTTACATATACACATCAACATCCTATCAGAAAATCTTAATGTGAATTGTACTGGCTGTACAAACCCGTGCATCATTCTCTAGCCGGTTGCACCCAAAAACCAAATCGTGGTACTTCATAGTTGACTGTATGTAGGACAACATACAGATCCAATGCGAAGCCATGGGTATCACCTGCATGACAGAACCATATTTCACATGGTTGGAGGTACTCCATATGGCATTTAAAATCATTCCTTGTCTTTCATATGGTCCTAAAAATAGTACAGTTGGATTTGTGGGTTTTAATTTTTTATTAACACACTCAATTGATTGCCCAAACATTGATTAATAATATTATTAAGGGGTGTGATGTTGAAAGCCATAAGAACAATGTGCCAAACAATCTTTGCTAGCGGACGGTAAATGTATACCCATCAGAAATAATCAGCAGACGTGCATGTTTCTTTGGTCAGAATAACTGCTGCACCATCTTAAAAGTAAATGGCATGACCATTTATTTGATTTGATAGCGTGCAGCTAGATGGCGTACATTACTATCTCTACTTCCTTGGGTCGCCCAAATCTGGAGTACTAAAAGCAAATCCTGGTGATTCATTTGACAAGACAACACAGATGCGACCAAATTTCTCCGTCCATATTATTATAATAATCTGGAGTGCGTTGCCTCGTTGCCTTCCAAGAGAAGCTGCATTCCTTGCCAAAAAAGAGAGAGAGGCTGTATTTATAACTATCTCACCGGCCGCCACTAGTACAAACCATCACTCCCTCTCCACCTCCACCTCCATCTCTTCCCTAGTAGCTCCACCTCCATATCGGCGACGGACCACAATCGCGCGGCTTCGACTTCCTCTTCGACGGCGGCGGCGACAGAGGCGTGAGGCACCTTCTCCGCGGCGCATCACTCATCCTCGTCCCGCGGCAACAATGGCTGTATGTGAAATCACCATACCCTTTTGTATGGTAGAGATGATGATGTGCGGATAAAATTTTATTGGCGGTTGCTCATCCTTGTTTGAATATTTGGTGTAGATTCACATCTAGGGCAGGGTGTCAAGCGGGGTGGGTAGCGGGCTAGCTAGTTTCAGTGCGAGTGCTTTAAATCTGCTCTAATCTCAACCACTATTTGCTCTAATTTTCTGCTTTGCGGGACGATTCGCGGACGCCGCTTGCAACCCTAATCTAGGGTATTGATCCTAGTTTAGTAGACTACTAGGATTTACATGCCAATTTGTTTTTAGACTAGATCCGGATATTTGTCAATACTACTACGTACTTCTTCCGTTCGTATTTAATTGACTCTAGTTGAAAGCATCGACAGTTCATTTTCTTCTCTCCCTCTCGTCGACTAATTAAAACCGAACAGAGGGAGTATTAGGAATCCATGTGCATCCGTACTACCAGTAAGGTATTGCGTTGTTGCAGAGGCTCAGTGTAATCAATATCTTTCGATATTAATATACTCACTTTATCAGAAAATAAATTAGTAATCCATGTTCAAACTTGCTAGTTTGATCGACGTTTGATGATGATTTGTGAGGCCATGTATGGGCCTAGTTTGTTTTGCCTGGTGGTCAGTAGGCTGATGATTTATTTTTTTGCTTGGTCGATCTGTGGTCGTTCCATGGCCACTGCTGATTAAGCATTACTAGAATCAACAATTTTTTGCTTGTCTGGTGATTGGAAGTGTATGCGCTAGCACCATCGCACGATGATTAGTCTTAATGGAGATGCAGATGTCGATCAAGAGGGAGAAACATATCTTGATCATGCATTTCTCACGAGATTACTTGGTGATTGGAAGTAGAATCCACAATTTGTTGTGCAAACTTCTCAACATATGCATATATTCAATGAATTGGCTTTATGTGATCAATAGTACTTCTTATTGCAGATGGATGGAGGGGAAAGAGCGAAAAAACCGATACTTAGTGAGATGACTTCTCATTCTTTGACTTCTGATATCCCAGATAACAAGGTAAATATATAGAACGACGATTCGTAGGTGATAAAAGCAGAATCCACAATTTGCCGTGCAAACTTCTCAACATATGCATATATTTGATTAATTAGTTTTATGTGATCAATAGTATTACTTATTCCAGATGGACGTAGGGGAAGGAACGAAAAAGCGGATGCTATGTGAAATGACTTCTAAATCTGTGTGTTCTGATATCCCAGATGACAAGGTAAACATATGGACCGACGCTTGTTTTGCTGCTGCCCCCGTTAGATGGCTAGATGCTCTGGTCTAATTTCTGTTCATGTGCTTATTATTGCAGAAACATAGAGTTGAAGAAAACTCTATATTGTCTGATGACAAAGGTGAAATGGCATGCCAGTCTTTTAAACCTCCGACGCCACCTTGTTTACTGTCTATGGAGACTGATGCAGCTGGACCTGGTACTGATGAGCCTATACGTGGCATCATCGTGCCACATGAAGAAGGTTGTGGATTGGGTTTACCCCCTGCTGAAGAAACTGGTGGTGCAGCTGGAGCTGCTAGTGTAGAGCCTCTAGTGAACGGTGTCGTGCCACGGGAATTCTCTGAACTAGAGCAAGACGGTTTACCTATTGTCAAGACCGATGTAACTGGTGCTGATGCTGGAGTTGCTACTGATGATCCTGCACCCGAAGTTGCCACGCCACCCGAAGGAGGTTTTGTATTGGTAGAACCCGTCATGACTATGCCCACAGTACTGACTGGTGGTGGACCTGGAGCTGGTATGGTAGAGCCTCTAGCGAAAGGTGTCGTGCCACGAGAATCCTCTGAAGTGGATATTGGTGGTTTACCCTCTGTAGATACTGGTGGTCTACCTGGAGCTGGTATTGTAGAGATTTCAGCAAACAGTGCTGTCCCACCCAACTCCTATGAACTTGAGCATGTACCTGATGTGCCTTCTGTAGAACCTGATGCACCTGTAAGTAGTGGTGATGATTCCGCTGAATCTGATCAAGAAGGATCTGCATCTCGAGGACAAGATGTCAGCTGTCATTCACCTGAACCCGAGCTGAAGTCAGCAACGGTAGCTTATATGGCACGGACTGTCCTTCAAGCTCTAAAGATCCAGTTGGGTGGTTCACAGGACCAGCTACTCCAAGCCATTGTCACTACAAAAGACCAGCCAGCATGCTTCGTTATCTCCTGCATACTGTTTGACAAGCTGAAGCACTGCAACTGGCGCATTGTTCAATCCCATCAGCATGGAGAGAGGAGCTATGTTTATGTCAAGATGATTCATGCTGATTTGGTAAGGTTCCATGATAAGATGTATGGGTGGGGTGAGGCAAGAGCCACATTTTGCAGCATTCACACAGTCTTCGCTCTTGAGCCAGACCCCATGGATGCTTACCCAGTGGTGCAGCTGTCCTGACTTGATATATGTTTTATGATCAGTATGCTGCTGTCGTGGAACTGTGATGTGGAGCTACCTTTCTTATGGTTTCTAGGCTTTTGGTTTCAACATGTATTATGGAGCTTACCTTAGGACTTTCGCATGCGTTTGGCTGTTGACCTGTAATGTTTGTGGTTGGTTGTCTAATCTACTTGGCACAATCACATTGCAAAGGCAAATGTTCCTTTTCTCTTTAATTGTTATTATGACTTATGTGTTATAACCAGGCAAGAATATGCAATCTTGGTTCTCTGACCGATATATATGTACATACAACTTTTGTTCACATAATAACACTTACACGGGAAAAGAGTAGCTTTCTCTGTTGGACAAACACCAAACCACAAAAGGGTAACAACACAATATCCAAACTAGGTACGGCACCTGTTGAGCATACATGACTTTTGTCGTAAAATCACGTTAACCAACACTAGCAGCATCTTGTTCTTTGCAAGGTGCTATGCTTATCAGTCTAATCCCAATACACAACCTACTTCAGGTGGCACGATGATGTCAGGTGCAGGTTCACCAGTACCAACTCTCTTGCATCAGTCTCCATTGAAGGTACGCCACTGCTGCAGTAGACACCATTAGCAATGCAACCTGAAGGTGTTCTTATCCTCATATCAGGATCACATAATACAGGTGTCAAGCTTCATGCACTAGCCAACACAATGAAAAGTCCGAACTAGGATAGCTAGGAAAAAAACATGAAGATCTTTTTTTCGAATCCCACGCTGAACATCTTTTTTTTAACTAATTAGGTAAGCTCCTGCTGACAAACATATTACAGCAACTCCAGCAGTGGCTCTATATTTAGGCGCTGTGGGCTGAATGGCTGATGCTGCGCATGGAGCCGGCAATAGCTTCACCGGAAGCTGCAAACTGTGGCGGCCAAATGCAGGGCTGAAACAGCGTATTTTCAGAGGCGCTATAAATGCAGCGCCAAAAACAGAATATAATGAAAAATAGAGTGCAGTAAAACAGAAGATCAAACAAAGACTAGAAATAGACATAAAATAGGATAAAATTAGCTTGATAGATACTCCGTAGTTCATATTTGTACAAAGTAGTGCGATAAAACTAAACTAAAACTCGACATCTGACGAGTCCGGTGTCGTGCCCGACACCGGATCCGACGAGAAGAGGTCAATCCAACGGGGGTCGTCCTCGCCAATGGTGGTCGGCCCGGCGAGCTGCGCTTCGATGAAGGCCCGCTTCGTCGCCTTCTCCGCCCTCCGTCGTGCGCGGTCCTCCTTCTTCGCTGCCCGCCTCGTCGCCTTCTCCGCCCTCCGTCTGCGGAAGTGCTCGTTCTCGGCGGCAACGTCCTCGGGGAAGCGGGCCGCCCACTCGCGCGCCGCGCGCTCGTCCCGCTCGGCGATGCGCAAACGGCGCTCCGTCTCGCGGCGGCGGTGCTGTTCCTCCTGTCTAACGATGTACGGCGGCGGCGCGAGATCCTCGGCCTGCTGGCGCGTCCACACGTCATGGAAATTCATCGACGATCGCGGGCGCCCGAGCCGCCACGCCACGGCGTCGTACGCGCGCGCGGCCTCGTGCGCGGTCTCGTAGGTGCCGAGGCCGATGCGCTCGCCGCCGTCACGTATCTCCGCGTAATACGTACCTTTGGGGCGCGCGCGGACGCCGCGGTACCCCGTGCCCGAGACGCGGCAGTACCGCGAGCTCGACGCGAGACGAGGCATGGCGGCGGCGGCGGCGGCGGAAGCGGAGCCGCGGCGGCGATATTAGGCGCAGATGGGCAAATTTCAGCAACCCGTGTCCATCTTTTTTTTTGGCAGGATTACGCCATGTACCACCTTCCAATTAGAAAATAGTACTGTTCAGCATTCCCCTGTTGGGCCCAATATTTCACTTTGGGTTGCCAACGGCCATCTACATGGTAATTGCTCTCGGCCTACTTGCTCCGGCCGTCGAAGCCCAATAACTACAAATGGGCCTTTCTGCTCATGCAATTTCGGCCCTTTTCTAATGAAACACAGATCCTATGAATGGCAAAAGAAAAAAACGCGGAGATTCTACATAAAAGTTGTTTTTAGTTATTTTGAATTATTGGGTTCCAATTTTTGAAACTGCTCATGCCCAATATGAAAATCCTTGTTCGCTCCATACCCACATGGATAACGGTATTTTTAATAATTCATAAAGTGGATTTGAAATTTAAAACATATCCTAATAATTCCATGATTTAATCTATCAACTTGCAAGATCTTGGAGAGAAAAAGCTTGTATTAGTCTGCAGAATCCGCACCGTTTCAAAGGCGGCAGTGGATCAAAAGAAAAAAGGAAGTAGCCAGAAATTAGGGGTCAAAAATAACTCCAAGAAATGAAACTTTTATTGTTCGTAGAGGATGACATGCGGGACCCATGAGCCAGCAGCTTACTCAACGTTTCAAAGGCGGCATGAGATCGGAAGAAAAATGCAAGTGACCAAATATCAGGTGCCAAAAATAATCCAAGAAATGAAACTTATTGTACATAGAGGATGACATGCGGGTCCCATTTTGCAGCAGCGGTTTCAGCGTTTCAAATGCGGTTTGAGATCAAAAGAAAAAGAAAGTAGCCAGAAATTAGGGGGTAAAAAAACTCCAAAAAAAGAAAGTTGATTGTACATAGAGGATGACATGCGGGTCCCATGAGTCAGCAGCTTACTCAACGTTTCCAAGGCGGCAGGGGATCAAAAGAAAAAGGAAATAGCCAAAAATCAGAGGTGAAAAAAAAACCAAGAAAAGAAATTTTATAGTACATAGAGGATGACATGCGGGTCCCATGAGCCAGCAGGTTCCTCAACGTTTTCAAAGGCCGGTGGGGATCAAAAGAAAAAGGCAAATAGCCAGAAATTAGGGGTAAACAATAAATCCAACAAAGGAAAGGTTTATTGTTCATAGATGCTGACATGTGGGACCCATGAGCCAGCAGCGTCAAGGCAAGTGACCAAAAATCAGGGGTAAAAAAAATCCAAGAAAAGAAACTTTATTGTACATAGAGGATGACATGTGGGTCCCATGAGCCAGCACCTTACTCAACGTTTCAGAGGCGGCTTGAGATCGAAAGAAAAAGGAAAGTGACCGAATATCAGGAGCTAAAAATAATCCAAGAAAGGAAACTTTTATTGTACATAGAGGTTGACATATGGGTCCCACTAATACAAGCTCTTTCGCTCGAAGATCTTGCAAGTTGATTGTACATAGAGGATGACATGCGGGCCCCATGTGTCAGCAGCTTACTCAATGTTTCCAAGGCGGCAGTGGATCAAAAGAAAAAGGAAATAGCCAAAATCAGAGGGTGAAAAATAAATCCAACAAAGGAGAGGTTTATTGTCCATGGAGGCTGACATCTGGGACCCACGAGCCAGCAGCGTCCTCTACGTTTAGAAGGCGACTGGGGATCGAAAGAAAAAAGGCAAATAGCCAGAAATTAGGGGTACAGAATAACTCCAAGAAAGGAAGTGTTTATTGTTCATAGAGGCTGACATGTGGGACCCATGAGCCAGCAAAGTCTTCAACGTTTCAAAGGCGGCAGGGGATCAAAAGAAAAAGGAAGTAGCCAGAAATTAGGGGTAAAAAATAACTCCAAGAAAGGAAACTTTTATTGTTCATAGAGGATGACATGCGGGACCCATGCTCCAGCAGCTTCCTCAACGTTTCAAAGGCGGCATGAGATCGAAAGAAAAAGGCAAGTGACCAAATATCAGGACCCGAAAATAATCGAAGAAAGAAATTTTATTGTACATAGATGATGACATGCGGGACCCATTTAGTAGCAGCGGTCTCAACGTTTCCAAGGCGGCACGGGATCAAAAGAAAAAGGAAGTAGCCAGAAATTAGGGTTCAAAA
Organism: Lolium multiflorum; assembly: GCA_030979885.1. Taxonomy (NCBI): domain Eukaryota; kingdom Viridiplantae; phylum Streptophyta; class Magnoliopsida; order Poales; family Poaceae; genus Lolium; species Lolium multiflorum. The sequence continues at coordinate 103,220,558 of CM061750.1, read as the reverse complement.
ATAACTCCAAGAAAGGAAACTTTTATTGTTCGTAGAGGATGACATGGGGGACCCATGAGCCAGCAGCTTACTCAACGTTTCAAAGGCGGCATGAGATCGAAAGAAAAAGGCAAGTGACAAAATATCAGGAGACAAAGATAATCCAAGAAAAGAAAACTTTATTGTACATAGAGGATGACATGCGGGTCCCATTTAGCAGCAGCGGTCTCAACGTTTCAAATGCGGCTTGAGATCAAAAGAAAAAGAAAGTAGCCAGAAATTAGGGGGTAAAAAATCTCCAATAAAGGAAAGTTTTATCGATGAGCCAGCAGAGTCCTCAACGTTTCAAAGGCAGGGGATCAAAAGAAAAAGGAAATAAAAATCAGAGGGTGAAAAAAAACCAAGAAAATGAACTTTTATAGTACATAGAGGATGACATGCGGGTCCCATGAGCCAGCAGGTTTTTCAACGTTTCAAACGTGGCATGAGATCGAAAGAAAAAGGCAAATGACCAAATATCAGGATCCAAAAATAATTCAAGAAAAGAAACTTGATTGTACATAGAGTATGACATGCGGGTCCCATTTAGCAGCAGCGGTATCACCGTTTGAGAGGCGGCAGGGGATCGAAAAAGGCAAGTGACCAAATATGAGGTGCCAAAAAAATCGAAGAAAAGAAAGTTTTATTGTACATAGAGGATGACATGCGGGTCCCATGAGCCAGCAGGTTCCTCAACGTTTCAAACGTGGCATGAGATCGAAAGAAAAAGGCAAGTGACCAAATATCAGGAGCCAAAAATAATTCAAGAAAAGAAACTTGATTGTACATAGAGGATGGCATGCGGGTCCCATTTAGCAGCAGCGGTATCACCGTTTGAGAGGCTGCACGGGATCAAAAGAAAAAGCCAAGTGACCAAATATCAGGAGCCAAAAATAATCTAAGAAAAGAAATTTTACTGTACATTGAGGATGACATGCGGGTCCCATTTTGCAGCAGCGGTCTCAACGTTTCCAAGGCGGCACAGGACCAAAAGAAAAATGAAGTAGCCAGAAATCAGGGGGTGAAAAAAATCCAAAAAAAGAACGATTTCAATTGGGCTGCATGTGGACATCTGGGCATTCGAACTATCCTGGGCCTTTTGACTCGTACAATTTCAGCCCACTCCAAAACAGGATAGTTCGGATTTTTCTAAAAAAACAGGAAAGTCCTATGCTTCGCAAAAACAAAAAACAAGGAGATTCAGCATATAAATTTGTTTATGTAAAAATAAAGATTTAATTTATCCGTTGAAATAGCTCAGAGCGCAATACACTGTTTATTGTCTGCAAAATAATCAAGATATCACATGTTTCTTGTACGGGGAGGCTGACATCGTGGACCCATGAGCCAGCAGCGTCGTTTTAAAGGCGGCAGGGGATGGAAAGAAAAAATAAACCAAAAATCTGTTGGTAAAAAATCCAAGAAAAGAAACATTTTCGTTCTGAGAGGATGACATGCGGGACCCATGAGGCAGCAGCGTCCTCAGCGCTTATTGTTCATAGAGGCTGACATGTGGGACCCGTGAGCCAGCAGCGTCCTCAACGTTTTAAAGGCGGCAGGATATCGAAAGAAAAAATAAGCCAAAAATCATTTGGTAAACAATATCCAAGAAAAGAAACATTTACCGTTCTGAGAGGATGACATGCGGGACCCATGAGGCAGCAGCATCCTCAACGATTCCAAGGCGGCAGGGGATCAAAGAAAAAAAGGAAATATCCAGAAATTAATTAGGGGTTCAAAAAAATCCATCAAAGGAAACTTTTATTGTTCATAGAGGATGACTTGTGGGACCGACCTGCCAACAGCGTCCTCATCGTTTCAAAGGGGCAGGAGATCCAAAGAAAAAGGCAAATAGCCAGAAATTAGGGGTCAAAAATAACTCCAAGAAAGGAAACTTTTATTGTTCGTAGAGGATGACATGCGGGACCCATGAGCCAGCAGCTTACTCAACGTTTCAAAGGCGGCATGAGATCGAAAGAAAAAGGCAAGTGACAAAATATCAGGAGCAAAAGATAATCCAAGAAAAGAAACTTTATTGTACATAGAGGATGACATGTGGGTCCCATTTTGCAGCAGCGGTCTCAATGTTTGTAATGCGGCTTGAGATCAAAAGAAAAAGAAAGTAGCTAGTAATTAGGGGGTGAAAAAAAATCCAAGAAAGGAAAGTTGATGGACATAGAGGATGACATGCGGGTCCCTTGAGCCAACAGCTTACTCAACGTTTCAAAGGGGGCAGGGGATCAAAAGAAAAAGGCAAGCCAAAAATCAGAGGGTGAAAAAAAATCCAACAAAGGAAACTTTTATAGCACATAGAGGATGACATGCGGGTCCCATGAGCCAGCAGGTTCCTCAACGTTTCAAACGTGGCATGAGATCGAAAGAAAAAGGCAAGTGCCCAAATATGAGGTGCCAAAAAAAACTCCAAGAAAAGAAAGTTGATTGCTCATAGAGGATGACATGCGGGTCCCATGAGCCAGCAGGTTCCTCAACGTTTCAAACTTGGCATGAGATCGAAAGAAAAGGCAAGTGACCAAATATGAGGAGCCAAAAATAATTCAAGAAAAGAAAGTTTTATAGTACATAGAGGATGACATGCGGGTCCCATTTAGCAGCAGCGGTATCACCGTTTGAGAGGTGGCGGGGATCAAAAGAAAAAAGAAATTGCCAAAAATCAGATGGTGAAAAAAAAACAAGAAAAAGAACTTTTATAGTACATAGAGGATGACATGCGGGTCCCATGAGCCTGCAGGTTCCTCAACGTTTCAAACGTGGCATGAGATCGAAAGAAAAAGGCAAGTGAAAAATTATCAGGAGCCAAAAATAATTCAAGAAAAGAAAGTTTTATAGTACATAGAGGATGACATGCGGGTCCCATTTAGCAGCGGTATCACTGTTTGAGAGGCAGCAGGGGATCGAAAGAAAAAGTCAAGTGACCAAATATGAGGTGCCAAAAAAATCCAAGAAAAGAAAGTTTTATAGTACATAGAGGATGACATGCGGGTCCCATTTAGCAGCAGCGGTATCAACGTTTGAGAGGCGCAGGTGATCGAAAGAAAAAGGCAAGTGAAAAAATATCAGGAGCCAAAAATAATTCAAGAAAAGAAAGTTTTATAGTACATAGAGGATGACATGCGGGTCCCATTAGCAGCAGCGGTATCACCGTTTGAGAGGCGGCAGGGGATCGAAAGAAAAAGGCAAGTGACCAAGTTTGAGGTGCCAAAAATAATCCAGGAAAAGAAAGTTTTATAGTACATTGAGGATGACATGCGGGTCCCAGTTAGCAAGCGGTATCACCGTTTGAGAGGCGGCGGGGATCGAAAGAAAAAGGCAAGTGACCAAATTTGAGGTGCCAAAAAAACTCCAAGAAAAGAAAGTTTTATAGTACATAGAGGATGACATGCGGGTCCCATTTAGGCGGTCTCAACGTTTCCAAGGCGGCAGGGATCAAAAGAAAAAGGCAAGTGACCAAATTTGAGGTGCAAAAAAACTCCAAGAAAAGAAAGTTGATTGCACATAGAGGATGACATGCGGGTCCCATTTAGCAGCAGCGGTCAACGTTTCCAAGGCGGCAAGGGATCAAAAGAAAAAGGCAAGTAGCCAAAAGGGGGTCAAAAAAATCCAAGAATAGAAAGAATTTTGGTTCATAGAGGATGACATGCGGGACCCATGATCCTGCATCGTAAACGGCTCGATCGGAGAACGTTGAACGAGATGGCGCGATGTAGAAAAAAAACAATGCCAGAGAGGCTGCCATCTGGGCCCTACATCCCTCGGCGGTGCGGATTTGCGTTGACTCGGCCGGCGAACCCGAGATTTCGAGATGCACCACGTCCCGGGCCACCATACGCCACGTTTTGGCCGCTTTCGTCGGGCTAGGTGGCCTCAAAAACGAGAAAAAAAAAGTTTTGACATGCACCACGGAGGGACCAAAATCGTCGGCCATGGTACACCAGCAACCACGGCGCGACTTCAACTTCGTCGGCCATGGCAACTTTTCTTTGTTGTGCGCATCATACCTTCCTCTTGGGGTTCCCAACCGTGTGTACCCTCCTTGCCCCACTTCATCATCCCTTTCACCCATTCTCTTCTCTCTCCCGAAAAAACTCGTACTCACTTTCTCTCACTCGCGTTTCTGCTCAAGAACTCGAGATTTCTCGATCTCTTTGCTCAGCCCAGATTTCTGTCTGAAATTTGGCACATTTGCTCTCCGGTATGTGACTCCTTTGATTATCCAATTAGAATTTTGTTTGGTTGAGTATATCTTGAATATTTTGCTGCTGTAGGTAACATGTTTAGTGAGCTTGCATGCTTGTTCTAAGTGGTAGAAACTAGTTTTGATGCATGTTTAGTACTCTAGCAAGTTCCTATAGTAGTTCCCCTCAATTATATACCTTGAAATCAAATTTTATAATGATTGTTGAAAAATTTCAGAAAAGGAAAATGAACAACTACAACTTTGGAGAGGTGTTCGAAGGAGAGACGACGAGCACGGGGAGGCCCTCGAGGGCATCCACTCGGATTAGACGATCCTATAATGAGGACGTGATTGCACCAAGCTTCGATGAGGGCAATGGAGACCCTAATGCTTCATCTTTTCCATGTTATGAATTTTTGAGCAATGCAGGGTTGCTGGATGATTTCTTGACTCTCGTCAGAAAGGCGGGTTTAACCGCCTATATGGAGGATGAGAGGAAGCAATACTACATGCTTACTAAAATCTTTGTGGAGAGCTTCAAGTTCAACAACAAGCACTTCAACCCGTCGGTTGCATTCAATATCTATGGTAATCCCGTTACTATGAAGTTGAAGGATTTTTGTGCTGCATTGGATATTGCCCCTGTAGGTACAGCAAGGAAGATTGAGGACAACCCCAGGGTTTTGCTGGAGCTCTATCGAGAAATTACAAATGATGATTGCCGCACCATTCAGCGTGGCAAGATAAGAAACATTCAACTCCCCGCCATTAAGTATTTTGCTTATTACCTTGCTACTAGCATTCTTGGTAGGGAGAACACTAGTAATATTTCTAGTTATCATCTTGCTTTCTTAATTGCTGCACTCACTGGAGAGACACCTTATCATCTTGGTTCTGTTATTGCTCGCCGTTTGTCTAACAAGGGGCCTATTTATGGGGGAATAATTGCATCGCGTATTTTGGCACGTCTAGATCTCCCTCTTGACCCTACTGATGTAGAAATACCACCTGTTAGGTTAGATATTGCTGCTATGAAGAGTCACCAATTTGTTACAGCTGACTCTAGTATGGATAATATTGTTTATAGAATGTTATTTGCTGACGGGGATGAGAGGGAAGTCCTCTTGCCCCAAACAGATTTGTTCATTGGCAGGAAACCATGGTCGCGCTCTAAGGAGGAGGTGGATGAGCAACTGAAGATACAAGGCTTCCACCAGCAACATGACTCCGAGGACGCCGAGCCCTCCTACGACTACACCGTCACGTACCCTGTTGCTTCTTCCAGCACATACCTAGAACCGGGTCGTTCTTCGTCATACTACGGAGACACCACTTCATGGGGACCGTGGGAATGAACTCCACTTAGGCCAAAAGCCTAAGCTTGGGGGAGGTATACCGGCATCACTCATTCTTTGCATATTATGGTTGCTGGATACTTGTACATACTTGTTTAGTTCTTAGAGTGGTTTTCTAATGAGAGGGAGATGATATTTGGGGAAGTGCTGTCCAAAAACAGATTCTGTGCTGTTACCAAAAAAAATTCGTACAGCCAGAACGTTATTTTGAGTTGCAAATTTTTGAGCATGTGCCCCAGGTTGTTATCTAACTTTCATTAGTTGAACACTTTTTGAGCTGAGCAATGGAAGATTTTTGTTAATTTCGATTTCTGTACTGCTGTCAGGTTTTGGCAGATTTCTGCCATCCTGCTTTTCTGTGTTTCTGTTAGTTTGCATTCTCTTGTTTTCGCTTTGTTTCTTTCCTAAAACACAAAAAGACCAAAAATATTTCTGTTGTTTCTCTTCACCATTTATTTATTTGGTTCTTTGCTCTTATTTTACTTTATTTGCTATCGTTGGTTTGCTATGAGAAAACCCAAAAAGATTTTGCTTTGTTTTCTTGTTTCCTTTTGTTCTTGTTTCTAACCCGAAAACACCAAAAATATTTGTTGTTCTTCTTTGGTTTTGTAAAGTTCATTAGGGAGTTCAGAGGTCTCCGGTGGTTGGAGCTTGGTTTCATTTCATATTATTATTCAAGCTGCACAAGTGAAAGGCAATAATGACGATCTACGGCAATTTGACTGTGGTGAGAGGCTGGTATGAACTCTATTTGTTTTCATTTTTGTACATATACTCATCCATGTGAGCATGCTTAGTTGGTTCATATGAGGTATATGTCATTTAATGAAAGTCTAGTAGTTTATGATCTCTCATGATTAGTTCCAATCTATTAATAATGAGTAGCATGTCATGAATATTTGCTTGCATTGTTTTATTCATAAATCGGTATGACATTGTGGTATCCTCCTCTGAATAATTCACTTGAATCGACTTGGCACATGCTCACGCATGCATATGACTAAACAAAAGTCAATTAAGCCTCGATGATTTACTTTGCTTCAGAGTTCTTGTATCACTTTTATGCCTCCGTTAATTTTATTTTGTCGCAAGCATGATTATGACGGTTATTGCTCTCTTGATTGTCGCTTCCCAGTCTATTGCTAGCCTCCACTTGTACTGAGCGGGAACGCTGCTCGTGCTTCCAAACACCTGAAAACCAAGTTGTTCCAAAGTGTCCACCATAAATACCTATGCATGGCATTTCAAACCATTCCAAGTAAATTCTCATGTGCTACCTTTAAACCTTCAAACTACTTCTCAATTTGTGTCAATGTTTTATAGCTCATGAGGAAATATGTGGTGTTTTATCTTTCAACCTTGTCATTTACTCCGGACAGACTTTCACCAATGGACTAGTGGCACATCCGCTTATCCAATAATTTTGCAAAAAGAGCTGGCAACGGGGTTCCCAGCCCCAATTAATCAACCTTCATTAATAATTCTCTTCACGTGTTTTGCTCTGATTCATCAGTAAGCAACTTAACCTGCAAATAGACACTTCCCCATGGTATGTGAATGTTGGAAGGCACCCGAGGATTCGGTTAGCCATGGCTTGTGTAAGCAAAGGTTGGGGGAGTGTCATCCATAATGAAACTAAAATACATGTGTAAACAAAAGAGAAGAGGGATGATCTACCTTGCTGGTAGAGATAACGTCCTTCATGGGAGCCGCTCTTGAGAGTCTGGTTGGCGAGGTGGTTAGAGTACCCACTATCATTCGTTGACAACAACAAACACCTCTCAAAATAATTTTACTCTGTTTTGAAAAATGAAAAGCTCTAGCACATGTTAATCCCTGCTTCCCTCTGCGAAGGGTCAATCTTTTACTTTTATGTTGAGTCACCATCCTTTCTTTGAGCACTTTCTTGAGAGCATGACTGTCATTCTTAGTATAATATGCTTGTCCCAAAATATGATCAGCTGTGGTATAACTTTGATGCTTTTATCTTTGACAAATTTACTTCTAGTCTTTCTATGAACTTCAGAGGTGCCTGGGCATTTATGTTTTGCTACAAATACAGGCAAGCGAGATACCACTTTATCATATCCTTCTATGAACATTGCAATCCTGCTTATTGAAGTGTTTCATGATGCTTGTTATTAGTTTGTTGGTATCTCTTTTATGATTGACACAGTTACTAGATGACTTTATTTGCATGTACCTTATTATGAATTGCTTAAGCACTTGCCATATCATGAGAATATTTACATCATATGAACAAATGTGTTCGTGAAAGTTCTTTTATCGCTCAGTTGTTAACTGAATTGCTTGAGGACAAGCAATAAGCTAAGCTTGGGGGAGTTGATACGTCCAAAACGTATCTACTTTCCCGAACACTTTTGCTATTGTTTTGCCTCTAATTTGTGTATTTTGGATACAACTAACACGGACTAACGTTGTTTTCAGCAGAATTGCTCTGGTGTCTCGTTTTTGTGCAGAAATCCAACTTTCAGGAAAATCCTCGGAATTTATGCGAAAGGCCCTATTTTCCCAGAATCTGACGGAGCCAGAAGGGCAAGCCAGGTGGGGGCCCGAGGCCCCCACACACTATAGGCGGCCCGGAGAGGCGCGCCGCCTTGTTGTGTGGGCGCCTCGGCGGCCCCGACGCTCTCCTACGGACTACATATGCCTTTCGACCTAAAAACGAGGGGGTTCGACCATACTTCCAGAGACCATCCAGTGCGCCGCCGCCATCACGAAACTCCGCCTCGGGACCAGAAACTCCGTTCCGGCACTCCGGACGGGGAATTGGAGGGGATCTTCACCGCCATCACCACCGACGCCTCTCCATCGACCAGCCATGTTTCCCCCATCCATGTGTGAGTAATTTCCCCGCTGTAGGCTGAAGGGGATGGTAGGGATTGGATGAGATTGATCATGTAATAGTCACAAGATTGTTAGGGCATGGTGCCTAGTATCCGTAGATGTTACTTTTATGATATTGTTGCAACTTGTTATGCTTAATGCTTGTCACTAGGGCCCGAGTGCCATGATCTCAGATCTGAACATGTTATTGTTTCATCATGATATGCATTGTTTATTGATCTTACCTGCAAGTTGTATACACACGTTGCTGTCCGGAACCCGAGGCCCCAAAGTGACAGAAATTGGGACAACCGGAGGGGAAGGCGGTGATGTGAGGATCACATGTGTTCACGGAGTGTTAATGCTTTGCTCCGGTACTCTATTAAAAGGAGTACCTTAATTTCCAGTAGTTTCCCTAGAGGCCCGGCTGCCACCGGCTGGTAGGACAAAAGATGTTGTGCAAGTTTCTCATTGCGAGCACGTACGACTATATATGGAACACATGCCTATTGATTGATTAGTACTTGGATACCGCTTTATTATTACCTGCAAATGCCCTACCATGATTGTTACATGAATTCTCTCATCCATGCAACGCCCGTTCATCCGTCCCTGTGCCTACAGTATTTTAATCCTGCTGTTTACTATAATCACTACTGCTGTCTTTATTTCACCGCTGCTGTTATTTCACTATTCCTACTGCTATAAAACTGTTACTACTGATAAACTCTTGCGAGCAAGTCTATTTCCAGGTGCAGCTGAATTGACAACTCATTAAGGCTTACAAGTATTCTTTGTCTCCCCTTGTGTCGAATCAATAAATTGGGTAATACTTCCCTCGAAACTGTTGCGATCATGGGTCATAGCCTACGACAAGAACCACATGACACACTGGCACCTTTACACCATGCAGGAGGAATAGACTACTTTAATAACATCACATGAGTAGCACATAGACTAGTAGCGATACAAAGCTCATCATATAGATCTCAATCATGTAAGGCAGCTCATAAGATCATTGTATTGGAGTACAAAGAGAGAGATTAACCACATAGCTACCGGTACAGCCCTTAGCCTCGAGGGAGAACTACCTCCTCATCATAGGAGACAAGATGGCGATGAAGATGGCGGTGGTGTCGATGGAGATGGCTCCGGGGGCAATTCCCCGTCCCGCAGGGTGGGAGCAGAGACTTCTGTCCCCCGGGGAGTTTCGCGATGGCGGCGCCTGGATGTTTTCCGGAGTTTCGTCAATCGGTATCGCGTTTTTAGGTGAAAGGTCTTATATAGGCGAAGAGTCGGAGTCGGAGGGTGCTGGCCCCCCCTCATGAGGCCGCGGCAGGGCACGGGGCCGCGCCGCCATGTTGTGTGGTGGCCCCCCCCTCTCCGACTCTCCTTCGGTGTTCTGGATGTCCGGGAAAAATAAGATGTTGGGTCTTCGTTTCGTCGAATTAAGAATATTGCCGACAGCCTTTCTGAACCAAAAACAGAAAACAACAACTGGCTGTGGCATCTTGTTAATAGGTCAGTTGAAAACGCATAAAAACATTATAAAGTGTGAGCAAAACATGTAGGTATTATCATAAAACAAGCATGGAACATCAATTATGGATACGTTGGAGACGTATCAGCATCCCCAAGCTTAGTTCCTACTCGTCCTCGAGTAGGTAAACGATAAAAATAATAATTTCTGAAGTGACATGCTACCAACATAATCTTAATCATACTATTGCAAAGCATATGAGATGAATGAAGTGACTCAAGGCAATGATCTATATTTGCTAACAAATAGATAACATATAGCAAAACTTTTCATGAATAGTACTTTCAAGACAAGCAACAAAAGTCTTGCATAAGAGTTAACCATAAAGCAATAGATTCAAAGTAAAGGCATCGAAGCAACACAAAGGAAGATATAAGTTTCAGCAGTTGCTTTCAACTTTCAACATGCATATCTCATGGATAATTGTCAACACAAAGTAATATGATGAATGCAAATAAGCAAGTATGTAAGAATCAATGCACAGTTGACACAAGTGTTTGCTTCTAAGATGGAAGGAAGTAGGTAAACTGACTCAACATAAAAGTAAAAGAATGGCCCTCCGCAGAGGGAAGCAGGGATAAAACATGTGCTAGAGCTTTTCAAGTTTTTGAAATCATATAGAGAGCATAAAAGTAAAATTTTGAGAGGTGTTTGTTGTTGTCAACGAATGGTAGTGGGCACTCTAACTACCTCATCAACCAGACTTTCAAGAGCGGCTCCCATGAAGGACATTATCTCTACCAGCAAGGTAGATCATCCCTCTTCTCTTTTGTTTACACATGTACTTTAGTTTTATTTATTAGATGACACTCCTCCCAACCTTTTGCTTACACAAGCCATGGCTAACCGAATCCTCGGGTGCCTTCCAACATTCACATACCATGGAGGAGTGTCTATTTGCAAAATTAAGTTGCTTACTGATAGATCAGGGCAAAACACGTGAAGAGAATTATTAATGCAAGTTAATTAATTGGGGCTGGGAACCCCATTGCCAGCTCTTTTTGCAAAATTATTGGATAAGCGGATGAAGCCACTAGTCCATTGTGAAAGTCTGTCAAAAGTAAATGACAAGATCGAAAGATAAAACACCACATACTTCCTCATGAGCTATAAAACATTGACACAAATAAGAGATAATAGATTTTGAATTTTTTAAAGGTAGCACATGAAGTATTTACTTGGAATGGCAGGAAATACCACATAGTAGGTAGATATGGTGGACACAAATGGCATAGGTTTTTGGCTCAAGGTTTTGGATGCACGAGAAGCATTCCCTCTCAGTACAAGGCTTTGGCTAGCAAGGTTGTTTGAAGCAAACACAAGTATGAACCGGTACAGCAAAACTTACATAAGAACATATTGCAAGCATTATAAGACTCTACACTGTCTTCCTTGTTGCTCAAACACTTTTACCAGAAAATATCTAGACCTTAGAGAGACCAATCATGCAAACCAATTTCAACAAGTTCTACGGTAGTTCTCCACTAATAGGTTTAAACTACATGATGCAAGAGCATGATCTACTTGAGAGCTCAAAACAATTGCCAAGTATCAAATTATCCAAGACAATATGAAGCATTTTCTGTTTCCAACCAAATAACAATAAGTGCAGCGGTTTTCAACTCCGCCATGAACATTAAAATAAAGCTAAGAACACCAGTGTTCATATGAAAAAGCGGAGCGTGTCTCTCTCCCACACAAGGATTGCTAGGATCCGAATTTATTCAAACACAAACAAAAATAAAGACGCTCCAAGTAAAGCACATATGATGTGACCGAATAAAAATATAGTTTCAATAGAAGAAACCTGATAAGTTGATGAAGAAGGGGATGCCTTGGGCATCCCCAAGCTTAGACGCTTGAGTCTCCTTGAAATATGCAGGGATGAACCACGGGGGCATCCCCAAGCTTAGACTTTTCACTCTTCTTGATCATATATCATCCTCCTCTCTTGACCCTTGAAAACTTCCTTCACACCAAACTTCTCATAAACTTCATTAGAGGGGTTAGTACTCAAAAAACTTTAATCCACTTTAGTCCTGTAGTGACACATTGCAAGAACTCAATAAAACATTAGCTACAGCTCTCCACGTCTAGAAAGCCTCACTTAAAGTCCACAAGAGACAATGCAAAAAACAGAGACAAAATCTGCCAAAACAGAACAGCCAGTAAACACGAATTTTAAAATGGTACTTCCGTTGCTCAAATCAGAAAACTCAAAACTAATGAAAGTTGCATACATATCTGAGGATCACGCACGTAAATTGGCAGATTTTTCTGAGTTTCCTACAGAGAAATCTGCCCAGATTCGTGACAGATAGAAATCTGTTTCTGCGCAGAAATCCAAATCTAGCATCAACTTTACCATAGAGACTTTACTTGGCACAACATTGCAATAAAATAAAGATAAGGAGAGGTTGCTACAGTAGTAACAACTTCCAAGACACAACAAAACAGTAGCAAAATAAACACATGGGTTATCTCCCAAGAAGTGCTTTCTTTATAGCCATTAAGATGGGCTCAGCAATTTTAATGATGCTCACATAAGGGTGAGAGTTGAAGCAAAAGAGAGAATCAAAAAGCAAGTTCAAAACACATTTAAGTCTAACCCACTTCCTATGCATAGGAATCTTGTACACAAATAAATTCATGAAGAACAAAGTGACAAGCATAAGAAGATAAAACAAGAGTAACTTCAAAATTTTCAGCATATAGAGAGGTGTTTTAGTACCATGCAAATTTCTACAACCATATTTTCCTCTCTCATAATAATTTTCAGTAGCTTCATGGATAAACTCAACAACATAACTATCACATAAAGCATGCTTTTCATGATTCACAAACACATAATTTTTATCAAGCTCAGAAATAATAGGATTAAAACTTTCAAACCCACTTTTATCAATAATATAACAAGATGATTGATCAATCTCAAAAGATATGGGACTCATAGATAAAGTCAAGAACTCTCCAATCCCATTTTCATTAGTAGTACAATTAATATTATCAAGTAACATAGGACCATCATCTAGAGATTTATCATAAACATTTGCCAAGCAAAACTCTTTAGTACCATGCATTTCGACATCAGGCACAAACAAAGCATTATCATAAGATTTATCAAAGTAGCATGGATTATCATGAATAACAGTAGCATAATTATTCTCACAAGTTTTACTCATAGGGAATATTTCAAGAGAATCCACAGGAACATAACATTCATCCTCTTTCGGTAAGCATGGAGGACAATCAAATAGTGTAAGAGATAAAGAGTTACTCTCATTAGAAGGTTGGCATGGGTAGCTAATCCATTCTTCCTCCTTTTGTTCATCACTCTCCTCTTCTTTTTCATCCAATGAGCTTTCAGGTTCATCAATTTCCTCCTCTTTTTCATCCAATGAGCTTTCAGGTTCATCAATTTCTTCTTCCACAGGTTCCTGCAAATTGTGAGTGCATTCTTGTGCATTAATGAGTCTCTCTTTATAATCAATGATATAAGGATTATCACTGTAGCTTTCTATGCAAAAATTAAGGATAGAAGAGACATAATCTTTAAGGTCCTTACAAACAGCACAAGTTTCATAATTTTTAGACATGAATGATTCTATCTCAGAGGCTCCCATAAATAAGACAAATTGTTCTACCTCTTCGAACCCAAAATGAATATAGCTATTCCAATTATAGTTCTTAATTAAAATTTCCTCACTAAAGCCACATTGAAATTTAAGATGTTTAGTATCCTGTTTAGAGCAACAGTTTATATCATGGCGTTTAAGCAAGATTTTAGCAATTGTATTTAATTTTTCTATCACATCACTCATAACTTTACCCTTTCTCGATTCTCTATAATTATTATATAATTCTATAAGCTCCAAATAGGTTGTAGGTTCTCCCATAATAGCAGTTTTTAATTTTTAGGTTTTTCAAATTTTTATGGATTTTCGGGTATATAGGGAAAATAAAACAAGACAAAAATAAACTAGACAAAAGTAAACTAAGCAAAATAAAACTAGACAGAAATAAACTAAGCACAAATAAACTAGACAAAAGTAAACTAGCAAGACAAAATAAAATAAAAACAGAGAGAGAGGTAGAGTGTACTCCCCAGGTGAACTTATGAGTAGAGCTATGCCTCCCCGGCAACGGCGCCAGAAAATAGCTTGATGTCTACGGGTGCTTCTATTGCAGACAGTGTTGGCCTCCAAGAGCAGAGGTTTGTAGAACAAGCAGCAAGTTTTCCTTAAGTGGATCACCCAAGGTTTATCGAACTCAGGGAAGAGGTCAAAGATATCCTCTCAAGCAACCCTGCAATCACGATACAAGAAGTCACTTGTGTCCCAACACACCTAATACACTTGTCAGATGTATAGATGCACTAGTTCGGCGAAGAGATAGTGAAATACAAGTAGTATGGATGTATATATGAGTGGTAATAGCAATCTGAATAAAATATGGCAGCGAGTAAACATGCAACATAACAGTAAGTAAACGGTGTTTGCGGTATTGGAAACAAGGCCTAGGGATCATACTTTCACTAGTGGACACTCTCAACATTGATCGCATAATAAATAATAACTTCTCTCATTTGTGCTACATACACTCTTTTGTTGGATGACAAACACCATTCGTTGTGTAGGGCTACAAGAGCACCTCAATGCCGGAGTTAACAAGCTCCACAACATTCGACATTCATATTCAAGTAACCTTAGAGCATAATAGATCATTGCAAAATAAACCAAGAACTAACATAGCGCACACACTGTCCACATTACACTATGAAGGAGGAATAGATCACATCAATACTATCATAATGATAATTAACTCCACAATCTACAAGAGATCATGATCATAGCCTACGACAAGAACCACATGATGCACACACTGGCACCTTTACACCATGCAGGAGGAATAAACTACTTTAATAACATCACATGAGTAGCACATAGACTAGTAGCGATACAAAGCTCATCATATAGATCTCAATCATGTAAGGCAGCTCATAAGATCATTGTATTGAGTACAGAGAGAGATTAACCACATAGCTACCGGTACAGCCCTTAGCCTCGAGGGAGAACTACTCCTTCATCATAGGAGACAGCGATGGCGATGAAGATGGCGGTGGTGTCGATGGAGATGGCTCGGGGCAATTCCCGTCCGTGCCGGAACAGAGACTGTCCCCCGAATTGGAGTTTCGCGATGGCGGCGCCTGGATGTTTTGGAGTTTCGTTCGGTATCGTGTTTTTAGGTCGAAAGGTCTTATATAGGCGAAGAGTCGGAGTCGGAGGTGCCCGGCCCCTCCGAGGCCGACGGCCGGGCTGGCCGCGCCGCCATGTTGTGTGGTGGCCCCCTGGCCCCTCTCCGACTCTCCTGTTCGGATGCTTCCGGAAAAATAAGATGTTGGGTCTTCGTTTCGTCGAATTAGAATATTGCCCGAATAGCCTTTCTGGAACCAAAACAACAGAAAACAGGAACTGACACTGTGGCATCTTGTTAATAGGTCAGTTCCGGAAAACGCATAAAAACATTATAAAGTGTGAGCAAAACATGTAAGTATTGTCATAAAACAAGCATGGAACATCAGAAATTATGGATACGTTGGAGACGTATCAACTTCTTGCAAATGATTAAATAAAAGGCGTTTACTATGCATAGTAACTAGCATCCTCTAGAATTATACCTGTTGTTGCATACTAAATTTCAATATGCGAACAAAATAATTCACGCACTGCATCCAAGACCAAAACCGAGCAAGCCAGAAACGAAACAATGTACTTACTGGCAAAAGAACAATCACGCCACAAAAATTAAACGTTGGTGCCAGAGGACGGCGCGGCAGAACGCGCTCGGTCCATCTAGTATGATTTATTGTTGAGGTTAACTTACAAGCATTCAATGCAAAACAAAATGATTAATCAGATAAGGTCATAGGACCAAAACCTGTTTTGGAGGAGTTGTTACGGAGGCTAACAGCCACAATGCTAAGGTCGTTTTGAGAGACGTCCATACATCTGACACGGAGTGTATACAAGGCTAATTAAGGTCTTTTTTGAGCGACATCCATATGCACATCTGACACAGAGTGTCTACCGGAAGCTCGAGGTTCGTCGGCCTTCCGAAGGAGCAGAAGCGTGTCGGAGGCACCGAGGCAGGAAACCAGGAACCAGCGGGGCGGTCGAGCGAGATGTATATAGCCATTAATTTCCATCCATCTAATGGCCTAAATAAATTCATACCTCTAGGATTTTTCGCACCTCAGAAAAAAATAAGTAGACGGGTTGAGCCCAATAGACAGGCCAAGCCCAATAGATTGGACTAGGCCCAACATCTGCCGGTCGCATAGAGTCCTCATCGTTCTAGTTCCTACTGCGAGACGTTCCGCCGCCGCCGATCTCTCTCGATTCACCAACTCCGGCGCCACCGCCTCCTCGCCCGCTCCAGGCAGCATGAAGTCCTGATCCCCATCCGCCGCCCCCTTACCAAAAACCGTCTCGGTGGCGGGGGGCCTTGGCCCTTGGCCTCCGCGTGGATCCAATATTGACGGCGCTGTCATCGTCGCTCGCCAAGGCGGCTAAGCCCATCACGTGGTTCCGGGAGCGGTAGGTGCCTGTCATCGCGGCGCGCCGGCAAGAGGTCGACGAACTCCTTCCATTCCAGGCCAAATGGAAGGAGTCGATGGGAGGCGTCGCCGGCATGTGTTTCCGCGTGGCCTTCTCCTCGTATCTGTCGTCGGTAAGCGTGCGAGAGGTGAGAGTTGACGCCCAGGCGATCAGCTGCGAGGTACCCGGGTTGCCAGGTGGCCGGCGCTCGCCAAGGTGGCCAACACAGGATCAGTGAGCGAGTACCATGTCCATGAAGAAGACGCTCCATGGAATTTAGTCATCACTCAAGCCAAAAAAAAACAAGTGCTCATTTCCCAGCAGGCATTATAACATCAAACACATTCCTATCAGAAATTTGAAAATATTTTCATGATTTTTAGGTTAGGTGATTGAGTTATCTTTTTGAATAAGCGATGTAGGTTGCATATGCATATGATTTTGCCACCTGAGACATTGACTCCTTACCAAAATCAATTGTCATCTAGCAAACTACATACGTTTCACCTCGTCTAGAAAGTGACCTGAATCTTAGATTTATGATATGAACTTCCTATACTAACTATGCTCATGCTGACTTGTTCAGTCGGCAAGCTATTGTCAGAGCTGAACAAAATGTATCAAACTTAATTCAGGTCTTTATACTACGTTGACAAGATATCAATATAATTTTGCTTGTATGTATAGACAGCAAAACCTTTCAGTTAACAAACCCCTCCAGTTAGTTCTATGTGGAAGATATTTAGGTTTTTTTGGTGCTCTTTCTTTGTAGCACTTGGTGCTCAGTACAACCCCTTTGTCACATAATGTTTCTATTTAGGTTTAGCTGCTCACAATAATTTCCATAATGTTCTTAAAACGTATAGGCGGGCTGGGTTCTTAGCAATAGTGAAACCCTTATTATGTATGCGTGGCTTCCCTTGTCAGTTTGGCATAGTTTTGTTTCATTACTAGGAAAATAATCACATGTTGTAGCCTTGTACATTGACACTCTTTTTCCTCGTGCCATTTTTGATGTAATTAGCTCTTTTTTTGCTGACTATTTTCTACTTCGCTGATCCTATTCAGGTAACACATGATCAAACTATAGGAAGGCTCTGTGATGATCCCCCCGACCGAGCAAAATCCACATTATCTGAATATTCACTTGGACTGCTCAATTTATATGCCTTGTTATGATGTTGCACGTGATCACTAAATGTTTGAAGGAGTGCTTTCTCAGACAGTTTGTTTATTTGTCCTTAAATGATGTACTGGGTCAAATGTTGTGCCAGGGAATGAGGATGGTGTATCTGAGAACAAAAACAATGGTGAATATGTGCGGTAATACGAAGACAAGGATGGAGATTGGATGCTGGTTGCTGACGTCCCATGGGAGTAATTACACTGTCTGATGTACTCAAAAAAATCTGGAAGAGTGTGCCAATTTTTTTTATTGTAATTACTTCACATAACATGTTCATTTTATCTGGAAGAGTTCTGTGAAGCAGGCACGAACATGTTCATGTTCATTTACAGAACAATACTTAGACTTCCAGATAAAATGAACTTGGTCTGTAAAGCAGACAGGAACTCTTCCAGCCCTTCTACTCATTGCTTAAGTAATGCAGATTGTTGCTTAAGAATGCAGAAGCTTGTCACTTGTGTACACTTTCACACTAGCAAATATCCATACGGAACTTAAATTGTACTGCCTATTACAAAAGCCAAAATCCATGGAAGTTTATCAAACATTTGTAAAATAGGACTAGATCTCCAAGCTAGCGTCAACAATCTTCTTTGGTCCTTTCTTCTCCTTATAAGAGCTTCAATCTTGTTCATTCTTCTTTAAAGAGTATCTACATCAGACTCTAGCAAGTTCACAGCATTCTGATGGAACTGGTTGAGTGCACCATTAGGATCACAAAATGCCAGCCAACCAAGACACCATCACTTTTACCTCTGCCTTGTACTTTTACCTACCATATAATCCAGGCAAATAACAAGCCAAAAATCCGCATACCTTTCAATTGCAATAGCAACGGGCAGGAAGAACATGGCACCTATAACATTAGAAAATAAGAACATATATGCTTGTACCTTTTACATGCCTGTAGAAAACAAGAACATATATGAAAGCTTTTAAAACTAGAAACACTATTAGACAACATTGAATACCGTTACAACCTTTTGTGTTTGCTCTATGATGCAGTCCGGTAGCATGAGATAGAACATATACTATGGTATGTACAATTATTGTTAAGATGGCATGTCATCCAAATAAAAAATCTGGAATGTAATGGAGAAGCACTTACCTTCCTGTCTAATTAGCCGTTAAAAATATATATTTCAAAATAGTTCCAAAGGTGTGTACCTGAAGAGTACACAATGAATCCTTTCAGTTTACTATTTCTACGCTTGAACTTCTGAGGTTACTGCTTTACCAAGTAAGGAGGATCGAGGTAAAAATAAGTTAATCATCAAACTTGGTAAGCAGAGTAAATTGAGAAATAAACAACTATTGATCCTTTGTAAAGCATTATGGTTGATCCTGGGCACACACCACTGACACACTAAAGCTCAACTTTAAGAAAAAAAAGCTATTGTTTCACACATCTTGGTTAACTACCAGATCTGTTTTCTCTTTTGTCGTTTTTCCTTTCTCATGATCTGCGTTTACAGTGATATTGATCATCTTGATGATGCTGTCAATTCCTGAAACATGAGTACTAACTGATCAAGTTCATTTGTTATTGTTCTCTACCTCAACATTCTAAATTTCTTAGTTCTACTGATAGCTTCACAAAGTGCAGAAATATGATCCAACTATGTTGGTACCTGAGGATAATCTCAGAACTGAAAACTTGCTGAGAGACCATTAAACAAGCGGCCGCAAAAACAATCAGTGAAATCTAAGTTAATTAGGCATGATCAATAACAACAAATAAAACAATCAGTACATTTTTTTGGATTATCTGGATTAGCCCACAGCAATAGATACCTTCTCCTAGGATGCTTCGGGGTGCAGCTAGACCATCTCCACTAATATTTTCAGTTAGGAAATTATCAGACCTATGTTTTCTAATACTTGCATCAAACAACAAAAATACACTTAGTAGTACTCGTACCAGCAACCGAATAAATTAAAGAGATCAAAGTTTGGCTGACTCGAGTGTGCTACATCGATTAAAAAAGCAGAACCGTATTCAATGGGCTGGCTGATTAGAGAAGAGAGTGTGGATTATTTACTTCAGATCACCAAGGAATAGAGCAATACGCTACTACCTAGACTCGGCGTCTCTCGATGTTGCGGCAGCATCGACCTGGTGTCGGCGATGCAGGACCATCCCGATTCCCAATCTACTGGCGGCGGCGATCGCCCGCGATGCAGGACGGGGCGAACCTGGTGGGTGCGTCGCTGGCCGGCGATGCAGGATCGGGCCGATCAGGTGGTGGCGGCGGCAGCGGTCGCCCTCGATCCAGATTGTGTTTCTGACTCGCGTGCTCGTCCTTGGAGTCTCTCTTCCAACTATTGGGCCGGGCCAAATACTACTAATTTTACTTGTTTTTTCTATTATCTATATCTTGCTAGGCTGTTGGGCCAAATCTAAATCGGTTAATCACTGGCCAGATTCTTAAATCATCTACCTCTTCTTCTTAGAATGGTAAAGGTGCTATTAAAGAAGATCCAAAGCATGCACTTGCATTGCCTCACCGATCCATTACCCCGTGAGGATCAAGGACACTTGCTCTCAGGCTCCGCCATGGCAATTGAGCCTCTGTACACATGAGCGAGCTTCTGTTTTCATCGTCGTCTGAATCGGAAGTAGCCTTGAGGCTTGCCTGCTCGAGGATCATGACCACTGGCGCCCGGACGTGGTGTGCACCGCCATGGGGATTGAGCCTCTAGTAGACATCGGCGATCTTCTGTTTTCGTCGTTGTTGGGGCGGAGGCAGCCTTGAGGCTTGCCTGCTGGACGCTGAGGGTGGCGACATTTATGTTAGCGGCAACCACGGCCTCGATCGCCGGACTCGAATAAGTGCTTGCCGTTGGAGCTAACCAGCGGATCATCTTGCTATTCTTCTTCTCGTATGTCCGCTGTAGTGGGCACCATGGTGCTCCTGCTTGATCTCTCTCAAACGATTGATTGAGATTGATTGATTTTGATGTAGGCCAATCGATCGCTCCCACATATAAGGGCTTACGAGAAGGCAAGAAGAGGCTGACTCCGGTTTGGTCGGGATGCACAAAATTGGATCTCTTGCACGATACGGACGGCCTAGACGGGGAGGTCCCGAACATGCAGTCATGTTCCTGTACGTTTGTTTTCTTTTCATCCAGGTTCAAATTCGAACGGCACGACTCGTACCAAAGCATAAACCGATTACATGAGCCCAACTCAGAAAAGGAAACCAAAGAAAGCCACGTGATTAACGTACCATGCAAGGTAGCTCCAGAGTCCAGATCGATAACACATGGTTTGGTCGTGGGAAAGCGTACTACGTATGAACGACAACCGATGCGAACAATGTTGGGATTTTCTCTCTGTCCAGCTGTTAGTATGACTTACGGGTGGCATGGTGGGTAATTTTCTTCAATTTTAAGGGTAGATTGAAGTTTGACAAAAATCTCGCAAGAAACATTATTTTCTTTATTATTAGGTTTAGACTAGTACAAATGCCCGTGCTTTGCTACGGGTTAAAAAAATTAAGGCTATTGAGACACTCAAGAAGCTGCTCAAGGACGTACAAAACTAACATACAAAGCCTAATCTACCCATGAATCGAAACACCAGGTTCCCTCAAACTTCCAACCTCTCTCTGAACTCATCAATAATCTTGGTTTTTACCGCTCTCATAGCCAACCATTGTGCACTAGGGGCCATTGATCATCATCAAAAATAATGACTAACTTTACAGTTACTATTTTTTCTTGGTAACCTGAAGCAAAAGTATCCAAATTGACAAGATGCGACTGAGAATAGAGTTGTTCATATGGACAATGGCTGTCATTTCTTAATGGTGACTTCCAGATGGTCAGTCCAGCAATTCTTGTCAAACACTTTGTTCCTCAGTTTCATACAGGACATATAATACAGAACAGACAAAGATAGCATATATGTACACTGTTGTGATGCAATATATGATTTGCACCATTTTGGCCTATGCGAACTTCACGTCAAACTCAAACGCCTACTCTCGCAAGGGGCAAATACATATTCACTCTTCTACAACAAAACTGTGTAACTAAGGCAGAAACAGCAGATGACATTGACTCAAGTTGCATCTACAATATAAAATACAAATCTTTCAGTGCGATCGATGAGCCCATGTGTGAAGAACACCCGAGTCAACACTGAACAACCCACAACACCCGATGACATGTATAATTTCTTGGCTGAACAAAAAATCGTTGGGCAATAACAACTGAAGAATTCTGAAGGCCTAAGTTTCTGAGCCACCAAATTGTAACCAATAATTGTACAGCTACAATATTTGCATAGGCATGCACAACTTAGAGATCCAATCTGCAGAGGAGTCAACAGTCAGAGCTCAACCAGCTCAACACTCGTGGGGTGGCCCGTGGCCATGTTGGTCCTTGCCTGGGATGGCGAAACCCAGCGGCGTACATGGTTGCAAGTCCGGGCATGGCGTATCTGGTTCCTCGCCTGAATGTGGATATGATGCGGCGTTGCGTACCTATACAGCACGAACTCGGCCCCGCCAGGTTGCCCACACCTAGGCCTGCAAAGAAGAAGATTTTCTTTAGTGCTTGCGTCGCTTCCTTGCGTAGTCTGAGGAGAGGCGATGGTGGTTAATGGGATAGGGTTTCAGTCGAGCAGAGGACGGGGAGGGTGCTGATGGTCTCCACGCGAGTTCTCTGTCATCGCAGCAAGATGAAATGCTGTTGTGCTACTGTGATGCTGTTGTGCTGCTGTTGTGCTGATGGTGATCTAACATGTGTGCTGCTCGATGAAGGTTGGTGTTGGTGATGCCATTTATCTGGTATGTGCACATGGATTGAATTATGATCCCATTGCTTGCAGTTGTTGCCTGTCAAGCACTGCATATGCTTGTTACTGATGCTGCTATATTGCTTGATTAATTGGTGCTATGCTTGTTACTGATGCTGCTATATTGCTTGATTAATTGGTGCTATGCTTGTCACTTCTTATTAATGAACCATGTGTTGGTGATGATTCAGTTAAACTAAATGGATTTGATTTGTTTTCCAACCTTTGTTGGAAACAAATCCAAAGTTTGAACCTGTATAAGGTGATGAGGACTTGTTTACTGGTGTGGATTGCTTATGCTGTGTTGTGACCTCATTAGCTCTTGCTACTGCCACTGGTTGCATCTCATAGTTGGATAATTGGTTCGTTTTGGTGAAAATAGAGATATTCACAGTAGGGAATCATGTAAATGAATGCCACTGTGGTATCCTTTGAAGAAAATGGGAAGTTTCTGATGGTTTAAAAGACTAGGTGATGCTAGGTTATTAAGTTGGCTGTCAAGGTTGGTTTTATCTGGTTAACTTGGATAGGCTATGTGTTCTTGCTTACTTATGCATATCCATCTCTACTGGATTGACTAGCTCAGGCTTGGCCTCTCTCTTGCCAGCATCACTTGGTTACTACCAAGTGATGAGTAATCCCTTATGGTACCCCAGCTTTGTTTTGAACTCAACTGAGTAATGATAAATTTCTATTTCTTGTTGGCTTTGATGAAAATAGAGATATCCACAGTAGGGGATCATGTAAATGAATGCCACTGTGGTATCCTTTGAAGAAAAAGGACTGTTTCTGATGGTTTTAAAAGGCTAGGTGGTGCTAGGTGATTCAGTTGGCTACCAAGACTTGTCTCATCTGGTTAGCTGGGATATGCTATGTGTTGTTGCTTGTTTAGGCATATCTATCACTTACTGGATTTACTGGTTCTTGATTGGCCTCTCTTTTGCCAGCATCACTTGGTCTATATACCAAGTGATGAATAATCCCTTTGGAGCATCTGCTCCATGCATGCTATGTGTGTTTGAGCATCTTGACTTATGTCACCATGGTTGCTGGTTTGGTGGTGTTTTTGTACTTGCCGATTGATACGTCCATTTTGCATCACTATTTATATCATAATTTGTTGTTATTCATTGATATATTTCATATTTAGAGATGATACTTATGTTATTTCACCTATTTTGCATGTTTCATGATCATTGGAGAATTATTCACCGGAGTATTCTGCTGGAAAAAGCACCGTCGGGACACCATATTTCGAAGATCAACAATTGGAAATTATATGAAAAATCCTATTTTTCCAGAAGCGAAGGGAGCCAAATGGAGGGCGAGAGGGGCCACCATGGCCCCCATGGCCGCTGGCCCTGGCCTGCCGCGCCGCCATGGGGAGGGGGCCCAACCCCCTCTGGCCTCCTCTCCTTCGCGTACATCTTCGCCCCGAAAACCTAAGGCACGGAGGGATTCACGAGAATTGTGTGAGCCGCCTCTGCGGGGCGGAAAGACACCATAGAGAAAAGATCTCTCGGCGGGCAGGAATCCGGCGGGGAAATTCCCTCCCGGAGGGGAAATCGACGCCATCGCCACGTCATCGAGCTGGACATCATTGGGATCATCATCATCATCATCTCCACCATCTACACCGCCATCTCCACCGCTGCATCTCGTCACCGCTGTAACAATTAGGGTTGGATCTTGATTGTTTGATAGGGGAAACTCTCCCAGTATTGATTTCTACTTGTTATTGATGCTATTGGGTGAAACCATTGAACCAAGGTTTATGTTCAGATTGTTATTCATCATCATATCACCTCTGATCATGTTCCATATGATGTCTCGTGAGTAGTTCGTTTAGTTCTTGAGGACATGGGTGAATAAATGTTAGTAGTGAACTATGTTGAGTAATATTTAATGGTTTGATATTTAAGTTGTGGTGTTATTCTTCTAGTGGTGTCATGTGAACGTCGACTACATGATACTTCACCTTTATGGGCCTAGTACATCTTGTATTCGTTTTAATTGTGGGGCTGCCGAGGTGAAACCTAAACCCGTTAGTATATCGGTGCAGAGGGATAGCAGGTCTGAGTTTAAGGCTGTGGTTAGATTTATCTTAATTACTTTCTTGTATTTGGATGCTTGCAAGGTATAATCACAAGTATGTATTAGTCCTAGGAAGGGCGGTGCATTAGCATAGGTTCACCCACACAACACTTATCAAAACAATGAAGATTAATCAACTATAGGAAGCGAAAGCACTAGACTAAATCCCCGTGTGTCCTCAAGAACGTTTGGTCATTATAAGTAAACAAACCGGCTTGTCCTTTGTGCTAAAAAGGATTGGGCCACTCGCTGCAATTATTTCTATCGTATTTTATTTACTTGTACTTTATTTATCTGCTACATCAAAACCCCCTGAATACTTGTCTGTGAGCATTTACAGTGAATCCTTCATCGAAACTGGAGCTTTTGCTCCTCGTTGGGTTCGACACTCTTATTTATCGAAAGTACTACGATACACCTATACTTGTGGGTCATCACCCGATGATTGATGGTTGTTAGTCACTGTACACTCGGGGGTGGGCAAGTGAGCCTGGTGTGATGGCACAAATATCAATCTCTTGTGCATCCTACCTGCCTCGCTTACTCCATCCCTGAATGTTAATATTTGTTTCGACCAACAAAGTATGAGGCATTCCATTTAGTTCATACTAGCTACTTCTTAATTGCATTGGCCTTTCTTCCATTTTAGTGCCGATGATTAAATTGTTTGGTCACTTGTACACTCTGGGGTGGGGCCAGTGAGCCTGGTGCGATGGCACAAATATCAATCTCTTGTGCATCCTACCTGGCCTCGCTGACCCCATCCCTGAATGTTAATATTTCTTTCGACCAACAAAGTATGAGGCATATGATATCTAGTTGAGATACCACTTGGCTCTTTCTTCCATTTTAGTGCCGATGATTAGAATGTTTGGTCACCTATACGCCGCAATATACTTTGTAGACGGGCCCCCCTTTCCCCGGCCGCCGTTCCGTGAACGAGTCCTTGACGAGACAACAACGCCGACCTGCCTCTCCGGCGCAGAACCACGCCAGTCCCAGCCGTCTCCCTTGTGGCCGCGTCTAATGGGCTCTGCGCTTTCTCCATGGGGACCATCGTTGGAATAAGGAAGCCGATGACGGCCGATCGCAATCTAATTTTGCGACCGGCCGTCATCGGTTTCCTTATTCCAATGATCAGTCTATTGGTTCACCGGGAAGAAGGCGAACAGTGCAGCGCGCGGGACACGGCCTGAACGCGACAACACGGCGACATATGTTGGGAGGCCGGCACGGTCTTTGCATCAAGGACTCGTTCACGGACGGCGAGGAAGAAAAGTCACATCTGCAAAGCGCTATCACCTGTGGTTTGACGATAGTGGTGATGGCGATTATCATTATTCCCCCGGTGAGTCCAATCGTGGTCCGGCCATGGAGAAGAGCGCAGGAGACGCGCCGCCACAAGGGAGGCGGCTGGGACTGCCGTGGTTCTGCGCCGGAGAGGCAGATCGGCGTTGTTGTCTCGTCAGGACCCGTTCACGGAGCGGCGACCCAGGAAAGGGGCCTTCGCAAGCTATATTGCGGCGTATGCGCAACTATGGTTTCTGACCATAGTATTTGTGTTGACAATCACTGTAGAGAAAACCCTTATGGCGGGCTTTTACGTGGCGCACTACTAAAAATGCACGAGAATGTTATTTTGTGGCGCACCATGCTGGGTGCGCAGCAGAAATATTTAATTTTGTGGCGCACTCTGAACATTGCGCCACAGAAATTATATGGGGCCCACATCCTGCCACCACCAATTATTAGTGTAGGTATTTCTGTGGCGCACATGTCGTCTGCGCCACGAACTCTTCTTTGTGGCGCACGTGCTTCGGTGCGCCGAGTAGTTGATTCGCCGGCGCACTTGTTGGTGCGCCACAGAACTAGGTAACTTATATCATCGCCGTGCCTCCGCTTTGTTCGCCTCTCCCCTGCTCCCCTCTCCCCTCTCTCTCCCCTCTCCTCCGATCGCCGCGCGCCTCATGGTCGTCGCCATCGCCGTCGCCGCCTTCCTAGAGGGCCGCCACCGCCACGGTCCTCCCATCCCCGCCACCTGCAGCACAAGCTGCCGCTACGGCGAGGAGGGGCCGCCGCGAGGAGGGGCCGCCGTCGCGTGAAGGTGGAGGAGCCGAGCGTCCTCCTCCTCCTCCAGCTGCCGTCGTCGTCAACCTCCTCCTCCACCCCTGTCGTCGGTGAACTCTCTCCCCTCCCCTCCCTCTTCCCCTCTCCCACAAAGTGCTACAAAATGCTCGTGTGCTGCTGGTCGTGCTGCTCTGTGTTGCTATGCTAGCTGCTGTTGCTGTTGATGTGCTACTGGATGCAATCTATCTATCTATCCTAGCTTGATGTCATTGTTGCTGCAGCTAGATGCATGCTCTTGCAGTTCTCACCATTCCTGTTGATGTACTGGCTGCTGTTGCTGTTGATCTATCTATCCTAGCTTGTTGTCATTGTTGCTGCAACTAGATGCATGCTCTTGCAGCTTCTCACCATTCCTGGTGAACTATACTGTTGCTATTGCTTGTGTGTCCATGCTCTAAATGGTCAAATGATCATCATGTGCTAGTGATTTACTTACTGGCTCATTGCTCATGGTTGATGTACCTCAGTAGTGGTTCTGGATGCATTGCTGCTGTTGCTCTGGATGCATTGCTGCTGTTGCTCTGGATGCATTGCCCCTAATTGTTATTGATGAACCATGTGATGGTAATGATTCAATTTAATTCAATGATGTTAATTTGATTTCCATCCTTTGTTGGAAATAAATCCATGTCTGAACCTGTACAAGGTAATGAAGACTTGCTCACTTGGTATTGCTTGCTAGTTGGACATTTGGTTGGTTTTGATGCTACTGGTTCATTTAAATGCATTAAATGCTACTATGGTATGCTACTGTGGTATCCTTGTGAAGAAAATGATGGATTCTTGTGAGCTTATGGTATGCTACTATGCTACTGTGGTATCCTTGTGAAGATTTACTTGATGCTACTGTGGTATCCTTGTGAAGATTTACTTGATGGATTGTGTGATTTAAATGGAATGCTTATGATGGTATACTAAAATAGAGATATTCACAATAGGGGATCATGTAAATGAATGCCACTGTGGTATCCTTTGAAGAAAAAGGACTGTTTCTGATGGTTTTAAAAGGCTAGGTGGTGCTAGGTGATTAAGTTGGCTACCAAGACTTGTCTCATCTGGTTAGCTGGGATATGCTATGTGTTGTTGCTTGTTTAGGCATATCTATCACTTACTGGATTTACTGGTTCTTGATTGGCCTCTCTTTTGCCAGCATCACTTGGTCTATATACCAAGTGATGAATAATCCCTTTGGAGCATCTGCTCCATGCATGCTATGTGTGTTTGAGCATCTTGACTTATGTCACCATGGTTGCTGGTTTGGTGGTGTTTTGAACTCAACTGAGTAATGATAAATTTCTATTTCTTGTTGGCTTTGATGAAAATAGAGATATCCACAGTAGGGGATCATGTAAATGAATGCCACTGTGGTATCCTTTGAAGAAAAAGGACTGTTTCTGATGGTTTTAAAAGGCTAGGTGGTGCTAGGTGATTAAGTTGGCTACCAAGACTTGTCTCATCTGGTTAGCTGGGATATGCTATGTGTTGTTGCTTGTTTAGGCATATCTATCACTTACTGGATTTACTGGTTCTTGATTGGCCTCTCTTTTGCCAGCATCACTTGGTCTATATACCAAGTGATGAATAATCCCTTTGGAGCATCTGCTCCATGCATGCTATGTGTGTTTGAGCATCTTGACTTATGTCACCATGGTTGCTGGTTTGGTGGTGTTTTTGTACTTGCCGATGATTAGATGGTTGGTCGATCACTCGTACACTCGGGGGTGGAGCAAGTGAGCCTGGTGTGATGGCACAAATATCAATATCTTGTGCATCCTACCTGGCCTCACTTACTCCATCCCTGGATGTTAATATTTGTTTCGACCAACAAAGTATGAGGCATTCCATTTAGTTCATACTAGCTACTTCTTAATTGCATTGGCCTTTCTTCCATTTTAGTGCCGATGATTAAATTGTTTGGTCACTTGTACACTCTGGGGTGGGGCCACTGAGCCTGGTGCGATGGCACAAATATCAATCTCTTGTGCATCCTACCTGGCCTCGCTGACCCCACCCCTGAATGTTAATATTTCTTTCGACCAACAAAGTATGAGGCATATGATATCTAGTTGAGATACCACTTGGCTCTTTCTTCCATTTTAGTGCCGATGATTAGAATGTTTGGTCACCTATACGCCGCAATATACTTTGTAGACGGGCCTCCTTTCCCCGGCCGCCGTTCCGTGAACGAGTCTTTGACGAGACAACAACGCCGACCTGCCTCTCCGGCACAGAACCACGCCACGCTCTCCTGCGTCTCCTGCATGCACTCTTCGCCTTCTTGCCCGGTGAACAATAGACTGTCGTTGGAATAAAGGAAGCCGGATGGTCCGATCGCAATCTAATCTTGCGACCGGCCGTCATCGGTTTCCAACGATCAGTCATTCGCCGGGCAACCAAGGCACACAGCTGATGACATGGAACCTGCGCCGGAGAGGCAAATCGGCGTTGTTGTCTCGTCAAGGACCCGTTCACGGAACGGCGGCCGGGGAAAGGGGGCCCTTCTGCAAAGTATATTGCGGTGTATACTGCAACTATGGTTTCTGACCATAGTATTTGTGTTGACCAACAATGTATGAGGCACTTATTCCATTTTGTCATTCCATTTGCTTTGGTATTTTCAAAATGCCGATGATTAAAATGTTTGGTCACCGTACACTGGGGTGGCGTAAGTGAGCCTGGTAAGATAGCACAAAT
Organism: Lolium multiflorum; assembly: GCA_030979885.1. Classification (NCBI taxonomy): domain Eukaryota; kingdom Viridiplantae; phylum Streptophyta; class Magnoliopsida; order Poales; family Poaceae; genus Lolium; species Lolium multiflorum. The sequence continues at coordinate 103,191,099 of CM061750.1, read as the reverse complement.
ATCAATCTCTTGTGCATCGGACTTGGTCTCACTTACGCCATCCCAAATGTTAATATTTGTGTTGACCAACAATGTATGAGGCACTTATTCCATTTTGTCATTCCATTTGCTTTGGTATTTTCAAAATGCCGATGATTAAAATGTTTGGTCACCGTACACTCTGGGGTGGCGTAAGTGAGCCTGGTAAGATAGCACAAATATCAATCTCTTGTGCATCGGACTTGGTCTCACTTACGCCATCCCTAAATGTTAATATTTGTGTTGACCAACAATGTATGAGGCATTTATTCCATTTCTCTTGTGCATCGGACTTGTTGGTCTCACTTTCTTCCATTTTAATCATAGTAGGAACCGGATGAAGACCCCGATGCAAGCGAGCCTGGTGGGTAGAGAGGAGGGAGCAAAGGAGGAACCGGATGAAGACTACTTTGTATCTCGAAATTGTGAATTTTGTATGAATTAAGAGTTGTATGCAAAACATTTGACACTTGCCACTATATATGTATCTCGATCGGGCTCTAAGTACTGTGATGATGATGTCTACATTATATATGTGCAATGTACATGCTATTTATATATATCATATTTCTATATGTTGTTGTATATAACTTGTATATTGTTGTCTATAAACTGCATGTGTAACAGGCAGCATAAAATCGTGTATAATACAAGCAAGTTCTGTGGCGCACTGAAAATCAATTCTGTGGCGCACGCTTTTCTGTGGCGCACCCAAGCACAAGTGCGCCACAAAAACCTTATTGAGTGGCGCACGGTCGGTGCGCCTTATTTTTGTGGCGAAGTTTCTGTGGCGCACCCCCCATGCGCCACAGAATCCGTTTTTGGTGCGCCACTAATGAGGCTTTTCCTACTAGTGAATGTATGAGGCATTGATGACCCACAAGTATAGGGGATCGCAACAGTCTTCGAGGGAAGTAAAACCCAAATTTATTGATTCGACACAAGGGGAGGTAAAGAATACTTATAAGCCTTAACAACTGAGTTGTCAATTCAGCTACTGGAAAAGCACTAGTAAGGGGTGATGTGAAAGTAGCAGTAATATGATAGCAGTAGTAATAGTAACACAGCAGCAGTAATAGCAATATGAGAGCAATGGCACCAGAAAATAGTTGATACTACTTCCAATGACATGTAGAACGAGTATATGATGATGCGAGATGGACCGGGGTTCCCAGCTATCTACACTAGTGGCAACTCTCCAATAACAAGTGTTGGGTGAACAAATTACAGTTGGGCAATTGATAGGATTGAAATAGCATTAAGACAGAATATCAAGTCTATTAATCATGTAGGCATGTTTCCCATATATAGTCATACGTGCTCGCAATGAGAAACTTGTACAACATCTTTTGTCCTACCAGCCGGTGGCAGCCGGGCCTCTAGGGAAACTACTGGATATTAAGGTACTCCTTTTAATAGAGCACCGGAGCAAAGCATTAACACTCCGTGAAAACATGTGATCCTCATATCTAAGCCTTTCCCTCCAGTTGTCCCAATTTCTGTCACTTTGGGGCCTTTGGTTCCGGACATAGACATGTGCATACAACTTGTAGATACAATCTAAGCAATAAGTATAGAGCTTAAATCTAAGATCATGCCACTCGGGCCCTAGTGACAAGCATTAAACATAACAAGATTGCAGCAACAATAACTTCACAAACCTTATAGATAGACAATCATAACGTAACAATCCATCGGATCCCAACAAACACAACACCGATTACATCAGATGAATCTCAATCATGTAAGGCAGCTCATGAGATCATTGTATTGAAGTACATGGGGGAGAGAATACCAACTAGCTAGAACCCGTAGTCCATGGGGAACTACTCACGGAGCATGATGGAGGCGATGGCGTTGATGGAGATGGCTTAGGGGCACTTCCCCGTCCGGCAGGGTGCCGGAACAGAGACTTCTGTCCCCCGAATTGGAGTTTCGCGATGGCGGCGGCGCCCCTGGAGTCTTTCTGGAGTTTCGTCAATTGGTATCGCATTTTTAGGTCGAAAGGGCTTAAATAGGCGAAGAGGCGGCGCAGGAGGGCGACAGGGTGGCCCCACACCAGGCCGGCGCGGCCAGGCACTGGGCCGCGGCCCTAGTGTGTGTGGCCCCCTGGCTCTCCTCCGACTCCCCTTCGGTGTTGAGCCTCCGGGAAAAATAAGATCTTTGGCGTTGATTTCGTCAATTAGAATGTTGCCGAACAGCTTTTGGAACCAAAACAGCAGAAAACGAAGGCGCATGGCATCTTGTTAATAGGTTAGTTCCGGAAAACGCATGAAATCATCATAAAGTGCAAGCAAAACATGTAAGTATTTGTAGGATAACGTAGCATAGAAAACAAAAATTTTCCTACGGCGAACACGCAATCCAAGCCAAGATGCAATCTAGAAGACGGTAGCAACGAGGGGTTGTCGAGACTCACCCTTGAAGAGATTCCAAAGCCTACAAGAGGAGGCTCTTGTTGCTGCGGTAGACGTTCACTTGCCGCTTGCAAAAGCGCGTAGAAGATCTTGATCACGATCGGTTCCGGCGCCACGAACGGGCAGCACCTCCGTACTCGGTCACACGTTCGGTTGTTGATGAAGACGACGTCCACCTCCCCGTTCCAGCGGGCAGCGGAAGTAGTAGCTCCTCTTGAATCCGACAGCACGACGGCGTGGTGTCGGTGGCGATGGAGAAATCGGCGGAGCTTCGCTAAGCGTGCGGGATATGGTGGAGGAGCGGGGCGCTAGGGTTTGGGGAGAGGGGGTGGCCGGCCACTATGGGGGCGGCCAAGCTTGTGGCTTTGGTGTGTCGGCCCCACCCTTGGCCCTCTATATATAGGTGGATCCCAAGTGTTGGTGTCCAAGTCTTCGAATAAGACCCGAAACCAAAACCTTCCATAGGAGGGGAAACCTAGCCCAACTAGGACTCCCACCCAAAGGTGGGATTCCCACCTCCCATGTGGGGGTGGCCGGCCCCCTATGGTGGAGTCCACTTGGGACTCCACCCCCACTAGGGCTGGCCGGCCATGGAGGTGGAGTCCCTTGTGGACTCCACCTTCCTTGGTGGTTTCTTCCGGACTTTTCTAGAACCTTCTAGAACCTTCCATAGAACCTTCCGCATCATTTTATTCATAAAATGACATCCTATATATGAATCTTATTCTCCGGACCATTCCGGAACTCCTGTGATGTCGGGATCATCCGGGACTCGAACATATTCGAACTCCATTCCATATTCAAGTTCTACCATTTCAACATCCAACTTTAAGTGTGTCACCCTACGGTTCGCGAACTATGCGGACATGGTTGAGTACTCACTCCGACCAATAACCAATAGCGGGATCTGGAGATCCATAATGGCTCCCACATATTCAACGATGACTTTAGTGATCGAATGAACCATTCACATACGATACCAATTCCCTTTGTCACGCGATATTTTACTTGTCCGAGGTTTGATCATCGGTATCACACTATACCTTGTTCAACCTCGTCTCGACAAGTACTCTTTACTCGTACCGTGGTATGTGGTCTCTTATGAACTTATTCATATGCTTGCAAGACATTAAACGACATTCCACCGAGAGGGCAGAGTATATCTATCCGTCATCGGGATGGACAAATCCCACTGTTGATCCATATGCCTCAACTCATACTTTCCGGATACTTAATCCCATCTTTATAACCACCCATTTACGCGGTGGCGTTTGATGTAATCAAAGTACCTTTCCGGTATAAGTGATTTACATGATCTCATGGTCATAAGGACTAGGTAACTATGTATTGAAAGCTTATAGCAAATAACTTAATGACGTGATCTTATGCTACGCTTAATTGGGTGTGTCCATTACATCATTCATACAATGATATAACCTTGTTATTAATAACATCCAATGTTCATGATTATGAAACTAATCATCCATTAATCAACAAGCTAGTTAAGAGGCTTACTAGGGACTCTTTGTTGTTTACATATCACACATGTATCAATGTTTCGGTTAATACAATTATAGCATGGTATATAAACTTTTATCATAAACATAAAGATATATAATAACCACTTTTATTATTGCCTCTTGGGCATATCTCCAACAGTCTCCCACTTGCACTAGAGTCAATAATCTAGATTACATTGTAATATACCTAACACCCATGGCATTCTGGTGTTGGTCATGCTTTGCCCTAGGGAGAGCTTTAGTCAACGGATCTGCTACATTCAGATCGGTGTGTACTTTGCAAATCTTTACTTCTCCATCTTCGATGTACTCGCGAATCGAGTGGTAACGCAGCTTGATATGCTTCAGCCTCTTGTGTGACCTTGGCTCTTGTGCATTGGCGATGGCACCCATGTTATCACAGTAGATGACAAATGGGTCCAATGCACTAGGAACCACACCGAGCTCTACAATGAACCTCTTCATCCATACCGCTTCGATGAAGCCTCTGAAGCCGCTATGTACTCCGATTCTGTTGAGGATTTCGCCACCGTGCACTGCTTCGAGCTTGCCCAGCTTACTGCAGCACCATTCAATATAAACACGTACCCAGATTGTGACTTAGAGTCATCAGGATCGGTGTTCCAACTTGCATCGGTGTAACTTGTTACAACGAGCTCTTGGTCACCTCCATAACAAAGAAACATATCCTTAGTTCTTTTCAAGTACTTCAGGATATTCTTGACCGCTGTCCAGTGTTCCATTCCTGGATCACTTTGATATCTGCTAGTTAAACTAACATGTGCTATATCCGGTCTTGTACATAGCATGGCATACATGATAGAGCCTACTGCCGAGGCATAGGGGATCTGACTCATCCTTTCTCTTTCTTCTGTCGTAGCCGGTCCTTGAGTCTTACTTTGCCTGGTAACATAGGTAAGAATCCTTTCTTACTTTCGTCCATTCTAAACTTCTTTAGAATCTTGTCCAGGTATGTACTCTGTGATAGCCCTATTAGACGTCTTGATCTATCTCTATAAATCTTGATGCCTAATATGTATGATGCTTCACCAAGGTCTTTCATTGAAAAACTATTATTCAAATAACCCTTTACACTGCTTAATAGTTCTATATCATTCCCAATCAATAATATGTCATCTACATATAATATCAGGAATGCTACAGAGCTCCCACTCACTTTCTTGTAAATACAGGCCTCTCCATGACACTGTATAAACCCGAAGTCTTTGATCACCTTATCAAAACGTCGGTTCCAACTTCTCGATGCTTGCTTCAGTCCATAGATTGAACGCTGAAGTTTGCATACTTTGTCAGCATTTTTAGGATCGACAAAACCTTTGGGTTGTACCATATACAACTCTTCCTCAATGTCTCCATTAAGGAACGCCGTTTTGACATCCATCTGCCAAATCTCATAATCGAAAAATGCAGCTATTGCTAACAAAATCCTCACAGATTTTAGCTTCGCTACAGGTGAGAAAGTCTCATCGTAGTCAACACCTTGAATTTGTCGGAAACCCTTTGCGACAAGTCGAGCTTTATAGACAGTAATATTACCATCAGCATCTGTTTTTCTTTTGAAGATCCATTTATTCTCGACAGCCTTGCGGCTATCAGGTAAGTCTACCAAAGTCCATACTTTGTTATCATACATGGATCCCATTTCGGATTTCATGGCTTCTTGCCATTTGTTGGAATCTGGGCTCATCATCGCTTCTTCATACGTCGCAGGGTCCTCATCATTGTTATCCACAATCATGACATTTAGACAAGGATCATACCAATCTGGAGTGGCACGATCCCTTGTCGATCTGCGAGGTTCAGTAGCTGTCTCATTTGAAGTTTCATGATCATTATCATTAGCTTCCTCTGTTGCCGGTGTAGGTGGTACAGGAACATTTTCCGGTACTGCGCTACTCTGATCAACGAGTAGAGATTCTTCAATCTCATCGAGTTCTACTTTTCTTCCAGTCACTTCTTTAGTGAGAAATTCTTTCTCAAGAAAGGTTCCGTTCTTAGCAACAAAGATCTTGCCTTCGGATCTGTGATAGAAAGTGTACCCTATAGTTTCCTTAGGGTATCCTATGAAGACGCATTTCTCCGCTTTGGGTTCTAGCTTGTCCGGTTGTAACTTTTTTACATAGGCTTCGCAACCCCAAACTTTTAGGAACGACAGCTTAGGTTTCTTATTAAACCATAATTCATACGGTGTCGTTTCAACGGATTTTGATGGTGCTCTATTTAAAGTGAATGCGGCTGTCTCTAATGCATAACTCCAAAATGATAACGGCAAATCAGTAAGAGACATCATACTACGAACCATATCTAAGAGAGTTCGATTACGACGTTCGGACACACCGTTTCGTTGTGGTGTTCCCGGCGGTGTCAATTGTGAAAGTATTCCGCATTTCTTTAAATGCATGCCAAACTCATAACTCAGATATTCACCTCCACGATCAGATCGTAGAAATTTGATCTTCTTGTTACGTTGATTTTCTACTTCACTTTGAAATTCCTTAAACTTCTCGAAAGTTTCGGATTTATGTTTCATGAAATAGATATACCCATATCTACTCAGATCATCTGTGAAGGTTAGAACATAACGATAACCACCGCGCGATGTTACACTCATTGGTCCACATACATCTGTATGTATGATTTCCAATAAGTCGTAGCTCGCTCCATCATACCCGAGAATGGAGTCTTAGTCATTTTTCCCATCAGACATGCTTCGCATCTATCAAGTGACTCAAAGTCAAGTGATTCAAGTAATCCATCAGTATGGAGTTTCTTCATGCGTTTCACTCCAATATGACCAAGACGACAGTGCCACATATAAGTAGAATTATCATTCAATTTAATTCGCTTAGCATCAATGTTATGTATATGTGTATCACTACTATCGAGATCTAATAGAAATAAGCCATTCTTTTCAGGTGCTCGACCATAAAAGATATTATTCATAAAGATAGAACAACCATTATTCTCAGACTTGAATGAATAACCGTCTTGCATTAAACAAGATCCTGATATAATGTTCATGCTCAACGCAGGTACATAATAACAATTATTTAGGCTTAAAACTAATCCCGAAGGTAGATGTAGAGGAAGTGTCCCGACTGCGATCACATTGACCTTGGATCCGTTTCCAACGCATCGTCACTTCATCTTTCAAGTTGTCGTTTATTCTTTAGTTCCTGTTTCGAGTTACAAATATGAGCAACCGAACCAGTATCAAATACCCAGGTACTAGAACGAGAACTAGTGAGATAAACATCTATAACATGTATATCAGATATACCTTCTTTCTTTTTCTTGATAAGGCCGCTCTTCAGATCCGCCAAATACTTGGAGCAATTACGCTTCCAGTGTCCCTTCTCCTTGCAGTAATAGCACTCAGCATCGGGCTTAGGGCCAGACTTAGGTTTCACAGGAGGCGTGGCAGCTTTCTTGCCACTCTTCTTGTTCTTGCCTTTAGACTTGCCCTGTTTCTTGAAGCTGGTGGTCTTGTTGACCATCAACACTTGGTGCTCTTTCTTGATCTCAATCTCAGCAGCTTTTAGCATGCCAAAGAGTTCAGGAAACTCCTTGTTCATGTTCTGCATATTGTAGTTCATCACAAAGTTCTTATAACTTGGTGGCAGTGATTGAAGGACACGATTAATCCCCATCCGTTAGGAATCACTATTCCCAAGTCACTGAGTTTCTTCGCATGCCCGGTCATAACGAGCATGTGCTCACTGATGGAGCTGCCTTCTTCCATCATACAGCTGAAAAAGTGTTTCGATGCTTCATAGCATTCCACGGCCGCATGAGTCTCAAAAATAGTCTTCAACTCTTTTATCAACTCATGAGGATCGTGGTGCTCAAAACGTTTTTGAAGATCGGATTCCAGACTGCATAAGATGGCACACTGAACTTGAGAGTACCGAGTTTTCCGAGTCATGTAAACATTCTTTACTTCATCGGTTTCATTATCTGCAGGAGGGTCACCTAGCGGTGCATCAAGCACATATTGCAGATTTCCGCCATTGAGGAAGATCCTCACATGACGGAACCAGTCGGTGAAGTTGCTACCGTTGCTCTTAAGCTTTTCTTTCTCTAGGAACTGGTTAAAATTGATTGAGGACGCCATATCTACAACATATTTGCAATAGTTTAGACTAAGTTTATGACAAATTGAGTTCAAATTTTAATTCTACATAATTAAAATCTAGGTGAACTCCCACTCAAAACAATATCCCTCGCATTGTCTTAGTGATCACACGAACCAAATCCATCACACCTATGCCCGATCATCACGAGACAAGATGTAATTTCAATGGCGAACACTCAAAGTGTTCATCATATCAATCATATGATTCATGCTCTACCTTTCGGTATCACGTGTTCCGAGACCATGTCTTTACATGCTAGGCTCGTCAAGGCCACCTTAGTATCCGCATGTGCAAAGCTGTCTTGCACCCGTCATATGTACTTATCGAATCTATCACACCCGATCATCACGAGATGCTTGAAACGATAAGACTTGATAACGGTGCTACTAAGGATGAACACTTTATTATCTTGAGATTTTAGTGAGAGGGATCATCTTATAATGCTACCGTCGCGATCTAAGCAAAATAAGATGCATAAAAGGATTAACATCACATGCAGTTCATATGTGATATGATATGGCCCTTTTGTCTTTGCGCCTTTGATCTTCATCTCCAAAGCACGGACATGATCTCCATCATCAACGGGCATGATCTCCATCATCGTCGGCGAAGCACCAAGGTCAATGGCGCCGTCTTCATGATCGTCCTCCATGTAGCAACTATAACAACTACTTTGAAATACTACTCAACATGAAATTTAAAGACAACCATAAGGCTCCTGCCGGTTGCCACAATACAATAATGATCATCTCATACATATTCATCATCACATTATGGCCATATCACATCACCAAACCCTGCAAAAACAAGTTAGACGTTCTCTAATTTGGTTTGCATATTTTACGTGGTTTAGGGTTTTCGAGCAAGATCCAATCTACCTACGAACATGAACCACAACGGTGATACTAGTGTTGTCAATAGAAGAGTAAATTGAATCTTCACTATAGTAGGAGAGACAGACACCCGCAAAGCCACTTATGCAATACAAGTTGCATGTCAAGCGTGGAGCAAATCTCATGAACGCGGTCATGTAAAGTTAGCCCGAGCCGCTTCATCCCACTATGCCACAAAGATGCAAAGTACTCAACTAAAGATAACAAGAGCATCAACGCCCACAAACCATTGTGTTCTACTCGTGCAACCATCTATGCATAGACACGGCTCTGATACCCACTGTAGGATAACGTAGCATAGAAAACAAAAATTTTCCTACGGCGAACACGCAATCCAAGCCAAGATGCAATCTAGAAGACGGTAGCAACGAGGGGATTGTCGAGACTCACCCTTGAAGAGATTCCAAAGCCTACAAGAGGAGGCTCTTGTTGCTGCGGTAGACGTTCACTTGCCGCTTGCAAAAGCGCGTAGAAGATCTTGATCACGATCGGTTCCGGCGCCACGAACGGGCAGCACCTCCGTACTCGGTCACACGTTCGGTTGTTGATGAAGACGACGTCCACCTCCCCGTTCCAGCGGGCAGCGGAAGTAGTAGCTCCTCTTGAATCCGACAGCACGACGGCGTGGTGTCGGTGGCGGTGGAGAAATCCGGCGGAGCTTCGCTAAGCGTGCGGGATATGGTGGAGGAGCGGGGCGCTAGGGTTTGGGGAGAGGGGGTGGCCGGCCACTGTGGTGGGGCGGCCAAGCTTGTGGCTTTGGTGTGTCCGGCCCCCTCCCCTTGGCCCTCTATATATAGGTGGATCCCAAGTGTTGGTGTCCAAGTCTTCGAATAAGACCCGAAACCAAAACCTTCCATAGGAGGGGAAACCTAGCCCAACTAGGACTCCCACCCAAAGGTGGGATTCCCACCTCCCATGTGGGGGGTGGCCGGCCCCCTATGGTGGAGTCCACTTGGGACTCCACCCCACTAGGGCTGGCCGGCCATGGAGGTGGAGTCCCTTGGGACTCCACCTTCCTTGGTGGTTTCTTCCGGACTTTTCTAGAACCTTCTAGAACCTTCCATAGAACCTTCCGCATCATTTTATTCACATAAAATGACATCCTATATATGAATCTTATTCTCCGGACCATTCCGGAACTCCTCGTGATGTCCGGGATCACATCCGGGACTCCGAACAAATATTCGAACTCCATTCCATATTCAAGTTCTACCATTTCAACATCCAACTTTAAGTGTGTCACCCTACGGTTCGCGAACTATGCGGACATGGTTGAGTACTCACTCCGACCAATAACCAATAGCGGGATGGAGATCCATAATGGCTCCCACATATTCAACGATGACTTTAGTGATCGAATGAACCATTCACATACGATACCAATTCCCTTTGTCACGCGATATTTTACTTGTCCGAGGTTTGATCATCGGTATCACACTATACCTTGTTCAACCTCGTCTCTGACAAGTACTCTTTACTCGTACCGTGGTATGTGGTCTCTTATGAACTTATTCATATGCTTGCAAGACATTAAACGACATTCCACCGAGAGGGCCCAGAGTATATCTATCCGTCATCGGGATGGACAAATCCCACTGTTGATCCATATGCCTCAACTCATACTTTCCGGATACTTAATCCCATCTTTATAACCACCCATTTACGCAGTGGCGTTTGATGTAATCAAAGTACCTTTCCGGTATAAGTGATTTACATGATCTCATGGTCATAAGGACTAGGTAACTATGTATTGAAAGCTTATAGCAAATAACTTAATGACGTGATCTTATGCTACGCTTAATTGGGTGTGTCCATTACATCATTCATACAATGATATAACCTTGTTATTAATAACATCCAATGTTCATGATTATGAAACTAATCATCCATTAATCAACAAGCTAGTTAAGAGGCTTACTAGGGACTCTTTGTTGTTTACATATCACACATGTATCAATGTTTCAGTTAATACAATTATAGCATGGTATATAAACTTTTATCATAAACATAAAGATATATAATAACCACTTTTATTATTGCCTCTTGGGCATATCTCCAACAGTATTGTCATAAAACAAGCATGGAACGTCAGAAATTATAGGTACGTTGGAGACGTATCAGCATCCCCAAGCTTAGTTCCTGCTCGTCCTCGAGTAGGTAAACGATAAAAAGAGTAATTTCTGTAGTGACATGCTACTTACATAACCTTGATCATACTATTACAAAGCATATGAAATGAATGAAGTGACTCAAGGCAATGATTTATAGTTGCTAACAAATAGATAACATATAGCAAAACTTTTCATGAAGAGTACTTTCAAGACAAGCATCAAAAGTCTTGCACAAGAGTTAACTCATAAAGTAATAAATTCAAAGTAAAAGCATTGAAGCAACACAGAGGAAGATATAAGTTTCAGCGGTTGCTTTCAACTTTCAACATGCATATCTCATGGATAATTGTCAACACAAAGTAATATGATGAATGCAAATAAGCAAGTATGTAAGAATCAATGCACAGTTGACACAAGTGTTTGCTTCTAAGATGGAAGGAAGTAGGTGAACTGACTCAACATAAAAGTAAAAGAGTGGTCCTTCAAAGAGGAAAGCATCGATTGCTATATTTGTGCTAGAGCTTTGGTTTTGAAAACATAAAGAGAGCATAAAAGTAAAGTTTTGAGAGGTGTTTGTTGTTGTCAACGAATGGTAGCGGGTACTCTAACCCCTTGCCAGACAAACCTTCAAAGAGCGGCTCCCATTTTATTTTTATTTTTGTGTGGCACTCCTTCCAACCTTTCTTTCACAAACCATGGCTAACCGAATCCTCGGGTGCCTGCCAACAATCTCATACCATGAAGGAGTGCCTTTTTATTTTAGTTTTATTATGATGACACTCCTCCCCACCTTTGCTTTCTCAAGCCATGGCTAACCGAATCCTTCGGGTGCCGTCCAAAAATCACATACCATGGAGGAGTGTCTATTTTTGGTTAATTAATTCGGGACTGGGAATCCCATTGCCAGCTCTTTTTGCAAAATTATTGGATAAGCGGATGAAGCCACTAGTCCATTGGTGAAAGTTGCCCAACAAGATTAAAAGATAAACACCACATACTTCCTCATGAGCTATAAAACATTGACACAAATCAGAGGTGATAAATTTTGAATTGTTTAAAGGTAGCACTCAAGCAATTTACTTTGGAATGGCGGAGAAATACCATGTAGTAGGTAGGTATGGTGGACACAAATGGCATAGTGGTTGGCTCAAGGATTTTGGATGCATGAGAAGTATTCCCTCTCGATACAAGGCTTAGGCTAGCAAGGTTATTTGAAGCAAACACAAGTATGAACCGGTACAGAAAAACTTACATAAGAACATATTGCAAGCATTATAATACTCTACACTGTCTTCCTTGTTGCTCAAACACTTTTACCAAAAAATATCTAGACCTTAAGAGAGACCAATCATGCAAACCAATTTTAACAAGCTCTACGGTAGTTCTCCACTAATAGGTTTAAACTACATGAAAAAACTTAATCATGATCTACTTGAGAGCTCAAAAAAATTGCCAAGTGTCAAATTATCCAAGACATTATGAGGCATTTTCTATTTCCAACCAAATACTAATAAGTATTGTAGCTTCCAACTTTTATCATTGAACATTAAAAGTAAAACGAAGAACAAGTGTTCATATTAAAAAGCGGAGCGTGTCTCTCTCCCAAACAAGGATTGCTAGGATCCATCTTTATTCAAACAAAAACAAAAATAAAAACACATAGACGCTCCAACTAAAGCACATAAGATGTGACCGAATAAAAATATAGTTTCAATAGAAGAAACCTGATAAGTTGATGAAGAAGGGGATGCCTTGGGCATCCCCAAGCTTAGACGCTTGAGTCTTCTTGAAATATGCAGGGATGAACCACGGGGGCATCCCCAAGCTTTGACTTTTCACTCTTCTTGATCATATATCATCCTCCTCTCTTGACCCTTGAAAACTTTCTTCACACCAAACTTCTCATAAACTTCATTAGAGGGGTTAGTACTCAAAAAACATGAATCCACCTTGGTCCTGTAGTGACACATTGCAAGAACTCAATAAAACATTAGCTACAGCTCTCTATGTCTAGAAAGCCTTGCTTAAAGTCCACAAGAGACAATGCAAAAAAAAAGAGACAGAATCTGCCAAAACAGAACAGCCAGTAAAGACGAATTTTAATAAAATACTTCCGTTGCTCAAATCAGAAAACTCAAAACTAATGAAAGTTGCGTACATATCTGAGGAACACGCACGTAAATTGGCATAATTTTCTGAGTTTCCTACAGAGAATTGGACCCAGATTCGTGACAGATAGAAATCTGTTTCTGCGCAGAAATCCAAATCTAGTATCAACCTTTAATTAGAGGCTTCACTTGGCACAACAAAACACAAAACTAAGATAAGGAGAGGTTGCTACAGTAGTAAACAACTTCCAAGACACAAATATGAAACAAAGTACTGTAGCAAAATAACACATGGGTTATCTCCCAAGAAGTTCTTTCTTTATAGCCATTAAGATGGGCTCAGCAGTTTTAATGATGCACTCCCAAGAAATAGTATTTGAAGCAAAGAGAGCATCAAAAAGCAAATTTAAAACACATTTAAGTCTCACATGCTTCCTATTCATAGAAATCTTGTACACAAATAAATTCATGAAGAACAAAGTGACAAGCGTAGCAAGATAAAACAAGAGTAACTTCAGCAATTTCAACATATAGAGAGGTGTATTAGTACCATGAAAATTTCTACAGCCATATTTTCCTCTCTCATAATAATTTTCAGTAGCTTCATGAACAAACTCAACAATATAACTATCACATGCAGCATACTTTTCATGATTTCCAAACACATAATTTTTATCAAGTTCAAGAATTGTGGAATTAAAACTTTCAAACTTACTTTTATTAATAATATAACAAGGTAGTTGATCAATCTCAATAGATATGGGACTCATAGAATAAGTCAAGAACTCTCCAATCCCATTTTCATTAGTAGTACAATTAATATTATCAAGTAACATAGGACCATCATCAAGAGCTTTATCATAGACATTTGCCAAACAAAATTCTTTAGTACCATGCATTTCGACATCAGGCACAAACAAAGCATTATCATAAGATTTATCAAAGTAGCATGGATTATCATATATAACAGTAGCATAATCATTCTCACAAGTATTACTCATAGGTACTATTTCAAAAGAATCCACAGGAACATAACATTCAACCTCTTCGGTAAGCATGGAGGACAATCAAATAGTGTAAGAGATAAAGAGTTACTCTCATTAGAAGGTTGACATGGGTAGCTAATCCATTCTTCCTTCTTTTGTTCGTCGCTCTCCTCTTCTTTTTCATCCAATGAGCTTTCAGGTTCATCAATTTCCTCCTCTTTTTCATCCAATGAGCTTTCAGGTTCATCAATTTCTTCTTCCACCGGTTCCTGCAAATTGTGAGTGCATTCTTGTGCATTAATGTGTCTCTCTTTATAATCAAGGATATAAGGATTCCTACTGTAGCATTCTATGCATGAATTAAGGATAGTAGAGACATAATCTTTAAGGTCTTTACAAATAGCACAAGTTTCATAATTCTCAACCATGAAGGATTCTATCTCGGAGGCTCCCATAAATAAGACAAATTGTTCTACCTCTTCGAACCCAAAATGAATATAGCAATTCCGGTTATAGTTATTAATAAAAAATTCCTCACTAAAGCCACATTGAAATTTAAGATGTTTAGTATCCTGTTGAGAGCAACAGTTTATATCATGGCGTCTAAGCAAGATTCTAGCAATTGTATTTAATTTCTCTATCATAGCACTCATTATTTTACCAGTTCTTGATTCTCTATAATTATTATAACATTCTATAAGCTCCAAGTAGGTTGTTGGTTCTCCCATAACAGCAGTTTTTAATTTTTAGGTTTTTCAATTTTTTATGGATTTTTGGGTATATAGGAAAAGTAAAACAAGACAAAAAGAAACTAAGCAAAAGTAAACTACGCAAAATAATACTAGACAGAAATAAACTAAGCACAAATAAACTAAACAAAAGTAAACTAAGCAAAACAAAATAAAACAAAAGCAGAGAGAGATGTAGAGTGTACTCCCCAGCTGAACTTATGAGTAGAGCTATGCCTCCCCGGCAACGGCGCCAGAAAATAGTCTTGATGACCCACAAGTATAGGGGATCGCAGTCTTCGAGGGAAGTAAAACCCAAATTTATTGATTCGACACAAAGGAGGTAAAGAATACTTATAAGCCTTAACAACTGAGTTGTCAATTGCACACTGGAAAAGCACTAGTAACGGGGGTGATGTGAAAGTAGCAGTAATATGATAGCAGTAGTAATAGTAACACAGCAGTAATAGCAATATGAGAGCAATGGCACCAAAATAGTTGATACTACTTCCAATGACATGTAGAACGAGTATATGATGATGCGAGATGGACCGGGGTTCCCAGCTATCTACACTAGTGGCAACTCTCCAATAACAAGTGTTGGGTGAACAAATTACAGTTGGGCAATTGATAGGATTGAAATAGCATTAAGACAGAATATCAAGTCTATTAATCATGTAGGCATGTTTCCCATATATAGTCATACGTGCTCGCAATGAGAAACTTGTACAACATCTTTTGTCCTACCGGTGGCAGCCGGGCCTCTAGGGAAACTACTGGATATTAAGGTACTCCTTTTAATAGAGCACCGGAGCAAAGCATTAACACTCCGTGAAAACATGTGATCCTCATATCTAAGCATTTCCCTCCAGTTGTCCCAATTTCTGTCACTTTGGGGCCTTTGGTTCCGGACATAGACATGTGCATACAACTTGTAGATACAATCTAAGCAATAAGTATAGAGCTTAAATCTAAGATCATGCCACTCGGGCCCTAGTGACAAGCATTAAACATAACAAGATTGCAGCAACAATAACTTCACAAACCTTATAGATAGACAATCATAACGTAACAATCCATCGGATCCCAACAAACACAACACAGATTACATCAGATGAATCTCAATCATGTAAGGCAGCTCATGAGATCATTGTATTGAAGTACATGGGGGAGAGAATACCAACTAGCTACAGCTAGAACCCGTAGTCCATGGGGGAACTACTCACGGAGCATGATGGAGGCGATGGCGTTGATGGAGATGGCTTCCGGGGCACTTCCCGTCCGGGGTGCCGAACAGAGACTTGTCCCGAATTGGAGTTTCGCGATGGCGGCGCCCTGGAGTCTTTGGAGTTTCGTCAATTGGTATCACGTTTTTAGGTCGAAAGGGCTTAAATAGGCGGCGGCGCATGAGGGCGACAGGGTGGCCCCACACCAGGGCGCGACAGGCTGGGGCCGCGCGGCCCCTAGTGTGTGGTGGCCCCCGGCTCTCCGACTCCCCTTCGGTGTTCTGGAGCCTCCCGGGAAAAATAAGATCTTTGGCGTTGATTTCGTCAATTCCGAGAATATTGAACAGCCTTTCTGGAACCAAAAGCAGAAAACAGGAACGGCGTGGCATCTTGTTAATAGGTTAGTTCCGGAAAACGCATGAAATCATCATAAAGTGCAAGCAAAACATGTAAGTATTGTCATAAAACAAGCATGGAACGTCAGAAATTATAGGTACGTTGGAGACGTATCAGGCATTTATTCCATTTTGTCTTGTGCATCGGACTTGTTGGTCTCACTTTCTTCCATTTTAATCATAGTAGGAACCGGATGAAGACCCCGATGCAAGCGAGCCTGGTGGGTAGAGAGGAGGGAGCAAAGGAGGAACCGGATGAAGACTACTTTGTATCTCGAAATTGTGAAATTTGTATGAATTAAGAGTTGTATGCAAAACATTTGACACTTGCCACTATATATGTATCTCGATCGGGCTCTAAGTACTGTGATGATGATGTATAATGTTGCCATGTTATATGATCAACTGTATATATAGGGTAATTATTCGCCCACGGACAGTGGATGTCGTTCTTTCCACAGGGACTAGGCAACGATTATCGAGTTTCGGCTAAAGCTAGGTTGCACAAAAGATTTAAGTTGCAAGTGAATTGAAATTCTAAGACAGGGAACAAGTTTTACAAACTGAAACTAGATACTTCTTTTTTGTATTTTCGCTTTACAATTTGACAAAACAGATCAACTATTATTCAGAGACACAAGCACTAGCATTAAACAAAGATAGGGATAGAAGCATGTTTGAGATACATGGACAGAGTAACATTACGAGTGCAGACACACATTAACTGGAACTAAACATGCTTCTACACTAGTACAGCACAGAGCACACAGACTGAACTTCAGCTAGTACGTATACACATATAAGAACACATTGCTACAGGTCACCGTCTAGTACTCATACATCAGCAATACAAATATTCAAACTAAGCAAATCAGTTCGTCACAGAGCAGTAGTTCAAAGGAAATTCAGAAAATAGAGAAAGGGACAGAGATGAATCGGCTGGAGTCAACCAAGGGTGGGCTTCAGGTTGTTGGTGACGAGGATCAGCACAAGAGTAGAAGATGGAGTTCTTCTGGTCGCTCTTGATCACAGCAGGAGAGTAGAGGTAGTAGAGTAGCATGAGACGCAGGGGAAGGAGCTGTTCTGGTCGTGGCCGTCTTCGTCGTCGACGCCGAAGTTGATGACGAGCAGCGGGGTCGGTGATGCAGGAACGTTGTTGTGGCGGATCGATGGTGTAGTGGTAGAGGATGGCCCGGAGGTGGATCGGTGGCTCGCCGCCACGCCTGGCCTGGCCGCGGCGGCGGCCGGAGGGGGAGCAGAAGGTGGGGATAGGGTTAGAGAAGTGCCAGGCCTGAAGAAAAGATGGAGATGCGGCTCTCCTTTTCACTCCATCTGATTTGGACTTTTGCAGCTTGGTCCCTCATCTTCTCTTCTTTCTTCACAAGATGGTCCTTTTCTTTTTCATAGTATCCCTGGTTTTCTCCACTTCTTCATGTTCAGGTCCTTTGGTGCATTTGGTCGGTACATGTGCAATTCGTCCAAAATGAGAAGAATAAGTGCCTTTTCGCACCAATCTGCACAATATTTCTAGAGCATGTAAAATTGCACAATTGGGCATATTAATCATCATAACATCAAGAATTGACAAGATTTGTTATCAAAATACAAGTAAATGCCGCAAAAGTAATATGAAAAAGGCTATATAAATGATGCTTATCATACCCCCACACTCAAATCTTTGCTTGTCCTCAAGTAAAGGAAAAAGGTAAATGAAAACTGAGTATGCAAACTTGAGAGAGTAAACTAGATTCAGAATGACACTAGCGAAACTGATATGACTACCAACCAAGCTTTGCTGTTTACTGAAAATAGGATTCAAAACATTACTGAATGTAAGATATGAATAAGGTAGAATTTATTGTCGGGCAGGAACTGAAATTACCACTTTACTAGAGAACCCAGCAATCAACATGCAAAAACTTTTAGTTAGAGGTTAAAGAATGAAAATGAGTCAAATCTGGCAAAATGAAATGATCACTCAAAAACAATTTCCATTCCTCCTTTTATTAGTGAACACACTTAAATTTGGCACTGATTTTCTTCTATTTGCTCTTATCAGGTAACAACCATTTTCCTTTATTTAACCAGCACCAAACGAAACAAATAGGTATTAACAGGTATTTACATGGTCATAAGCATGGGTTAGTCCTCATTCCTATAGTCCAGGCATCCGATCCAGGGATCACATGGACCCAGCTAAGTTCAGAGGTGTTAGAAAGTTAGTCTCCACCTCTCAGTCCAAGTGCTCTGTCCAGGGACACAACACCCAGCTGAACACAGGAGTTGAGTTAGCGCAAACAATATTAGTTAGAAGAAAACATGTTAGAATCCTTAGCCAAAGTCGGACATCCAATCCAGGGATCACATGGGCCCAATTTGGTTCAGGATTAGTTAGTGAATTTCTAGCAGAATGATAGTTACCAACACATTCCCACAGTCCAGATATAATATCCAGGGATAACATATTCAGCTGGGTTTAGTGTTGGTTGGCTCTCAAGCAAAGAAGAAACTTTCAAAATCCTCTCGACAAGTTTCATTCTGGAACATTCAAATTTACCACAAAGTAATGGTAGGAATCCAATTAGCAGTAAACAGCAAAACTTGCTTGACATGCATATAAGTGTTGTAATGTCATGGAGAATATAGGTTACAATTCAGATTTCAGACTCAGTTCACAAGATATGAATTTTTTTCCAAATAAGAATGTTTTATAAGTAACTACGGTGGACATGAGAGATGTAGAAAATGTGCAAAGAATAGCAATGAAAGGAATTAACACAGCTCACCGGGCTCATATGTGCAGCAACTCACATCCTTATACAACCCACTTCTTCTCCTCATGCTCGCTCCACTCTACTCCTCATGCCTCTTCAACTTTGCTCCTCATCACCATGTCATACATCCACCAGGATCCCATGGGATATCGACTCGAACCATGCTTGGCCTCGATGAGTGGTGCACAAGTAAAATCCTGAAAGTACACTCACACAAAGAACAACTGGCACAAGTGATAGGGCTCACACCCACTAAATCATCAATTGAGTAACCAATGATATAATTATAGCAGTAAAGCACATGGTGGGAATTATAAGTGACATAAAGCATAGTGTCATAAGAAGGAAAGCAATTATCATCATGGGAGATATGAGCAGTATTAAAGCATGCATTCTCAAGCATAATTCTAGCATGTGGGTTATGTGAGACATCATTTTCAGTAAGAGCAATGTCTATGGCAGAATATACATTATCAAGATTAAGCAAGTCATGCTTCAGTTCTACCTTTAGTAATGGTATCATACTATGCAAGAGAATAGCAGAGAATTCAGTGGGACACATGTCATTGAGAGGATTAGATAAACCTGTTTCATCCAGCTCTTGTACGACAATGGACATGTCCACTTGAACCTCGGATTCTTGCGTTTCCAAAATTTGGGGACTCTCTTCTTCTTCAATCTCAGCAACTTTCTCTTCTTCAACTGCGGCAGCTTCAGTTGTACCCTTGCTGGATTGCTCAGGTACATGTGAAGGTGTAGGCACTTCACATGTAACAAAGGAAACTTCTGGTGCACTCAATTCCAGCTCAAGCTGTGAGGAGATCATGTTACTGAGCTGCATTTTCTTCTCGATCTTCTTCATTTCTTCTACTAGATCTCTCCCATCCTTGATCTTCTTCATCTCCTTGATAATGGCTGGCCTCAAGGGATCATCTTCAGCGCTCCAGTTGAACTCAAGAGACAACAAACTAAGTTTCTCTTCATCATCAAATTCTCTTGTGGGTACTTGGACTTGAGGCGTTGATGGCTGACCAAACAGAGGACCTGCTGGAAGCCTCTCCTCGTGCTGAGGTACATGAATGGAGGCTGGATAAAATTGTTGTGGCGAACAATTGCTCTCCTCTTCGTACCTAAATCCCTGCATTGGATAACTAGGGGGAAATGATGAGATAGGTGGGTTGTTGTTCCTATATGTCATAGTTGGGTTCTCAGGCCATCCAGTAGAATAATTGTTGTGGTATGAACCATGGTGTTGAGCAAAGTTCATACCAACACAATCTTGAGTGGGAGGATAACCACGCTGACAATCAGCGGGTGTATGGCCCTGAAATCCACAAATATGGCATGTAGGAACAACATAGGGATGGCCTTGAGAATAAGGATCATAACAGCCAGGCCCATCCTCTAAAACTATACCTCGCTGCAAAGCTAATTGATGCAAATTTTGAGATAGCTTACTTATCTGTTCTTGAAGGCTTTCCATATTGTTCACTGAAGTGCTCACTTGTCCGTGATAATAAGCCATATCCAAGAGTGAGATTGATTCTACTAAAACCTGCACAAAAGAAGGAGAAACACGGGAAAATAACTAGAACAAGGGTTAGAGGTTAATAATATTCACAAAAGAAAAACGAAGACCTAGTCTATAGCCTGACTCAACTGTTCGACGCTAGTCCCCGGCAACGGCGCCAATTTGATCAACTGTATATATAGGGTAATTATTCGCCCACGGACAGTGGATGTCGTTCTTTCCACAGGGACTAGGCAACGATTATCGAGTTTCGGCTAAAGCTAGGTTGCACAAAAGATTTAAGTTGCAAGTGAATTGAAATTCTAAGACAGGGAACAAGTTTTACAAACTGAAACTAGATACTTCTTTTTTGTATTTTCGCTTTACAATTTGACAAAACAGATCAACTATTATTCAGAGACACAAGCACTAGCATTAAACAAAGATAGGGATAGAAGCATGTTTGAGATACATGGACAGAGTAACATTACGAGTGCAGACACACATTAACTGGAACTAAACATGCTTCTACACTAGTACAGCACAGAGCACACAGACTGAACTTCAGCTAGTACGTATACACATATAAGAACACATTGCTACAGGTCACCGTCTAGTACTCATACATCAGCAATACAAATATTCAAACTAAGCAAATCAGTTCGTCACAGAGCAGTAGTTCAAAGGAAATTCAGAAAATAGAGAAAGGGACAGAGATGAATCGGCTGGAGTCAACCAAGGGTGGGCTTCAGGTTGTTGGTGACGAGGATCAGCACAAGAGTAGAAGATGGAGTTCTTCTGGTCGCTCTTGATCACAGCAGGAGAGTAGAGGTAGTAGAGTAGCATGAGACGCAGGGGAAGGAGCTGTTCTGGTCGTGGCCGTCTTCGTCGTCGACGCCGAAGTTGATGACGAGCAGCGGGGTCGGTGATGCAGGAACGTTGTTGTGGCGGATCGATGGTGTAGTGGTAGAGGATGGCCCGGAGGTGGATCGGTGGCTCGCCGCCACGCCTGGCCTGGCCGCGGCGGCGGCCGGAGGGGGAGCAGAAGGTGGGGATAGGGTTAGAGAAGTGCCAGGCCTGAAGAAAAGATGGAGATGCGGCTCTCCTTTTCACTCCATCTGATTTGGACTTTTGCAGCTTGGTCCCTCATCTTCTCTTCTTTCTTCACAAGATGGTCCTTTTCTTTTTCATAGTATCCCTGGTTTTCTCCACTTCTTCATGTTCAGGTCCTTTGGTGCATTTGGTCGGTACATGTGCAATTCGTCCAAAATGAGAAGAATAAGTGCCTTTTCGCACCAATCTGCACAATATTTCTAGAGCATGTAAAATTGCACAATTGGGCATATTAATCATCATAACATCAAGAATTGACAAGATTTGTTATCAAAATACAAGTAAATGCCGCAAAAGTAATATGAAAAAGGCTATATAAATGATGCTTATCATACCCCCACACTCAAATCTTTGCTTGTCCTCAAGTAAAGGAAAAAGGTAAATGAAAACTGAGTATGCAAACTGAGAGAGTAAACTAGATTCAGAATGACACTAGCGAAACTGATATGACTACCAACCAAGCTTTGCTGTTTACTGAAAATAGGATTCAAAACATTACTGAATGTAAGATATGAATAAGGTAGAATTTATTGTCGGGCAGGAACTGAAATTACCACTTTACTAGAGAACCCAACAATCAACATGCAAAAACTTTTAGTTAGAGGTTAAAGAATGAAAATGAGTCAAATCTGGCAAAATGAAATGATCACTCAAAAACAATTTCCATTCCTCCTTTTATTAGTGAACACACTTAAATTTGGCACTGATTTTCTTCTATTTGCTCTTATCAGGTAACAACCATTTTCCTTTATTTAACAAACACCAAACGAAACAAATAGGTATTAACAGGTATTTACATGGTCATAAGCATGGGTTAGTCCTCATTCCTATAGTCCAGGCATCCGATCCAGGGATCACATGGACCCAGCTAAGTTCAGAGGTGCTAGAAAGTTAGTCTCCACCTCTCAGTCCAAGTGCTCTGTCCAGGGACACAACACCCAGCTGAACACAGGAGTTGAGTTAGCGCAAACAATATTAGTTAGAAGAAAACATGTTAGAATCCTTAGCCAAAGTCGGACATCCAATCCAGGGTTCACATGGGCCCAATTTGGTTCAGGATTAGTTAGTGAATTTCTAGCAGAATGATAGTTACCAACACATTCCCACAGTCCAGATATAATATCCAGGGATAACATACTCAGCTGGGTTTAGTGTTGGTTGGCTCTCAAGCAAAGAAGAAACTTTCAAAATCCTCTCGACAAGTTTCATTCTGGAACATTCAAATTTACCACAAAGTAATGGTAGGAATCCAATTAGCAGTAAACAGCAAAACTTGCTTGACATGCATATAAGTGTTGTAATGTCATGGAGAATATAGGTTACAATTCAGATTTCAGACTCAGTTCACAAGATATGAATTTTTTTCCAAATAAGAATGTTTTATAAGTAACTACGGTGGACATGAGAGATGTAGAAAATGTGCAAAGAATAGCAATGAAAGGAATTAACACAGCTCACCGGGCTCATATGTGCAGCAACTCACATCCTTATACAACCCACTTCTTCTCCTCATGCTCGCTCCACTCTACTCCTCATGCCTCTTCAACTTTGCTCCTCATCACCATGTCATACATCCACCAGGATCCCATGGGATATCGACTCGAACCATGCTTGGCCTCGATGAGTGGTGCACAAGTAAAATCCTGAAAGTACACTCACACAAAGAACAACTGGCACAAGTGATAGGGCTCACACCCACTAAATCATCAATTGAGTAACCAATGATATAATTATAGCAGTAAAGCACATGGTGGGAATTATAAGTGACATAAAGCATAGTGTCATAAGAAGGAAAGCAATTATCATCATGGGAGATATGAGCAGTATTAAAGCATGCATTCTCAAGCATAATTCTAGCATGTGGGTTATGTGAGACATCATTTTCAGTAAGAGCAATGTCTATGGCAGAATATACATTATCAAGATTAAGCAAGTCATGCTTCAGTTCTACCTTTAGTAATGGTATCATACTATGCAAGAGAATAGCAGAGAATTCAGTGGGACACATGTCATTGAGAGGATTAGATAAACCTGTTTCATCCAGCTCTTGTACGACAATGGACATGTCCACTTGAACCTCGGATTCTTGCGTTTCCAAAATTTGGGGACTCTCTTCTTCTTCAATCTCAGCAACTTTCTCTTCTTCAACTGCGGCAGCTTCAGTTGTACCCTTGCTGGATTGCTCAGGTACATGTGAAGGTGTAGGCACTTCACATGTAACAAAGGAAACTTCTGGTGCACTCAATTCCAGCTCAAGCTGTGAGGAGATCATGTTACTGAGCTGCATTTTCTTCTCGATCTTCTTCATTTCTTCTACTAGATCTCTCCCATCCTTGATCTTCTTCATCTCCTTGATAATGGCTGGCCTCAAGGGATCATCTTCAGCACTCCAGTTGAACTCAAGAGACAACAAACTAAGTTTCTCTTCATCATCAAATTCTCTTGTGGGTACTTGGACTTGAGGCGTTGATGGCTGACCAAACAGAGGACCTGCTGGAAGCCTCTCCTCGTGCTGAGGTACATGAATGGAGGCTGGATAAAATTGTTGTGGCGAACAATTGCTCTCCTCTTCGTACCTAAATCCCTGCATTGGATAACTAGGGGGAAATGATGAGATAGGTGGGTTGTTGTTCCTATATGTCATAGTTGGGTTCTCAGGCCATCCAGTAGAATAATTGTTGTGGTATGAACCATGGTGTTGAGCAAAGTTCATACCAACACAATCTTGAGTGGGAGGATAACCACGCTGACAATCAGCGGGTGTATGGCCCTGAAATCCACAAATATGGCATGTAGGAACAACATAGGGATGGCCTTGAGAATAAGGATCATAACAGCCAGGCCCATCCTCTAAAACTATACCTCGCTGCAAAGCTAATTGATGCAAATTTTGAGATAGCTTACTTATCTGTTCTTGAAGGCTTTCCATATTGTTCACTGAAGTGCTCACTTGTCCGTGATAATAAGCCATATCCAAGAGTGAGATTGATTCTACTAAAACCTGCACAAAAGAAGGAGAAACACGGGAAAATAACTAGAACAAGGGTTAGAGGTTAATAATATTCACAAAAGAAAAACGAAGACCTAGTCTATAGCCTGACTCAACTGTTCGACGCTAGTCCCCGGCAACGGCGCCAATTTGATCAACTGTATATATAGGGTAATTATTCGCCCACGGACAGTGGATGTCGTTCTTTCCACAGGGACTAGGCAACGATTATCGAGTTTCGGCTAAAGCTAGGTTGCACGAAAGATTTAAGTTGCAAGTGAATTGAAATTCTAAGACAGGGAACAAGTTTTACAAACTGAAACTAGATACTTCTTTTTTGTATTTTCGCTTTACAATTTGACAAAACAGATCAACTATTATTCAGAGACACAAGCACTAGCATTAAACAAAGATAGGGATAGAAGCATGTTTGAGATACATGGACAGAGTAACATTACGAGTGCAGACACACATTAACTGGAACTAAACATGCTTCTACACTAGTACAGCACAGAGCACACAGACTGAACTTCAGCTAGTACGTATACACATATAAGAACACATTGCTACAGGTCACCGTCTAGTACTCATACATCAGCAATACAAATATTCAAACTAAGCAAATCAGTTCGTCACAGAGCAGTAGTTCAAAGGAAATTCAGAAAATAGAGAAAGGGACAGAGATGAATCGGCTGGAGTCAACCAAGGGTGGGCTTCAGGTTGTTGGTGACGAGGATCAGCACAAGAGTAGAAGATGGAGTTCTTCTGGTCGCTCTTGATCACAGCAGGAGAGTAGAGGTAGTAGAGTAGCATGAGACGCAGGGGAAGGAGCTGTTCTGGTCGTGGCCGTCTTCGTCGTCGACGCCGAAGTTGATGACGAGCAGCGGGGTCGGTGATGCAGGAACGTTGTTGTGGCGGATCGATGGTGTAGTGGTAGAGGATGGCCCGGAGGTGGATCGGTGGCTCGCCGCCACGCCTGGCCTGGCCGCGGCGGCGGCCGGAGGGGGAGCAGAAGGTGGGGATAGGGTTAGAGAAGTGCCAGGCCTGAAGAAAAGATGGAGATGCGGCTCTCCTTTTCACTCCATCTGATTTGGACTTTTGCAGCTTGGTCCCTCATCTTCTCTTCTTTCTTCACAAGATGGTCCTTTTCTTTTTCATAGTATCCCTGGTTTTCTCCACTTCTTCATGTTCAGGTCCTTTGGTGCATTTGGTCGGTACATGTGCAATTCGTCCAAAATGAGAAGAATAAGTGCCTTTTCGCACCAATCTGCACAATATTTCTAGAGCATGTAAAATTGCACAATTGGGCATATTAATCATCATAACATCAAGAATTGACAAGATTTGTTATCAAAATACAAGTAAATGCCGCAAAAGTAATATGAAAAAGGCTATATAAATGATGCTTATCATTATATGTGTCCATATTATATCTGTCTATCTGTCTATATTATACCTGTATACTATGTACAAAACCTGTATAATACACCATGGAGCACAAAATCGAGTATACCTGTACATTGTTCTGTGGCGCACCAAAATAGAATTCAGTTGAGCACCTAATTCTGTGGCGCAGCTGGTTCATATGCGCCACAGAACACCTAATTCTGTGGCGCATTGTCCGGTGTGCCACAGAAACCTTATTTTTGTGGCGAAATTTCTGTGGCGCATGGCGGCGCGCCACAGAATCATTTTTTTCGTGCGCCACTGATGAGGCTTTTCCTACTAGTGTCCCACAAACTGCTAACGACCAATCATTGCAAAATCATCATAGAATCATGACGATTTTACCTAGGGTCACTGAGAGAAGGTCACAAGTCAACACATTTCTTGTAGTAATATCCTTCGATGAAACTTCACTGATTTTGCACATCACTTGTCAGGCTTGGTTTATCCCATCATGGTGGTGTACCTGCAGCCGATGGCCTCTATGAATTAGACTATGTGATGCATCAACAAAAGCAGTGTTCGTAGTGTAACTAGCCTTACAGTATATATGTATGAAACATTAGTAGTCCCGCCATCCCAGATTCTTTTTTGCGGGGGAAAGAAAGATATATTAAATAATAGGGGGATTACAGTCTTGGTCGACGGCCCGACGTACGTCCGTGGGCAAGTCCATGAACCACATGTTCGACCTATGGTTAACCCTACCTATCTTAGCAAGCTCATGACTGGCCCTATTGGCGTCACGGCTAATCTTGGATACAGATATCTCTCTTTCCCTTAAAAGCTCACGAATGACAGAAATTCTAAAGGCATATATAGAGGTATTCGGGGTGGCCTCCTTGATGAGTTCAACCGCCTCCGAGCAATCAGTTTCAACTGAGAACGGGAGGGTAGTGTACAGGAGGCCTAGCTGGACGCCTTCCTCTATTGCCATCAGCTCCGCTTCCGTTGCATCTTGGCATTGTAGTATCTCGCGGCTAGAAGCAACAATTACTTTGCCGTGGTGGTCTCTCAGTATCATCCCAATACCCGCTTCATTATTATTCACGAAGGCTCCGTCCGTGTTTAGCTTGGCCTGATTCGCAGCTGGTGGTTTCCATTTCATGCACACCTGATGCCTCTCTTCTTCGACCCTGTTCTTCACTCCTAGGCCAGAGCCTTGATCAATGATCATTTTTCCTTTGAGAATGTCCGCCGCCATCCCAGATTCAGATGTATTTATACACTAAAACACATCTAGATACATGTAAATCTAGATAAATCTGTAAAAACTAATTCGAAACACAGAAAGTATCGGTGGCCTCAGCCGCCGTGTTCTTCCTTTCCTTTCTCGGCTCATAATCACTCCAGGTCTGTTATTTCTAGTAGCGTAACAAAACTGATTTGGTTCAAATAAAATAAAATTTGCGGGCATTTTTTGCTGAATTCAACGAATAACAAATTAGTTTAGAGGATCGGTCTGAAGGATGATCGGTTACTTGCCTGCGTAGGGGCGGCGGCGGCTTTGCCGAAGATGATAGCCGTTCAATCTGTTTCAAACTGTTGGCTGTATACAATCTGCTCATGTGTAGCAATCATCCTCCCCAGCTGACTAATTGCACTAGTAGAAAATTGGACTTCCATCCAGGCCTTTTGCACCGGTTTCCTTACGAACCGGTACTAAAGGTTGCATTGATACCGGTTTCACTGTCCAGGGCGCCGGCAACCTTTAGTACCGGTTCGTGCGGCACCTTTAGTACCGGTTCGTGTCACGAATCGGTACTAAAGGGTTAGCGTCAGCCGGAAAATCTTTAGTACTGGTTCGTGCCACGAACTGGTACCAAAGGTTTTCCTGCTCCCCACGCACCTCCCCCTGTGGATCGCCTTTTTGTGCTTTGTAAAATACAAAAGAAAATGATGGAAAATTCAAAAAATTGTTTTCAGATTCTTGTATGTTATGCAACCTACTATGCGGTCAAATTAAGAAATTTGAATTTGAATTTTTTTGCATAAAAAGATTAGAAAAAGGTAAAATGGCATTAACTTTTGCATACGACGTCGGAAAAAGAGTATAATATATCAAAATGATCGTGGGAAAAAGTTACACCTGATTCTACCCCAGTTTAGCTGGTTAGCCAATTTTTAGATTCTCAAAATTCCAAATGAAAATATGAAAGCATGCATATTTTAGTTTTCGCCAGAAATTCATGATTTTTTAAATATTTTTTAATTTAAATTAATAATTCCTTCATGCATAAAGATTACTATTCTTAACCTTAAAGGTTAGTAAATTTTTAGATTTACAAATTTTCAGGTTTTAGATTTTGCAAAAACAAATTAAAATTTAAAATATATTTAAAAAGTAAAAATAATTAAAATTTTATTCTTTATTTATTTATCCAATATTATTTTTACATCTTTGCTTTTGTTTATTAAAATAATCATGAGGAATTCAAACAATAAAGAAGTGTGATATCGTGACTAACATGTTAATAGGATGAATATGATACTACTATCAATAACATGCGCGCGAAGCACTTGAAAGTGAGATGAGAACGAACTCGGAAGTTAAGCGTGCTAGTGCTTTAGTAGTGGGGGGATGGGTGACCGAGCGGAAAGTTTGACCACGAGTAAGTAATTTGACTAGAGATAAGTGTAGTTAGAGACTACTTATCAAATAACTAAAATATTAGAAATTCTGAAAAAATTGATAAAAAGGGGGAGTGGAAAATAGTTCGAAAAAATAGATAAAAAGAGGGAGCGAAAATATAGATAAAAAAATTTATATAAAAATAGCACCGGTACTACGAATGGGTAGTCTCCAGCCTTGCGGGCTCCTCCATGCTCACGTGGAGGCACCTTTAGTACCGGTTCGTGCCACGAACCGGTACTAAAGGTTTTCCTGCTCCCCTCCAGCCCCGCCTCCCGTGGATCGCCTTTTTTTCTTTGTAAAATACAAAAGAAATGATAGAAAATTCAAAAAAAAGAATTGTTTTCAAATTCTTTTATGTTATGCAACCTACTATTCGGTGAAATTAAGAAATTTGAATTTCAACTTTTTTGCATAAAAAGTTTAGAAAAAGGTAAAATTGCATTAACTTTTGCATACGACGTCGGAAAAAGAGTATAATATATCAAAATGATCGTGGGAAAAAGTTACATCCGATTCTACCCAGGTTTAGCCGGTTAGCCAATTTTTAGATTCTCAAAATTCCAAATGAAAATATGAAAGCAGGAATATTTTAGTTTTCGCCATAAATTCATGATTTTTTATATATTTTTTAATTTAAATTAATAATTCCTTCCTATATAAAGATTACTATTACTTAACCATAAAGGTTAGTAAATTCTTAGATTTACCAATTTTCAGGTTTTAGATTTTGCAAAAACAAATTAAAATTTAAAATATATTTAAAAAGTAAAAATAATTAATAATTTATTCTTTATTTATTTATTCAATATTATGTTTACATCTTTGCTTTTGTTTATTAAAATAATCATGTGGAATTCAAACAATAAAGAAATGTGATATCGTGACAAACATGTTAATATGATGAATATGATACTACTATCAATAACATGCGCGCGAAGCAGTTGGAAGTGAGATGGGAAAGAACTCGGAAGTTAAGCGTGCTAGTGCTGGAGTAGTGGGAAGATGGGTGACCGAGCGGGAAGTTTGACCACGAGTAAGTAATTTGACTAGAGATACATGTAGTTAGAGACTACTTGTCAAATAACTAAAATATTAGAAATTCTGAAAATATTGATAAAAAGAGGGAGTGGAAAATAGTTCGAAAAAATAGATAAAAAGAGGGAGCAAAAAAATATATAAAAAATTTGATATAAAAAATAGTACCGGTACACTTTAGTACCAGTTCGTGTTACGAAACGGTAGTCTCCAGCCCCGCGGGCTCCTCCATGTCCACGTGGAGGCACCTTTAGTACCGGTTCGTAAGGAACAATACGGGGGAGGCTTTAGTCCCGGATCTTTAGTACTAGTTCAAAAATCGGTACTAAAGGTCCTTTGGAACCGGTACTAAAGGGGGGTTTTCTACTAGTGTTGATTGATTCACTGAGTTCTCTTGCGGAAAAAAAGACGCGGACCTTGGTGCTTCTGATGGTATTGAGAGATTTGAGAGACAAAGATCAGGAGAGGCTAGATTGGATTGGGGTCCTGTGGTGATATGACTGCGGGGTGATAAAGTAGACGCGAAGGAGATATTGGTTAGGCAGCCAATAGGGGCCTAGCAAACTACGGAACCTAGGCATGCAGGGAAACGCCGTGTATTAATTCAACGGCTGAACATAACTTTCATATATACTAGAAGGATACCCCGCGCGTTGTAGCATGAATTTCTCCGATAACTCTACTTTGTAAAAAATAAAAGGATATAAGTTGATTGGAATAGGATGTTATTTGTAGAAACATGCAGGATTCAATTGGCGTAAATATTCAAGAGGCTAACTTAAAAAAACTGACTTGAAATGGTTATGTAGTTGGCGGATAAAAGTTGATGATGTGGATAATTGGATGGCTTAAAAAATAGATGGTGTGGCTTGAATGTAGAGTATTAATGCATGTTAGTGGGGGATGACATGGACAATTGGATGGCTAATAAAATAGATGATGTGGATAGCTTGCATGTTGAGATAGACAACTTAAATGACCTTCTAGTAGGGTTTTGCTTTATAAGAGATATAGATCTGACGGATAATTAGTTACTATTTTTAGGATTAAACGTGAGGGCTCCAAGAGAGTCTCAAATTAGTAAATACTAGGAAAGTTGCCCGTGCGTTGCTACGGATTTTTTTATATTATATTAGATAAAAAATAATTGGTGATATATCCACAAAAAATTATGAGTGATTGTTCATGTAGTGAACTATTATACATTTATTAATTCCTAAAAATCTATCACGTAGCCCAATGCATTGTTGCATTATGGTATGAAATATATTCTATTCACTATTGTAAATCAGTTTGGACCAAGCATTGGGCGTAGCTACGTCTACGGGTTAGTCAATATTGAAAGGTATTTCTTGCAGTTGTCACAGCCTACCGTTCAAAACTGGTGCTCTTTCTGGACCGTTAATATTCTCATGTCTAGAAATGCCTGCTGAAACTAAAATTAGTTATCAATTTGTGTATAATTTTATCATTAGAACTGTCTATAGTAGTGAATTGTATATCTGAAATTTCCAAAGTCAAGACACATTTTAATACAATTTTTTCATCATATGGTATCTGCGTGACTTTTTCTGCATGTCGCACATTTGCACATTCAGAATGATTGTATCAGAACCAATGGAATAAGATGATAGAAAATATTTTACGTGTGAAAAACTGAAGAAGAGGCCGAACTCAGTTTTTCTATCCTCAAACTTAGTTTGCCAAGCCAGTCTAGAAATGCCTACTGAAACTAAAATGAGTTATCAATCTGTGTGTACTTTTATCATTAGGACTGTGTGTAGAAGTGAATTGTATATCAGAAATCTCCAAGGCTGAGATACAGTTTCAGACTATTTTTATTATATAGTACCTGCGTGATTTTTTCGACACTTCGCGCATTTGCATATTCAGAATGATTGCATCAGAACCAATGGAATGAGATAGAAAATATTTTATGTGTGAGAAACTGAAGCTGAGGTTGAAAGCAAAGCCAAAAGATACGTATCAATAAACCATGGAGCAAAAGTTTCTGAATTCTACTTAGACATCAGGTGAAAAGAGCCCATCCACCCAAGCGGTGTTTGTTGAATCGCAGGCAGCATAACCAACAGGAGACACGCAAAGGACATCGATGCCCAGGCGCGGAGGCGCAGCTGACAATGCACGCACACATCACGCAGCAAAAGC
The DNA here is from genome assembly GCA_030979885.1 of Lolium multiflorum. Taxonomy (NCBI): domain Eukaryota; kingdom Viridiplantae; phylum Streptophyta; class Magnoliopsida; order Poales; family Poaceae; genus Lolium; species Lolium multiflorum. The sequence goes on along the minus strand of CM061750.1, from coordinate 103,158,869 downwards.
CTTCCTCCTAGATCTTTTTTCCTTGACCGAATTTTTGTAGCACACATCACACACACACATATCAGGAAACAATTCCGGCCGCTATGTCCAAGAATCGATCAAAAATTCTTTCTGCATCTTCTCCAGATGGAGGCGGTCGTCCTTGCACACGCAGCTCTCCTCCACGAATCTGAATTGAGTCTGTAAGCCGTGCTGGAATCGAGGTAGAGCAGCGCCTCCACATCCAGGCCCGCCTCGCCGAAGAGCACCCAGGTGGCGTCGTACACATCGAGACCATGCATCACCTCCTGATGGAGCGCTTTTTCTTCTGGATAGATACGCCGACCGGCGAACACGCGTATTCCGGCGAATTTTGGAACCGCTCCTGCGCCGTCGTCGGGGAGGATGTCGAGCACCACGCCGCGGCGAGCTCAGACTACGCGGGCAGCCCTAGGAACTCTGCGATAAGACCCGGGCCGAGCCGTCGCACCTGTCTTCGTAGTAAGGGAACGCCGGCCGCCACGCGCTCCACGGCCGGGAGCACCGTGCAGCTCGACGCGGATTGAGGGCTTGACCGTGCAAGTTTGGGGGCGAAAGGCTCAATTATTTTTTTTTCCTTCGATGGATAACGCTTCGGGGTAATTGGCGGTGGCAGCATATGTAATTTAGACGAAACTTAGGGGCATTCAAAAACGGACCAACAAGAAACCCTTTTGCTTTTATTATTAGGTATAGATAAGAAAGATGTTATAAAAATTATATTACTAGAAAGTTTAGATGTTATATTTTATAATGATATAATTTTTATATTATATAATTTAAATTATATAGGTTAAATTGACTACCTAGGGATACGGGAAAGACTAGTAAACTGAGATGGAGGGAGTACTAACATCACATATTTATAATATCTATAAAGTTGATCCCCACAATATTCATTCAATGTTTGCAAGCTGAGCATGCAGCATGTCCACGTCACCCCAATTTGTGTGAGCCGTTTGATTTAAGTTTTGTATCCTAGAATTACTCTCACCACCGTTGGTGCCCCGCATGAAATGAGTGTAGTGGATTGGATGGACATCAATAATTATGGTTTTGTTAAGTGGTCGTTCCCATGAGTGCTTTGGCAAGTAAATTCACGCACCACCGTCTCATACATGATTTTCATTTAATATGCTCAATGTGAAAACTGCTCCACTCTGAATTCTGCATGGTCGGACCTGGAGTGGAACAGCCGCTGCATGCACTTAGTGCCGGCGACGTGTGTGCCTCCTGCGTCGTCTCACTTGCAACCCATGTGATCCTTTTTTATTTTCTCTCCCTTCTCTTACAATAGCGCCATATAACATCTCGATCAATCTCTTGCTCTTGAGGTATCCCAGGCGCTGAGGTGAGACACGCGATTGTGGATGTTCACGAGGGCAGACGTCGCGCATGACGCCGCCCCGTCGACCTACGCCATTGAAAGATCCCCTGCACGGTGATACGGGCTTAAGATCAGCTGATAGGAGTAGGTAATCCCATCCACTACTCCGTTGTTGTCATGGCTACTTAGCTACAGTTGTATATGGTCCACGTTTTTTTCCTCTTCCTCATCTTCTCCCGTTTTTTTACCTGCTTTTTTCTTTCATGTCTACAAGAATTTAGGTACTATCAGCCGCTTTGGCGAGGTCTTGGTGGTTGGTTCTTCGGTGAAGTCGGAGTCGCTGAAGAGTGATGACGATGACGTTGAAGGTCAACCGCGACGACTTCTCGCTTCGGTGGTCTGTGTATCTTGTGTGGGTTGCCAGGGTGGCTCTGTGCCCCCGCGGCGGTCGTGCTCCATGACGGTCGTCGGGGCACTTGTTTCGGTTTTCGGCCGGTTTCCCGCTAATAAACTGGCCAAATTCTGTACTTCTTCTTTATTAATGAAAATGGCAAGTCTTTTGCCTCGTTTCAAAAAAAAAATTTAGGTACTATCAGATATATATAGATGCTTTCGCTTTAATCCGTGTAAGCTAATATGAGAAATCTTGATGTTACTAACGTATTGCTCCCAATACAGGCTGGCGGGCGAGGAGAGGTTCTTGCATTTCTTTTTTTGCCTTCTTTTTTGTTGTATACTACCTCCTCCTACTTGCATTTTCGATTTTCTTGACTCTCTTTTCGTTGCCGTGGGATTATGACACTTGTATCTTTTCATTATTTAGTTGGAATTTCGCTGTGAACATCCAACACTACATGAAGGTCTGTGGAGTGCAGTATTCCTTTATGTTGCTTCCTGCTGTGTATCTATTCATTTTTTTTTTGCTGCAACTATCTATTCAGATTCAGAACTATCTATAAGTCGAATGCATGTTCATATTTTCTTCTTCTAATTGGTACAAACTTGATTTTTTAAATTTTACAGTTTTGCGCGAACGGATGGTATAGGAGGTATGGCCCCTGCTGTTAAGGTTCAAGTATCGCCTCTAAAAATCTTCATGTAGCAGTAAATAGTATATTGTCTTCACATATTTTTTTTAACGTTTTATCGGGCGACAGTTTTAGCTAGCATGTGTTTCCACTTTTTTTTTCTTTCGTCAAGAATTTGAAAAACATCACATTAACTCTTTATGCTTACCGGTTGATTCCGCATTAATATTCAAACCATTTTTTTATGTAGACTTACAAACTCAATGTTAGTTGTATATTAAACACAATGCATTTTTTTCCTGTAACAATTGAGCTTTACTAATTTTTAATCCTAGATCATTGGCATCAAGCAAGAAGTGTAGGTGTCCATACCCATCCTTGATCAATAGTATATGTTAATTCCTCACATGTTTTGATTTAAAAAGTTTTAGCTATAAATTCCGCAGCAACGCGCGGGGTATCATCTAGTTTCAAGATGTTTTGGTGACATGGCATGACAATATGTGAAGAAAGAGTGAGGTGGTGTTAGAGTGGGGTGGATTCTACTTTCTTTGGCAGTCACTCGGGGTTGGACTCTTCGCCAACTTGATGTTCAGAATGCCTTCCTCCATGGTGTTCTTGAGGAGGAGGTTTACATGCGGCAGCCCCCTGGATTCTCTGATCCGACTCGTCCAGACCATCTGTGTCGCCTCGTTAAGGCCCTTTATGGCCTCAAGCAGGCTCCTCGTGCATGGCACGCCCGTCTTGGTGCAGCCTTGCGTGCTCATGGCTTTGTTCCCTCTACAGCGGATACATCCCTGTTTCTGCTACAGCGTCCCGAAGTCACTATGTACATTCTAGTGTATGTGGACGATATCATCCTGGTCAGTTCCTCTGTTGCTGCTACGGATCGGTTGATCTCCTCTCTTGGTGCTGCCTTTGCTGTCAAGGATCTTGGAAAACTGCATTTTTTCCTTGGTCTTGAGGTCACTCATGATGATACTGGGCTCTCCCTTACTCAGCAGAAGTACTCTCATGATTTGTTACGGCGTGCTGGTATGCTTCAGTGTAAGCCTGCTTCTACACCCATGTCTACATCTGAGTTGCTCACTTCTGTTGATGGTTCACTTCTTTCCTCTGAGGATGCTACAGAGTACCGCAGTGTGGTCGGTGGTCTGCAGTACTTGACCCTGACTCGTCCAGATATCTCCTATGCGGTGAACCGTGTTTGCCAGTACCTTCATGCTCCTCGTGATACTCATTGGACGGCTGTGAAGCGCATATTGCGCTATGTCCGCCACACGGCGTCTCTTGGACTGCGCCTATGCTCCTCCTCTTCAGGATTGCTTTCTGCTTTCTCTGATGCTGACTGGGCTGGGAATCCTGATGACAGGCGATCAACGGGGGGATATGCTGTGTTCTTTGGTCCTAATTTGATCGCCTGGAGTTCTCGCAAGCAAGCTACAGTATCTCGGAGTAGTACTGAAGCTGAGTATAAAGCTGTAGGAGATGCCACGGCTGAGCTGATATGGGTACAATGTCTACTGCGAGAGTTGCGTGTTCCGCAAACTCAGTCTCCTGTTCTTTGGTGTGACAACATCGGTGCTACGTATCTGTCATCTAATCCGGTATTCCATGCCCGAACGAAACACATCGAAGTTGACTATCACTTTGTGAGGGAACGTGTTGCACAGAAGCTACTTCGGATCAGGTTTATCTCATCTAAAGATCAACTTGCTGACATCTTCACGAAGCCACTGTCCTTACCATTGTTTCAAGGCTGTAGGCGCAATCTTAACCTGTTAGATGTTCGATGACACGGTTAAGATTGAGGGAGGGTGTTAGACTGTATATATGGTAGCATCTGTATTGTACCTGTAACTCTTGTACACATGTACACTATAAATATAAACCCAACGCCAACCCTAAGGGGGGTCGAGCGTTCCCCAATCCTTTGTTTCACAGGTGGTAACTACTACCAGAACATCAAACCCCAAGACAAATAAAATATACAACATAATAAATAACACAATGCATGAATCTACATATAAGTTAGTAATATCCACTACGAAGATAGTAACATACATTCGCGCTCAGTCGTTCCCTTGGCGCTCGCGACTTTGAGATGACTGCTGGTTTGACACTGATGGGATGGTGTGGCTTGGACACTGAGAAAAGATCATAGGACACACGCGCCTGATCGCCAAGCCCAGTAACATGGACAAGTTTAAGCTATTGTAGTGCGTTGTCTCTCTTTAAATTGTTATTATTAGGCCTTAACAAATATAAGCTGCACTTGCCTGCTGTGATATTTTTGTCTCGCCTCAAAGGTGTTAATCTGTTGTACAGTCCTGCTTGCCCATATTGGTGTATTCAGACTCAAGAGCAATAATTTACTGGTGAATATATAATATTGCACGATTGAAGGGAACTCTGCTTCCCCTCTCGTTTCTGCCCCACTGCTTCGCTTGAGAGCTGAGAAGGATCTCCTGGCTCGCTTCCCTCTCCCCCCCGGCGGTGTCGCCGGTAGGCGTGGACGAGGATGCGCAGCGCGGGCTGTACTAGTAGGGCTAGTTTTCGGTTTTCCCTAGTGAGGTCCGGCGCCATGTCGTGCTTGAGCTCGTCAAGAGTGCTTCCAAGCTTCTCCTGGGGCGTAAGCCTCTCCGGTGGTCAGAGAGAACGAGGTGGACGGAGGTTCCAAGGCTATTGCTCGCCCAAACAAGCTCGTTTTGTGGCCATATCCGCAGGATTTGGCCTCTTCTTTCCATGCCTCCACAGATATTCGTGGGGAAGAGCGGAAGAGGGTGGAGTGGGTGGAGAGGAGATCGACACTGTGACCTGGAGTTCATCATCGACGGCGCATTGTCGGTCTAGGTCCTTCGGGGTCCTTTCTTGTTCAAAAAATAAAATAGTATTGCAGCACATCCATTGTCTCTTTAAATGCCTCAAGCCACACAACCAAACACACCCTTTGTAGCTCATCTCTCTATTTCTCTCTTCATGTTAGATTATCTTGCACGCTAACAAGCACATGCTCACTGCTTCATACTTTCCCTCTTTGATTTTACTAATTTGATATTGTCGAGAAAAAAATTAAATATGAGTTTTTCCCAATAATACCCAATTTTGTTTACATGTAGAGATTTTATTAAGTATGCTTTTGGTGCTTCATTATGTTGCTTCAGTAAAATGTGTGAGAGGCGAATATGCAGCCTATTTCAACTTATGTTTGTTTAGCATAAGAACGTAACTATTTTTGCCAAGTTTGTTCAGTATATCATATATTCTAATATTTACTTAAGTAATACCAAATTCACAGTAGTCCACAATTAAATTTTCGAGCACATGTTTATGTATATTGTTCTTGTCGCCTGGCAACGCACAGGCAGTTTCCTAGTTATAGTTATATATTTTTAGAATCTCAATGCCAAATTGTGTATAATATCTATTTGATATTATTTTTTCACTACTTCTACATGCTAAGATACAATTCTCCATATCTACCTACTATACCACCGTGATCTCTCTCATCATTAATTATAGTGATACATAGCTTTTGGACTTATTATGAGACCCCACTTTAGCTAGTCTTAATTTAGGACATTATTTGTAATTGATTCTAATAAATATGTTATCTTAAGTAAGTATCATCAAAATTTAATTGCATTGCAAGAATTTATATTCTAAATTTATCACAAAAATATAGCATAGCAACATTAATCATGTGAACCCTCTTTATTAGTAGACCACAATGATTTCATGTCCACACCCAAATGAGGTCACACCAAATAGATCATCACAATTCTAAACAAGTAATCACAATAATATCTTGGCACACAAGATATGATATGACGTGCAATATTTTGATATAATTTCAGAAGTTACTTTTTTCAGAAGGTAAACTAGCTAGTTGAGTTCTTTGCACTTGAGTTGTGATCCATAACCTATTAGCATAGTTGTTGTGCAAGACATAGGTATACTGGTGCAAGAAGGAGTCTTGACGGTAAATAATTAGCCATGCACTTGCACACGAGAGAAGTGTATATTATTATTATAGCTCAACATAAAAGAAAGGGATTTCTATTTTCGTGCCCCTGCTTCCTTAGTTGTACTCAGTTTTCCCCAGCTCGTTAGTTTTTCCTCAGTTTTCCCCTCCCTCTAGTTTGAAACCCATCGAAGACGCGAGTTGCCGTCAGGTGATCAGAGGCCTTACCGTTACCGTGAGGTCAGTTCCTCGCTGACCGTCTCGTGCTGACGGGTGGATCCATCTACCGCTGACGCGTGGGCCATTTTATTTCCTGATTGTATACGCGGTGCTGCCAATGACAAATGGGGCCGCTCTATGGGGCTGCCGCAGCCAATGACCAGTGGGTCGTCTATTTATTTATAGAAAATTATATATTGCCGCTCTGTGGGGCCTCCGCAGCCAATGACCGCTGTGGTCGTCTATTTTATTTAGAGAATATAATATAGAGCCGCTCTGTAGGGGCCGCCTCAGCCCATGGCACGTGACTATTTTCGCAGGTTAATCTAAAGTGACTCTTATGCTAAACATTGTGCATCCCGACGTTGACCTAGCAGTGGCGGCGAGCATAGCCGTTCTGACCATGCCGATATCGGCATCGGCATCGGCATCGTTTGGAGGATGTGGTGCTCGAATAATAGTGAAAATGCGATATTATTTTTTACATGCATAATATATAGAAAATAGCTAGATCTCTAAATCGATGCATATGAAGCTACATATATATTCTTGGTCATAATCCCCTTAATTATCTAAAGGGGATGGATGCATGGCTTCACGTCGTCGTCGCTTTCATCGTCAGTATCTTCGTCGTCTGAGTAGTAGTACCTCCTGCACATTGTTCCGTCGAACACCTTCACTGTGAGCACATCATCGCCTTCATATTTGAAGTGTACGAACCAGCCGAAATCCACACCGTGCGCGATGGCGAATTTCTCCCAGCCCTTGTCGAGGTACATCCGGCCTTGTCCGTCAAATAGGACCTCCACGGTCCAGAGACGAGGACCGCAGTCAGCTGCTCGCAGATACACCTTAGCTGGCTCCTTGCCGTCAAGATAGTCCGCAAATTCTTTTGGGAGTTCCTGCAAAGAGATCGAGCGCCGATCGTTTGAAATTAGGGAACCCTTGAAATTAAAGGTTTTTTAGAACATGCCCATAATTAATCACATGCATCATATATGTGGGAACGCGTACGTACCTTCTTGACCAAAGGGTCTTCATACGACGATGAAGAACTCCTCTATGATCAATGGCAGTGTTGACGGTGGTGGTGGCAATGATGATGATCCACTTCCCCTTCCCCTTCCCCTTCCGGTCCGCGTCCGAGACGTGGAAGCCATGGCAATGGATAAAGTGTATGTGAACGAAGAAGAGAGAGGCAGAACCTATTGACACAAGGGATGGCCGTGTGGGTGTTTATAAGGGAGAGATGACCGTTGTAGGGGTTTACACAATAAAATAAGGAGGAGATGACCGTTGTGGGGGTTTATACACAATAAATTAAGGAGGAGACGACCGTTGTGGGGGTATATATCTCAACAAAAAAAGTAATGCGGACTATGTTGACGGAAATGGAACTTCGTGATATAGTTTATCATTTTACCGTGAAAAGTAATGCCTAAAAGAAAAGTAATGGCTACAAGAAATCGGTGATGGTTTATCGTTTTTGCGTGAAAAGTAATGGGTACAAGAAATGGGTGATGGTGTATCATTTTTTGCGTGAAAAGTAATGGCTACAACAAAATCGGTGATGGTTTATCGTTTTTGCGTGGAAAGTAATGGGTACAAGAAATGGGTGATGGTGTATCATATTTTTGCGTGAAAAGTAATGGCTACAACAAAATCGGCGATGGTTTATCGTTTTTTGCGTTGAAAGTAATGGGTACAAGAAATGGGTGATGCTGTATCATTTTTTTGCGTGAAAAGTAATAGCTACAACAAAATCGGTGATGGTTTATCATTTTTGCGTGGAAAGTAATGGCTACAAGAAATGGGTGATGGTGTATCATTTTTTGCGTGAAAAGTAATGGCTACAACAAATCGGTGATGGTTTATCATTTTTTGCGTGAAAAGTATTGGCTACAACAAATCGGTGATGGTTTATAATTTTTTTGCGTGGAAAGTAATGGCTACAACAAATCGGTGATGGTTTATCGTTTTTTGCGTGGAAAGTAATGGCTACAACAAATCGGCGATGGTTTATCTTTTTTGCGTGAAAAGTAATGCCTAAAAGAGTTTATAATTTAGCTCGTGAAAAATAATGCAGAAAACCAAACTTTAGCGTCTGGGTAACCGCCTTTCGCCATAGGGTGGAAGCTAGCAGACAGAGAGAGAGAGGTGGTGGCCCCGACCAGAGAGATGGGATTATCCTGCCCGTTAGATCATACGATCAACGATTCGTGGAGCACGATCCGCGTGACATGGGCTAGACCAATCAGGGCAATGTTATGCGTGTGTGTGAAGGGAGAGGGCAAAACTGATAGTATCAAGAAACCAAGGGCAAGTGAGTAGTAAACAGACTAAGGGATTCAAATATGGATTTAAAAATTGGAAAATGCGTGTTTTGTACAATGAAACCCATCTTGGCCTACCTCAAACTATTTGCAATACAAATCACAGGTGTGAAAATTATGGCCTCATTCAGACAAAGTATGTTTTGGGGAAAGTTGTTTTGGGTAGGGCTTATTATGGAAAACCATGCACCTTCATAGCTACTAGGTGATTTGAGAAGTGGCAATTTGTGGTGAAACTTGATTTATCTATGATTTATCTATGATTTGAGAAGTGGCAATTTGTGGTAAAGACTCCATGAGTAAGTGCCACTCTTTTTCGGATTTTTTTGCACATTAAATAACTCATTTAACTAGTTAATCCCATTTGTTGACTCTCTGTTGACCAGCCACTTGAGGGTAAAACTGAGTATATTGCACTAGCCAGTATTAGCACTCAAGGAGAAAACTGAGCACACAAAAAATGCTAGTATATGACTCGAGGGTATACCTGAGTATATCTAAATTTCAGGGTTAGACTCGAGGACGCGTGTTGCGGTGCAGAAGTGGAAGACGTGCCATTGTTGACGCGTGTCGCGGTGCAGACGTGCAAATAGTGGACGCGTAGGACGCGGGTCGCATTTAGGACGCGTAAGCCCCTCCCTCCCTCCCTCTGCACACATCGTCTCATTCTCGCTCACGCACGAAACCACCCTCTCACGTCCCATCAACTTCTCCAAATCGAAAAACCCAACCGCCGTACGCACGCTAACCTGCCGGCGATGGAGAAGAAGAATGCGCCGGCGGCCGTCGCCTCGAGCCCGTCGCCTCCGCGCCCGTCGCTGCGAGCCCGTCGCCGCCGAGCCCGTCGCCGCCGAGCCGTCGCCGCCGAGCCACGTCGCCGCCGGCGCGTCGCCTCCGAGCGCATCCAAGCGCGGATCCTCCGTGAACTGGGCCTCTCTCTCGGCTGATGGACCACTTCACAAGATCGGCGAATGCTTGCTGGCGAACAAGGAGTACGCCGACACCTACTCGCCATGAGGCAAGTCTGTAGAAATTGGCGCTCAGGTTTGCCTGAGCCCGACGTGCACCTGGACGAATGGATCATGCTAGACCACGCCCTTCCACACGTCGCTGAGTTCACCTTCCTCCAACTCGGCACATCACGCTACGTCACCATAGATCTATCGGAAGTTCATACAAGGTTCAACTTCCTCCATATCTACCTCTTTATTTTCAATCTTAAACATCTTAGTGCTGAATGTTATCGTGCTTGCCCAGATACTACTTCGTCGGATTTTGCCGTGGCGTCATCGTGCTTGCCCAGAAGAACCCGCCGCACAAGATACGGCTTCTGAACCCACTCACAAAGAAATCGAACACTATGTTTGAGGCGCAGATGCCATCTGTTTTCCTGAAATCAGTCGTTGTGATCAAATCCCCGACTATGGTCTTCGTTACCGCACATTACCCGTCGGAAATTGGTTGGGTCGATGAGAGCACTCCAACTAAGGATATAGATGAAGATTGGGAAAAAGATTTTCGATCAAGAACCATTGTCTGCGTTGCATTACACCGTTCAATGGTGAACTGTATGCACTAGCTGTGGACAATTTAGAGAACGGAAGAATAGTGTGCACCAATGTACAGTTGCAGCAGCGCGCGAGCACTGTCAAGATGGAGACACTAATTTCATTTCCAGAACTTGGACATCAGAAGTTCTACCTTGTGAAGTCGGATGGTGATCTGCTGCTTGTGTTGTTGGTCAGCGTGGCTTTGGCGGGCAGACCATTGGTGTACCGTGTGGACACTCGGAGCCGCTCTCTCCATCCGGTCAGTAACATTGGCAGTAATGCCTTCTTCGTGAATTATATCCGGTGTATCTCCGTCGACACCAGAGTGTACCCGACACTTCGACCTGGCTGCATCTACTACACGGATTTGGGTTATATCAGAGAGTACTCTCATGATACAAAGGCCTGGGATGAGTGGGCAGTACGTGTGGATAGAATAGGAAACTACGGTATGAGAAATGAACACAAGCCATACCGTTTGGAGGATGTATTGGCCGCACACTGCAGACGGAGGGAGTTCAATGAATATTTCCTTCGGGTAATGCACGATTGGAGCGACGACGAAATATATGAGGAGGAATGAAGAACAAATTCATTCATCCTAATCTTCTTGTTGTCCATACATTGCGTGCGTCTTGTATATTACAACGTTATTGGCTGCTTTTGGCTGCTGTATGCAGTTTCCTATGTATTATACTTAGTTTTCTGATTATGCAGTTGTCAATTTATCATATACTAGCTTCTAGATTTGCTACTAGATTTGCTGCCATATTGGGCAAAAAACGAGGGCCAAAAGGCATAAATAACCCCAGAGATTTGCTACTAGATTTGCTACTAGATTTGCTGCCATATTGAAGAAAGACAGAAATAGAAGCTTCTCTAGATTTGATACTAATTTGGTGAAAAAGACAGAGAGAAAGAGGGGAAAAGGTGCTCTTAAAAATGCCAATTTGGGCCGAGAGAGACAAACCCAGCTCCTGCTCACGTGCAACCAAACGCTTCTCGTCCGCTCCCCACGCGGTCCCTTTCTACCAGCCCCACGCGACTCGGCCCCACAGCAGCGCGGCCCCACACGACGCGGCCCCACAGACGGCGCGGGCGCAACACGCCAGCACAGCACGTCCAAATAAACGGATTCCTTCCGTCTGAGCTCCTTCTGCGGGTTTCAGACATAGGCTTGGGGAAAACTGAGGAAAAACTAAGGGGCTGGGGAAAACTGAGTACAACTAACGACCCGAGGGCACGAAAATAGAAATCCCTAAAAGAAAACATGTTTTTTACAACAAAAAGAGTAAGGATAAATGTTTGATCAATATGACTAGAATATAATATTACAAAATATCTCTAGATTACACATAATTTGGAACAAAAACCTACTCTGCTTCATTAATGACTCATTTAAACACTATGAGATACGTTGCGACCTAACTTCAATTCAATATGGAATTAAAGTATCACATACAAATAAGGAAAATGTTCATTACAGTGAAAATAGCAAAGATCACTTTTACCTGCATCTATCATATTTATTTCTGTAATATCTTTGGTGGTTATGAAAAAATCGTATCTTTTGATATAGTATGAATATACATGGTTATAAGTAATTAAAGAGAAAAGTTAAAACAATTAAATAGCAAAGATACAAAATAATTAAAGAACACAGATGCTGCCCTCGCATTTGCAAGCGCCCCGTGCTAGCTTTTATTAATAACCATTGTTTTATTAAATGCATAGTCTAAACACTTGATCTACCCATATAAACACACATTTATTATGTTGTTTTATCACGTAACTATCGTGCGCAGATGTGGTGACATAATAGATGCATTGTGATATTAATCGCAATGGAGAGTATCATATAGCAGTATCATTCATATGATAGTAGTGTATGATACCACATCTTCAATAAATGGTATCATATTGTACTATCAAGTCTTCTTATATTTATTTATTAAATCTTAATGCAAATCTGTGTACATGATCTATTTGGCATTTATTTTTCTAGTTCTTCGTGCTATTATATGGTATCTACCTCTGATACTAATATGATTTCTCTCAACATTAATTTTAGTGACATATCAACTTTTAAGTATGCATATAATGCATGATACCTACGATACATACACTATGGATAGTAAGATCTATCTAGATCGTGTCGGCCTGAGGCTATGGTAAAATAAAGAACACTCCCAACCATGTAGTTGTCTGTCACTCTATTATATAAGGAGGTCGATCGGATGTCCATAGAACACTCACTTCACCAGTATCCACTCATACAACTACGTAGTATACTATTTCAATGGCGAGAGGCATGCTCCCTGCGCTCACCATGGTAGCCGCACTGGTGGCCATGGCCCTAGCGGCGAGTACGCCAACGGCAAGAATGCCGGTGAAGGACATAATCTATGTCAGCTCGGAGAATATTGCTTCGGAGGAGAGCATGCATGGCCTTTACGAGCGCTGGTACGCGCTCTACAGGCGCGATGACGACCCCAGTGAGAAGGAGAAGCGGTTCGGAATCTTCAAGGCGGAGGCCCGCACTGTGTACGAGCTGAATGAGGGCAACGAGCGAGTGAAACATCATTTGAACTTGTTCGCGGACATGACCCAAGATGAGTACGCCGAAGGGTTTACCAACTGCTCCCCCCTCCAGATCCAACCCCGCGACGAGATCAAGCTCAACTTTCACCAGCCCAGCCAGTACTACCCCGACAATCTGCCACTCTACGTTGACTGGCGGGACGTGGACGACGTTCTCACCAGCGTGAAGACACAGGGAAACTGCGGAAGTTGTTGGGCTATTGCTGCCACCGGGGCGATGGAGAGCATCCACTTCCTCAAGAACAACAAGCGCACCAACCTCTCCATTCAGGAACTGGTTGACTGCAGCCCCTACCCCAACGAGGGTTGCGCTGGCGGCCGGGCTGACAGGGCCTTCCATTATGTCATCAAAAAGCATGGCATCCATTCCTCGCAGCAGTACCCGTATGTGGGAAATGGTTCGCACTGCACCACTCCCTCGGGATCTCGCGTCATGTCCATCAAGAACTATCACTATGTGCATCGATGTAACGAGAAGCTGCTCATGGACGCGGTAGGTCATGCGCCCGTCGTGGTTGCTGTTTTGGGAAGCAACACCACCGCGTACAAGCGCTACAGTGGCGGTATTTTCAGAGGGCCCTGCAACGGTACGGGAGGCCACCAAGCCCTGCTCGTGGGCTACGGCACGACACGAAGTGACGATGCCAACAATCCCGGCGTCAAGTATTGGGTGGTGAAGAACTCGTGGGGGGAGTCGTGGGGAGAGAGGGGCTACCTGCGTATCGAGCGCGGTAATCAGGCTGACGGCGGCATCTGCGGCATCATGTTGCACCACTCAGTGTACCCAGTAGATCCTAAATAGTTCAATCATGCATGTGTTTGTTCTCCTAATAAAGCATGTACTCCATTGATTAGCTCGAGTGCTCGTAATGTACCTCCTAGTAATGTACTACCAATGTTAATGGAGTGGTATGATGATGTACTATCTCTCTCTGCTAATCCTAAAATTTAAGTGGCCAGCCTCACTCCTTTAGACCAACACATCAACTACATGGTTATGATCTCATCATATATGTGTAAGTTTGAAGGGTCCCCCTCTGGTTTAGTTTATTAGTTGTGTCACTAGGTCATCAATCTAACCTACATAATATAATATAACATAAAAAGTATAGCATTATACAATATAAGATGTAAAGTTCAATAATAATATTTTTTAAATATAGCTTGTATTAAGTTGATCAAATAGATGACATGGAAATACATGTATGAATTATAAACCCGAGCAGAGGGAGTATTGATTCAATCCTTTAGAGTATTTTGACTGTGCTAACTTTTCTTGATACATTTTTCGTATTGTAATAATGTACTAATGTGTTGGGCAAGTGTATGCATATGTCTGTTTGTCCTAATTTTATAGGGATGTGCCAGCTTTCTATGAATACTTACTTGAACGTGGTAGACTATAGTGATCATGGTTGCTTTTGTAGATAATTTAACACTTGCATTTATAGGTTATGGAATTCACTACAAGAAAAGTTCTTATCAACAACGATTAAATTTCGTCAGCCAATGGGCCTTTTCGTCGCCTATGGGACTAAGCCGACGATATGGGTTCTGTGGCGCATATCGCATCACCTAAGGGATTACCATGGATTTTTTGGTGCGTCGAGTTTGGGCGCCTTTTGGACACGAAAAATCGAACCGTTACAAAGGATTTTTCGGGAGGCCATTGACTGCTGACATCATGCAAACTGACACGTGGCAGACGCTGTAAACTGTTCAATAACGCCATTAACTGACTGAAAACCCGTGGTAGATGGTAGACCCATACAAGGCCTGCCATGCTTTAAGAAGGCCGGTCCACTTAGTTTGTTGGTCGGGTCAGCTGACTTGGTTTGACCGGTCAACTATATAACTGGAAAGGTCAATTAGGTACATGGGCCGGGCCTAATTTCTTTGTTTGACATGTCAAAATCTAAATGGGCCAGCCGATTCAGCTAGTAGGCAAAACCGAATGTCTTGGTTTGACCAGCCAATCATGTAGATGGGCCATCCCACTAAGCACGTGGGCCGGGCCAAAAAAAAATATTTAACCGATCAACGGGATAACTGGGCCGGCCCAATAAGCATGTGAGCTGGGCCGAATTACTTCATTTGACCGGTCAATAGGGCAACTGAGTCGGCCCAATAAGCATGTGGACCGGGTCGAATGTCTTTATTTGACCGGTCAACAGGATAATTGGGCTGGGCCATTAAGGTATAAGCAGGTCAGCCCATTAATGCAGATTGAATTATCGTTTAGTTAAAAGGCCAGCCCATTAGTAGAGTGGGTCGTCCTTTTAAGATACGCAACCTGACCCAGTATATTGTGTGAAGATGGGAGTAATAGCAGTTGAACATCCCATTTGGGCGGCCTCTCAAATGGTGTTGGGCCGACAATTTAAATCTAGTTTCAGTTGATTGGAAACTAGCTAAATAACAAGATTTATTAGTTACGGGTATATATTCACGGCCTTCTTGCTAGAATATAGGCATACCATACAACATAGTTTTAATTTAACAAGCTCTTTATTCAGCCATTATAACTAGAAATTTTTGCACATATTAATTATCCCATTTAAATCATCAGTTCTTGTAATGTCCCAGGTTTAGAGACGATCGAGGGGTAGAACTTAGAAAGGGATGTGCATTGCATTGTAAATTACGGGGAAATTTCGCGCTTCAAAACTGCATCATAGGGGGACAAGTTTCTCTCTCGACACCTTACAGGGTTAGGGTTTCGAGAGTGCGACAAACTTGCATCTCACTTAACTAGTTTAGGGTTTTGAGAAGAGAGGGGAGAGATTGCATCAAACTTAAGTTGCATGATTGAATTCAAATTTAAGTTGCATGATTGAATTCAAACCAAAGTTGAATTTGAATTTCAAATTCAAACATTAAACAAATATCTCATAATTCAATTGTGAGGAAATTCATTAAGTAAATAATAAATGATACACATTATGAACAATACAAATAATAAGTAAAGCTCATTAGAGAAAACCTTGAGCTTTATTGATTATCACATATTATACATTGTCTTTACAATATTCACAAATGAAATAAAGGAATATTACAACACATTACAAGAATTAAATAAAATGAAAAGAAAAGAAAAGTACAATGTATTGATCTATCCTAAAACTACAAGCTAATCTTCGTTTAAGCTTGAGCTTGATGATCTTCATCTTCATTTGATCATCTCAATTGTCCCTGCACACAAACAACAACAAAACACAAATTATGCCAAGTGGCATTGCCATAGCGGGGTTAGTATAAAATGACATTTTGGAGAGGATATGACCACAAGCTGCCGAGCTGATCCTCTCACAGCCAAGTGCAAAGTATCAGGAACACACAACACCTAATTGCTCACAGCTAGTGTGCATGCTAACACCAAGCCCTTGTGTGTGCATGCATCACAGCACACACACACAACCAGTGAGTCACCAAGCTGCTAGGCCGTCTTTGTCGACCGGAGAAGCATAGGGCAGGGCACATAAAAGCTTTTCACAGCCAAAACCCTAGCCATTAGCTTCATCCATCGACAGGCAGCAGGGTAAGAACACAGAACAACAAAGAGCAGGGGAAGAACAGCCTTTATTTGTTCAACCTATTCCAGCAATCCACAGAAACAAACCAAGCATCATCAGCTAGCAGGAGCAGGGCAAGCAAACCAACCATCCAGAAGCAAATCCTCTACACCAACAATATTTCTAGGCCCAGGTGAGGTATATACAACCCATGACTTTGAGAGCAAGATCATATGTGCTCATAGAAGAGAAATGACATGCTATGCATCACGAGAACCTGAGAAGGGTAGAAACCACTGTTTGTGTCATCATATGGCTATCTAGCCATTTGGTGCAAGCAAACTGAAGATTAGCCAGAAGGAATTCACCAAGGGGAACACTGGTTATACCAAACTAGTGGTGTAACCAAAGAAATCCAGCATGGATATGAACCTATTTAGCCAGCCCAAGTCATCTAGCACCTATAGCAAGAATACCATCGAACTGAGATAGACCATATGGTGTCTATTTATGTTTGTCAACAGCAAAGAACTCTTGGTAATCAAGGGATTAACCCGGAAGACATCACCCAGCCCATATAAGCCACGAAAGGGAGCCACCTATAGCCAAGCAACAAGATGCTGCAGTCACCTCAACCATGAAAAGCCCGGCCAACCACTTCATCATCACCCACGGAATGGGTTGAGTGAGCTAGGGTCCCCAAGTGTTGGCATCTTCTAACAAAGTCAACTTAGTAAAAATCATAGCTGAAAGGTCATCTCATTTATCAATTAAATCATGCCAGCTATACAGTGATAAATGAATTACACAAGTAATTGATGCACCAGAAGCAATGGATGATCCAATGGATCATTGCAAGCATCGTACAACTGCTTAGCGAGGCAAGCAAGCATGCACCCGATGCAGATTTTGGTGTCTGAGACACAAGGAAGAAGCGACAGTGAGCGGTCATAACGACCTTTACAATAGCGACAGTCATATGATGTCAGAAACTGCTAAGAGCATCACTAAAGCATGCTAGAATCAATTCTAGCATCAACACGGACCAGATAATTAAATCAGCCACAGGACATGAACAAATATATCACAGATAATCAAATAAGCTAGATATGATAGTATCAGACGAGTTCATAAGGATGAGTTGTATAGACACAGCTATGCTCAATGGGCATTTCCATCAGATAGAGCACAGAGATAATAGCACCACGGGAGCACGCTTGCTAAAAGCAAGGATTTATGTCAGACATGATCAAGCCGGGGCAACGGTGCATATACGGGGAGGCATAGCACTCTGAGCAACGACGGAGCACTAAATTAAACAAAGCACCAGCATGCTCTGAGCAAGAGCTCCACACAGTTGCGGTACTGTGTGGAGAAAAACTGGCACACGGTCTGGTGCATGGTAGCACCAGCAACCCATGAGCATGGCGTCTCATGCAACCTTATTCCCTAGCCCTGTACTGACATGTGAATGCTTCGCACAGGGCTGGCATGGCGCCGCCTGGCATAACTGCAGTATTACATCGACAAGCCAAGCATCTCCTGGAGAGCACACTACTAGGAAAGACATAACCGCACTCATACCATGACAAATACGAGTTGAAGATGCCGGCGGTATTACCTTCAGGGGGTCTAACCCTACATGGCGAGATTGAAGAGTGGCGGAGGTGTGTCCGTCCCCCTTGACTTGGTTGAATACAGTGCCAGCTAATGGACCACATGGTCCCAATTAGTCTGGCCTTACCGCGGCGTTGGGCCAAAACGCCGGGGTAACCGCCACATGACGTTGGGGCTAAAAACGCCGGGGGTAACCTCCGATCCTACCTTGGCCCGGTTCTGAGGAGCAATGTCGGCCAGGGTAGAAGTAGAACTGGACGGGCCAGCATCCCCTTTCCCCGTCCCCAACACACGCCACCAGCCTCCTCCTGTGCCCTCTCCGCAAAGAAAGCTAGATTGCCTGCAGCCCGGCGTCTTCTCATCTCCCGGGCAGGTGCAACGCCTCGCCGTGCGCGCTTGGCTCACCGCGCTGCTCGTCGTGTCCGCCTCCTCCTCGCTCATGGCGCCGGCGTCTTCCTGGCTCCCGTCCCCTCCGCCCCACCAGCCTCGCCTGCAGCCTGGGGACCACAGGATCCAGGCGCCGGCTCAGCTGGCAGGCTCCTCCTCCAGGCTTCCCAGCCAGCGGTGCAGAGCCTCTGGGTGGCGATTGGCGAACCGAGGGAAAAATTTCACTTGGTAGCCACCACCTGGGATTTGAGTTCGATCTCTGAGCCTGATCCAGCGGTCTCCGTTGTTGTTCGTTGGGTGCAGCGAGGGGCTCGGCGGCGGGCGCAGTGGACGGATGGTCTCCTGGGAGCCCAAGGCGTTCTTCTACTAACTTCCTGGTACCAACGCACTGCCGCACTCTCTGCTTTCATTCACAATCTAATATGCTGCTGCCATGATTTAGAAACATAGTGTGAACCTTCTTGACCAGTATGCTTCTGATTTACAGAAACATAAACATGATGCTCTATAGTAATCTAGAGATGGCAACAGTAAGATAGTATATGTGTTATTGCAAGACAAATATGAAACAGAATATCAGTTTGATTATTGGTGATTATGTTAGCCGATGCTTTAAATAACTTTAGTATCTCTACTTCATTTTTAGTTGTTCTCTGCTTGGTGATGAACACACTCTACTCTTCTGCTAGAGTAGAATACTAATCTATTAATTTCTCTCTCTAAACAAAACATGTATTTTAATTTTGTAGTTCGCAAAAATTTGAAACTGTTTTATTTTTGCATGTTATTTCAAGCTATCCAATGATTATCCATTCATTAAGATACTACAATCAAATGCAGAACTTAAGCATGGGTTGAGTGCAGAGAATGTCACCAACATAGATAGGCAATTTGTGTTGATTTCTGAGATATTAGCTATGTGCTACTGTCCAGCAGTAAAGACAACTATGATCTATGACCATATCTTTCAGTGTGTTGTTTAGTGAGATTGAGTCTAAAGAAGTATTCATTGTAGCTCTGTTTTACCCCTGTAGACACATGTTACTTACTGTTTGAATTGCAATGTTTCCTTTAAGCGTATGTCTTGACCATTTTGCTTTCCCTTTTCTTACTTATACAGCTGAAATATTATTTAGGTCTACAAGTCGAATCCTTGAACCTGCATTACGGTGAGAACAAAGCTCCTGCTGCCAAGCTCTTGAAGGTGATTAATCTGAAGTTCTGAACTCTCAAGTATCTGCTTATATAGTAAATACATGATTGATCTTCGCAGTTTCAATTAAACCGTTATGTATGTTCTCCCATTTTCTACATACAAGTAGCTTAAGTAAGTTACTTCTTATTCTATTGTATATGGTTTCCACATTTGGCTCTAATATGATGTGCTGAAACTTTAGGATCAACTAAATTAGATACCTTGATGAACGAAAATCATTGTATTTATATTATTCGATATATTTTGCCAAGGTACTCTTATAATAAAGTATTCCCCTGAAGTACTACTTGGTATATTATTGTAGGAACATGACAGTTACCATGCTTACCTTCCATAGAAGGCTACCACTAGGCAGATATACCATATGCTTCTTGCTGTAATTTGATGATATCATACCGCGTCCTGTCTGTAATCATCTTTCCAACCACACTTGAATGCATTTATGATGAAGACTTTCTCTTGTCTTGGCAGGGCAATCTCACCTCAGTGCCCTGCGGCAATCTGGACCTTCAACTTTGAAGAACGTGGCGTTCAGATCAAGGACCTTTCCACAGTGGCGTCGTGAAACAGTGTTAAACATCGGTGACTGGCGCTTCAATATATGCACTGCATTAGGCGTAGTCGGTGTATTATGCGATACTAGCCATGGTAGTCTCGGTTGTTCCATGTGACAATATTCTTGGTCTATATTCTTGTATTGAGGATTCTTGTATATTCTTGTGTATATTCAAACAATTGAAAATGCGTCTAATGGGTACACCTAGTTTTTGTGTATATTCTTGTATATATTGTGTATATTCTGCATATTCTGTGTAATTCGAGCATTTTTTTTGCTCTGCTTAATGTTACCCACAGATTGGAAAGTGCGTACATTAAGTATTACCCCCGTGATTGGTTGGGCGCCGGTGTGCTCGGTTACCCCTGGCGGTTTCGGAATGCCGGCGGTGAGCCGCTACCACCCAGCGAGGTTGCTCCTAATAAGCGAATACGAAGTCTTTTTTTTGACGGTAGCTTTTTCAGTGTGCGGCGGTAGCCTTTTCCCTAGTAGTGGCAGGCCAGCGGCTGAGCCTGGGCGGCCGGGGAGGAGGAGGTACGAGCGACGAGAGAAGGGAGGAGCGATGAGCACTTACGGGTGACGGGCAAGGAGCGACGGCCATGGCAAGCCACGGCAACACCGCGAGAACGCGAGCGCGAGCCAGGCAGCCACCACCCGCAGTGCCCAGCACCCGGCCCGGGTACGCATCCGCGCGAGAGCGTCAGCGCGACGAAATCGGCCATGACACCTTGACAACGGCCGAGCGATGGGACGACGAGTCGAGGAGGCAGCGAAAACCAGATCGACGCGGACCAGAAGGTGTGCCATCGAACGGCGGTTCGTTTGGTACCCATCTCGTCGCCGACGATGGCCGGAGTTGGCAAACAAATCGCGAAAAGCGGCAGTGGAAGCGTGCGAATCGCTGAGAGAGGATGGGTTAGGAGTTGGCGCGAGAGAGAGAGAGAGCGAGTGAGGCTGGTCGAGCCGGACAGCGGGTCGTTGACCCCGCACGGGTTGCACACAGTGGGCCCCAGGGGGTAATTTGGTCATTTCAAATTCATTTAAAAACACAAACTTTGGCCAAATTCTATAAAATCATTATAGCTCTAAAAAATAATTAAAAATATGAAAACCACTCAGTATAAAAAACTCTATCATAATAAAATATGAAATGGAATTTTTGAAGTTAAACAAGAATAAGTCCAAATTTGATGATTTAAATAATCATTTAAATCACCCATTTTATTTTCAATAATAAAATAAGTCTATAAATTCCTTTGGACTATAAAAACACCTTGAAAACATTTCAAGGTTGTATTTTTCCCTAAACTGAGTATCCTTAAATTATTCTTAGTAATAACCTCTCACATGAAATAATAAGACATCGGAAGGGGGAACAAACCCTAAAACTGGAATGCATGCATAATTGCTTCTTTAACCATTGCCCTTATCGGACAATGATGCTATTTTCAGAACAGAGGACAAGGGTCAGTCCACACATCCAACTGCTACTTTGCAGTGTTCAGGCAAGTTCATCGCTTGCTCATGTCATTTGAGTATTTTTACCAAATTACTTGCAAAGTACTATGTTTATCACTATTGCATAAAAAGCAAAACCACTATTTTCATAACTATGAATATGACTATGTGGTGGGCAATGGAACCATGGATTGTGTTGATATGGTGGAGGTTCCATTGCAAGGGTTTATACCCATCTAGGATTAAACAACAAATGTCGTCCAGTGATTCTTGTGCCGTATAAACCGTGTTCACCATAAGATCTGGAGTGGGACGGAGTAGTCAAAAGTGTTTCCACCTCTCGTTCATCAACGGATGCGCATTACCGGATGCACTTGATCTCGAGAGACATGTGATACGTCTCCAACGTATCTATAATTTCTGATGTTCCATGCTTGTTTTATGACAATACCTACATGTTTTGTTCACACTTTATATCGTTTTGATGCGTTTTCCGGCACTAACCTATTGTCGAGATGCCGTGTGCGTTCGGTTACTGTTTTTGGTTTCAGAAACTAGTAAGGAAATATTCTCGGAATTGGACCGAAATCACGCCAGCATCTTAGAATCACACAACTCAAGTTCTCGAGCCACCAGAGGAGGGCCTTGTGGGCAGATGATAGGCTGGCGCTGACAGAGGGTGGCGGCGCCCCCTCTTTGTGTCGTCGCCTCGTCGACCCTCCGACTCCGCCTCTTTCGCCTATTTAAGGGTCCTCGACCTAAAACCTCGATACGAAAAAGCCACGGTACGAGAAAAGTACCGGACGCATGTCCTTGAAGCCAGATGCAGGAGACGGGGAGTCACCACAGTCAGGCCACTTGCACTTGTGAGACGAGTGCCGAGGAAGGCTTCTCCATCGACACCGCCATCTCCACCGCACGCTGTTGCTCCCATGATGAGGAGGGAGTAGTTCTCCCTCGAAGGCTAAGGGCTGTCTTAGAGTATTCATAGTGGTTAATCTGCTCTCTCGTACTCGATACAATGATCTCATGAGCTGCCTTACATGATTGAGATCCATATGATGAGCTTTGTGCTCTACTAGTTTATGTGCTACTCATGTGATGTTATTAAAGTAGTCTATTCCTCCTGCCTATGGTGTAATGGTGACGGTGTGTGCATTGTGTGGTTCTTGTCGTAGATTATGATCATAATCTTTTGTAGGTTATGGTTAATTATCACTATGATAGTATTGATGTGATCTATTCCCCCTTTCATAGTGTAATGGTGACAGTGTGTATACATGTTAGTACTCGGTTTATTTTGCAAGATCTATTATGCTCTAAGGTTACTTAAATATGAGCATGAATGTTGTGGCGCTTGTTAACTCCGTTGAGGGAGCTCTTGTAGCCCTACATAATGAATGGTGTTTATCAAACAAGAGTATATGTAGCACAAATGAGAAGTTATTATTTATTATGCGATCAATGTTGAGAGTGTCCATAGTGAAAGTATGATCCCTAGGCCTTGTTTCGAACATCGAATCACCGCTTACTTACTGTTTTGCATTTTTACTCGCTGCCATATTTTATTCAGATTGCTATTACCACTCATATACATCCATACTACTTGTATTTCTCTATCTCTTCGCCGAACAGTGCACCTATACATCCGACAAGTGTATTAGGTGTGTTGGGAAGCCACAAGAGACTTCTTGTATCGTGATTAGGGGTTGCTTGAGGAGAGGAGGGGATGTCTTGTATTCGATAAACTGGGTGATTCCAGCAAGGAAAACTTCTTTCTTTGTTCTACAAACCTGCTGCTCTTGGGCTAACCTTTGTCTCTGAGGAAAGAAGCGTGAGTATCAGAGCTATTTTTACGCGGATTCTTGGAGGAAAGGTAAAAGGCACTCATACTCAGGTCCCAGGTAAAGTACTTTTCTGTTGCCATTGTAGTTGTAAGTGCTGAGAAGCTTCTTCCTTTGGATCCTGCAATTGCATCTTTTGGTTTCTTGTTTACAGTTAGGCATAATGGAAAGCAATAGTGAGCTTCTTATTCTATTTCCTGAGTTAAGACATGGATTGTTTATGCGAGAATTAAAAAACCTATGGAATATTATTTGCATGTAGTAGCAGTGATATTAGTATGAAAAGCTTTGAACACCATTGTTGCTAATGATATGGAAAATTCTAAACTTGGGGAAGCTGGTTTTGATGAGCATGACATTTTTAGTCCCCAAGCATTGAGGAAAAATTTTCTTTGATGATACTTTGCCTCCTTTATGATTATAATGATAGTGGTCTTTTGGTGTCCGCCTACTATGGAGAGTAAATTTTATTATGATTATACTATGCCTCCTACACTTGATGAGAATAATAATGATAGCTACTTTGTTGAATTTTCTCCCACTACAACTAATAAAATTGATTATGCTTATGTGGAGAGTAATAATTTTATGCATGTGGCTCATGACAAGAATGTTTTATGTGATAGTTTTAATGATGCTACTGAAAGTTATTATGAGAGAGGGAAACATGGTTATATGCATCTTAATAATATTAAGTTTCCCCTCTTTATGTTGAGAATCTTGAAATTGCGCTTGTGTTGCTTTTCTATGCTTGCCACTTTGTTCTTCATGAATTTATTTGTGTACAAGATTCTTTTTCATAGGAAGTGGGTTAGGATTAAATGTGTTTTGAATTGCTTCTCGACGTTCTCTTTTGCTTCATTGTCTATTTTCATGAGAGCATTAAACTGCTGAGCCATCTTAATGGCTATAAAGAAATAACTTCTTGGGAGATAACCCATGTGTTTATTTTGCTCTTTGTTTTGTTGAGTCTTGGAAGTTGTTTACCACTGTAGCAACCTCCTTATCATGTTTTTGTGCCAAATAAAGTTTCTATGGTAAAGTTGATGCTAGATTTGGATGCTAGCATTAGAAATAGATTTGTTATGCAATCACGAGTTCGCGCTGAAGTCTCATGTAATTATCAGAAAAATGCCTGTAATTCTGATTTGATACATTTTAATGATTACCTTTATTTCGCATTGCCGCTTTTATTTGGATGGGTTTCTTTGTTCCATTAACACTAGAAGTTTTTTGTGCAATGTCAGAAGTGTTAGAATGATTGTGTCACCTCTGAACATGTGAATTTTTTGTGTCACTAACCCTCTAATGAGTTTGCTTGAAGTTTGGTGTGGAGGAAGTTTTCAAGGGTCAATAGAGGAGGATATATGATCAAGAAAAGTGAAAGGTCTAAGCTTGGGGATGCGCCGGTGCATCCCTGCATATTTCAAGAAAACTCAGCGTCTAAGCTTAGGCATGCATAGAGCATCCTTTGCTTCATCAACTTATCGAGGTTTCTTCTATTGAAACTATATTTTATTCGGTCATCTTGTCTTAACTTTACTTAGATGCCTTGCTTTTATTTTCATTTTTTAGTTTCATTCTCTGAGACAATTCATGTGCTCATGTAGGAGAGAGACACGCTCCGCTTTTTCATATGGAACACTAGTGTTCTTAGTTGTGCTTTAATGTTCAAGGGCGTAATGTTGATCGCTTCACTTGTTTCTATTTGGTTGGAATCATAAAATGCTTCATATGGTCTTGAATAATTTGATACTTGGCAATTGTTTTGAGCTCTTATAAATCAATTTTAAGCTCTTGCATCATGTAGTTAAATCTAGTAGTGGAGAACCGTAGAGCTTATTGAAATTTGGTTTGCATGATTGGTCTCTCTAAGGTCTAGATATTTTATGGTAAAGTGTAACAACAAGGAAGAAAGTGTAGAGTCTTATAATGCTTGCAATATGTTCTTATGTAAGATTTGCTATACCGGTTTATACTTGTGTTGCTTCAAACAACCTTGCTAGCCAAACCTTGTATTGAGAGGAAATGCTTCTCGTGCATCCAAACTTTGAGGCAAAACCCATGCCATTTGTGTCCACCATATCTACCTACTATGTGTTATTTCCTGCCATTCAAAGTAAATACTTCATGTGCTACCTTTAAACAATTAAAAAGCTATTATCTCTTATTTGTGTGCCAATGTTTTATAGCTCATGAGAAGTATGTGGTGTTTTATCTTTCAATCTTGTCATTTACTTTTGAAGAATTTCACAATGGACTAGTGGCTCATCAGCTTATCCAATAATTTTGCAAAAAGAGCAGATGGGGTTCCCAGCCCTAATTAATTAACTTGCATTAATAATTCTCTTCACATGTTTTGCTCTGATTTATCAGGCAAATTAAATTTGCAAATAGACACTCCTCCATGGTATGTGAATGTTGGAATGCACCCGAGGATTCGGTTAGCCATAGCTTTGTAGCATCAAAAGGTGGGAGATGTGTCATCTAATAAATAAAACTAAAGTACATGTGTAAAAAAAAAAGAGGGATGATCTACCTTGTTGGTAGAGATAACGTCCTTCATGGGAGCAGCTCTTGAAAATCTGGTTGATAAGGTAGTTAGGTACCCATTACCATTCGTTGACAACAACAAACACCTCTCAAAATTTTACTTTTATGCTCTCTATATGATTTCAAAACATGAAAAGCTCTAGCACATGATTTAGCTTCCCTCTGAAAAGACTTTATCTTTTTACTTTATGTTGAGTCGGTTTACCTTCCATCTTTGAAGCAAACACTTGTGTTAAGTGTATTTATTCTTACATACTTGCTTATTTGCATTCATCATATTACTTTTTGTTGACAATTATCCATGAGATATGCATGTTGAAATTCAAATATTGCTCAGAGCATATCTTCCTTTGTGTTGCTTGATGCCTTTACTTTGAATTTATTGCTTTATGAGTTAACTCTTACGCAAGACTTAGATGCTTATCTTGAAAGTACTATTCATGAAAAGTTTTTATATATGTTATATATTTGTTAGCAAACTATAGATCATTGCTTTGAATTACTCCATTCATCTCATATGCTTTAAAATGTTGATCAAGGTTATGTTGGTAGCATGTCACTTGAGAAATTATTTGTTTTTATCGTTTAGCTACTCGAGGGCGAGTAGGAACTAAGCATGGGGATGCTGATACGTCCACGTATCTATAATTTCTGATGTTCCATGCTTGTTTATGACAATACCTACATGTTTTATTCCCCGAGACTTTATATCGTTTGATGTTTTAGGCACTAACCTATTGTGGATAAAGTGTGGATTCACATTTCTTTGCTGTTTTTGTTTCAGAAATCCCTAGTAAAATATTCTAGGAGTGGAGCCGAAATCAACTTCTGACATCTTAGAATACACGAAGCTTCAGGTGCAGAGCCACCGGGCCCTATGGGCCCAGAGATGATAGGCTGGCCTTGACCATGGAGTGAGCCAGTGCCCCCTCTTGTCCTTATTAGCCTCGTCGACTCTCTGAGCTCATACTCTTCGCCTATTTAAAGGTCACACGACCTAAAATCTAAATCTGAAAGCCACAGAAATTAGAAAGTACAGACATGCTTATCTTGAAACCAAGATCTGGAGACAGAGTCTCTCTCATTAAAGCACTTGTATGCAGGACGATGCCAGGAAGGCATCTCCATCGACACCACCGCCATCTCCATCAACTCTGCTGCTCCCATGAGGAGGGGGTAGTTCTCCCTCGAGGCTAGGAGGGCTGCTCAAGGCCTTTCCTGCTTAGTTAATCTCTCTCTGTAGCCTCCCAATACGATCTCTGTGAGCTGCCTTACATGATTGAGATCCATATGATAAGCTTTGTATCGCTACTAGTTTATGTGCTACTCATGCTGATGTTATTAAAGTAGTCTATTCCTCCTGCATGGTGTAATGGTGCCAGTGTGTGCATCGTGTGGTTCTTGTCGTAGATTATGAATATTATCTCTTGTAGGTTATGGAGTTAATTATCGCTATGATAGTGATTGATGTGATCTATTCCCCCTTTCATAGTGTAATGTGGTGTGTATGCTATGTTAGTACTCGGTTTTATTTGAAAGATCTATTGCTCTAAGGTTGTAAATATGAGCCGAATGTTGTGGAGCTTGCTCAAACAGAGGGCTCTTGTCCTTCTAGCGAATGGTGGGCTTTGTCATCCAACAAAAGTGTATGCTAAATGAGAAAGTTGTTATTTATTATCGTCAATATTTCGAGATTGTCCACTAGTGAAAGTATGATCCCTAGGCCTTGTTTCGAAGCATTGAAACACCGTTTCTTGTTCTGTTGCATGTTTACTAGCTGCCATATTTTATTCAGATTACTGTTACCACTCAAATCATCCATTATACTTGTATTTCACTATCTCTATCGCAGAACTAGTGCACCTATACATCGGACAAGTGTATTAGGTGTGTTGGGGACCCTAAAGACTTCTTGTAGCAGTTAGGGGTTAGCAGAGGGATATCTTTGACCTCTTCTCCTGAGTTAGATAAACCTTGGGTGATTCATAAGGAAAACTTATTTCTTCCCATTCACAAACCTCTGCTCTTGGGTAACATCTCGGAAAAAGAACGTGAGTAAAGACATCAACATGATGCGGGTGGGAAACAGAAGTTCCCACGGTAATGGTCTATGATGGGTTACAGCCAATGAGGCGTAGGAATGTATGGTAGAAACCTACTGCATTGTCATTAAATAGTCAGAGGCCTCATAGATGAGGTGTAAGTGAACTTGGCGTGGACCCCAGG
Organism: Lolium multiflorum; assembly: GCA_030979885.1. Taxonomy (NCBI): domain Eukaryota; kingdom Viridiplantae; phylum Streptophyta; class Magnoliopsida; order Poales; family Poaceae; genus Lolium; species Lolium multiflorum. The sequence goes on along the minus strand of CM061750.1, from coordinate 103,130,460 downwards.
GTGGGTACAACAAAGGGTGGTGTTGAACGGAGGAACATGATTGACTAGGACCTTATACTGGGACACCAAGAAAGTGTGGACGGGAAAGCTGCCCGGTTGGCACCAAGGTTAAGATCTCTTGTGGGTAAAGCAACACACCTCTGTAGAGTGTATCAATCCTTGTTCGGGGATTGGAACTGCAGGCAGCTGAAAGGAACTCCATGAAGTTCTAGTCAGCGGTGAAGGGCCGACCCGGACATAGCTCTTCTGAATAAAAACAACCTTTTGAAGAAATGGTTATAAAAACTTGCATTGGTATTAGACTTTACGGTGTTGGTATCATTAGTAGTGTATTAAACACCTCTTTCCTAATATGAACTTGTTAGCATTAGCTGCATTACTCCTTACCACTCTTAAATCCCTGCTTAGATTGTCTGAACCATCTGGAGGAGGACAACGACAACCCTGAAGGAGCCGACATCATCGGCTATGAAGAACCAGACCTCAGGAGTTGAAGGTGTAGACTACCTTATAGTCTACGGAACCGGGGAGGCTTCCGGAGGAGAACTTAGACCGTTTAGTAGTAGTAGTATCCGAGCAGTACGAACTCTTAGTACTTAACTGCTCGTTGGAATTAATGTATAATCTAGTAAGACTCTTATATTATAAGTTAAGTTGGGTTCGCCTCGAACCCAGGAGTATCCCTCTTAGGACCCAAGAGGAACTCCGAGATGATCTTGCATAGTATAATGATAAAAAAATTGTGAGACCATACTAGTAGTTCTGTTTAAGGCCGAGTGCAAGATAAAATAATCATTACATTGAAAATTTGTTACAATGATTGCAAACTATAGCAATAACAGGAAAAAATGCTCAAGGATTACAATAACAGCAAAAATTCTCAAATACAACAACAAGTCGAAATAACTCAAATGATACAAGCCATACAAATGGCATCATCGGCAAAACTGCATTTCTGTTAGGTAGAATTCATCGGAGTGCAAGTAACAGCTGGCTTTCCATTAGATCTGCAGAGTAGATTATTAAGGATCTGCTCAATCCAAGCTTGCCTATTTTTCAATTCATGTATCTCATTGACTGTTATGATGATATTTGAATCTATTTCATCTCTTTGCTGCTGAATTATATCAAGTGATTCGTGTGCAAAGGCAGCGATTGTTTGCGCTGGAATGGCTGGGACAGTAGCTATCATCTGACAATCAGATGAATTGGCATTGTCACGGCTGTGCTGTGGAAAGACCTGGACACTTGATGTACATGCCCTGCCATCTGCCTTCCTTGCTCTATTCAGGGGCTGAAAACAAGACAGTGCAAGTTACAGAACCATACAATTTGAGAAAACAACCATACTATTAGTTGTCACAGATTTTTGCAAAGCATCAAAACAGATGGCAGATTTTCACAAAGCACAAGGCATAATATAACAAAGCAAGCTATCAACCCCAATGCAACAGGCAGAGCAACCGGATGGCAAATATGAACAAAATAAATCAAGTAACTAGACAGTCTGCCTAATAAAATAAGCCAGGAAACTGCATAACAGCTGTCTATTAAAATTGACACTTGGAAGGGGTGCTTCAGATCCCTTAAGTTCCACAAAAGTGGTCATGTGGACAAAACTAGCCAGACATTGTGCAGTTGGAGAATCTCCAACCCCCTAAATTTCATTATTTTAATCATCGGCCAGCCATGGGAATGCCTCAGATAAAAGAGAAATATATCCATTTGGTGCCAAATATAAACGAGCAGGACCAATTAAGACAGATTAGACAGCAACCATTCTGGGATTCATATAAACTGACATATTATTTCAATGTTTAACCCATGAGCCCAATATAAGGGAAGGAGAAACAAACAAATGAACCATTTTGTGCCTAAAAATAAAAGATGGGTCAGCCAAAAAGTAACAACAAATCTTATTTATGATACCTACTGAAGGTGGATTTCCTACTACAGAAGGTGGCATTGGATTAATCAACAGTGAAATCCGAAAAAAGTCTTACAAAAAACAAATATGCTCATTATATCCCACAACAAGCATGCCAGATAGTCGCAAGGTTTATATGTTTTAATCATCTCTATTTTCGTGCCCCTGCTTCGTTAGTTGTACTCAGTTTTCCCCAGCTCGTTAGTTTTTCCTCAGTTTTCCCCTCCCTCTAGTTTGAAACCCATCGAAGACGCGGGTTGCCGTCAGGTCAGAGGCCTTACCGTTACCGTGAGGTCAGTTCCTCGCTGACCGTCTCGTGCTGACGGGTGGATCCATCTACCGCTGACGCGTGGGCCGTTTTATTTCCTGATTGTATACGCGGTGCTGCCAATGACAAATGGGGCCGCTCTATGGGGCTGCCGCAGCCAATGACCAGTGGGTCGTCTATTTATTTATAGAAAATTATATATTGCCGCTCTGTGGGGCCTCCGCAGCCAATGACCGCTGTGGTCGTCTATTTTATTTAGAGAATATAATATAGAGCCGCTCTGTAGGGGCCGCCTCAGCCCATGGCAGGTGACTATTTTCGCAGCTTAATCTAAAGTGACTCTTATGCTAAACATTGTGCATCCCGACGTTGACCTAGCAGTGGTGGCGAGCATAGCCGTTCTGACCATGCCGATATCGGCATCGGCATCGGCATCGTTTGGAGGATGTGGTGCTCGAATAATAGTGGAAATGCGATATTATTTTTTACATGCATAATATATAGAAAATAGCTAGATCTCTAAATCGATGCATATGAAGCTACATATATATTCTTGGTCATAATCCCCTTAATTATCTAAAGGGGATGGATGCATGGCTTCACGTCGTCGTCGCTTTCATCGTCAGTATCTTCGTCGTCTGAGTAGTAGTACCTCCTGCACATTGTTCCGTCGAACACCTTCACTGTGAGCACATCATCGCCTTCATATTTGAAGTGTACGAACCAGCCGAAATCCACACCGTGCGCGATGGCGAATTTCTCCCAGCCCTTGTCGAGAGGTACATTCGGCCTTGTCCGTCAAATAGGACCTCCACGGTCCAGAGACGAGGACCGCAGTCAGCTGCTCGCAGATACACCTTAGCTGGCTCCTTGCCGTCAAGATAGTCCGCAAATTTTTTTGGGAGTTCCTGCAAAGAGATCGAGCGCCGATCGTTTGAAATTAGGGAACCCTTGAAATTAAAGGTTTTTTAGAACATGCCCATAATTAATCACATGCATCATATATGTGGGAACGCGTACGTACCTTCTTGACCAAAGGGTCTTCATAGACGACGATGAAGAACTCCTCTATGATCAATGGCAGTGTTGACGGTGGTGGTGGCAATGATGATGATCCACTTCCCCTTCCCCTTCCCCTTCCGGTCCGCGTCCGAGACGTGGAAGCCATGGCAATGGATAAAGTGTATGTGAACGAAAAGAAGAGAGAGGCAGAACCTATTGACACAAGGGATGGCCGTGTGGGTGTTTATAAAGGGAGAGATGACGTTGTAGGGGTTCCACACAATAAAATAAAGGAGGAGATGACTTCCCGTTGTGGGGTTCATACAATAAATTAGGAGGAGGCGGCTAGTTGTGGGGGTATATATCTCAACAAAAAAGTAATGCGGACTATGTTGACAAATGGAGCAAGTGATATAGTTTATCATTTCGTGAAAAGTAATGCCTAAAAGAAAAGTAATGGCTAGAAGAAATGGGTGATGGTTTATCGTTTTTTGCGTGAAAAGTAATGGGTACAAGAAATGGGTGATGGTGTATCATTTTTTACGTGATGGTTACAACAAATCGGTGATGGTTCATCATTTTTGCGTGGAAAGTAATGGGTACAAGAAATGGGTGATGGTGTATCATTTTTTGCGAGTGAAAAGTAATGGCTACAACAAAATCGGTGATGGTTTATCATTTTTTACGTGAAAAGTAATGGCTACAATAAAAATCGGTGATGGTTATCATTTTTTGCGTGAAAGTAATGGCTACAACAAAATCGGTGATGGTTTATCATTTTTAGCGTGAAAAGTAATGGCTAAAAGAAATGGGTGATGGTGTATCATTTTTTTGAGTGAAAAGTAATGGCTACAACAAATCGGTGATAGTTTATCATTTTTTGCGTGAAAATGGCTACAACAAATGGGTGATGGTTTATCATTTTTGCGTGGAAAGTAATGGCTACAAGAAATAGGTGATGGTTTATCGTTTTTTGCGTGAAAAGTAATACCTAAAAAGAGTTTATGGTGGCACAAGTGATAATCACGAAGAAACCAAACTTTAAACGTCTTGGAAGTACCCAGCCTTCATATACATAGAGGGTGGGAAGCGAAGCAGCCGAGAGAAGAGAGAGAGGTGGTGGCCCCGACCAGAGAAGATAGGGATTCCTGCCGGGTTAAGATCCTCCCCTACGATCCAACGGTCATAAGACACGTCCAGCGTGACATGGAGGCGGCTAGACCAATCGGGGCAATGTTGGCGTGCAGTGAGAGTGTGTGAAGGGGAGGGCAAAGGTGGTAGTATCAAGAAACCAAGAGGCAAGTGAGTAATGCAGCAGACTAAGGGATTCAAATATGAGATTAAAACATTTGGAAAATGCGTGTTTTGTACAATGAAACCCACATCTTGGCCCATATACCACTCCAAACTATTCTGATAAATCTACCACCGAGTGTAGAAAATTATGGCCTCCCATTAGGACAAAAGAAATTATGTTTTGGAAATAATTTGTTTTGAGTAGGGCTTATTATGGAAAACCATGCACCTTCATAGCTACTAGGTGATTTGAGAAGTGGCAATTTGTGGTGAAACTTGATTTATCTATGATTTATCTATGATTTGAGAAGTGGCAATTTGTGGTAAAGACTCCATGAGTAAGTGCCACTCTTTTTCGGATTTTTTTGCACATTAAATAACTCATTTAACTAGTTAATCCCATTTGTTGACTCTCTGTTGACCAGCCACTTGAGGGTAAAACTGAGTATATTGCACTAGCCAGTATTAGCACTCAAGGAGAAAACTGAGCACACAAAAAATGCTAGTATATGACTCGAGGGTATACCTGAGTATATCTAAATTTCCAGGGTTAGACTCGAGGACGCGTGGTTGCGGTGCAGAAGTGGAAGACGTGCCATTGTTGACGCGTGTCGCGGTGCAGACGTGCAAATAGTGGACGCGTAGGACGCGGGTCGCATTTAGGACGCGTAAGCCCCTCCCTCCCTCTGCACACAGTCGTCTCATTCTCGCTCACGCACGAAACCACCCCTCTCACGTCCCATCAACTTCTCCAAATCGAAAAAACCCCAACCGCCGTACGCACGCTACCCTGCCGCGTGGAGAAGAAGGATGCGCCGCGTGGCCAGTCGCCTCAGAGCTCCCATCACCATGACTCATCATGCCGTAGAACGATCAGCCACCGAGCAGTCTCGCCCAGGCGCGTCGCCTTCGAGGCGCGCATCCACGCCGGCTCCTCGTGGCTGGGCCTCTCTCTCAGTGCAGTGGACCACTTCACGAATCGGCGAATGCTGGCGGGCGGAGTAGCAGAGCCACCTACTACCTGCATGAGGCAAGTGTGTGTAGAAATTGGCACTCAGGTTCCCCACGCAGACAGCGTCCACACCTGGCAGAATGGATCATGCTGAATCCCGCCTTCCCACAGTGTTTGGGTTCCTTCTCCCAACAAGCACATCATGTCCCTTTGGAGATCTCTGGAAGGTTCTTAGGTTCAACTTCCTCCCTTATCTTCCCTCTTTGTTTTAATCTCAACCTCTAAACCTCCAGTGTGTAGTGTGCAGACCTATAAAGTGGATTTTCTTAGTAATGTGTGTTGCCCAGAAGACCACTTGCACAGATAACCAGATCCTGCAAATGATTTACTCTCTTTGAGCATGGAATGCCTTGAGGCTCAGATGATGTGCTATCAAATCTGACTCTGGTCTTGATTCACCTTCTTCCCAGTGGAGACCAGTTTTGAATTGAATGAACACTCCAACTAAATTCAGATGAACATGGGGAAGAAGATTTTGATAAAGACAATGTCACAGTTGCTTGATTGAAAATGGTGAGCCTTGTGCCTCAGCCATGAATATTTGAGCGGAAAATAAAGTGTACCAATGCCTGGGTACAGCAGCCTTGCATGAAACCAACATCAGATGGAGATACTAATTTCAGCCTGAGGCTGGACCTTGAAGTTCTACAGTCAAAGTTAGTGATCTACTTGTGTTGCTTAGATCAGGCAGTAGCTTTGTGCAGTGGGTCATTGTTCACGATGTGGACACTCCAAGAACCACTCTCACAGATGGTGCATTAGTGATGACATTACCTTAGTGGTCTGTCAGGTCCCTTTATCTATTGGCTTGATGCTGACACCAAACTAAACATCTACAGTTGATTCTCTGATGCCTCTCATGATAAAGGCTGGATAGTGGTGATAGTGTTGGACCAGACAGTGGTGAGAAATGACTGTGGACATACGTTTAGGAGGATATGTAGCCTTCTGCAGGTGGAAGGAGTTCATGAATCTTTCCTTGAGGTAGCCACAATGGAGGCAGAAAATACTATGAGGAAGATAAGACATTAATATCCTAAATCTTCTTTAGTATCCCTTTATTAATCATCTTGTATATCAAGAGTGGCTGCTTTCTTGTTACCTCTCATTTTCTATATAATATACTTATTTCAGATTATACTGTTGTGGGCCCCTCCTCCCCTAGCTTCTGATTTTTCACTAGATTTACTGCATATATTGGAGGCAAAAACAGACAAAAGCATAAGCTCATGAGATTTATACATGATTCTTAACATATATGAAAAGCGAAGCAGAAGCTCTCAGGTGGAAGTATAATTTGGTGAAAGACAGTGCAGAAAGAGGGAAAAAGATTATATAAAAATATTCATTTGGGCGAAGGAACCAAAACCAGCCTCTGTCAATGTGATAGCAGCTTCTCGATCTGTCCACGTGATTCACTGCAACTAGCGTGACATATGTGACCACAGAACAGCAGTATATGCGTCGACCTGAGCGTCCAAATAAAGCAGTTCAGCAGAACAAGCTCCTTCTGGGTTCGAGACATGACCAGGCGAGGAAAAGCAGGTTGGAGGCAGTACAACTAACGACAGAACACGAAAATAAATCCCTTTGTTTTAATCATTAAGTCAACTTCGATGAAGCAAGGACTAATAACCAATTGAATCATCTGAGTCATATTCACCTAGCAAAACAATCTTATCATGATGGATGAAATCTAGAAGAAATGACGGTATGAAGAAGTGCCTAGCAATCAAACATTATGTGGCTGGAATAAAGTGCCAAATCATTTAAGTTATGAAGAACATTAGAGAATTGATTTAATCATGATCAAACTAAAATAATAGGCGGAAATAGAACAAGTTTGAGAAGCTAGCAGGAAAATGAACGAAGACGTGCAGTCATATAAATAGCATGATTTATTTCAAACCAGTTATCCTATCTATATGGAGAGTAAATGTGTTAAACACAAACTGGTTCCAGCACGATAAGCATATCAATACAAAAATGAAAGGTACTTACTGGATTATAGGGGTGATTCACTCCACGATTTGTTGTGTTCCATGTGATAGTGCAACATGAAATTACAGCAAAGAGTTAGGGTTGCAGCTCTTGAAGAACAAAAACAATGAAGAATTTAAATGTACCAGAGCAATGAGTTCACACATGTACTACAGGATGGCAAAAGGATAGCAGAAAGGAAATAGTAATTGGCATTTACCGTCATTGTTTACAACAAAACAGATGGAAATTATAATGTAAAACCTTGTGAACACAGAAGAGCACAGAATGGCGGAATATAAAACAACATTTTGCAACGAACAAAACAGACGGCGGCTATGGTCCCAGCACACAACCTGTCACCTGAGAATAAGAAAAGCAAACAAACATGTAGGTTTCCTAACAAAAATAGATGAATTACATAGCATGCAATTACTGTTCTAACATTAGGACGAACTAGATAGATATTATAGGGGTGTTTCTTGAGAGTTTATAGAGCAGGGAACGCTTTGCTAGTCTTAGTATGAACAAGATAAAAATTATAATGTACATTATTAGTCACTTGATACTATTTTTTGCAAAACACAGGTCAATCATAGATGCTCACACGTACGTATATACACTTACCTCTATGAATGCACGCACACACGCTCTACCCCTTTAGGCTGCAGAATATGGATCAGGAATGCCAATCCGACGGGTATTAAGATTGTGAGGAAGTCACCGCTCACTACAGAAAAGTTGCGATACTCAATGTCCAATTTTGCGTCAACTATGGCCCTTTTTAGTCGCCTATGGGCTAACCAGACGATATATGGGTTACGTAGTCCCAAAGTCACGTCGAGCAGAGTCTGTTTTTACGTTAGTCGTTTGGAGCGACATACGCCACGGGTCGTGCCGTTGCGATGTTTAATGAACGTTGGCGTGCGTCATGCAAGCGACACGTGGCGAGGCAGCCGTGCTTATTAGTTGCGTGGATTAGCAACTGGCTCTCGTGGTAGATGGTAGGCCCCCACCAAGGCTTGACACTCCTTAAGCGGGCCGGCACATTTAGTTTGCGGCAGTGACTTACTTTGCTTAGGTCAACTATAGCTGGGCTGGTCTATTGGAGTCGTGGGCCGGTCTAACCTCTAAGGTTGGCTGGTCAAAACTTTAAATGGGCTGGCCCACTAAGCATGTGAAGCGGCACCTGCAGCAATGGTCGGCCCATTTAGAAAGTGGGGTCCACCATTAAGCAAGTGGGCTGGCTAAATAAGTTAATGGGCCGGCCCACTAAGCATACGGGGCCCATATTCCTGTAATCGGGCCGACCCATTTAGGAAGTGGGATCCACCGCCAGCGAAGTGGGCTGGCCAATATGTTAGTGGGCGGCCCACTAAGCATGTGGGTCCACAGCTACTGTTATAGGGCTGGCCAATTTGGTAAATTAGGGACCCTTATAAATAGATGGTGGCCCAATAAGTTAACGAGACCGACCCTGATAAGCATGTGGGTCCCACTTTCCTGTTATCAGGCCGAGCCCCATTAGGTAAGTGGGGTCCTCCATGGGAAACAGTGGGCTGGCCCAATGAGATTAATTAAGTAGGCCAATAAGCACAATGGGTCCCTTTCCTCATTAAGGCAGCCCGGCCACCATATATAGCAATTGGGCTAGCCCAATAAGATAGTGGGCCGGCCCATAACCAAAAGTGGGGCCCATTGTCCTGTTACCAGGAGAGCCCGTTTGGTGAGTGGGTCACCTCTGATCAGTGGGCTGGCCCAATAAGCACGTGGGGCCACTTTCCTATTAGGGGTTGTAGAGTTATTGGGGTGGGGTCACCAAATCTAGTGGTGGCCAGCAGTAAGTGGGAAACTTTGTTTAGTTGTTGGTTGGTCCACTAAATAATATGTGGGCCTAGTATTGCCCAATTGTCTTGTTGTCTGGATAGCGTGAAGCGGTGTTTACTTGTTAGGCGAGCCCATGCGATTTCGCTTAATTGGGCCGTTGAAGGGATGGGAATTTGTGATTTAGATTGCACCAGTACATAAAGATGCGAGAATATTTACGCGACACATGATTTGGTCTGGATAGCATCTCTTACCACAAGCATCATAGAATGAATGTGCGAAGAACCATGAAACCCAACTTAAATATTACATCAACTCCAAGGCTTTGAAAAATATTATATCAGGTGCAAGACTTTGAAAAAATATTAAGAAACCCAGAGATATTGAATGGTAATTAAACCTAACAATACAATGAAGGGACTCGGCATTCTTTTATGTTTTCCGGGCACAACCTATATCTGAAACAAATACATTAGAAGTTAAGACAACAACAATGGAAAGGCAAAGACATTACAATATTGTTTGCCAAACTCACCATTTCCTCGTTATAACAAGATCATTGTAATGCGCACAGATAGTCTACCGGTATGGGGCTAATATAGACTACCAATAAGCAAATAAAGAGTGCATGCCGCATAGCAACAGCCAGAACATTTTAACGTGGACAGATGGCAAATAATAAGCTGTGAGCTTCCTTTTAATGTGTATAATCTATCACTACAAGAAAAGTTCTGATAGACAACGTCCCAAAATCGTCAACTAAGGGGCATTTTTCGTCGCCTATGGGCCTAACTCGACGATATGGGTTCTGTTGTCGAAACTGCGTCAGGCAAAGTCCAGCGACGATTTTTTCGGTTGGGCGCCCTTCCTCCACGGAAAATCGGACCCGTTCTGAAGTGTTTCGGGAGCCGTTGACTGGCGACGTCATCTGGCCCGACACGTAACGCGACCTTGGTGCTTGCGGTGCGCGTTAACCAGCTAGCTCGTGGCGTGAATGGTAGGCCCACACAGGGAGCACCCGCCACGATGTAAAGCGGAAAGGGCAGAATGACATGATTTGTAGGTCAACTATAGTGGTGGTCCATTAGTTAAATAGGCCGGACTAACCTCTAATGTTGAGCGGTCAAAACTAAATGAATGACCGGCTGTATGTGAGTCCACCTTACGGCAAGCGAGGCGAGCCCAAGAAGCAAGTGGCGGGCCAAAACACGGAGTGGGTCCCACTTTCACATTCAAAAAGTAGGCCCATTTAGTGTGTGGGGTCCCAGTATAGCAAGTGGGCGACTGCAACAAATAGTGGTAGGGCCAAAAACACGAGTGGAGTCCCCACTTTCCGGTCCCAAAGGTCGGCCCATTTAGTATGTGGTCCACCCATATAGCAAGTGGGCAGGCCCAACAAGATAGTGGGCGGGGCCAAAAACACAGGGGGCACTTTCCTGTTAAAGGGCAGGCCCATTTAGTATGTGGGGTCCACCATATAGCAAGTGGGGCGGCCCATCAAGCTAGTGGTAGGGCCAAAAACTGCAGTGGGTCCCACATTTTGTTAATGGCGGCCATTGGTATGTGGGGTCATGCCACATATAGAAAGTGGGCGAGCTTGGCAAGATAGTGGTAGGGCCAAAAACACAGTGGGTCACCTTTCTCTTAAAGAGGCAAACAGTTACCGTATGGGACCGCCATATGGCAATTAGAGTGGCTTAACAAGATAGTGGTAGGGCCAAAAAAACTACGGTAGGTCCCTTTCTGGGTAAAGGCAGGCCCAATTAGTGTGTGGGGTCCACCATATAGCGAGTGCTGGCCCAACAAGATAGTGGGGCGGGCCAAAAACCTGAGATTAGGTCCCACTTTCCTGTTAAAGGGCCGGCCCATTTAGTATGTGGGTCCACCATATAGCAAGTGGGCTGGCCCAACTAAGTAGTGGGAGGGGTCCACCTTAAAGCAAGTGGGCCAGCCCAATTAGAGTGTGGGGTCCACCTTCAATCAAATGGGCTGGCCCAATAAGTAAGTGGGCCAGCCCGTTTAGTTGCTGTTTATATGCCGGCATAATAGGCGCTATAGGAATTTGCGGGCAGGCACATATGTGATTTCGCTTAATTGGGCCGTTTAAGGGATGGGAATTCGTGATTTAGATACTGAGAATATTTACGCAGCATTGAGAGTTTACGTGGGATAGCCTCCTTACCCACAGGCACGAAAGAAAAAATCACAGGGAAAGAACTATAAAGAAACTAACTAAAGAAATATTATGTTGCAAGGCATTGAAAAAGTATTACGAGGAACCCGAGAGAAATTGAATGGTAATTAAACCTAGCAATACAATGAAGCGATCAGGCAATCTTTTAAGTTGTCCATGCAGCACCTATATCCGAAACAAAGACATTACAAGTTAAGACAGCAACAATGGAAAGGCAAAGACACTACAATATTGTTTGCCAAAGAATTTGGAACTCATCATTTCATCGTTATAACAAGATCATTGTAATGCGCACAATAAGCAAACAAAGAGTGCATGCCGCATACCAACAGCCAATATAACAGAGCATGTTAGAATGAAACAACAGACTTACTACTGTCGAGTCCCATGCAAACCAACATGTTCAGGGAGTACAAAATTGGCATGAACAACATAGTAGCAGGCTATAAATTTTGTAACAACGACTGAGCAAGATGAAGTTATGATGGCTACATCTACAGAGCAGGGAATGTAAACCAAAAATAGAAGTTACGATGGCAAAAGCTAAAGAGGAGGGAATGTGAACCAACATGTGCCAAGTGCAATTACTTCATTTTGGCCGTGAACTAAATAATACTCCTGAACTTATAGTGAAGGGGATGCAAATCAAGATGTTTCAGGATATAAACTTGTAATGAGCAACACATAGAGGATAGTTAATGCTGGAGCTTAGGATGGACCAGATACAGAATATAGTGGGATCACCTATGAACTTGTATAAGAGGGAATGCAAACCAATATGTTCAGCTTTCCATATGTGAGCGTCATGCCAAGTCAGAGAAACAAGTCAATAATGCAGCTTTTGAAGAACAAGATGGCACGCAAAATTATTATCTAGTAGTATGACAAGTTTATTTGTACTACAGGCTAGATAGCAGAGTGATAGCATGCCAAACTAAGTCCTTACTTTGTTAGCTTACAATGAACTAGATACAAAACAATGGCATCACCTACAGGGAATGCAAGCCAACATGTTCATGGAGTAAAAAATTGGCACAAACAACATAGTAGCAGGCCATAATTTTTGTAACAACGACTGAGCAAGATAAAGTTATGGCTAGATCTATGAGCAGGGAATGTAAACCAAATATAGAAGTTATGATGCCAAAAGCTATAGAGCGGGGAATGCGAACCAACATGTGCAATTATTTAAAATTGGCCATGAATAATAGCAGGATGTTACTATAATACCTATAATTTTGTAACAACGACTGAGCAAGATAAAGTTTGATGGCTACATCTACAGAGCAAGGAATGCAAACCAAAATGTTCAATCGCTTAAAGTTAGCAATGAAGTAGAAAATAGCAAGATGTTACGGTCATAGCTAGGAATGAACTAAAAGAGCTTCAGACAAACAAGCATCTGAACCCAGAACATGGCGCTAAAACAAGGGACTTACATTAGGAGAAGCACTCTGTGGGAGTCACAACAGATCTCCTGGGGTTGATAGATCCAGTGATGAAGTACGCTACATGTGCTACTTGGGGTTGGAGAGACGGCCATTACATATGGTTACTCATCTCATAAAAAACGTAACAGGCGCGTCGTTGCACAAACGGTGCCCCAAGATACTTCTGGAGCTTGAACAACGATAAGCGACGATGAAGAGTTTAGATCATACCCGGCTGTAGGTGGGCGAATCAGTTCCTTACCTGTGGTGTCGGTAGGCCAAGATGTCGATACGTGGACAGCAGTCCCGCCAGAAACGCTCAGTGGAGCAGGCAATCACGTGGCAGCTGATGGCCCTAACTGGTATATGGTTTCGAGGTTCGGCGGGGATGATCCAGTCCGGTTGATGACGGCGTCGATGAAGCGGCTCCGGCAGACAGCCGGATGACGAGGATCGCGAGGCCTCGGGTAGGCCAGGGAAGTCCGGCGGGGATGTTCCGGTGCGGTGGTCGTGGAGGTGGGAGAGAGAGGGACTTGGGAAGTTCCGGTGGGTGGTCTCAGAGGAGAGAGTGAGGGAAATGAATTTTTTTTCGGGGAGTTTCGGAGCTAGGGAGGTGGTGATCGAAAAAAATGACGGGTAGACCCCCCACCAACCGACTTATGCATATGGACATTGTTGTCATCTTTACGAGGGTAGAATGGGAAGTTAGAGGCGTGTGAAATATTTGTATTTTTCGAGCGGGAAGTTTTGCCGCTGGAATGAGATTTCGAATTTGGCTATAGTCCAAGTAATACAAAAATATGAGACCGTACTAGTACGGTCAAGTGTCACATCAAGTCATCATCACGTTGAAAATCGGTTACCACGAGCATAATCATGATATATCTTGAAAATCAATTTTGAAAAGCCCTTCTGAAATATTTCGGGATTGGTACTAGGAGATTTTGCAGCTTGACTAAGTAATTTTTTTTCTTCGAAAAGGGGATATGACCCCAGCCTCTGCATCGTGGTGATGCACACGGCTTTTATTAATAATCCAGTCGCAACAAAAGTATGTTTTTTTTGCAAGGAGCAACAAAAGTATGTTGTACAGATGGTCCAAGTAATATATACTCGTGATTGTAATATAAGGCCAGGGGTAGACCGGAACCATATCCTCTAACGTAGAGATGACAAGTCAGGTAAGCACAGTGCTTAAGTAGTGCAAAACGTAGAAGAAAAATCAGGAAAATGTAACAAATACTGTACGTATTTACTGTAGCAACCACTGTATATTTTTACTGTATAAAAAATCGTATAAATATTTAAAAAAGATAGTCATAATTTTGATTGTTACTAATTATCGTAAATGCATATGGCTTACATATATTATGGAAGTTAATTTAGATCAAATTAGACTTAATCATGTAGATGTGGAGAAGGAAAATTAGAGAGGTGTAGCTTACCCGACTTGTCTATTGCACGTTAGAGGATCTACTTCCGGGGTAGACCATGCTACTTAGACTACTCATAGTGGGAGTAACTAAGGAGTATTAACATAGAGCTGGTTGTGGTAACTAGCTATGTTACCATAACACTTTTCAAGATAGAATGAGTCTACATACTAACTAAAACAATCATGCATGATAGTACTACATCTAAGTTACTATGCATTATGAAGGTAGTAACATAGAGTAGTGTCATATGCATGCGGAAATTCAATTTGGCTCCCGGGTGCATATGCTCCCTCTACCAAAAAATCATATTTTAAAATGTCGAAAAAAATTAGCAAAAAATTTACATGTACATATTCATAATATATGTTCGTTCGTCAAGTTTCACGAAAAACCAATATTTTTTGTGGTCTATGTAAAAAAGAGAAAACTTATCTTGTGAAAAGCATTATTTTTAGTACTGTGTTTTATCTTTTTACACACGTCACACGACAAGTCGCAACTTTTTAAGGGCGTAGCACGAGAAGATGTACATGCGAATTTTTTGTTTCATTTTTTTGAAATTCAAAATATGTGTAAGATGCATTTCAAAATGGAGGGAGCATATGCTCCTATGTTTCAAAACACCAGTCCCGCATGCGCATGACACTACTATACGGTCACATCAAGTCATAATCACAACCAAAATCAGTTCCCATGTACAAATATTTTGGATTTTATTGGCGGGAGATTGTAGCGCTTGACAGATATTTTCAATTTAGCTGGCGCTAAAAAAATACTGTACTAGAAAAATTGGTAGCTTACTGTAGTACTGCCTCCTTTCAGGGATACAAGGACAAGGACCAATCAACTAAAATAATGTATGAAAATGGTCACCAATGGGCCAACTAATAGTTATACTTTTCCCATGCAGCGCAATATAAAAAATACTACAAATCAGATTAAACCTTGATTAAATATTGGTGCATCCAATCCATTCAGTTTTCATTTAATCCACATCACCAAGGAAACAACCACCAGGTACATAACAAGTGCAGATAGAAGCACCAACAAAATAGTTCAGCATCACAAACCCTTTCACACAACCAAGGGACACCTTTGACTGTCAGTGTTCACTGTGGTATTCAGCATCTCCCACACTTTCTCAGGATGTTGCCCAGGTGGGCTTGACTTGCTTCTAATCCTGCAGTTATACGGTGGATGACTACTCTTTGTGCAGCCACTATTGCTCGTTCCTCTTTGAGTAGTTCCTCGAGAACATAAAAAGACAATGACTTGGACCTCAACCTGCGCTTGGGCTTTGACTTGGACTTGGACCTCGACAAATTAGTTGTGAACCCAGCATTACGCAGGAATGTGTTGTTGGCTATACCATGACATTGTAGTACCTTGGAAAATGAATTCAGACATTCTTCCTGGGTTTTTTCTATACCATCTTTCTTTGGTTTTGCCAGCTCCACTTTCATGTCAGACTGAGGAGTTTTCAGTTGTTACACATGTGTAAGAGAAGAGATTATAATGTGAAGACATGTGTATGAACTACCTCTAATAATCCTACAAACTGGCATGGCTGATTACCGCATATACATTTTAGTAAGAGCATGTTACATCATATTGACATGTCTTCTATTGCTAACACGTAATAGCAGGACTATAAAAATATGCATGGATCCATGTGTAGAATTCGTAATGTGCATGATATTGCTGAGAAGTATATAAGTGAATTGTACTAGCCCTTTCCACCAGTTCAGACATTTGGTTGTGTTGGCTAGTGCATGAAGCTTGACAAATATGACAAGATATTTCTGAATACAATTGAAAACCATAACTGACATTAGTAGAGAATACTTACAATAACACTCTGTGCAAAATGTCCAGTCAAACCATTTCTGCTCGTCTGGCACACCTTGAATTGCTCAAGTAGACTCATCTCTCTGTCTGTACTCTCACAGTATGCTTGCCTTGCCTTCTGATATTTTCGCAAGAGAAAATATAAATTAGTTTCACAACCACGTCACATGCCGACATGCGACAATTGAAAGTTTTCAAAAAAAATATAAATAAAACAGAGACATCAATTTACGATGTATATTGTGCATCTATAAATTCTAAATGATTTACTAATTTAAATATAGTTGTACAGATAACATTCCTTACCATACAGTAGAGGTGTCCAATCAAGCTACGAGATCCTGTACGCTGTTGTAAACGTACATTATTACGAGCACGCATGTTACTTCGAGCGATGAACTACAAATGAAGACTTGTGAGACACATGCTTAAAAAGGAATCAGTAATGTGATCTTGTCTCACTGTCTTCACAGAACATACCAAATTCTTTTGAGCAGACCAATACTCAACAAGATCACACCATTGATCATCAGTCATCTGTAGTATAGGAGAGGTTGTTGGAATATCGCTAGGAGTCCTCCCAGCAAAGTATCTCATCTTTAGCCTATGGCGCTCCTGGCGCAACGCTGAAGAGAATATGCTCCTGATAACAGTGATTACATTCTTCATGTCATCATCAAACTCAAGACATGTCTGTTTACAACAATGGGAACCGTTCATGTGTTAGATAGCTAGCCAACAGAAAGCTAGAGGGAATGTGAACGAGCAACATGGTATTGTTTACGAAAATGACTTACATGTAACATGTGCAGTAAACCTTCAAAATGAGAAGGGGTGTTTACGTGTTGTTTCCATGATGGAAAGATAGGAATTTGAGTCCTGACAAAAACGCCTGTGATCGATGCTATATTAGATGATTCTTGTGGATCCAGTGGCCTTCTGATACCTGCTATAACTGATGTGATGGGAAATCTTGTTCCCATTCGGGCAATCTTATTTTTAAGTGATTTCAAAGTCGTTGGCCCCCTTCGTTTTCTTGGTCGTGGTGGAACTGCAAATTTAAGCATTACATCAAGCTATCAAGGTATTTATGTAACGGAGCATGTAAGGGAACACGTACCTAATTCGGCCCCACCATCATCTTTAAGGAAGAAGTTGTCTCTGGCAGGACTAAATGTCAGCGGGCGATCGTGATTAGTTAGGTGTTGAGAACCTGCTGTTGAAACTGGGTCTGCTGTGAATTGTTCTTGGGTAACTGGATTGGCAACAGGTGGCTGGGGAACATGTGGTTTGGTATTTGCTCCGTCTACAGCTTTTAGACCAACCGATGTGGGGTTAGGTCGAAGCTTTTTATGTTGGTGTTTCGCATTACAATATTTTTTTGCCTGGTCATCATTTTCAACTAGATTAGAGTGACTCTGAGTCTGAGACCTTGTTTTTACTCTGTTCACTGCATTTGTTTGTGATCTGACATGACCAGCTTGAACCCTTTTTATTTTTAGGTGAGCTGTCAGATATTGATCTTCCTGTTGAACTATGTTCTTCACCTTGTTGGTATTTGAAACGTCCTTACGTGAAGTCCCTGATGCCTGCCAGAGATAAACGGTACTTCAATCAACAAAATCATATACATGCTTGATACGATTATGGAACATAAGAACAGCAAGCCAAGACATGATGAAACATATGTTATTATTATGTGTTAACTGAGCAGATGATAATGCTATAACTTGGGCTGGGTTGGACAGATACATCACAGTTATTGAAGATGCAACAATAATGCCAATGAAAAGAGCGAGCAATCACCTTGGGGGGTGGAGTAGGGTGCTTGACAAGGGCATCCTCTTTACTCAGGTCTCCCTCAGACTCTTGTTCAGTAGGATCAAGTTCTGAATAAGAAAATGATTGTTATCGATGGAGACAGGAGAGGTGTTTGATTGTTCACTGGTGATGCCTATATTTTCTCTCCGGCCCTCTTTGTACTCTACTACAGTATCTTTAGCATGCATTAGAAAAAAATGCTAACGAGATTTATCATGGAACTTTGAGTAGAGCAGTAGAAGGGCAAATTAGTAGTAGCAAGTAGATGATAGCTCAAAAAGGAATAAAGCGTAGATCAAAAATAAATGATTTCCCTGTGCATGCCAATTGATGATTACAAGATTTATAAACATGCAGTTTAATAATGTCGACTAATCACTCTGCAGGCTTGACTTCTACTACAGTCATACCAGATAGCACCAAACAGATTGTAGGAAAAGTAAACTTGAAACCCCTAAGGCCTTGTTTGGTACTAGTGTTTTAGTGGGGATTAGTGGGGATAATACTCTAGAGTATTGGGTGACAGCAGAATTCACCCAATACCCACAAAACCCCATCCCCAATCCACTAGGTAGGGGTAGAGTATTGGGGATTGAAAAAATACACTAAATTTTGCGGAAAAGTAGGGATAAGTGGGGATTAAACTCGCTCATACTCTAGCACCAAACATGCATTGGGGATAAGTGGGGATTTAAAGTTTGGAGCGGATTATCCCTGCTAATCCCAGTAAAACTCTAGTACCAAACAAGCCCTAAAACAGATCGCACGAAACTGATGTTCGGAAATGAAATGCATAACGGAAGCGGCTAAACACCAACCTTCGCATGGGGAGTGGACGGCTTTACGCTTTGGTTTCGCGCGGTGGACCGGTTGGGCGCGGGGTCTACCCATTTCACCGTGCGGTAGACCAGGGAGTCGGGAAGCAGATCCGACGCAGCGGCGGAGGTGGACGGCGTCCCTGAGCAGGATCCGGCGCGGTGGGCGTCGGCTACGGTGGAGCACAAATGGTGCGGTGTGCGCCTTCGTAGGGGAAGCGGCTCCGGCTTGCTTGACAACGTCTTCTCGGACACTACAGCGTCTGGTCAGGAGGCTGTGGTGGCGAGGTGGGACGGTGGTGCACTGCCGTCGTCGGGCGAGATGCTCCGATTCGGTGTGTGACGCGTGAGAGATGTGGGATTCGGCGCCTGTGCCGGTGGTATGTTTTAATGGCTGGGGTGAGATTGGCCTTGGCCAAGAGAAGAACCGCTGGGGACGTTTTTGATGAAAGGATAAGATCGGAAATTCGAACATTTGAAAATTGGAGGCGGCAACCCGAGCTATTTTCGCCGCTGTTTTGGCGCTTCGTTGAAATGGTTTGGTGGATGCGCGAAAAAAAAATGGACGCGGTCCGACCCCATCAAGGTCTCATTTGTAAGCATGGGCGGTACGGCAGCCATCCTACCTTGATTTTTAGTGAATATCCATCCATTCATATATATGTGTTTTTTTCTGAACATTTGAGTACTTAAAACGGACTTCATATGACAAAGTTGCGCCTATTTTAGTGAACACTGCGTGGAGCCGATTTCGAAAACAAAACATGGACTAGGTACCAAAAAACATATATAGACTCGTTCTCCGCATTAAAAAGATTGATGTATCATGGATCTTAGTATATGTAAAATAACCTTGAGCTATTCATTATCATACGCGTAGAATTGAAGACTTCAGATATTTCTTTATATTTGAAAGAAACGCCATGTTTCATCCGACAACATTTATCATCTCATTGAGTTGGCGCTGATTTTATATGTGGTGACGAAAACAACTGAGGCTCCTTTGATTTATAGGATTTAGATCCTACGGGAATTATTCTACACTATTGGTTATATTCAAAGGGAACATATCCCATATGAATCTTGTACTACAAATCCTATATGAACAAAACATTAGGTCATCCCTCATGGAAAAATCCCTTTGGTACAATCAAAGAAACTCATATTCCCATAGGATTCAAATAGACAAGATGTACATACGTTTTTCCTATCCTATGACTTAAAGGACTCCTGAAATGGCTCGACAACAAAGATCATAAATTCCGAGTTGTGCATCGAGCAAAAGATATTGAAAAAATTCTTGATCGATCCAATTACAAAATGATTTTCAAAAGAACTAAAGTTTTGCCATTGATCACATAATTGGTATGTATATAGGTTCTACTTATAATAAAATATGTTTTGGTTTATTGGGATTGCGTTAGAATTACATGCATCACAATGTCTCGGGACTATTTCGGTATTTACCTCTTCTTTTAGAGTTCGCCCTATCTAAGATTATTTCCGACATTCGCCAATGTTTGCAAGGAATGGCATGCAGTCGATTCCCACCCTGTTTCAGAAAAAATGAAGAAAAAAAAGTGAACTTGTGGCTATAAAATGATAAGCTTGAATTTTGATATGTTTTTTTAAAAAAAACTAGCTTCAAAATATGGCCTACCATTTTATATAAAAAACCATGGGTCTTAACGAAAATGCCCAAGGTAAAATGTGCATTAACATTTTGGGGAAAGGTGCAATAAGATTTCATTTTATTGTGGGAAACAAATTGTTGTTGTTTTTTTGCCTTTTCTGAATAGCTAAAAAGGTGTCATCTTTTTTCCATACATTCCATAATGTCATAGAACATAAGCATCCGGTGTCCAGATATAGCAACAATTCAGTATAAGACAATACTAACATAGTTTCCATAAAGTACTGCTAACACATAAGAAAACAAAAGATCTAGATGATGACCCAAGAAACATCCTTGTATATAATAACAATCTATTGACCATATGGCGGCTTTTGCATCACCCTATCAAAATCATCTGCCTTCAAGCACGAGAGCAGAATGTCGACACGTGCTTCAACATGTTCCAAGATCCTCTTGATGATCTCATGGATATCTGCATCAGCCGAATAGGAATCAAAGTTGTCAGCCACTAGCTTCTGATAGAAAGAAACATCAGTGTTGAAGGCGTCGATCTTAGGAGTCCCCACATTTCATTACTTGCAAGACCAAGATGATCAAATTCCCTTTACTTCATAAGAATGTCTGGATCGCTGACACGATCGAAATCTTTGCTAGTACCCTCCTTTGGCCGAATTCAAATTTGCATCAGATCTTGGTGCCCATGCCTTTGGTACATGCGGGTAATTTTTTGCCAATATGTCGTGCATTGCACATAGCGTCCTACTGTACAGGGGTATTTCTACATATCTTCTTCCAAATATAATTTAATTTATTTCGGGTTGGATTCAATTTGTTTCAAAATTGTCTGATATACCATTTGTATTGGTAGGAGATGCAGCTTTGAATTTTAATCATTGTTTCTAGGTGCCACACTTGCAGGGTACAGTCAAAGATTTTATCCAATGTTTCATGTCTTGACAAATCCTTTTCGTAATGGAAGTTGAGACCCCCAGCCTCTGCATCAAAATGATGCACATGGAATTTTTTAGTATGGTATTCAACAAAATATGATAAGATGCAAAAATCAAACCTTGGACAAATATGACACATGCTCACTTGGGTAGAAAGCCAATCAAACTGATACAAATTACATTGCAGAGTCCTTGCATGTTAAACTATATATTGCCAAACACCACATATATTAAGGGATACATATTAATTTCGATACTACTACTTTTACGATAGAAGATTTGTAACTACAAACGTTGTGGGTTGTGGCTGCCCTCCTCAATCTACTCACTTGTCTCATCGGCAACCGTCTCCACCTCTCTACATGCACATATGGGTACAACTTCTTCACACCCGAAGAAGATTACTTGTTTCCTGTCATGCTCCGCCACTTGTAGTAGGTGTGCTCCTTTTTCAGAGATGAATTCTCTTTTAGGATGGAGATGTTCTCCTTTTTCAGAGATGAGTTCTCTTTTAGGATGGAGATGTTCTCCTTCGTTAGAGACCCGTTCTGATTTACCATGGAGAGGTTCTCCTTCGATAGAGATGAGTTCTCCTTTGATAGAGATGAGTGCTCATTCAAGAGTACGGCATACTCATTCCATAGCTTCATAGCACGGTTTACCAGATGTGCGTTCACATCTCGGAGCTTGGACGCATGGTCAATCAACTCGCGCGACTCATCCAGGAGCGACCGCCGGATTACTTGCAGAGACGCTTCATGTTGTCGTCCTTCATTAGATGGTAGATTCACAGAGCGACCCTGTGTGACACATGATATTATACTAATAAAGTGCAAGAGTGTAACTTCAATAGTAAAAATATAGTACTCCGAAAGTTTGCAGGACTTAAACTTCAATACTCATAGTAATATGTACAAGACTAACTTCAATAGTAATTGTAATATGTATAAATTTCAATTGCAATACTGTAGTAATATGAGTACTCCGGAGCTTGGAGTAATAAAGTTTCAAACTAAGAACGAAACATGAACTAATAAAGTTTGCCCTATGCATCAATCGATGGAGAGGCTGGATCTCAAGTTCGAAAGGGGGAAAAAGACTGCAGTGAAGTTTCAAGTTTGCATTGAAGTTCGAAAGTGGTAATGCAGCTAGTATTAGTGCAGTAGAAATCCCTTGTGCCTTGTTTGGTTGACGTGTTTTCACATGGTTCAGTGAGTAATATCTGGGTCTTTCTTAATAAGAACACATTTTATCTGTTTGGCAGAAGAGTATTGGACAGGATCAGAGTCGCGGGGATCCTCAGGAAACACTTCCGCGCACGTCGGGTGGACGTGGAACCGCAACACCTCTATGCTCTCGCGTTTCTGGTCGTTCCACATACGTGCTCCGATTGCTGCTTCTCCTTCCAGGCATCCACCCCGTTCCAGCATGGATCAGGCTGAGGGATTGATTCCAATGCAAAATTACAAGTCCTGAGGCCTGCTGGCATGGATTACGTGAATAGAAATTGGACGCTTCACTAATAAGGCCCGAGGAACCCCTCAAAAAAAAACTAATAATGCCCCAGGACAGGCTATCTCTCAGGTTGTCCTGATCTGCCGCAAATACTCACGCCAAAACATGGTGAATGAAGTATTTTGCATCAAATCCCCTCCGAATAATACTCAGTAGGGGGCTAACTAGTTTTAAACCAATGATTAAACTACATTAACCACTGACCTCGAAGCTCTCCTCCTTGGAGAGGACCGACTCCCCGGCGACGGCGAGGTTGTCTTGCAGCTGCAGCAGGACTGTCACGTCTGAGCCCACGGAGAGGTCGTTGATCCGCTGCCGCTTGGTGGGCACATCAGACTCAACGGCGAGGCCGCCATGCGCCTGCTGCAGCAGCTGTAGGGGGGCGTGCGAGTTGGCGGCGAGGTCCTGTAGTTGCTGCTGGGGGATTACGACGGTGGGCCGCACACCTAACAGGCCCCCTTGTCCACTCGTGGGATTCATCGCCGGAAGATGGGGGTGCAGGGAGGCGCTAATACAGAGGTTGTGGATGGTACAGCCGCCGACGAGCACTGTACAGGTTGGGGCTATAGGATTTTGAAGATGAATGGGGAGAGGCGGCAGGGGCCTATATAAATCGAGAGGAGTGAGGTAGCGAGAAGTGAAGTGAATGGGGAGAGGCGGCAGGGGCCTATAAATCGAGAGGGCTATAGGTTGGGACATGATTTTTACGCAATATTTAAATTTAGATTTAAGCCGCATGTCACCAGGTGACATGCGAAAGGTGCATGTCACCTGATCTCTATCCGTGAAGGACACAGGTCACTCGCAACACTGTACATGGTGTACTGTAGGGACGCGAAACAGTATTGTTCACTGTTCGTAGTGTTTTTCATTTTTCTGATTTTTTTGAATTTTATGCCCATTTGAATCTTTTGGTCAAATCCTAGGTTTGACAAAGATTTAAACAAGTTTAAAATATATGAAAAGGTAAGCATGGATCCTTCTTAGTCACTCTAAAATGAAGCTTTTGGGATGTTCTTGAAATTTCCATGCTTGACTTCATAAGACAGAGTTTAGGGTTAGGGGTAGATATATACATGATTTGTTTGGTTTGAATATGTCTAGACCTTGTTTATCAACTTTAATTCTTACTATATGACATAAGAAAACTATTTGCTTTGGTTTTTCATTTTTCTGATTTTTTTGAATTTTGATGCCCATTTGAATCTTGTCAAATCCTAGGTTTGACCAAGATAATTTAAACAAGTTTAAAACATGGAAATGAAAAGGGAAGCATGTATCCTTCTTAGTCACTCTAAAATGAAGTTTTTGGGAGGTTTTTGAAATTTCCATGTCTGAAACCCAAAACCACTTCTCTTCATGCTTGACTTCATAAGACAGAGTTTAGGGGTTAGGGGGTAGATACATGGTTTGTCTAGTTTGAAACTTTGAATATGTCTAGACCTTGTTTATCAACTTGAATATGCTTACTATATGACATAAGAAGACTATGTACTTTGGTTTTTCATTTTTCTGATTTTTTTAATTTTCTGCGCATTTGAATCATATCTTGGTCAAATCCTAGGTTTGACCAAGATTTAGACAAGTTTAACACGTGAAAACGAATAAGTAAGCCTGGATCCTTCTTAGTCACTCTAAAATGAAGCTTTTGGGAGGTTCTTGAAATTTCCATGTTTGAAACCCAAAACCACTTCTCTTCATGATTGACTTCATAAGATCGACAGATTAGTTTAGGGTTGGGGGTAGATATATACATGATTTTTCTGGTTTGAATATGTCTAGACCTTGTTTATCAACTTGAATGCTTACTATATGACATAAGAAAACTATTTGCTTTTGTTTTCATTTTTCTGATTTTTTTGAATTTTGATGCCCATTTGAATCTTGTCAAATCCTAGGTCGTTTGACCAAGATAATTTAAACAAGTTTAAAACATGAATATGAAAAGGGAAGCATGTATACTTCTTAGTCACTCTAAAATGAAGTTTTTGGGAGGTTTTTGAAAATTCCATGTTTGAAACCCAAAACCACTTCTCTTCATGCCTGACTTCATAAGATAGAGTTTAGGGGTCAGGGGGTGTAGATACATTTGGTTTGTCTAGTTTGAATATGTCTAGACCTTGTTTAACAACTTTAATGCTAACTATATGACATAAGAAGACTATGTGCTTTGGTTTTTCATTTTTCTGATTTTTTTGAATATTGTGCCCACCCATTTGTATCTTCATGAAATCCTAGGTTTGACCAAGATAATTTAAACAAGTTTAAAACATGAAAATGAAAAGGGAAGCCTGGATCCTTCTTAGTCACTCTAAAATGAAGCTTTTGGGAGGTTCTTGAAATTTCCATGTTTGAAACCCAAAACCACTTCTCTTCATGATTGACTGAGTTTAATTAGGGTTTTAGGGGTAGATATATACATGATTTTTCTGGTTTTTCATTCTTTTGATTTTTTTCTGAATTTTTAGGGCCATTTGAATCTTGGTCAAATCCTTGGTTTGACCAAGATTTAAACAAGTTTAAAACATGAAAATGAAAAGGGAAGTCTGTATCCTTCTTAGTCACTCTAAAATGAAGCTTTTGGGATGTTCTTGAAATTTCAATGTTTGAAACCCAAAACGACTTCCCTTCATGCTAGACTTCATAAGATCGAAAGGGGGTAGATACACGATTTGTCTGGTTTGGATATATCTAGACCTTGTTTATCAACTTGATTGCTTACGATATGACATAAGAAGACTATGTGATTTGGTTTTCCATTTTTCTGATTTTTTTAATTTTTTGCCCACCCATTTGTATCTTCGTCAAATCCTAGGTTTGACCAAGATAATTAAAACAAGTTTTATAAAACATGAAAATGAAAAGGGAAGCATGTATCCTTCTTAGGCACTCTAAAATGAAGCTTTTGGGAGTTTTTTGAAATTTCCATGTTTGAAACCCAAAACCACATCTGTTCACATGCTTGACTTCATAAGACAGAGTTTAGGGGTTAGGGGTATAGATACATGATTTGTCTGGTTTGAATATGTCTAGACATTGTTTATCAACTTTAATGCTTACTATATGACATAAGAAAAATAATGTCATGTAAATGAGTTAACTTGGATTTCCTACCCTTGAATCCATAGGAAACTTTGTTCTAATGCACTATAATAATCAACCGAGTTTTTACACCAACAGGTCTGTCACTTACGTGTGGTGCCCATGCGTGAGGTCCCACACTTCAGTGAGCACAAGTCACGTGCAATAGGTACGCAAACTCCCAGCCATCTTCTTTGTCAAGAGAAGACGCATCAGGATGCGTATTGGAAGTCTGTGGGTCCTTGGATCCTTCGGTTGTCCCTCTCACAAAAAAAACAAATCTCTCTCATTCTCGGCCTCGCTCGACTCGCTCGCTCGCTCGCTCGCACCTCCTGCTCACTGACAAACCCTGCACAAAAGTCAACATCATCACCCGAAAAAGGGGAGACACCATAATTCTCTCCCTTCTTCTCTCCTTCCGAGTGATCCCTCTTCCTCCGAGTTTCACTCGACGGGCAAACACACTTGTGCTGCATAGTAATAATAAAAAGGTATAGAAAAATCAACCTACGAATCTATAATTAAATAGGTTAGTAATAATAAAAAGGTAGAAAAATCAACCTACGAATCTATAATTAAATAGGTTAAACTAGGGTTTTGCCCAGTACTACAGATCAAGGTTCAAACCTTGTTTATCAACTTGAATATGCTTACTATATGACATAAGAAGACTATGTACTTTGGTTTTCATTTTTCTGATTTTTTAAATTTTCTGCGCATTTGAATCTTGGTCAAATCCTAGGTTTGACCAAGATTAGACAAGTTTAACACATGAAAACGAATAAGTAAGCCTGGATCCTTCTTAGTCACTCTGAAATGAAGCATTTTGGGATGTTCTTGAAATTTCGGGGGAGACTTGTATAGGATCTCCCCATTAGGTAGGATCATAGGATCTACTTAGAGAAATCATACTTTTGCTATGCGAAAAAATGTGAAAATAATTAGCAACATGCATATAGGTTGTATCTACAACTCCAAAAAAATTCAGCTCAAAATCTAATCTACACTTGGAGAAACAAAAAAGACAAATTCTGATGTGAATAGTGTCATGGTTGAATAGTACTTCACACCCAGATTTATCTTTTTTGTCTCTCTAAGTGTATGTCGAATTTGAAGTTGCAAATTTTTGGCA
Source organism: Lolium multiflorum (assembly GCA_030979885.1). Taxonomy (NCBI): domain Eukaryota; kingdom Viridiplantae; phylum Streptophyta; class Magnoliopsida; order Poales; family Poaceae; genus Lolium; species Lolium multiflorum. The sequence goes on along the minus strand of CM061750.1, from coordinate 103,103,290 downwards.
TTGCATATATAACATAGATGTGTGTTGTCATTTTTTTTCAGAATTTTTGAGCATGTTTTGTCTTTGCAAAAAATTAATCTCATAGATCCCATCTAAGATCTGATCCTACCTAAGTCTTCCCCTTGAAATTTCCATGTTTGAAACCCAAAACGACCTCTCTTCATGCTACACTTCATAAGATCGACCGAGTTTAGGGTTAGGGGTAGATACATGATTTGTATGGTTTGAATATGTCCAAACCTTGTTAATTTATCAACTTGAATGCTTACTATATGACATAAGAAGACTATATGCTTTTGTTTTTCATTTTTCTGATTTTTTTTGAATTTTATGCCCATATATTTGAATCTTGGTCAAATCATAGGTTTGACAAAGATTTAAACAAGTTTAAATTGTGAAAATGAAAAGGTAAGCATGGATCCTTATTAGTCACTCTAAATTAAATCTTTTGGGAGGTTCTTGAAATTTCCATGTTTGAAACCCAAAACCACTTCTCTTCATGATTGACTTCATAAGAAAGAGTTTAGGGTTTTAGGGGTAGATATATACATGATTTTTCTGGTTTGAATATGTCTAGACCTGGTTTATCAACTTGAATGCTTACTATACATATGACATATATAAGAATGCTATGTGCTTTGGTTTTTCATTCTCTTTTGATTTTTTTTCTAAATTTTTATGCCCATTTGAATCTTGGTCAAAATCTTTGGTTTGACAAGGATTTAAACAAGTTTAAAACATGAAAATGAAAAAGGGAAGTCTGTATATCCTTCTTAGTAACTCTAAAATGGAAGCTTTTGGGATGTTCTTGAAATTTCCATGTTTGAAACCGAAAACGACTTCCCTTCATGCTAGACTTCATAAGATCGACAGGGGGTAGATACATGATTTGTCTGGTTTGGATATATCTAGACCTTGTTTATCAACTTGAATGCTTACGATATGACATAAGAAGACAATGTGATTTGGTTTTTCAATTTTCTGATTTTTTTGAATATTGTGCCCACCCATTTGTATCTTCATGAAATCCTAGGTTTTACCAAGATAATTTAAACAAGTTTAAAACATGAAAACGAAAAGGGAAACATGTAACCTTCTCAGTCACTCTAAAATGAAGTTTTTGGGAGGTTTTTGAAATTTCCATGTTTGAAACCCAAAACCACTTCTCTTCATGCTTGACTTCATAAGACAAAGTTTAGGGTTAGGGGTATAGATACATGATTTGTATGGTTTGAATATGTCCAAACCTTGTTTATCAACTTGAATATGCTTACTATATGACATAAGAAGACTATGTACTTTGGTTTTTCATTTTTCTGTTTTTTTAATTTTCTGCACATTTGAATCATATCTTGGTCAAATCCTAGGTTTGACCAAGATTTAGACAAGTTTAACACGTGAAAACGAATAAGTAAGCCTGGATCCTTCTTAGTCACTCTAAAATGAAGCTTTTGGGAGGTTCTTGAAATTTCCATGTTTGAAACCCAAAACCACTTCTCTTCATGATTGACTGAGTTTAATTAGGGTTTTAGGGGTAGATATATACATGATTTTTCTGGTTTGAATATATATGTCTAGACCTTGTTTATCAACTTGAATGCTTACTATACATATGACATATATAAGAATGCTATGTGCTTTGGTTTTTCATTCTTTTGATTTTTTTCTGAATTTTTAGGGCCATTTGAATCTTGGTCAAATCCTTGGTTTGACCAAGATTTAAACAAGTTTAAAACATGAAAATGAAAAGGGAAGTCTGTATCCTTCTTAGTCACTCTAAAATGAAGCTTTTGGGATGTTCTTGAAATTTCAATGTTTGAAACCCAAAACGACTTCCCTTCATGCTAGACTTCATAAGATCGAAAGGGGGTAGATACACGATTTGTCTGGTTTGGATATATCTAGACCTTGTTTATCAACTTGATTGCTTACGATATGACATAAGAAGACTATGTGATTTGGTTTTCCATTTTCTGATTTTTTTGAATATTGTGCCCACCCATTTGTATCTTCATGAAATCCTAGGTTTGACCAAGCTAATTTAAACAAGTTTAAAACATGAAAATGAAAAGGGAAGCATGTAACCTTCTCAGTCACTCTAAAATGAAGTTTTGGGAGGTTTTGAAATTTCCATGTTTGAAACCCAAAACCACTTCTCTTCATGCTTGACTTCATAAGACAAAGTTTAGGGTTAGGGGGTATATATAGATACATGATTTGTATGGTTTGAATATGTCCAAACCTTGTTTATCAACTTGAATATGCTTACTATATGACATAAGAAGACTATGTACTTTGGTTTTTCATTTTTCTGATTTTTTTTAATTTTCTGCGCATTTGAATCATATCTTGGTCAAATCCTAGGTTTGACCAAGATTTAGACAAGTTTAACACGTGAAAACGAATAAGTAAGCCTGGATCCTTCTTAGTCACTCTAAAATGAAGCTTTTGGGAGGTTCTTGAAATTTCCATGTTTGAAACCCAAAACCACTTCTCTTCATGATTGACTGAGTTTAATTAGGGTTTTAGGGGTAGATATATACATGATTTTTCTGGTTTGAATATATATGTCTAGACCTTGTTTATCAACTTGAATGCTTACTATACATATGACATAAGAATGCTATGTGCTTTGGTTTTTCATTCTTTTGATTTTTTCTGAATTTTTAGGGCCATTTGAATCTTGGTCAAATCCTTGGTTTGACCAAGATTTAAACAAGTTTAAAACATGAAAATGAAAAGGGAAGTCTGTATCCTTCTTAGTCACTCTAAAATGAAGCTTTTGGGATGTTCTTGAAATTTCAATGTTTGAAACCCAAAACGACTTCCCTTCATGCTAGACTTCATAAGATCGAAAGGGGGTAGATACACGATTTGTCTGGTTTGGATATATCTAGACCTTGTTTATCAACTTGATTGCTTACGATATGACATAAGAAGACTATGTGATTTGGTTTTCCATTTTTCTGATTTTTTTAATTTTTTGCCCACCCATTTGTATCTTCGTCAAATCCTAGGTTTGACCAAGATAATTAAAACAAGTTTTATAAAACATGAAAATGAAAAGGGAAGCATGTATCCTTCTTAGGCACTCTAAAATGAAGCTTTTGGGAGGTTTTTGAAATTTCCATGTTTGAAACCCAAAACCACATCTCTTCACATGCTTGACTTCATAAGACAGAGTTTAGGGGTTAGGGGTATAGATACATGATTTGTCTGGTTTGAATATGTCTAGACATTGTTTATCAACTTTAATGCTTACTATATGACATAAGAAAAATAATGTCATGTAAATGAGTTAACTTGGATTTCCTACCCTTGAATCCATAGGAAACTTTGTTCTAATGCACTATAATAATCAACCGAGTTTTTACACCAACAGGTCTGTCACTTACGTGTGGTGCCCACGCGTGAGGTCCCACACTTCAGTGAGCACAAGTCACGTGCAATAGGTACGCAAACTCCCAGCCATCTTCTTTGTCAAGAGAAGACGCATCAGGATGCGTATTGGAAGTCTGTGGGTCCTTCTGGATCCTTCGGTTGTCCCTCTCACAAAAAAAACAAATCTCTCTCATTCTCGGCCTCGCTCGACTCGCTCGCTCGCTCGCACCTCCTGCTCACTGACAAACCCTGCACAAAAGTCAACATCATCACCCGAAAAAGGGGAGACACCATAATTCTCTCCCTTCTTCTCTCCTTCCGAGTGATCCCTCTTCCTCCGAGTTTCACTCGACGGGCAAACACACTTGTGCTGCATAGTAATAATAAAAAGAAAAATCAACCTACGAATCTATAATTAAATAGGTTAGTAATAATAAAAAGGTAGAAAAATCAACCTACGAATCTATAATTAAATAGGTTAAACTAGGGTTTTGCCCAGTACTACAGATCAAGGTTCAAACCTTGTTTATCAACTTGAATATGCTTACTATATGACATAAGAAGACTATGTACTTTGGTTTTCATTTTTCTGATTTTTTAAATTTTCTGCGCATTTGAATCTTGGTCAAATCCTAGGTTTGACCAAGATTAGACAAGTTTAACACGTGAAAACGAATAAGTAAGCCTGGATCCTTCTTAGTCACTCTAAAATGAAGCATTTTGGGATGTTCTTGAAATTTCCATGTTTGAAACCCAAAACGACCTCTCTTCATGCTACACTTCATAAGATCGACCGAGTTTAGGGTTAGGGGTAGATACATGATTTGTATGGTTTGAATATGTCCAAACCTTGTTAATTTATCAACTTGAATGCTTACTATATGACATAAGAAGACTATATGCTTTTGTTTTTCATTTTTCTGATTTTTTTTTGAATTTTATGCCCATATATTTGAATCTTGGTCAAATCATAGGTTTGACAAAGATTTAAACAAGTTTAAATTGTGAAAATGAAAAGGTAAGCATGGATCCTTATTAGTCACTCTAAATTAAATCTTTTGGGAGGTTCTTGAAATTTCCATGTTTGAAACCCAAAACCACTTCTCTTCATGATTGACTTCATAAGAAAGAGTTTAGGGTTTTAGGGGTAGATATATACATGATTTTTCTGGTTTGAATATGTCTAGACCTGGTTTATCAACTTGAATGCTTACTATACATATGACATATATAAGAATGCTATGTGCTTTGGTTTTTCATTCTCTTTTGATTTTTTTTCTAAATTTTTATGCCCATTTGAATCTTGGTCAAAATCTTTGGTTTGACAAGGATTTAAACAAGTTTAAAACATGAAAATGAAAAAGGGAAGTCTGTATATCCTTCTTAGTAACTCTAAAATGGAAGCTTTTGGGATGTTCTTGAAATTTCCATGTTTGAAACCGAAAACGACTTCCCTTCATGCTAGACTTCATAAGATCGACAGGGGGTAGATACATGATTTGTCTGGTTTGGATATATCTAGACCTTGTTTATCAACTTGAATGCTTACGATATGACATAAGAAGACAATGTGATTTGGTTTTTCAATTTTCTGATTTTTTTGAATATTGTGCCCACCCATTTGTATCTTCATGAAATCCTAGGTTTTACCAAGATAATTTAAACAAGTTTAAAACATGAAAACGAAAAGGGAAACATGTAACCTTCTCAGTCACTCTAAAATGAAGTTTTTGGGAGGTTTTTGAAATTTCCATGTTTGAAACCCAAAACCACTTCTCTTCATGCTTGACTTCATAAGACAAAGTTTAGGGTTAGGGGTATAGATACATGATTTGTATGGTTTGAATATGTCCAAACCTTGTTTATCAACTTGAATATGCTTACTATATGACATAAGAAGACTATGTACTTTGGTTTTTCATTTTTATGATTTTTTTAATTTTCTGCACATTTGAATCATATCTTGGTCAAATCCTAGGTTTGACCAAGATTTAGACAAGTTTAACACGTGAAAACGAATAAGTAAGCCTGGATCCTTCTTAGTCACTCTAAAATGAAGCTTTTGGGAGGTTCTTGAAATTTCCATGTTTGAAACCCAAAACCACTTCTCTTCATGATTGACTGAGTTTAATTAGGGTTTTAGGGGTAGATATATACATGATTTTTCTGGTTTGAATATATATGTCTAGACCTTGTTTATCAACTTGAATGCTTACTATACATATGACATATATAAGAATGCTATGTGCTTTGGTTTTTCATTCTTTTGATTTTTTTCTGAATTTTTAGGGCCATTTGAATCTTGGTCAAATCCTTGGTTTGACCAAGATTTAAACAAGTTTAAAACATGAAAATGAAAAGGGAAGTCTGTATCCTTCTTAGTCACTCTAAAATGAAGCTTTTGGGATGTTCTTGAAATTTCAATGTTTGAAACCCAAAACGACTTCCCTTCATGCTAGACTTCATAAGATCGAAAGGGGGTAGATACACGATTTGTCTGGTTTGGATATATCTAGACCTTGTTTATCAACTTGATTGCTTACGATATGACATAAGAAGACTATGTGATTTGGTTTTCCATTTTCTGATTTTTTTGAATATTGTGCCCACCCATTTGTATCTTCATGAAATCCTAGGTTTGACCAAGCTAATTTAAACAAGTTTAAAACATGAAAATGAAAAGGGAAGCATGTAACCTTCTCAGTCACTCTAAAATGAAGTTTTTGGGAGGTTTTTGAAATTTCCATGTTTGAAACCCAAAACCACTTCTCTTCATGCTTGACTTCATAAGACAAAGTTTAGGGTTAGGGGGTATATATAGATACATGATTTGTATGGTTTGAATATGTCCAAACCTTGTTTATCAACTTGAATATGCTTACTATATGACATAAGAAGACTATGTACTTTGGTTTTTCATTTTTCTGATTTTTTTTAATTTTCTGCGCATTTGAATCATATCTTGGTCAAATCCTAGGTTTGACCAAGATTTAGACAAGTTTAACACGTGAAAACGAATAAGTAAGCCTGGATCCTTCTTAGTCACTCTAAAATGAAGCTTTTGGGAGGTTCTTGAAATTTCCATGTTTGAAACCCAAAACCACTTCTCTTCATGATTGACTGAGTTTAATTAGGGTTTTAGGGGTAGATATATACATGATTTTTCTGGTTTGAATATATATGTCTAGACCTTGTTTATCAACTTGAATGCTTACTATACATATGACATATATAAGAATGCTATGTGCTTTGGTTTTTCATTCTTTTGATTTTTTTCTGAATTTTTAGGGCCATTTGAATCTTGGTCAAATCCTTGGTTTGACCAAGATTTAAACAAGTTTAAAACATGAAAATGAAAAGAAGAAGTCTGTATCCTTCTTAGTCACTCTAAAATGAAGCTTTTGGGATGTTCTTGAAATTTCAATGTTTGAAACCCAAAACGACTTCCCTTCATGCTAGACTTCATAAGATCGAAAGGGGGTAGATACACGATTTGTCTGGTTTGGATATATCTAGACCTTGTTTATCAACTTGATTGCTTACGATATGACATAAGAAGACTATGTGATTTGGTTTTCCATTTTCTGATTTTTTTGAATATTGTGCCCACCCATTTGTATCTTCATGAAATCCTAGGTTTGACCAAGCTAATTTAAACAAGTTTAAAACATGAAAATGAAAAGGGAAGCATGTAACCTTCTCAGTCACTCTAAAATGAAGTTTTTGGGAGGTTTTTGAAATTTCCATGTTTGAAACCCAAAACCACTTCTCTTCATGCTTGACTTCATAAGACAAAGTTTAGGGTTAGGGGGTATATATAGATACATGATTTGTATGGTTTGAATATGTCCAAACCTTGTTTATCAACTTGAATATGCTTACTATATGACATAAGAAGACTATGTACTTTGGTTTTCATTTTTCTGATTTTTTTAATTTTCTGCGCATTTGAATCATATCTTGGTCAAATCCTAGGTTTGACCAAGATTTAGACAAGTTTAACACGTGAAAACGAATAAGTAAGCCTGGATCCTTCTTAGTCACTCTAAAATGAAGCTTTTGGGAGGTTCTTGAAATTTCCATGTTTGAAACCCAAAACCACTTCTCTTCATGATTGACTGAGTTTAATTAGGGTTTTAGGGGTAGATATATACATGATTTTTCTGGTTTGAATATATATGTCTAGACCTTGTTTATCAACTTGAATGCTTACTATACATATGACATATATAAGAATGCTATGTGCTTTGGTTTTTCATTCTTTTGATTTTTTTCTGAATTTTTAGGGCCATTTGAATCTTGGTCAAATCCTTGGTTTGACCAAGATTTAAACAAGTTTAAAACATGAAAATGAAAAGGGAAGTCTGTATCCTTCTTAGTCACTCTAAAATGAAGCTTTTGGGATGTTCTTGAAATTTCAATGTTTGAAACCCAAAACGACTTCCCTTCATGCTAGACTTCATAAGATCGAAAGGGGGTAGATACACGATTTGTCTGGTTTGGATATATCTAGACCTTGTTTATCAACTTGATTGCTTACGATATGACATAAGAAGACTATGTGATTTGGTTTTCCATTTTTCTGATTTTTTTGAATATTGTGCCCACCCATTTGTATCTTCATGAAATCCTAGGTTTGACCAAGCTAATTTAAACAAGTTTAAAACATGAAAATGAAAAGGGAAGCATGTCCTTCTCAGTCACTCTAAAATGAAGTTTTTGGGAGGTTTTTGAAATTTCCATGTTTGAAACCCAAAACCACTTCTCTTCATGCTTGACTTCATAAGACAAAGTTTAGGGTTAGGGGGTATATATAGATACATGATTTGTATGGTTTGAATATGTCCAAACCTTGTTTATCAACTTGAATATGCTTACTATATGACATAAGAAGACTATGTACTTTGGTTTTTCATTTTTCTGATTTTTTTAATTTTCTGCGCATTTGAATCATATCTTGGTCAAATCCTAGGTTTGACCAAGATTTAGACAAGTTTAACACGTGAAAACGAATAAGTAAGCCTGGATCCTTCTTAGTCACTCTAAAATGAAGCTTTTGGGAGGTTCTTGAAATTTCCATGTTTGAAACCCAAAACCACTTCTCTTCATGATTGACTGAGTTTAATTAGGGTTTTAGGGGTAGATATATACATGATTTTTCTGGTTTGAATATATATGTCTAGACCTTGTTTATCAACTTGAATGCTTACTATACATATGACATAAGAATGCTATGTGCTTTGGTTTTTCATTCTTTTGATTTTTTCTGAATTTTTAGGGCCATTTGAATCTTGGTCAAATCCTTGGTTTGACCAAGATTTAAACAAGTTTAAAACATGAAAATGAAAAGGGAAGTCTGTATCCTTCTTAGTCACTCTAAAATGAAGCTTTTGGGATGTTCTTGAAATTTCAATGTTTGAAACCCAAAACGACTTCCCTTCATGCTAGACTTCATAAGATCGAAAGGGGGTAGATACACGATTTGTCTGGTTTGGATATATCTAGACCTTGTTTATCAACTTGATTGCTTACGATATGACATAAGAAGACTATGTGATTTGGTTTTCCATTTTTCTGATTTTTTTAATTTTTTGCCCACCCATTTGTATCTTCGTCAAATCCTAGGTTTGACCAAGATAATTAAAACAAGTTTTATAAAACATGAAAATGAAAAGGGAAGCATGTATCCTTCTTAGGCACTCTAAAATGAAGCTTTTGGGAGGTTTTTGAAATTTCCATGTTTGAAACCCAAAACCACATCTCTTCACATGCTTGACTTCATAAGACAGAGTTTAGGGGTTAGGGGTATAGATACATGATTTGTCTGGTTTGAATATGTCTAGACATTGTTTATCAACTTTAATGCTTACTATATGACATAAGAAAAATAATGTCATGTAAATGAGTTAACTTGGATTTCCTACCCTTGAATCCATAGGAAACTTTGTTCTAATGCACTATAATAATCAACCGAGTTTTTACACCAACAGGTCTGTCACTTACGTGTGGTGCCCACGCGTGAGGTCCCACACTTCAGTGAGCACAAGTCACGTGCAATAGGTACGCAAACTCCCAGCCATCTTCTTTGTCAAGAGAAGACGCATCAGGATGCGTATTGGAAGTCTGTGGGTCCTTCTGGATCCTTCGGTTGTCCCTCTCACAAAAAAACAAATCTCTCTCATTCTCGGCCTCGCTCGACTCGCTCGCTCGCTCGCACCTCCTGCTCACTGACAAACCCTGCACAAAAGTCAACATCATCACCCGAAAAAGGGGAGACACCATAATTCTCTCCCTTCTTCTCTCCTTCCGAGTGATCCCTCTTCCTCCGAGTTTCACTCGACGGGCAAACACACTTGTGCTGCATAGTAATAATAAAAAGGTATAGAAAAATCAACCTACGAATCTATAATTAAATAGGTTAGTAATAATAAAAAGGTAGAAAAATCAACCTACGAATCTATAATTAAATAGGTTAAACTAGGGTTTTGCCCAGTACTACAGATCAAGGTTCAAACCTTGTTTATCAACTTGAATATGCTTACTATATGACATAAGAAGACTATGTACTTTGGTTTTCATTTTTCTGATTTTTTAAATTTTCTGCGCATTTGAATCTTGGTCAAATCCTAGGTTTGACCAAGATTAGACAAGTTTAACACGTGAAAACGAATAAGTAAGCCTGGATCCTTCTTAGTCACTCTAAAATGAAGCATTTTGGGATGTTCTTGAAATTTCCATGTTTGAAACCCAAAACGACCTCTCTTCATGCTACACTTCATAAGATCGACCGAGTTTAGGGTTAGGGGTAGATACATGATTTGTATGGTTTGAATATGTCCAAACCTTGTTAATTTATCAACTTGAATGCTTACTATATGACATAAGAAGACTATATGCTTTTGTTTTTCATTTTTCTGATTTTTTTTGAATTTTATGCCCATATATTTGAATCTTGGTCAAATCATAGGTTTGACAAAGATTTAAACAAGTTTAAATTGTGAAAATGAAAAGGTAAGCATGGATCCTTATTAGTCACTCTAAATTAAATCTTTTGGGAGGTTCTTGAAATTTCCATGTTTGAAACCCAAAACCACTTCTCTTCATGATTGACTTCATAAGACAGAGTTTAGGGTTTTAGGGGTAGATATATACATGATTTTTCTGGTTTGAATATGTCTAGACCTGGTTTATCAACTTGAATGCTTACTATACATATGACATATATAAGAATGCTATGTGCTTTGGTTTTTCATTCTCTTTTGATTTTTTTTCTAAATTTTTATGCCCATTTGAATCTTGGTCAAAATCTTTGGTTTGACAAGGATTTAAACAAGTTTAAAACATGAAAATGAAAAAGGGAAGTCTGTATATCCTTCTTAGTAACTCTAAAATGGAAGCTTTTGGGATGTTCTTGAAATTTCCATGTTTGAAACCGAAAACGACTTCCCTTCATGCTAGACTTCATAAGATCGACAGGGGGTAGATACATGATTTGTCTGGTTTGGATATATCTAGACCTTGTTTATCAACTTGAATGCTTACGATATGACATAAGAAGACAATGTGATTTGGTTTTTCAATTTTCTGATTTTTTTGAATATTGTGCCCACCCATTTGTATCTTCATGAAATCCTAGGTTTTACCAAGATAATTTAAACAAGTTTAAAACATGAAAACGAAAAGGGAAACATGTAACCTTCTCAGTCACTCTAAAATGAAGTTTTTGGGAGGTTTTTGAAATTTCCATGTTTGAAACCCAAAACCACTTCTCTTCATGCTTGACTTCATAAGACAAAGTTTAGGGTTAGGGGGTATAGATACATGATTTGTATGGTTTGAATATGTCCAAACCTTGTTTATCAACTTGAATATGCTTACTATATGACATAAGAAGACTATGTACTTTGGTTTTTCATTTTTCTGATTTTTTTAATTTTCTGCACATTTGAATCATATCTTGGTCAAATCCTAGGTTTGACCAAGATTTAGACAAGTTTAACACGTGAAAACGAATAAGTAAGCCTGGATCCTTCTTAGTCACTCTAAAATGAAGCTTTTGGGAGGTTCTTGAAATTTCCATGTTTGAAACCCAAAACCACTTCTCTTCATGATTGACTGAGTTTAATTAGGGTTTTAGGGGTAGATATATACATGATTTTTCTGGTTTGAATATATATGTCTAGACCTTGTTTATCAACTTGAATGCTTACTATACATATGACATATATAAGAATGCTATGTGCTTTGGTTTTTCATTCTTTTGATTTTTTTCTGAATTTTTAGGGCCATTTGAATCTTGGTCAAATCCTTGGTTTGACCAAGATTTAAACAAGTTTAAAACATGAAAATGAAAAGGGAAGTCTGTATCCTTCTTAGTCACTCTAAAATGAAGCTTTTGGGATGTTCTTGAAATTTCAATGTTTGAAACCCAAAACGACTTCCCTTCATGCTAGACTTCATAAGATCGAAAGGGGGTAGATACACGATTTGTCTGGTTTGGATATATCTAGACCTTGTTTATCAACTTGATTGCTTACGATATGACATAAGAAGACTATGTGATTTGGTTTTCCATTTTCTGATTTTTTTGAATATTGTGCCCACCCATTTGTATCTTCATGAAATCCTAGGTTTGACCAAGCTAATTTAAACAAGTTTAAAACATGAAAATGAAAAGGGAAGCATGTAACCTTCTCAGTCACTCTAAAATGAAGTTTTTGGGAGGTTTTTGAAATTTCCATGTTTGAAACCCAAAACCACTTCTCTTCATGCTTGACTTCATAAGACAAAGTTTAGGGTTAGGGGGTATATATAGATACATGATTTGTATGGTTTGAATATGTCCAAACCTTGTTTATCAACTTGAATATGCTTACTATATGACATAAGAAGACTATGTACTTTGGTTTTTCATTTTTCTGATTTTTTTAATTTTCTGCGCATTTGAATCATATCTTGGTCAAATCCTAGGTTTGACCAAGATTTAGACAAGTTTAACACGTGAAAATGAATAAGTAAGCCTGGATCCTTCTTAGTCACTCTAAAATGAAGCTTTTGGGAGGTTCTTGAAATTTCCATGTTTGAAACCCAAAACCACTTCTCTTCATGATTGACTGAGTTTAATTAGGGTTTTAGGGGTAGATATATACATGATTTTTCTGGTTTGAATATATATGTCTAGACCTTGTTTATCAACTTGAATGCTTACTATACATATGACATAAGAATGCTATGTGCTTTGGTTTTTCATTCTTTTGATTTTTTCTGAATTTTTAGGGCCATTTGAATCTTGGTCAAATCCTTGGTTTGACCAAGATTTAAACAAGTTTAAAACATGAAAATGAAAAGGGAAGTCTGTATCCTTCTTAGTCACTCTAAAATGAAGCTTTTGGGATGTTCTTGAAATTTCAATGTTTGAAACCCAAAACGACTTCCCTTCATGCTAGACTTCATAAGATCGAAAGGGGGTAGATACACGATTTGTCTGGTTTGGATATATCTAGACCTTGTTTATCAACTTGATTGCTTACGATATGACATAAGAAGACTATGTGATTTGGTTTTCCATTTTTCTGATTTTTTTAATTTTTTGCCCACCCATTTGTATCTTCGTCAAATCCTAGGTTTGACCAAGATAATTAAAACAAGTTTTATAAAACATGAAAATGAAAAGGGAAGCATGTATCCTTCTTAGGCACTCTAAAATGAAGCTTTTGGGAGGTTTTTGAAATTTCCATGTTTGAAACCCAAAACCACATCTCTTCACATGCTTGACTTCATAAGACAGAGTTTAGGGGTTAGGGGTATAGATACATGATTTGTCTGGTTTGAATATGTCTAGACATTGTTTATCAACTTTAATGCTTACTATATGACATAAGAAAAATAATGTCATGTAAATGAGTTAACTTGGATTTCCTACCCTTGAATCCATAGGAAACTTTGTTCTAATGCACTATAATAATCAACCGAGTTTTTACACCAACAGGTCTGTCACTTACGTGTGGTGCCCACGCGTGAGGTCCCACACTTCAGTGAGCACAAGTCACGTGCAATAGGTACGCAAACTCCCAGCCATCTTCTTTGTCAAGAGAAGACGCATCAGGATGCGTATTGGAAGTCTGTGGGTCCTTCTGGATCCTTCGGTTGTCCCTCTCACAAAAACAAATCTCTCTCATTCTCGGCCTCGCTCGACTCGCTCGCTCGCACCTCCTGCTCTGACAAACCCTGCACAAAAGTCAACATCATCACCCGAAAAAGGGGAGACACCATAATTCTCTCCCTTCTTCTCTCCTTCCGAGTGATCCCTCTTCCTCCGAGTTTCACTCGACGGGCAAACACACTTGTGCTGCATAGTAATAATAAAAAGGTATAGAAAAATCAACCTACGAATCTATAATTAAATAGGTTAGTAATAATAAAAAGGTAGAAAAATCAACCTACGAATCTATAATTAAATAGGTTAAACTAGGGTTTTGCCCAGTACTACAGATCAAGGTTCAAACCTTGTTTATCAACTTGAATATGCTTACTATATGACATAAGAAGACTATGTACTTTGGTTTTCATTTTTCTGATTTTTTAAATTTTCTGCGCATTTGAATCTTGGTCAAATCCTAGGTTTGACCAAGATTAGACAAGTTTAACACGTGAAAACGAATAAGTAAGCCTGGATCCTTCTTAGTCACTCTAAAATGAAGCATTTTGGGATGTTCTTGAAATTTCCATGTTTGAAACCCAAAACGACCTCTCTTCATGCTACACTTCATAAGATCGACCGAGTTTAGGGTTAGGGGTAGATACATGATTTGTATGGTTTGAATATGTCCAAACCTTGTTAATTTATCAACTTGAATGCTTACTATATGACATAAGAAGACTATATGCTTTTGTTTTTCATTTTTCTGATTTTTTTTTGAATTTTATGCCCATATATTTGAATCTTGGTCAAATCATAGGTTTGACAAAGATTTAAACAAGTTTAAATTGTGAAAATGAAAAGGTAAGCATGGATCCTTATTAGTCACTCTAAATTAAATCTTTTGGGAGGTTCTTGAAATTTCCATGTTTGAAACCCAAAACCACTTCTCTTCATGATTGACTTCATAAGACAGAGTTTAGGGTTTTAGGGGTAGATATATACATGATTTTTCTGGTTTGAATATGTCTAGACCTGGTTTATCAACTTGAATGCTTACTATACATATGACATATATAAGAATGCTATGTGCTTTGGTTTTTCATTCTCTTTTGATTTTTTTTCTAAATTTTTATGCCCATTTGAATCTTGGTCAAAATCTTTGGTTTGACAAGGATTTAAACAAGTTTAAAACATGAAAATGAAAAAGGGAAGTCTGTATATCCTTCTTAGTAACTCTAAAATGGAAGCTTTTGGGATGTTCTTGAAATTTCCATGTTTGAAACCGAAAACGACTTCCCTTCATGCTAGACTTCATAAGATCGACAGGGGGTAGATACATGATTTGTCTGGTTTGGATATATCTAGACCTTGTTTATCAACTTGAATGCTTACGATATGACATAAGAAGACAATGTGATTTGGTTTTTCAATTTTCTGATTTTTTTGAATATTGTGCCCACCCATTTGTATCTTCATGAAATCCTAGGTTTTACCAAGATAATTTAAACAAGTTTAAAACATGAAAACGAAAAGGGAAACATGTAACCTTCTCAGTCACTCTAAAATGAAGTTTTTGGGAGGTTTTTGAAATTTCCATGTTTGAAACCCAAAACCACTTCTCTTCATGCTTGACTTCATAAGACAAAGTTTAGGGTTAGGGGGTATAGATACATGATTTGTATGGTTTGAATATGTCCAAACCTTGTTTATCAACTTGAATATGCTTACTATATGACATAAGAAGACTATGTACTTTGGTTTTTCATTTTTCTGATTTTTTTAATTTTCTGCACATTTGAATCATATCTTGGTCAAATCCTAGGTTTGACCAAGATTTAGACAAGTTTAACACGTGAAAACGAATAAGTAAGCCTGGATCCTTCTTAGTCACTCTAAAATGAAGCTTTTGGGAGGTTCTTGAAATTTCCATGTTTGAAACCCAAAACCACTTCTCTTCATGATTGACTGAGTTTAATTAGGGTTTTAGGGGTAGATATATACATGATTTTTCTGGTTTGAATATATATGTCTAGACCTTGTTTATCAACTTGAATGCTTACTATACATATGACATATATAAGAATGCTATGTGCTTTGGTTTTTCATTCTTTTGATTTTTTTCTGAATTTTTAGGGCCATTTGAATCTTGGTCAAATCCTTGGTTTGACCAAGATTTAAACAAGTTTAAAACATGAAAATGAAAAGGGAAGTCTGTATCCTTCTTAGTCACTCTAAAATGAAGCTTTTGGGATGTTCTTGAAATTTCAATGTTTGAAACCCAAAACGACTTCCCTTCATGCTAGACTTCATAAGATCGAAAGGGGGTAGATACACGATTTGTCTGGTTTGGATATATCTAGACCTTGTTTATCAACTTGATTGCTTACGATATGACATAAGAAGACTATGTGATTTGGTTTTCCATTTTTCTGATTTTTTTAATTTTTTGCCCACCCATTTGTATCTTCGTCAAATCCTAGGTTTGACCAAGATAATTAAAACAAGTTTTATAAAACATGAAAATGAAAAGGGAAGCATGTATCCTTCTTAGGCACTCTAAAATGAAGCTTTTGGGAGTTTTTTGAAATTTCCATGTTTGAAACCCAAAACCACATCTGTTCACATGCTTGACTTCATAAGACAGAGTTTAGGGGTTAGGGGTATAGATACATGATTTGTCTGGTTTGAATATGTCTAGACATTGTTTATCAACTTTAATGCTTACTATATGACATAAGAAAAATAATGTCATGTAAATGAGTTAACTTGGATTTCCTACCCTTGAATCCATAGGAAACTTTGTTCTAATGCACTATAATAATCAACCGAGTTTTTACACCAACAGGTCTGTCACTTACGTGTGGTGCCCACGCGTGAGGTCCCACACTTCAGTGAGCACAAGTCACGTGCAATAGGTACGCAAACTCCCAGCCATCTTCTTTGTCAAGAGAAGACGCATCAGGATGCGTATTGGAAGTCTGTGGGTCCTTCTGGATCCTTCGGTTGTCCCTCTCACAAAAAAAACAAATCTCTCTCATTCTCGGCCTCGCTCGACTCGCTCTCGCTCGCACCTCCTGCTCACTGACAAACCCTGCACAAAAGTCAACATCATCACCCGAAAAAGGGGAGACACCATAATTCTCTCCCTTCTTCTCTCCTTCCGAGTGATCCCTCTTCCTCCGAGTTTCACTCGACGGGCAAACACACTTGTGCTGCATAGTAATAATAAAAAGGTATAGAAAAATCAACCTACGAATCTATAATTAAATAGGTTAGTAATAATAAAAAGGTAGAAAAATCAACCTACGAATCTATAATTAAATAGGTTAAACTAGGGTTTTGCCCAGTACTACAGATCAAGGTTCAAACCTTGTTTATCAACTTGAATATGCTTACTATATGACATAAGAAGACTATGTACTTTGGTTTTCATTTTTCTGATTTTTTAAATTTTCTGCGCATTTGAATCTTGGTCAAATCCTAGGTTTGACCAAGATTAGACAAGTTTAACACGTGAAAACGAATAAGTAAGCCTGGATCCTTCTTAGTCACTCTAAAATGAAGCATTTTGGGATGTTCTTGAAATTTCCATGTTTGAAACCCAAAACGACCTCTCTTCATGCTACACTTCATAAGATCGACCGAGTTTAGGGTTAGGGGTAGATACATGATTTGTATGGTTTGAATATGTCCAAACCTTGTTAATTTATCAACTTGAATGCTTACTATATGACATAAGAAGACTATATGCTTTTGTTTTTCATTTTTCTGATTTTTTTTGAATTTTATGCCCATATATTTGAATCTTGGTCAAATCATAGGTTTGACAAAGATTTAAACAAGTTTAAATTGTGAAAATGAAAAGGTAAGCATGGATCCTTATTAGTCACTCTAAAATAAATCTTTTGGGAGGTTCTTGAAATTTCCATGTTTGAAACCCAAAACCACTTCTCTTCATGATTGACTTCATAAGACAGAGTTTAGGGTTTTAGGGGTAGATATATACATGATTTTTCTGGTTTGAATATGTCTAGACCTGGTTTATCAACTTGAATGCTTACTATACATATGACATATATAAGAATGCTATGTGCTTTGGTTTTTCATTCTCTTTTGATTTTTTTTCTAAATTTTTAGGCCCATTTGAATCTTGGTCAAAATCTTTGGTTTGACAAGGATTTAAACAAGTTTAAAACATGAAAATGAAAAAGGGAAGTCTGTATATCCTTCTTAGTAACTCTAAAATGGAAGCTTTTGGGATGTTCTTGAAATTTCCATGTTTGAAACCGAAAACGACTTCCCTTCATGCTAGACTTCATAAGATCGACAGGGGGTAGATACATGATTTGTCTGGTTTGGATATATCTAGACCTTGTTTATCAACTTGAATGCTTACGATATGACATAAGAAGACAATGTGATTTGGTTTTTCAATTTTCTGATTTTTTTGAATATTGTGCCCACCCATTTGTATCTTCATGAAATCCTAGGTTTTACCAAGATAATTTAAACAAGTTTAAAACATGAAAACGAAAAGGGAAACATGTAACCTTCTCAGTCACTCTAAAATGAAGTTTTTGGGAGGTTTTTGAAATTTCCATGTTTGAAACCCAAAACCACTTCTCTTCATGCTTGACTTCATAAGACAAAGTTTAGGGTTAGGGGTATAGATACATGATTTGTATGGTTTGAATATGTCCAAACCTTGTTTATCAACTTGAATATGCTTACTATATGACATAAGAAGACTATGTACTTTGGTTTTTCATTTTTCTGATTTTTTTTAATTTTCTGCACATTTGAATCATATCTTGGTCAAATCCTAGGTTTGACCAAGATTTAGACAAGTTTAACACGTGAAAACGAATAAGTAAGCCTGGATCCTTCTTAGTCACTCTAAAATGAAGCTTTTGGGAGGTTCTTGAAATTTCCATGTTTGAAACCCAAAACCACTTCTCTTCATGATTGACTGAGTTTAATTAGGGTTTTAGGGGTAGATATATACATGATTTTTCTGGTTTGAATATATATGTCTAGACCTTGTTTATCAACTTGAATGCTTACTATACATATGACATAAGAATGCTATGTGCTTTGGTTTTTCATTCTTTTGATTTTTTTCTGAATTTTTAGGGCCATTTGAATCTTGGTCAAATCCTTGGTTTGACCAAGATTTAAACAAGTTTAAAACATGAAAATGAAAAGGGAAGTCTGTATCCTTCTTAGTCACTCTAAAATGAAGCTTTTGGGATGTTCTTGAAATTTCAATGTTTGAAACCCAAAACGACTTCCCTTCATGCTAGACTTCATAAGATCGAAAGGGGGTAGATACACGATTTGTCTGGTTTGGATATATCTAGACCTTGTTTATCAACTTGATTGCTTACGATATGACATAAGAAGACTATGTGATTTGGTTTTCCATTTTTCTGATTTTTTTAATTTTTTGCCCACCCATTTGTATCTTCGTCAAATCCTAGGTTTGACCAAGATAATTAAAACAAGTTTTATAAAACATGAAAATGAAAAGGGAAGCATGTATCCTTCTTAGGCACTCTAAAATGAAGCTTTTGGGAGTTTTTTGAAATTTCCATGTTTGAAACCCAAAACCACATCTGTTCACATGCTTGACTTCATAAGACAGAGTTTAGGGGTTAGGGGTATAGATACATGATTTGTCTGGTTTGAATATGTCTAGACATTGTTTATCAACTTTAATGCTTACTATATGACATAAGAAAAATAATGTCATGTAAATGAGTTAACTTGGATTTCCTACCCTTGAATCCATAGGAAACTTTGTTCTAATGCACTATAATAATCAACCGAGTTTTTACACCAACAGGTCTGTCACTTACGTGTGGTGCCCACGCGTGAGGTCCCACACTTCAGTGAGCACAAGTCACGTGCAATAGGTACGCAAACTCCCAGCCATCTTCTTTGTCAAGAGAAGACGCATCAGGATGCGTATTGGAAGTCTGTGGGTCCTTCTGGATCCTTCGGTTGTCCCTCTCACAAAAAAAACAAATCTCTCTCATTCTCGGCCTCGCTCGACTCGCTCGCTCGCACCTCCTGCTCACTGACAAACCCTGCACAAAAGTCAACATCATCACCCGAAAAAGGGGAGACACCATAATTCTCTCCCTTCTTCTCTCCTTCCGAGTGATCCCTCTTCCTCCGAGTTTCACTCGACGGGCAAACACACTTGTGCTGCATAGTAATAATAAAAAGGTATAGAAAAATCAACCTACGAATCTATAATTAAATAGGTTAGTAATAATAAAAAGGTAGAAAAATCAACCTACGAATCTATAATTAAATAGGTTAAACTAGGGTTTTGCCCAGTACTACAGATCAAGGTTCAAACCTTGTTTATCAACTTGAATATGCTTACTATATGACATAAGAAGACTATGTACTTTGGTTTTCATTTTTCTGATTTTTTAAATTTTCTGCGCATTTGAATCTTGGTCAAATCCTAGGTTTGACCAAGATTAGACAAGTTTAACACGTGAAAACGAATAAGTAAGCCTGGATCCTTCTTAGTCACTCTAAAATGAAGCATTTTGGGATGTTCTTGAAATTTCCATGTTTGAAACCCAAAACGACCTCTCTTCATGCTACACTTCATAAGATCGACCGAGTTTAGGGTTAGGGGTAGATACATGATTTGTATGGTTTGAATATGTCCAAACCTTGTTAATTTATCAACTTGAATGCTTACTATATGACATAAGAAGACTATATGCTTTTGTTTTTCATTTTTCTGATTTTTTTTGAATTTTATGCCCATATATTTGAATCTTGGTCAAATCATAGGTTTGACAAAGATTTAAACAAGTTTAAATTGTGAAAATGAAAAGGTAAGCATGGATCCTTATTAGTCACTCTAAAATAAATCTTTTGGGAGGTTCTTGAAATTTCCATGTTTGAAACCCAAAACCACTTCTCTTCATGATTGACTTCATAAGACAGAGTTTAGGGTTTTAGGGGTAGATATATACATGATTTTTCTGGTTTGAATATGTCTAGACCTGGTTTATCAACTTGAATGCTTACTATACATATGACATATATAAGAATGCTATGTGCTTTGGTTTTTCATTCTCTTTTGATTTTTTTCTAAATTTTTAGGCCCATTTGAATCTTGGTCAAAATCTTTGGTTTGACAAGGATTTAAACAAGTTTAAAACATGAAAATGAAAAAGGGAAGTCTGTATATCCTTCTTAGTAACTCTAAAATGGAAGCTTTTGGGATGTTCTTGAAATTTCCATGTTTGAAACCGAAAACGACTTCCCTTCATGCTAGACTTCATAAGATCGACAGGGGGTAGATACATGATTTGTCTGGTTTGGATATATCTAGACCTTGTTTATCAACTTGAATGCTTACGATATGACATAAGAAGACAATGTGATTTGGTTTTTCAATTTTCTGATTTTTTTGAATATTGTGCCCACCCATTTGTATCTTCATGAAATCCTAGGTTTTACCAAGATAATTTAAACAAGTTTAAAACATGAAAACGAAAAGGGAAACATGTAACCTTCTCAGTCACTCTAAAATGAAGTTTTTGGGAGGTTTTTGAAATTTCCATGTTTGAAACCCAAAACCACTTCTCTTCATGCTTGACTTCATAAGACAAAGTTTAGGGTTAGGGGGTATCACTACAAGAAAAGTTCTGATAGACAACGTCTCAAAATCGTCCGCTAAGGGGTATTTTTCGTCGCCTATGGGCCTAACCCGACGATATGGGTTCTGTTGTGGAAACTGCGTCAGGCAAAGTCCAACGACGATTTTTTCGGTCCGTCGCGCTTGGGCGCCCTTCCGCCACGGAAAATCGGACCGTTGCGGAAGTGTTTTCGGGAGCCCGTTGACTGCTGACGTCATGCAAACTGACACGTGGCAGACGCCGTTAACTGCCAGTTAACGGCGTTAACCGGCTGAAACCCCGTGGTAGATGGTAGGCCCACACGAGGCCTGCCACGTCTTAAGCGGGCCGGGCCAGATGACATAGTTTGACCGGTCAACTATATAGCTGGGCTGGTCCATTAGTTACGTGGGCCGGGCCTAACCTCTAAGGTTGACTGGTCAAAACTTAAATGGGCCGGCCCATTTAACATGTGGGGTCCACCTTACAGCAACTGGGCCGGCCCAAGAAGCAAGTGGGCCGGGCCAAAAACACAGGTGGGTCCCACTTTCCTGTTAAAGGGCCGGCCCATTTAGTGTGTGGGGTCCACCGTAGAGCAAGTGGGCCGGCCCAACAAGCTAGTGGGCCGGGCCAAAACACAGGTGGGTCCCACTTTCCAGGTAAAGGGTCGGCCCATTTCGTTTGTGGGGTCCACCATACAGCAAGTGGGCCGGCCCAACAAAATAGTGGGCCGGGCCAAAAACACAGGTGGGTCCCACTTTCCTGTTAAAGGGCCGGCCCATTTAGTATGTGGGGTCCACCATATAGCAAGTGGGCTGGCCCAGCAAGATAGTGGGCCGGGCCAAAAACACAGGTGGGTCCCACTTTCCTGCTAAAGGGCCGGCCCAATTAGTATGTGGGGTCCACCATATAGCAGGTGGGCCGGCCCAACAAGACAGTGGGCCGGGCCAAAAACAGAGGTGGGTCCCACTTTCCTCTTAAAGGGCCGGCCCATTTAGTATGTGGGACCACCATATAGCAAGTGGGCCGGCCCAACACGATAGTGGGCCGGGCCAAAAACACATGTGGGTCCCACTTTCCTGTTAAAGG
The DNA here is from genome assembly GCA_030979885.1 of Lolium multiflorum. NCBI lineage: Eukaryota > Viridiplantae > Streptophyta > Magnoliopsida > Poales > Poaceae > Lolium > Lolium multiflorum. The sequence goes on along the minus strand of CM061750.1, from coordinate 103,081,027 downwards.
GCCGGCCCAACTAGTATGTGGGGTCCACCATATAGCAAGTGGGCCGGCCCAACAAGATAGTGGGCCGGGCCAAAAACACAGGTGGGTCCCACTTTCCTCTTGAAGCGCCGGCCCATTTATTTTGTGGGGTCCACCAAAAAGCAAATGGGCTGGCCCAACTAATTAGTGGGCCGGCCCAGTAGTTGGTGGGGTCCACCTTAAAGCAAGTGGGCCAGCCCAATTAGTGTGGGGTCCACCGTAAATCAAATGGGCTGGCCCAAGAAGTAAGTGGGCCAGCCCGTTTAGTTGTTGTTTATATGCCGGCATAATATGCGCTTTAGGATTTTGCGGGCAGGCACATATGTGATTTCGCTTAATAGGGCCGTTTAAGGGATGGGAATTCGTGATTTAGATACTGAGAATATTTACGCAGCATTGATTTCTGTCGGATAGCCTCACTTACCACAAGCACCAAAGAAAAAATGCGCGAAAGAACTATAAAAACTAACTAAATATTACATCAGCTGCAAGGCATTGAAAAAAATATTACAGAACCCAAAGAAATTGAATGGTAATTAAACCTAGCAATACAATGAAGCGATCCGGCAATCTTTTAAGTTGTCCATGCAGCACCTATATCTGAAACAAAGACATTACAAGTTAAGACAACAACAATGGAAAGGCAAAGACACTACAATATTGTTTGGCAAAGAATTTGGAACTCATCATTTCGTCATTATAACAAGATCATTGTAATGCGCACAATAAGCAAACAAAGAGTGCATGCCGCATACCAACAGCCAATATAACAGAGCATGTTAGAATGAAACAACAGACTTACTACTGTCGAGTCCCATGCAAACCAACATGTTCAGGGAGTACAAAATTGGCATGAACAACATAGTAGCAGGCTATAAATTTTGTAACAACGACTGAGCAAGATGAAGTTATGATGGCTACATCTACAGAGCAGGGAATGTAAACCAAAAATAGAAGTTACGATGGCAAAAGCTAAAGAGGAGGGAATGTGAACCAACATGTGCCAAGTGCAATTACTTCATTTTGGCCGTGAACTAAATAATACTCCTGAACTTATAGTGAAGGGGATGCAAATCAAGATGTTTCGGGATATAAACTTGTAATGAGCAACACATGGAGGATAGTTAATGCTGGAGCTTAGGATGGACCAGATACAGAATATAGTGGGATCACCTGTGAACTTGTATAAGAGGGAATGCAAACCAATATGTTCAGCTTTCCATATGTGAGCGTCATGCCAAGTCAGAGAAACAAGTCAATAATGCAGCTTTTGAAGAACAAGATGGCACGCAAAATTATTATCTAGTAGTATGACAAGTTTATTTGTACTACAGGCTAGATAGCAGAGTGATAGCATGCCAAACTAAGTCCTTACTTTGTTAGCTTACAATGAACTAGATACAAAACAATGGCATCACCTGTAGTACAGGGAATGCAAGCCAACATGTTCATGGAGTAAAAAATTGGCACAAACAACATAGTAGCAGGCCATAATTTTTGTAACAACGACTGAGCAAGATAAAGTTATGATGGCTAGATCTACAGAGCAGGGAATGTAAACCAAATATAGAAGTTACGATGCCAAAAGCTATAGAGCAGGGAATGCGAACCAACATGTGCAATTACTTAAAATTGGCCATGAACTAAATAATAGCAGGATGTTACTATAATACCTACAGTATAATTTTTGTAACAACGACTGAGCAAGATAGAAGTTATGATGGCTACATCTACAGAGCAGGGAATGCAAACCAAAATGTTCAATCGCTTAAAGTTAGCAATGAAGTAGAAAATAGCAACGTGTTACGGTCATAGCTAGGAATGAACTAAAAGAGCTTCAGACAAACAAGCATCTGAACCCAGAACATGGCGCTAAAACAAGGGACTTACATTAGGAGAAGCACTCTGTGGGAGTCACAGCAGATCTTCCTGGGGTTGATAGATCCGGTGATGAAGTACGCTACATGTGCTACTTGGGGTTGGAGAGACGGCCATTACACTTCATGGTTACTCATCTCATCTGCAATCGTTAGCACAAACAGGTTCCCCCAAGATTAAACAAGAACTTGCAGGCAAGCAATAGAAAAGCGACAGTAGAAGAGTTTAGATCATGCACGGCGCCGGTGAAGCAGATCCGGTTCATGCACAGCGGTGTCGGTGAGCAAGATACGATGCGGTGGACGACGGATCCGGCGAAGCGGCTCCGGTGGGGTGGACGATACCGCAGCTGAAGCGACTGCGGTAGACTGCTGGATGAGCATATGGTTTCGAGGTTCGGCGGGGATGATCCGGTCCGGTTGATGACGGCGTCGATGAAGCGGCTCCGGCAGGCAGCCGGATGACGAGGATCGCGAGGGCTCGGGTAGGCCAGGGAAGTCCGGCGGGGATGTTCCGGTGCGGTGGTCGTGGAGGTGGGAGAGAGGGACTTGGGAAGTTCCGGTGGGTGGTCTGAGGGAAATGAATTTTTTTGGGAGGGTTTCCGGGCTAGGGAGGTGGTGATCCAAAAAATGACGGGCAGACCCCCCCACCAACCGACTTTGCTGTCATCTCCACAGGGGTAGAATGGGAATTTGGAAGCGTACGAAATTTTTGTATTTTGTAGGCGGGAAGTTTTGCCGCTATGAGATTTTGAATTTCGCTAAGGTCCAAGTATAATGATAAAAAATTGTGAGACCGTACTAGTACCTCTGTTCAAGGCCGAGTGCAAAATCAAATCATCATCATCTTGAATATTGGTCACTACCATGGTCATGATCTATCTCTGAAATTAGCGTATCCGCTATATCAAAGTATAATGATAAAAAAAATTGTGAGACCGTACTAGTACTTCTATTCTAGGCCGAGTGCAACATCAAATCATCATCACGTTAAAAATTTGTTACCATGATCATGATCTATCTCTGAAATTGGCGCATCCGCTATATCTTTCAAAGTATAATTATACGAGTAATAAAAATTGTGAGACCATACTAGTACTTCTGTTCAAGTTCGAGTGCAACATTAAATCATCATCACGTTGAAAATTTGTTACCATGATCATGATCTACCTCTGAAAATGGGCGCATCCGCTAAAACTTGCAAAGTATAATGATACAAAATTGTGAGACCGTACTAGTACTTATGTTCAAGGTCGAGTGCAACATCAAATCATCATTACATTGAAAAGTGTGTTACCATGATCACGATCTATCTCTGAATTTGGCGCATCCGCTAAATCTCGCAAAGTATAATGATAAAAAAATTGTGAGATTGTACTAGTACTTCTATTCAAGTTCGAGTGCAACATCAAATCATCATCACGTTGAAAATTTGTTACCATGATCATGATCTATCTCTGAATTTGGCGCATCTGCTAAATCTTGCAAAGTATAATGATAAAGAAATTGTAAGACAGTAGTAGTACTTCTGTTCAAGGTCGAGTGCAACATCAAATCATCATCACGTTGAAAATTTGTTACCATGATCCTCTGAAAATAGGCGCATCCGCTAAAACTTGCAAAGTATAATGATACAAAATTGTGAGACCGTACTAGTACTTATGTTCAAGGTCTAGTGCAACATCAAATCATCATTACATTGAAAATTGTGTTACCATGATCATGATCTATCTCTGAATTTGGCGCATCCGCTAAATCTCGCAAAGTATAATGATAAAAAAATTGTGAGACTGTACTAGTACTTATGTTCAAGGCCGAGTGCAGGATCAAATCATCATCATGTTGAAATTTGTTACAACGATCATGACATATCTCTAAAATTGGCGCATCCGCTAAATCTTGCACGTGGCGCATCTCGGTGCGGAGCAACAAGCCGGTGCTATCAAGGTTGAGGCGTCGGTAGCGTCATCGGGCTCTCCTCTTTTGATAGATCTTCTACATGGCGTGGCGCACCGCCCACCGAGAAGCAGTCATATGTGAGATCGAGGTGGAGACGTCGCCGGCATCCTCGAGGCGCGACCGCCCTTCTACGAGCCAGAGTCGACTCAAGGTATGAATCCATGCGCTGTCGCGTCCCTTCTGCATATGAAGTGGAATGCCTTAGATTTATTGTTCTTCTCTTACGATTATTTGCCGGACATGTGTGCTCTTTCTCTGAATATATTGCTTGAAAAGCTAACCAAGTTACTTAAATTCACTTCGTTCTTAATCTTGCGTGCCAATTTTGTTATTTTTGCTGAGAGTGGTGCGCGCAAGGAAATTTATTTCTGGGTGTGCTGAGCTGTTAGGCCTAAGTCGAAATCCTCAGCTAAACAAGGCCTCAGCTTAACACATAAAAAGGTGTTCAATCTCGCCCACAATGTCCTCTTCTTTCCTCTTCCTTTATTGGAACTTGTTTTGCAGACAAGGAAAGTGGCACGTGTAATGTGAGTAAAACCCTCTTAGCCAAAATCAGCTACGAGCAAGATTTTATGTATTGTAGATTCCCCAATTGACTCTCATCCCCAATGTAGTCTTTTTTATGTCAGTATAGACTTCTTTACTGGATGTATACTATCGTACATGGCATGCATTTGCCTAATGAGGAGCATTGTATTGCCATTCTAGCCAACCTGATCGATCTGTCAAGCTTCATGCACGAGATGCCATGTTTAATTTACTCCCTCGCTCCGATCCATATTTATTGGTGTAAAATGAATGTGAATCGGAGGGAGTACTCTTCTTAGATAGTACTATACCAGTTCAAAAAAAAGTACTGTACTACTACATCACAAATGCATCAAAAGAGTACTACATCACAAGACCACCACGGTTGTACTAGTAGAGTTTAATGCTTAACTTCCAAAGGGAATAAGATTACACATATGAACTTTAAACAGGCGCTGTCCGATGTCTGCTTGTTTGGGAGCACAACATAAATAATACTACCCCCGTCCATACATAAGTGACTAAACTTTGTCTGAAGATGTTTCATCTATATATGTTTTTAGTGTGTAGATACATCCGTATCTTGAAGGAAAAAGGTGAGCCGCTAACTTTTTGAATAGAGTGAGTAATACAATTCGGATAAACAATGGTGTAGTAAAACAAATACTCCTGCCCATCATAAAACAAAACACAGACTGACTCAAATATATGTACAGATCACAAAAAAGGTTTCATCAGAACCCGAACATATACATGCAGAAATGACCGTTTGATCACATAAAACAAAGGTTTCGTGGCATATTTATGCCCCCAAAACAAGCAGACGTAGGACAGCGCCAACGTACTAGCAGCTAGCACTATGGAGCTGCAGTACAAACAAATGGTGCAGCGACATTTCCACCAGAACGAAAACTAAAAGACATCAGACCAAACAAAAGCTGGGCTATCACTTCTTGCCCAAACAAGCCTTGCTCCTTCATATGCGACTTCCTTTTCTCTTATGGATGTTGAACTTTGAATTAGATGGGTTCCTGACAGCGCGTTCTTTTTCGTGTCCTTGATGTTGCACTCTGGATCAGGTCGGTTACTGTCAGGAAATGAACAAATTGATCAGCAAAAGTCATATGTAAATGAATGCAAAGGTTACATATGAATGACTAACCCGGTCTAACTGAGTAGGGATGTAAAGTGCACCAACGTCTAGCAGAATTGTACTTTCTCCACTGCCAGTTGCTCATATCTAATTGGAATACTCCCTCCTTTGCCCGTACAACCAGCTCATTTTTGTCCTCAAATACGCAGAGTAACCTTACTGGATGTTTCCAATTGTATGGAAATGATGTGTCAAGGCCAAAAAAAGTATCCAATTCAAAATTTATATGACATGTCCATGACTCGTGATCGCCTGTTGATGATCTTGTACTGGTCCATGTTTGTAGGGTGAAGTCTCTTATAACAGCAAGGGCAACATCTCCATTATGTCCCTTGAAGATGTGAATGTTAAGCATGAATATATCATGCGTCTCATGAGGGCACTGAATATATTTCAGAGTCTTCTTTGCATGGTCAAGCTCAATGATATATCTAGACTTCGTTGGCCAGTACAAAATACCCCCTATGAGAGTTGCCGGTCTACGGTCAATCTCTGACAGCATCGGAGTTGATCGAGCTAGAAACTCCCATTCTTTTGAATCTGGTGAGTAGATATGAGCCTGTGCATCGTAACGTTTAGTTGTTATCCAAACAACCGAGAACTTGCCACAATGTGTAAACGGTTCAGAGTTGTTTCTCGAACAGAGAATTGAGCCGCTGCTTTCAATTGTGTGATTGCGCCACAATGGTGGTTCTGGTATCGCTGTGAGAACTTGCCTAATTGGATCCCAGACTGATATATACCCTCTGGATACATTAGAATGGAGTAGCACCATACCATCGCGGCATCCCAGGACATAGATTTTGGGACCGTTCACTTGAGACGGGATTGCCAGCATCTTCAAGATGGCCGGGTGAAGATCATGCTCTGTGATGAATCGATTGTCCTCGGAGTTGTTGGTGAAAAACCCTAGCAACGGGTTTCCTCCGTTGTGTGACACAGTTAGCTTTCTGAAATAATTGCTTCCCATACATTGCCTCCATGCTTTCTTGGTGCCTGATGCAGCTAGTAAGCAGGTTGGATGGGGAGGAAGCCTGACAAGAATCTGAGAGACTACATCTCCAGGCAGATCGTTGATTGTTGTGGGTGTCCTTCGACTGAAGCTGGTAGGATTATGCAAATCGCACGATGCATCGTCAAAATTATGTAAACAGCACACTGCATCATCTATTTTTTAAAACAAAATGCAACATCTAATTTGACTAAGCAGCAAAATGCATCATCTAATTCATCATCAAAGTTTCCTAAACTGCACGGTGCATCAGCAAAATCAAAATAGTGTAAACAGCACAATGCATCAGCAAAATCAAAATAATGTAAACAGGACAATGCATCAGCAAAATCAAAATAATGTGAACAGCACAATGCATCAGCAAAATCAAAATATTGTAAACAGGACAATGCAATTGTAATCCTGTTGCATAATCAATGAAGCCCTTAATTTGCAAAAAAAAAACACCACAAAAATAGGACGCACCAACGGAAGGCAATCTCGCATATACAGTAATAATTGCTAACGTGTCAACACGATTGGAGGAAAAAGAGACCTCTACAGGACCCAAAACGCTGTGGTAACATCAGATGGGGTTAGCTTTGATATAGGTAATAAAATGTAAACAGCACAATACATCATCTAAGTTGACAGCAAAATTCTTCATCGAAATTTCCCACACTGTTCAAGGAATCAGAAAAATTACCTAAAAGGCTAAAAGAGCAAAATGCATCATCAGAGTAAAATATATGTAAACAGTACAATGCATCATCCAACTTTTGGCTAAACAGCAGAGAGCATTAGCTAGGTTGACAGAAAAACAAAAACAAAAAAAACCATGAAAAATTCCTGAAGAGGTGAGTGCATCAGAAAAATTACTACCTAAAAAGCATAATGAATCACCCAAATTACAAAAGAAGCAGAATGCATCATCAAAAATACAAAAACATCTCAATGCATCATCACGTCTGGTTTGGGCAAAAAACCCAATCCACCAGATCTAACCTCATTGCAGTTGGGGAAGGTAGAACTTACAAAGGGGTTGACGAGTCACGATCATATGCAACAAGCGCCGCCTTAGATGAAGTCACCATCCAAGCTCTCGACGCGTTCAAAGCAGCCAGCTTCGAAGCCTCCGACGGTTCTCCCGGCTGCGCCGCCAAAACTCTCGAAGCACGCGCCAAGACTTTCCAACAAAATGCAGCTTCGATACGAGCATTTGCCAGCGCCACAGCGCCCGGGCCCGTCCTAGCCACCGCCTTCGCCTTTGCCTCCGCATCCGCTTTACATGTCTCCGCCGATGCATGCAGAGCATCCGTCTCCGCTTTCCATGTATCCGCCGACGCAGTGTAGGCATCGAGCGACGCCGTTTTCATTTCCTAGAAAACCCAGTAAGTTACTCACATTGCAATCCCCAAATTAAGGTTATATCGAACACAATGACCGATGAACCTCTGTACTCGCCGGAGGTTGGAGATGTACATACCTGCGAAGATCGGTCCGGTGGTGCTTGACGGTGGTGCGTCGGGGACGGGGGAGAACTCGGCGGGGAGAATGGTGGCGCGGCCCAAGACGGCGGCGCGGAGAGGGGCGACGGTGCGGTCATCGAACCTCGGCAGACAGTATTTTGTATATATATATGAGAAGAAGAATAAAGTCTGGTCGAATGAGGCAGCGCGACCGGCAGAGTACAACCGAAGGCTACTAGTGCTACCTTGGAGTATTGTAGTAATATAACATAATAAAAATAATGGCCTTGTTTAAACCACTCTTGTCAGTGTGGCATCGCGTCCAAATTTAATGCATTCTGTGGAAATCGGAATAATGCTGTAAAAACTCTCATACTAGTGTGGTATATATAGCATGCACCGACACTTTTCAACAAAATGTCGTCTCCATTTCATAGGAGACTGCTTGCACACTGGGATACGATGCTGACATGACGAAGGGCGCAGAAGTATTTTGGAGTATTTCATTCGAGCAGATCGGGGCGACGGTGCGTCTTTGGAGGGAATACCGTGTGGTGTGTCTTTGGAGGGAATACCGTACGTACTTAGGAGTATTTCATTCGAGCAGACTGCTTGCACACTGGGATACGATGCTGACATGACGAAGGGCGCAGAAGTTTGCGAAAATGGTTGTACTACCATCCGACCATTAGTATAATCGAGCAGCCTAGTATAATCATTGCGCGATAGCTTACACGAGAAGGAAAAGAGCCGAACAGCTGTGGATAATAAAAGCATTTGGCTCTTCGAGGATCCTTCTTCTACTGCCTTCTCAAAGGAGTACTACTATTGTAATCTTTTTTTTGTTTTTCTGGGACCTTCGGGTCCCTTCCCCGTTGAAAAGTGAAGTGTTTCGAATACATTCATATGCCTATGTTTCTATTTTTACAAGCAAATAAATAACAAAGGATGACTCAATGCACAAGTTGATCTCATTTTGAAATTTTTTAAAACTTCTTCTATTGTATTCAAATTTGATTAGAAGGAGTCGATCGATTGTACATGCCAATCGTATAGCTTGGTGGGTGGATTGGCATTTGAAGTTTGGTCATTGTGTTCTTGTTTGTTACCACCCTCGCAAGGCACGTCCAAGTATTTCCTGTCAGAATTTATGGCATGTATGTAGTTAAATAACCTACATTATTTCAATTATGAGTTTAATTACTAGGCAAAAGCTTAAAAATCCATATATAGTTCCAGATTAAGATGAACAAATCCTTGAACCTATATCTACAAAATTGATGGCACTAACACATCCTACCAAGCGGAAAGCATGTCTACCCTACTGCTTCCAAAAGGTGGAATTATGACAATAATGTGCAACTGTTAAAATTTGGTAGCCCTCCTTCACAATTAACACACATCTAGCCATTTTTGTACAGTAATAAAAAAGGGAAATCATTCTTTCATGCATGCATATAATTGTTAGAATCTCTTGTTTGTGAAGTTGCTTAAAATACGATCTCTTCCAAACTTGAGGTCATATGATAACTAAAAAGTTTTGTATGGCGGGATTTTGCATCAAAGTACATGCGCACAATACTCACTTGTGGGCAGAAAGCCAAACAAACTCATATTACTAGGTTTGTATTAATTTGTTCAAGAAATTTCACCATCACACATGATTTTGTGCTTGCGTTAATTTTACTTTAAAAACTTCTTCCAAATTCAAATTTTCTTCAAACATGCCAACGGTACATGTCTACCAATTAATAATTAAGGGTACACCACACGTACTGCCTCGTAGGGTACATAAAAAATTATACTATATTTTATGGCATGTACTAATTTCACATAATCTACAACTCAACGTCGAGTTTAATGATCAGCCCAGAACTAGAAAACAAATATACATATAGTTGCAAATTAACCTAGAAAAGCTCTAGTATCCTTTAAAACCCTAGAAAATGGACATGCATGCATGCATCCTACTCATAATAATTAATTAAGGTCTCGATCTCTATACTGCTCACGAAGTTTGGAATTCTGGCAAATATGCAACTTGTTTCATTAATTTACCATGGCGAGATAGATGCATGCACATCGATCACTTAAAAAATATAAAGTTTGTAAAGGATTTGGCATCCATATATGCTCACCGGATATATAGATAAGGCCAAGCAAACACATCGAATATTTCTGAAGAAATGTTTTTGCTAGAACCTTCAAATTTTTAGATTTACATCACACACAAAGAACACACCTTTAATTTCGCCAGGTTTGTGCACTAATAAAGTACTCCTACAGTACTAGAAATTGGATTGTTCTACTCCGGAGTGATATGCTCACCGGAGTATTTTTGGATCTTAGCTGGAGCGGCGTTTGGCGGTTGCACGAAGCCGTGCTGGATGTTAAGCCTGTCGAGGCACGCCTGGTGGAAAGCGTGCGCCACCTTAGCCTCATCGGCGCGCCGCTGCAATGCTGCGTCCCTGGGATTTGCAGCCGCCGCATTCTTAGCCTGCACGAAAGCTTGCAGAGCATCCCGGCATCTATAGAGTGCCGGGAACATCACGTTATATACGAGCTCCTTGGCGGTGTTGCTCCTGCAAAGGGCGTCGCCGTGATGCGCTTCGAAAGAACGGCCTGGCTCCACGGCCGGCACCGCCTGAAGTGCGGTCGGATTAGGCGGCTGGCCACGGGAGCTCCCTGCCTCCGCATCGTTCGCGCCGGCCGGGAAGGGGATCTCACCTGCTGGCAAAGAAAACCATGCGGCATGCGCGGGCGGAAAAGCCGGCCAGGGCCGAGCGGGCGTCGCATGCGGGGTTGCGTGGGAGATCCCTGCCTCTGCATCCATCGGCCCGCACGGGAAGCGGCTGGCGAGGGGCTCCACGGCCAGCGCCGCCGCCGCGGGCTGAACAACCGGCCAGTGCAGAGCGGGCGGGTTATGCCTTGGTGCGCGATGGACGAAGCGAAGGCGGCGCTGATGCTCCGCTTCCTCGTCGGTGGTAGGACTACGCGCGCGGCGACCAGAGCCAAGTCGGAAGGCCATAGATATGTCGATTGGTCACTTAAGCTGGAGAGGTTCTCTTACCATTTCGGAGAAGCGGAGTAAGAGGAAGTTGTTGCTTATACGGGTTCACTGCCACGTTGGGTTAAGAGGGGCAAAGTTGGTCAATGCCTAGGAAGTTGGAATCGTTTTGGCCCCAATTTTTTAATTACCTTGCGGTTCATCTCTCGGTCTCTCCCACCTCTTCACTATCCCTCCCCTTGCCTCCTTTCATGCTTCATCGTAGTGCATCTTGTTTTTCTAGCACCTTCACAAAAATCATACACATTTGGCCGATTCTGTCATTGTGTGCACTAATAAAGTAAAAAATCCATTATATGTGAATAAACGTTTAATACACTAGCTCGCAAAGATGTTTCTCAAGGCGATATGCACAATGCCTGCCAAAAATGGGTCATGATAACTAAATTTCGTGTTAATTTTTGCATGACATGTACTCACTTGTGTATGAAGCCAAGCAAACTCATAATCTATACCAAAAAAATGTGAAAGAGTTCTTTTTAGTATCCTTCATACATGGGGTTCCTATTTTTACTTTCTATTTTTACTAGTTACAAGTACTCATGCATGAAAACTTTTGAAAATATGTGCATTTTGGGCTGTGTGGAGACATGGTACAATAATATATTCAAGTTGATATACAAAGTCTAGACATATTCAAACTAGACAAATAATGTATCTAACCCCCTAACCCTAAACTCTGTCTTATGAAGTCAAGCATGCATGAAGAGAATTGGTTTTGGGTTTCAAACATGGAAATTTCAAAATCATCCCAAAAGCTTCATTTTAGAGCGACTAAGAAGGATCCAGGCTTACCTTTCCATTTTCATGTTTTAAACTTGTTTAAATCTTGGTCAAATCCTAGATTTGACCAAGATTCAAATGGGCATAAAATAAAAAAATGAAAAAATGAAAAACCAAAGCGCACATAGTCTTCTTATATGTCATATAGTAAGCATTAAAGTTGGTAAACAAGGTCTAGACATATTCAAACTAGACAAATCATGTATATACCCCCTAACCCCTAAACTCTATCTTATGACGAAGTCAAGCATGAAGATTAAGTGGTTTTGGGTTTCAAACATGGAAATTTTGAAAACCTCCCAAAAACTTCATTTTAGGGTGACTAAGAAGGATACAGGCTTCCCTTTTCATTTTCATGTTCTATACTTGTTTAAATCTTGGTCAAACCTAGGATTTGACCAAGATTCAAATGTGCATCAAAATTCCAAAAAAATCAGAAAAATGAAAAACCAAAGCACATAGTTTTCTTATGTCATATAGTAAGCATTAAAGTTGATAAACAAGGGTCTAGACATATTCAAACAAGAAAAATCATGTATCTACCCCCTAACCCTAAACTTTGTCTTATGTAGTCAAGCATGAAGAGAAGTGGTTTTGGGTTTCAAATATGGAAATTTCAAAAACCTATCAAAAGCTTCATTTTAGAGTGACTAAGAAGGATCCATGCTTGCCTTTTCATTTTCATATTTGAAACTTGTTTAAATCATTGTCAAACCTAGGATTTGACCAAGATTTAAATGGGCATAAAATTAAAAAATCGGAAAAATGAAAAACAAAAGCACATAGTCTTCTTATGTCACATATATATATAGTAAGCATTCAAAAGTTGATAAACAAGGTCTAGCTAGACATATTCAAATAAGACAAATCATGTATCTACCCCTCTAACCCTAAACTCTGTCTTATGAAGTCAAGCATGAAGAGAAGTGGTTTTAGGTTTCAAACATGGAAATTTCAAAAACCTCCCAAAAACTTCATTTTAGAGTGACTAAGAAGGATACATGTTTCCCTTTTCATTTTCATGTTTTAAACTTGTTTAAATCTTGGTCAAACCTAGGATTTGACCAAGATACAAATAGGCACAAAAAATAAAAAACAAAAAGCACATAGTGTTCTTATGTCATATCGTAAGCATTCAAGTTGATAAACAAGGTCTAGATATATCCAAACCAGACAAATCATGTATATATGTACCCCGTGTCGATCTTATGAAGTCTAGCATGAAGAAAAGTCGTTTTGGCCGGGTTTCAAACATGGAAATTTCAAGAACATCCCAAAAGCTTCATTTTAGAGCGACTAAGAAGGATCGAGGCTTACCTTTCCATTTTCATGATTTAAACTTGTTTAAATCTTGGTCAAATCTTGCTCAAGCATGAAGATAAGTGGTTTTGGGTTTCAAACATGGAAATTTCAAAAACCTCCCAAAAACTTCATTTTAGGGTGACTAAGAAGGATACAGGCTTCCCTTTTCATTTTCATGTTCTATATATACTTGTTTAAATCTTGGTCAAACCTAGGATTTGACCAAGATTCAAATGTGCATCAAAATTCTAAAAAAATCAGAAAAATGAAAAACCAAAGCACATAGTCTTCTTATGTCATATAGTAAGCATTAAAGTTGATAAACATGGTCTAGACATATTCAAACCATACAAATCATGTATCTACCCCTAACCCCTAAACTATGTCTTATGAAGTCAAGCATGAAGAGAAGTGGTTTTGGGTTTCAAACATGGAAATTTCAAAAACCGCCCAAAAACTTCATTTTAGAGTGACTAAGAAGGATACATGCTTCCCTTTTCATTTTCATGTTTTAAACTTGTTTAAATCTTGGTCAAACCTAGGATTTGATAAACATGGTCTAGACATATTCAAACCAGACAAATCATGTATCTACCCCCTATCGACCCTAAACTTCGTCTTATGAAGTCAAGCATGAAGAGAAGTGGTTTTGGGTTTCAAACATGGAAATTTCAAAAACCTCCCAAAAAAAGCTTCATTTTAGAGTGACTAGTTAAGAAGGATCCAGGCTTACCTTTTCATTTTCATGTTTTAAACTTGTTTAAATCTTGTTCAAACCTAGGATTTGACCAATATTCAAATGGGCATAAAATAAAAAATAAATAAAATAAAAAACCAAAGCACATAGTCTTCTTATGTCATATAGTAAGCATTCAAGTTCATGAACAAGGTCTAGACATATTCAAACCAGACAAATCATGTACCCCCTAACCCTAAACTTTGTCTTAATTATATATGAAGTCAAGCATGAAGCAGAGAAGTGTGGTTTTGGGTTTCAAACATGGAAATTTCAAAAACCTCCCAAAAAGCTTCATTTTAATTAGACTGGCTGGTTAATTAAGAAGGATCCATGATTAATTACCTTTTCATTGTCATGTTTTAAACTTGTTTAAATCTTGGTCGAACCTAGGATTTGACCAAGATTCAAATGGGCATAAAAATTCAGAAAAAATCGAAAGAATGAAAAACCAAAGCACATAGCCTTCTTATGTCATATAGTAAGCATTCAAATTGATAAACATGGTCTAGACATATTCAAACCAGAAAAATCATGTATCTACCCCTAACCCTAAACTCTGTCTTATGAAGTCAAGCATGAACAGAAGTACGGTGGTTTTGGGTTTCAAACATGGTAAATTCAAGAACCTCCCAAAAGCTTCATTTTAGAGTTACTAAGAGAAAGATCCAGACTTAATTACCTTATCATTTTCACATGTTAAACTTGTTTAAATCTTGCTCAACAAACCTAGGATTTTACCAAGATTCTCAAATGGGCATAAAAATCAAAAAATGAAATACCAATGCACATAGTCCTCTTAAGTCATAAAGTAAGCATTCAAGTTGATAAACAAGCTATAGACATATTCAAACAAGACAAATCATGTATCTACCCCCTATCGACCCTAAACTTCGTCTTATGAAGTCAAGCATGAAGAGAAGTGGTTTTGGGTTTCAAACATGGAAATTTCAAAAACCTCCCAAAATTCAGCTTCATTTTAGAGCGACTAAGAAGGATCGATGCTTACCTTTTCATTTCCATGTTTTAAACTTATTTAAATCTTGGTCAAACCTAGCTAGGATTTGACCAAGATTCAAATGGGCATAAAAATTCAGACAAAAAATCTAAAGAATGAAAAACCAAAGCACATAGCCTTCTTAATTATGTCATATAGTAAACACTCAAGTTGATAAACAAGCTAGGTCTAGACATATTCAAACCAGAAAAATCATGTGTATATCTACCCCTAACCCTAAACTCTGTCTTATGAAGTCAATCATGAAGAGAATTGGTTTTGGGTTTCAAACATGGAAATTTCAAGTACGTCCCAAAAGCTTCATATATTTTAGAGTGACTAATTAAGAAGGATCTTGGCTTACGTTTTCATTTTCATGCTTGAAACTTGTTTAAATCTTGGTTGAACCTAGGATTTGACCAGAATCAAATGTGCATAAAATTCTTAAAAAAAATAGAAAAATGAAAAACAAAAGCACATGGTCTTCTTATGTCATATAGTAAGCATTCAAGTTGATAAACAAGGTTTAGACATATTCAAACCAGACAAATCATGTATCTACCCCTAACCCTAAACTCGGTCTTATGAAGTCTAGCATGAGGAGAAGTCGTTTTGGGTTTCAAACGTTTAAGCCAAAAGCCCCATTTCAAATATTTCAAACTTATTCAAATTTGAAAGACACACAAGTTATAGCACACATAGTGCATACATTCTCACACATACTGCACTAGATGCTAACCCGGCCTATAGTTTGAGGCCATTGGATGAGGTCGAAAAAAATCTTGGATTAGAAATGGGGTTGTTCGAACCCCGTAGTTGGATTTTTTGAACCTTGATCTGTAGTACTGGGCAAAGCCCTAGTTTAACCTATTTAATTATAGATTCGTAGGTCGATTTTTCTACCTTTTTATTATTACTATGCAGCACATGTGTGTTTGCCCGTCGAGTGAAACTCGGAGGAAGAGGGATCACTCGGAAGGAGAGAAGAAGGGAGAGAATTATGGTGTCTCCCCTTTTTCGGGTGATGATGTTGACTTTTGTGCAGGGTTTGTCAGTGAGCAGGAGGTGCGAGCGAGCGAGCGAGCGAGCGAGTCGAGCGAGGCCGAGAATGAGAGAGATTTGTTTTTTTTTTTTTGAGAGGGACGACCGAAGGATCCAGAAGGACCCACAGACTTCCAATACGCATCTGATGCGTCTTCTCTTGACAAAGAAAATGTCTGGGAGTTTGCGTACCTATTGCACGTGACTTGTGCTCACTGAAGTGTGGGACCTCACGCATGGGCACCACACGTAAGTGACATACCTGTTGGTGTAAAAACTCGGTTGATTATTATAGTGCATTAGAACAAAGTTTCCTATGGATTCAAGGGTAGGAAATCCAAGTTAACTCATTTACATGACATTATTTTTTCCATGAAGCAAAGTTAACGCACCTATCAATTGGTACATTTTGGAGTGACTAAGAAGGATCCAGGCTTACTTATTCGTTTTCACGTGTAAAACTTGTCTAAATCTTGGTCAAACAAAATTGGCAGAAAATTCAAAAAAAAACAGAAAAATGAAAAACCAAAGCACATAGTCTTCTTATGTCATGTAGTAAGCATTAAAGTTGATAAACAAGGTCTAGACATATTCAAACCATACAAATCATGTATCTACCCGCTAACCCCTAAACTATGTCTTAAGAAGTCAAGAATGAAGAGAAGTGGTTTTGGGTTTCAAACATGGAAATTTCAAAAACCTCCCAAAACTTCATTTTAGGGTGACTAAGAAGGATACAGGCTTCCCTTTTCATTTTCATGTTCTATACTTGTTTAAATCTTGGTCAAACCTATGATTTGACCAAGATTCAAATGGGCACAAAAAAATAAAAAAAGCACATAGTGTTCTTATGTCATATCGTAAGCATTCAAGTTAATAAACGTCTAGATATATCTACCCCCTATCGACCCTAAACTTCGTCTTATGAAGTCAAGCATGAAGAGAAGTGGTTTTGGGTTTCAAACATGGAAATTTCAAAAACCTCCCAAAATTCAGCTTCATTTTAGAGCGACTAAGAAGGATCGATGCTTACCTTTTCATTTCCATGTTTTAAACTTATTTAAATCTTGGTCAAACCTAGCTAGGATTTGACCAAGATTCAAATGGGCATAAAAATTCAGACAAAAAATCTAAAGAATGAAAAACCAAAGCACATAGCCTTCTTAATTATGTCATATAGTAAACACTCAAGTTGATAAACAAGGTCTAGACATATTCAAACCAGAAAAATCATGTGTATATCTACCCCTAACCCTAAACTCTGTCTTGTGAAGTCAATCTCTAGGATTTGACCAAGATTCAAATGGGCATAAAATAAAAAAACAGAAAAATGAAAAACCAAAGCGCACATAGTCTTCTTATATGTCATATAGTAAGCATTAAAGTTGATAAACAAGGTCTGGACATATTCAAACTAGCTAGACAAATCATGTATCTACCCCCTAACCCCTAAACTCTGTCTTATGACGAAGTCAAGCATGAAGATAAGTGGTTTTGGGTTTCAAACATGGAAATTTCAAAAACCTCCCAAAAACTTCATTTTAGGGTGACTAAGAAGGATACAGGCTTCCATTTTCATTTTCATGATCTATACTTGTTTAAATCTTGGTCAAACCTAGGATTTGACCAAGATTCAAATGTGCATCAAAATTCCATAAAAAATCAGAAAAACGAAAAACCAAAGCACATAGTTTTCTTATGTCACATACATATATATAGTAAGCATTCAAAAGTTGATAAACAAGGTCTAGCTAGACATATTCAAATAAGACAAATCATGTATCTACCCCTCTAAAACCATAAATAACTCTGTCTTATGAAGTCAAGCATGAAGAGAAGTGGTTTTTGGTTTCAAACATGGAAATTTCAAAAACCTCCCAAAATTAAAGCTTCGTTTTAGAGTGACTAGTTAAGAAGGATCCAGGCTTACCTTTTCATTTTCATGTTTTAAACTTGTTTAAATCTTGGTCAAACCTAGGATTTGACCAATATTCAAATGGGCATAAAATAAAAAAATAGATAAAATAAAAAACCAAAGCACATATTCTTCTTATGTCATATAGTAAGCATTCAAAAGTTCATAAACAAGGTCTAGACATATTCAAACCAGACAAATCATGTACCCCCTAACCCTAAACTTTGTCTTAATTATATATGAAGTCAAGCATGAAGCAGAGAAGTGTGGTTTTGGGTTTCAAACATGGAAATTTCAAAAACCTCCCAAAAAGCTTCATTTTAATTAGACCGGCTGGTTAATTAAGAAGGATCCATGATTAATTACCTTTTCATTGTCATGTTTTAAACTTGTTTAAATCTTGGTCGAACCTAGGATTTGACCAAGATTCAAATGGGCATAACAATTCAGAAAAAAATCGAAAGAATGAAAAACCAAAGCACATAGTCTTCTTATGTCATATAGTAAGCATTAAAGTTGATAAACATGGTCTAGACATATTCAAACCATACAAATCATGTATCTACCCCTAACCCCTAAACTATGTCTTATGAAGTCAAGCATGAAGAGAAGTGGTTTTGGGTTTCAAACATGAAAATTTCAAAAACCGCCCAAAAACTTCATTTTAGAGTGACTAAGAAGGATACATGCTTCCCTTTTCATTTTCATGTTTTAAACTTGTTTAAATCTTGGTCAAACCTAGGATTTGATAAACATGGTCTAGACATATTCAAACCAGACAAATCATGTATCTACCCCCTATCGACCCTAAACTTCGTCTTATGAAGTCAAGCATGAAGAGAAGTGGTTTTGGGTTTCAAATAACATGGAAATTTCAAAAACCTCCCAAAATTAAAGCTTCGTTTTAGAGTGACTAGTTAAGAAGGATCCAGGCTTACCTTTTCATTTTCATGTTTTAAACTTGTTTAAATCTTGGTCAAACCTAGGATTTGACCAATATTCAAATGGGCATAAAATAAAAAAATAGATAAAATAAAAAACCAAAGCACATATTCTTCTTATGTCATATAGTAAGCATTCAAAAGTTCATAAACAAGGTCTAGACATATTCAAACCAGACAAATCATGTACCCCCTAACCCTAAACTTTGTCTTAATTATATATGAAGTCAAGCATGAAGCAGAGAAGTGTGGTTTTGGGTTTCAAACATGGAAATTTCAAAAACCTCCCAAAAAGCTTCATTTTAATTAGACCGGCTGGTTAATTAAGAAGGATCCATGATTAATTACCTTTTCATTGTCATGTTTTAAACTTGTTTAAATCTTGGTCGAACCTAGGATTTGACCAAGATTCAAATGGGCATAACAATTCAGAAAAAAATCGAAAGAATGAAAAACAAAAGCACATAGTCTTCTTATGTCATATAGTAAGCATTAAAGTTGATAAACATGGTCTAGACATATTCAAACCATACAAATCATGTATCTACCCCTAACCCCTAAACTATGTCTTATGAAGTCAAGCATGAAGAGAAGTGGTTTTGGGTTTCAAACATGAAAATTTCAAAAACCGCCCAAAAACTTCATTTTAGAGTGACTAAGAAGGATACATGCTTCCCTTTTCATTTTCATGTTTTAAACTTGTTTAAATCTTGGTCAAACCTAGGATTTGATAAACATGGTCTAGACATATTCAAACCAGACAAATCATGTATCTACCCCCTATCGACCCTAAACTTCGTCTTATGAAGTCAAGCATGAAGAGAAGTGGTTTTGGGTTTCAAATAACATGGAAATTTCAAAAACCTCCCAAAATTAAAGCTTCGTTTTAGAGTGACTAGTTAAGAAGGATCCAGGCTTACCTTTTCATTTTCATGTTTTAAACTTGTTTAAATCTTGGTCAAACCTAGGATTTGACCAATATTCAAATGGGCATAAAATAAAAAAATAGATAAAATAAAAAACCAAAGCACATATTCTTCTTATGTCATATAGTAAGCATTCAAAAGTTCATAAACAAGGTCTAGACATATTCAAACCAGACAAATCATGTACCCCCTAACCCTAAACTTTGTCTTAATTATATATGAAGTCAAGCATGAAGCAGAGAAGTGTGGTTTTGGGTTTCAAACATGGAAATTTCAAAAACCTCCCAAAAAGCTTCATTTTAATTAGACCGGCTGGTTAATTAAGAAGGATCCATGATTAATTACCTTTTCATTGTCATGTTTTAAACTTGTTTAAATCTTGGTCGAACCTAGGATTTGACCAAGATTCAAATGGGCATAACAATTCAGAAAAAAATCGAAAGAATGAAAAACAAAAGCACATAGCCTTCTTATGTCATATAGTAAGCATTCAAATTGATAAACATGGTCTAGACATATTCAAACCAGAAAAATCATGTATCTACCCCTAACCCTAAACTCTATCTTATGAAGTCAAGCATGAACAGAAGTACGGTGGTTTTGGGTTTCAAACATGGTAAATTCAAGAACCTCCCAAAAGCTTCATTTTAGAGTTACTAAGAGAAAGATCCAGACTTAATTACCTTATCATTTTCACATGTTAAACTTGTTTAAATCTTGCTCAACAAACCTAGGATTTTACCAAGATTCTCAAATGGGCATAAAAATCAAAAAATGAAATACCAATGCACATAGTCCTCTTATAAGTCATAAAGTAAGCATTCAAGTCGATAAACAAGGTCTAGACATATTCAAACAAGACAAATCATGTATCTACCCCCTATCGACCCTAAACTTCGTCTTATGAAGTCAAGCATGAAGAGAAGTGGTTTTGGGTTTCAAACATGGAAATTTCAAAAACCTCCCAAAAGCTTCATTTTAGAGCGACTAAGAAGGATCGATGCTTACCTTTTCATTTCCATGTTTTAAACTTATTTAAATCTTGGTCAAACCTAGCTAGGATTTGACCAAGATTCAAATGGGCATAAAAATTCAGACAAAAAATCTAAAGAATGAAAAACCAAAGCACATAGCCTTCTTAATTATGTCATATAGTAAACACTCAAGTTGATAAACAAGCTAGGTCTAGACATATTCAAACCAGAAAAATCATGTGTATATCTACCCCTAACCCTAAACTCTGTCTTATGAAGTCAATCATGAAGAGAATTGGTTTTGGGTTTCAAACATGGAAATTTCAAGTACGTCCCAAAAGCTTCATATATTTTAGAGTGACTAATTAAGAAGGATCTTGGCTTACGTTTTCATTTTCATGCTTGAAACTTGTTTAAATCTTGGTTGAACCTAGGATTTGACCAGAATCAAATGTGCATAAAATTCTTAAAAAAAATAGAAAAATGAAAAACAAAAGCACATGGTCTTCTTATGTCATATAGTAAGCATTCAAGTTGATAAACAAGGTTTAGACATATTCAAACCAGACAAATCATGTATCTACCCCCTAACCCTAAACTCGGTCTTATGAAGTCTAGCATGAGGAGAAGTCGTTTTGGGTTTCAAACGTTTAAGCCAAAAGCCCCATTTCAAATATTTCAAACTTATTCAAATTTGAAAGACACACAAGTTATAGCACACATAGTGCATACATTCTCACACATACTGCACTAGATGCTAACCCGGCCTATAGTTTGAGGCCATTGGATGAGGTCGAAAAAAATCTTGGATTAGAAATGGGGTTGTTCGAACCCCGTAGTTGGATTTTTTGAACCTTGATCTGTAGTACTGGGCAAAACCCTAGTTTAACCTATTTAATTATAGATTCGTAGGTCGATTTTTCTACCTTTTTATTATTACTATGCAGCACATGTGTGTTTGCCCGTCGAGTGAAACTCGGAGGAAGAGGGATCACTCGGAAGGAGAGAAGAAGGGAGAGAATTATGGTGTCTCCCCTTTTTCGGGTGATGATGTTGACTTTTGTGCAGGGTTTGTCAGTGAGCAGGAGGTGCGAGCGAGCGAGCGAGCGAGTCGAGCGAGGCCGAGAATGAGAGAGATTTGTTTTTTTTTTTGAGAGGGACGACCGAAGGATCCAGAAGGACCCACAGACTTCCAATACGCATCCTGATGCGTCTTCTCTTGACAAAGAAAATCTGGGAGTTTGCGTACCTATTGCACGTGACTTGTGCTCACTGAAGTGTGGGACCTCACGCATGGGCACCACACGTAAGTGACAGACCTGTTGGTGTAAAAACTCGGTTGATTATTATAGTGCATTAGAACAAAGTTTCCTATGGATTCAAGGGTAGGAAATCCAAGTTAACTCATTTACATGACATTATTTTTTCCATGAAGCAAAGTTAACGCACCTATCAATTGGTACATTTTGGAGTGACTAAGAAGGATCCAGGCTTACTTATTCGTTTTCACGTGTAAAACTTGTCTAAATCTTGGTCAAACAAAATTGGCAGAAAATTCAAAAAAAAACAGAAAAATGAAAAACCAAAGCACATAGTCTTCTTATGTCATGTAGTAAGCATTAAAGTTGATAAACAAGGTCTAGACATATTCAAACCATACAAATCATGTATCTACCCCTAACCCCTAAACTATGTCTTATGAAGTCAAGCATGAAGAGAAGTGGTTTTGGGTTTCAAACATGAAAATTTCAAAAACCGCCCAAAAACTTCATTTTAGAGTGACTAAGAAGGATACATGCTTCCCTTTTCATTTTCATGTTTTAAACTTGTTTAAATCTTGGTCAAACCTAGGATTTGATAAACATGGTCTAGACATATTCAAACCAGACAAATCATGTATCTACCCCCTATCGACCCTAAACTTCGTCTTATGAAGTCAAGCATGAAGAGAAGTGGTTTTGGGTTTCAAATAACATGGAAATTTCAAAAACCTCCCAAAATTAAAGCTTCGTTTTAGAGTGACTAGTTAAGAAGGATCCAGGCTTACCTTTTCATTTTCATGTTTTAAACTTGTTTAAATCTTGGTCAAACCTAGGATTTGACCAATATTCAAATGGGCATAAAATAAAAAAATAGATAAAATAAAAAACCAAAGCACATATTCTTCTTATGTCATATAGTAAGCATTCAAAAGTTCATAAACAAGGTCTAGACATATTCAAACCAGACAAATCATGTACCCCCTAACCCTAAACTTTGTCTTAATTATATATGAAGTCAAGCATGAAGCAGAGAAGTGTGGTTTTGGGTTTCAAACATGGAAATTTCAAAAACCTCCCAAAAAGCTTCATTTTAATTAGACCGGCTGGTTAATTAAGAAGGATCCATGATTAATTACCTTTTCATTGTCATGTTTTAAACTTGTTTAAATCTTGGTCGAACCTAGGATTTGACCAAGATTCAAATGGGCATAACAATTCAGAAAAAAATCGAAAGAATGAAAAACAAAAGCACATAGCCTTCTTATGTCATATATAGTAAGCATTCAAATTGATAAACATGGTCTAGACATATTCAAACCAGAAAAATCATGTATCTACCCCTAACCCTAAACTCTGTCTTATGAAGTCAAGCATGAACAGAAGTACGGTGGTTTTGGGTTTCAAACATGGTAAATTCAAGAACCTCCCAAAAGCTTCATTTTAGAGTTACTAAGAGAAAGATCCAGACTTAATTACCTTATCATTTTCACATGTTAAACTTGTTTAAATCTTGCTCAACAAACCTAGGATTTTACCAAGATTCTCAAATGGGCATAAAAATCAAAAAATGAAATACCAATGCACATAGTCCTCTTATAAGTCATAAAGTAAGCATTCAAGTTGATAAACAAGGTCTAGACATATTCAAACAAGACAAATCATGTATCTACCCCCTATCGACCCTAAACTTCGTCTTATGAAGTCAAGCATGAAGAGAAGTGGTTTTGGGTTTCAAACATGGAAATTTCAAAAACCTCCCAAAATTCAGCTTCATTTTAGAGCGACTAAGAAGGATCGATGCTTACCTTTTCATTTCCATGTTTTAAACTTATTTAAATCTTGGTCAAACCTAGCTAGGATTTGACCAAGATTCAAATGGGCATAAAAATTCAGACAAAAAATCTAAAGAATGAAAAACCAAAGCACATAGCCTTCTTAATTATGTCATATAGTAAACACTCAAGTTGATAAACAAGCTAGGTCTAGACATATTCAAACCAGAAAAATCATGTGTATATCTACCCCTAACCCTAAACTCTGTCTTATGAAGTCAATCATGAAGAGAATTGGTTTTGGGTTTCAAACATGGAAATTTCAAGTACGTCCCAAAAGCTTCATATATTTTAGAGTGACTAATTAAGAAGGATCTTGGCTTACGTTTTCATTTTCATGCTTGAAACTTGTTTAAATCTTGGTTGAACCTAGGATTTGACCAGAATCAAATGTGCATAAAATTCTTAAAAAAATAGAAAAATGAAAAACAAAAGCACATGGTCTTCTTATGTCATATAGTAAGCATTCAAGTTGATAAACAAGGTTTAGACATATTCAAACCAGACAAATCATGTATCTACCCCCTAACCCTAAACTCGGTCTTATGAAGTCTAGCATGAGGAGAAGTCGTTTTGGGTTTCAAACGTTTAAGCCAAAAGCCCCATTTCAAATATTTCAAACTTATTCAAATTTGAAAGACACACAAGTTATAGCACACATAGTGCATACATTCTCACACATACTGCACTAGATGCTAACCCGGCCTATAGTTTGAGGCCATTGGATGAGGTCGAAAAAAATCTTGGATTAGAAATGGGGTTGTTCGAACCCCGTAGTTGGATTTTTTGAACCTTGATCTGTAGTACTGGGCAAAGCCCTAGTTTAACCTATTTAATTATAGATTCGTAGGTCGATTTTTCTACCTTTTTATTATTACTATGCAGCACATGTGTGTTTGCCCGTCGAGTGAAACTCGGAGGAAGAGGGATCACTCGGAAGGAGAGAAGAAGGGAGAGAATTATGGTGTCTCCCCTTTTTGGGTGATGATGTTGACTTTTGTGCAGGGTTTGTCAGTGAGCAGGAGGTGCGAGCGAGCGAGCGAGCGAGTCGAGGCCGAGAATGAGAGAGATTTGTTTTTTTTTTTGAGAGGGACGACCGAAGGATCCAGAAGGACCCACAGACTTCCAATACGCATCCTGATGCGTCTTCTCTTGACAAAGAAAATGTCTGGGAGTTTGCGTACCTATTGCACGTGACTTGTGCTCACTGAAGTGTGGGACCTCACGCATGGGCACCACACGTAAGTGACAGACCTGTTGGTGTAAAAACTCGGTTGATTATTATAGTGCATTAGAACAAAGTTTCCTATGGATTCAAGGGTAGGAAATCCAAGTTAACTCATTTACATGACATTATTTTTTCCATGAAGCAAAGTTAACGCACCTATCAATTGGTACATTTTGGAGTGACTAAGAAGGATCCAGGCTTACTTATTCGTTTTCACGTGTAAAACTTGTCTAAATCTTGGTCAAACAAAATTGGCAGAAAATTCAAAAAAAAAACAGAAAAATGAAAAACCAAAGCGCACATAGTCTTCTTATATGTCATATAGTAAGCATTAAAGTTGATAAACAAGGTCTGGACATATTCAAACTAGCTAGACAAATCATGTATCTACCCCCTAACCCCTAAACTCTGTCTTATGACGAAGTCAAGCATGAAGATATATAAGTGGTTTTGGGTTTCAAACATGGAAATTTCAAAAACCTCCCAAAAACTTCATTTTAGGGTGACTAAGAAGGATACAGGCTTCCATTTTCATTTTCATGATCTATACTTGTTTAAATCTTGGTCAAACCTAGGATTTGACCAAGATTCAAATGTGCATCAAAATTCCAAAAAAATCAGAAAAATGAAAAACCAAAGCACATAGTTTTCTTATGTCACATACATATATATAGTAAGCATTCAAAAGTTGATAAACAAGGTCTAGCTAGACATATTCAAATAAGACAAATCATGTATCTACCCCTCTAAAACCATAAATAACTCTGTCTTATGAAGTCAAGCATGAAGAGAAGTGGTTTTTGGTTTCAAACATGGAAATTTCAAAAACCTCCCAAAATTAAAGCTTCGTTTTAGAGTGACTAGTTAAGAAGGATCCAGGCTTACCTTTTCATTTTCATGTTTTAAACTTGTTTAAATCTTGGTCAAACCTAGGATTTGACCAATATTCAAATGGGCATAAAATAAAAAAATAGATAAAATAAAAAACCAAAGCACATATTCTTCTTATGTCATATAGTAAGCATTCAAAAGTTCATAAACAAGGTCTAGACATATTCAAACCAGACAAATCATGTACCCCCTAACCCTAAACTTTGTCTTAATTATATATGAAGTCAAGCATGAAGCAGAGAAGTGTGGTTTTGGGTTTCAAACATGGAAATTTCAAAAACCTCCCAAAAAGCTTCATTTTAATTAGACCGGCTGGTTAATTAAGAAGGATCCATGATTAATTACCTTTTCATTGTCATGTTTTAAACTTGTTTAAATCTTGGTCGAACCTAGGATTTGACCAAGATTCAAAATGGGCATAACAATTCAGAAAAAAATCGAAAGAATGAAAAACAAAAGCACATAGCCTTCTTATGTCATATAGTAAGCATTCAAATTGATAAACATGGTCTAGACATATTCAAACCAGAAAAATCATGTATCTACCCCTAACCCTAAACTCTGTCTTATGAAGTCAAGCATGAACAGAAGTACGGTGGTTTTGGGTTTCAAACATGGTAAATTCAAGAACCTCCCAAAAGCTTCATTTTAGAGTTACTAAGAGAAAGATCCAGACTTAATTACCTTATCATTTTCACATGTTAAACTTGTTTAAATCTTGCTCAACAAACCTAGGATTTTACCAAGATTCTCAAATGGGCATAAAAATCAAAAAATGAAATACCAATGCACATAGTCCTCTTATAAGTCATAAAGTAAGCATTCAAGTTGATAAACAAGGTCTAGACATATTCAAACAAGACAAATCATGTATCTACCCCCTATCGACCCTAAACTTCGTCTTATGAAGTCAAGCATGAAGAGAAGTGGTTTTGGGTTTCAAACATGGAAATTTCAAAAACCTCCCAAAATTCAGCTTCATTTTAGAGCGACTAAGAAGGATCGATGCTTACCTTTTCATTTCCATGTTTTAAACTTATTTAAATCTTGGTCAAACCTAGCTAGGATTTGACCAAGATTCAAATGGGCATAAAAATTCAGACAAAAAATCTAAAGAATGAAAAACCAAAGCACATAGCCTTCTTAATTATGTCATATAGTAAACACTCAAGTTGATAAACAAGCTAGGTCTAGACATATTCAAACCAGAAAAATCATGTGTATATCTACCCCTAACCCTAAACTCTGTCTTATGAAGTCAATCATGAAGAGAATTGGTTTTGGGTTTCAAACATGGAAATTTCAAGTACGTCCCAAAAGCTTCATATATTTTAGAGTGACTAATTAAGAAGGATCTTGGCTTACGTTTTCATTTTCATGCTTGAAACTTGTTTAAATCTTGGTTGAACCTAGGATTTGACCAGAATCAAATGTGCATAAAATTCTTAAAAAAATAGAAAAATGAAAAACAAAAGCACATGGTCTTCTTATGTCATATAGTAAGCATTCAAGTTGATAAACAAGGTTTAGACATATTCAAACCAGACAAATCATGTATCTACCCCTAACCCTAAACTCGGTCTTATGAAGTCTAGCATGAGGAGAAGTCGTTTTGGGTTTCAAACGTTTAAGCCAAAAGCCCCATTTCAAATATTTCAAACTTATTCAAATTTGAAAGACACACAAGTTATAGCACACATAGTGCATACATTCTCACACATACTGCACTAGATGCTAACCCGGCCTATAGTTTGAGGCCATTGGATGAGGTCGAAAAAATCTTGGATTAGAAATGGGGTTGTTCGAACCCCGTAGTTGGATTTTTTGAACCTTGATCTGTAGTACTGGGCAAAGCCCTAGTTTAACCTATTTAATTATAGATTCGTAGGTCGATTTTTCTACCTTTTTATTATTA
Organism: Lolium multiflorum; assembly: GCA_030979885.1. Lineage (NCBI taxonomy): Eukaryota > Viridiplantae > Streptophyta > Magnoliopsida > Poales > Poaceae > Lolium > Lolium multiflorum. Next base: position 103,053,222 of record CM061750.1, on the reverse strand, counting down.
CTATGCAGCACATGTGTGTTTGCCCGTCGAGTGAAACTCGGAGGAAGAGGGATCACTCGGAAGGAGAGAAGAAGGGAGAGAATTATGGTGTCTCCCCTTTTTCGGGTGATGATGTTGACTTTTGTGCAGGGGTTTGTCAGTGCGGAGGTGCGAGCGAGTCGAGCGAGGCCGAGAATGAGAGAGATTTGTTTTTTTTTTTGAGAGGGACGACCGAAGGATCCAGAAGGACCCACAGACTTCCAATACGCATCTGATGCGTCTTCTCTTGACAAAGAAAATGTCTGGGAGTTTGCGTACCTATTGCACGTGACTTGTGCTCACTGAAGTGTGGGACCTCACGCATGGGCACCACACGTAAGTGACAGACCTGTTGGTGTAAAAACTCGGTTGATTATTATAGTGCATTAGAACAAAGTTTCCTATGGATTCAAGGGTAGGAAATCCAAGTTAACTCATTTACATGACATTATTTTTTCCATGAAGCAAAGTTAACGCACCTATCAATTGGTACATTTTGGAGTGACTAAGAAGGATCCAGGCTTACTTATTCGTTTTCACGTGTAAAACTTGTCTAAATCTTGGTCAAACAAAATTGGCAGAAAATTCAAAAAAAAAACAGAAAAATGAAAAACCAAAGCGCACATAGTCTTCTTATATGTCATATAGTAAGCATTAAAGTTGATAAACAAGGTCTGGACATATTCAAACTAGCTAGACAAATCATGTATCTACCCCCTAACCCCTAAACTCTGTCTTATGACGAAGTCAAGCATGAAGATAAGTGGTTTTGGGTTTCAAACATGGAAATTTCAAAAACCTCCCAAAAACTTCATTTTAGGGTGACTAAGAAGGATACAGGCTTCCATTTTCATTTTCATGATCTATACTTGTTTAAATCTTGGTCAAACCTAGGATTTGACCAAGATTCAAATGTGCATCAAAATTCCAAAAAAAATCAGAAAAATGAAAAACCAAAGCACATAGTTTTCTTATGTCACATACATATATATAGTAAGCATTCAAAAGTTGATAAACAAGGTCTAGCTAGACATATTCAAATAAGACAAATCATGTATCTACCCCTCCAAAACCATAAATAACTCTGTCTTATGAAGTCAAGCATGAAGAGAAGTGGTTTTTGGTTTCAAACATGGAAATTTCAAAAACCTCCCAAAATTAAAGCTTCGTTTTAGAGTGACTAGTTAAGAAGGATCCAGGCTTACCTTTTCATTTTCATGTTTTAAACTTGTTTAAATCTTGGTCAAACCTAGGATTTGACCAATATTCAAATGGGCATAAAATAAAAAAATAGATAAAATAAAAAACCAAAGCACATATTCTTCTTATGTCATATAGTAAGCATTCAAAAGTTCATAAACAAGGTCTAGACATATTCAAACCAGACAAATCATGTACCCCCTAACCCTAAACTTTGTCTTAATTATATATGAAGTCAAGCATGAAGCAGAGAAGTGTGGTTTTGGGTTTCAAACATGGAAATTTCAAAAACCTCCCAAAAAGCTTCATTTTAATTAGACCGGCTGGTTAATTAAGAAGGATCCATGATTAATTACCTTTTCATTGTCATGTTTTAAACTTGTTTAAATCTTGGTCGAACCTAGGATTTGACCAAGATTCAAATGGGCATAACAATTCAGAAAAAAATCGAAAGAATGAAAAACAAAAGCACATAGCCTTCTTATGTCATATAGTAAGCATTCAAATTGATAAACATGGTCTAGACATATTCAAACCAGAAAAATCATGTATCTACCCCTAACCCTAAACTCTGTCTTATGAAGTCAAGCATGAACAGAAGTACGGTGGTTTTGGGTTTCAAACATGGTAAATTCAAGAACCTCCCAAAAGCTTCATTTTAGAGTTACTAAGAGAAAGATCCAGACTTAATTACCTTATCATTTTCACATGTTAAACTTGTTTAAATCTTGCTCAACAAACCTAGGATTTTACCAAGATTCTCAAATGGGCATAAAAATCAAAAAATGAAATACCAATGCACATAGTCCTCTTATAAGTCATAAAGTAAGCATTCAAGTTGATAAACAAGGTCTAGACATATTCAAACAAGACAAATCATGTATCTACCCCCTATCGACCCTAAACTTCGTCTTATGAAGTCAAGCATGAAGAGAAGTGGTTTTGGGTTTCAAACATGGAAATTTCAAAAACCTCCCAAAATTCAGCTTCATTTTAGAGCGACTAAGAAGGATCGATGCTTACCTTTTCATTTCCATGTTTTAAACTTATTTAAATCTTGGTCAAACCTAGCTAGGATTTGACCAAGATTCAAATGGGCATAAAAATTCAGACAAAAAATCTAAAGAATGAAAAACCAAAGCACATAGCCTTCTTAATTATGTCATATAGTAAACACTCAAGTTGATAAACAAGCTAGGTCTAGACATATTCAAACCAGAAAAATCATGTGTATATCTACCCCTAACCCTAAACTCTGTCTTATGAAGTCAATCATGAAGAGAATTGGTTTTGGGTTTCAAACATGGAAATTTCAAGTACGTCCCAAAAGCTTCATATATTTTAGAGTGACTAATTAAGAAGGATCTTGGCTTACGTTTTCATTTTCATGCTTGAAACTTGTTTAAATCTTGGTTGAACCTAGGATTTGACCAGAATCAAATGTGCATAAAATTCTTAAAAAAATAGAAAAATGAAAAACAAAAGCACATGGTCTTCTTATGTCATATAGTAAGCATTCAAGTTGATAAACAAGGTTTAGACATATTCAAACCAGACAAATCATGTATCTACCCCCTAACCCTAAACTCGGTCTTATGAAGTCTAGCATGAGGAGAAGTCGTTTTGGGTTTCAAATGTTTAAGCCAAAAGCCCCATTTCAAATATTTCAAACTTATTCAAATTTGGTTCAAATTTGAAAGACACACAAGTTATAGCACACATAGTGCATACATTCTCACACATACTGCACTAGATGCTAACCCGGCCTATAGTTTGAGGTTTTTGAAATTTCCATGTTTGAAACCCAAAACCACTTCTCTTCATGCTTGGCTTCGTAAGATAGAGTTTAGGGTTTGGGGTAGATACGTACATGATTTTTCTAAGTATTTTTACGCCCATTTGAATCTTCGTCAAATCCTAAGTTTGACCAAGATTTGAACAAGTTTAAAAACATGAAAATGAAAAGGGTAAGCCTGGATCCTTGTTTAGGGTTAGGGGGTAGATACATGATTTTTGTGGTTTGAATATGTCAGACCTTGTTTATCACCTTGATATATGACATAGGAAGACGGTGTGCTTTTGTTTTTCTTTTTTTTGAATTTTTATGCCCATTTGAATCTTGGTCAAGTCATAGGTTTGACCAAGATTTAAACATGTTTAAAACATGAAAATGAAAAGTAAGCCTGGATCCTTCTTAGTCACTCCAAAATGTACCAATTGATAAATGAGTTAACTTGGCTTCATGGAAAAAATAATGTCATGTAAATGATTTAACTTGGCTTTCGTACCCTTGAATCCATAGGAAACTTTGTATAAATGTAGTAGTATAATAATCAACCGAGTTTTTACATCAACAGGTCTGTCACTTACGTGTGGTGCCCATGCGTGAGGTCCCACACTTCAGTGAGCACAAGTCACGTGCAATAGGTACGCAAACTCCCAGCCATTTTCTTTGTCAAGAAAAGACGCATCAGGATGCGTATTGGAAGTATGTGGGTCCTTCTGGATCCTTCGGTTGTCCCTCTCAAAAAAAAAAAAACAAATCTCTCTCATTCTCGGCCTCGCTCGACTCGCTCGCTCGCTCGCTCGCTCGCACCTCCTGCTCACTGACAAACCCTGCACAAAAGTCAACATCATCACCCGAAAAAGGGGAGACACCATAATTCTCTCCCTTCTTCTCTCCTTCCGAGTGATCCCTCTTCCTCCGAGTTTCACTCGACGGGCAAACACACATGTGCTGCATAGTAATAATAAAAAAGTAGAAAAATCGACCTACGAATCTATGATTAAATAGGTTAAACTAGGGTTTTGCCCACTACTACAGATCAAGTTCAAAAATATCCAACTACTAGTTCGATTTTGGGCTACTAATATAAAATTAAAATAAGTTGAACTAGTATTCCTCTAAAAAATCATTTTGGTATGCATTGTTTGATACTTTTCATAGCTATAGTGCATCACAAATTTATGATTTCATGCTTTGCTTTGCCAATTTCGATTTTTTCTAACCACCTTCTCTTTGATTTCAAATTTAGGTCAAACTATCGATGCCTACTATGTGTTCTACTTGAATTGGATGCAGCGTGCGCACATGTTTTGCCATTGTTCTGGGCTTCCACACATCTTTGGGGCATCCAAGTATTTAAGTTACCTTGTTTTTTGAATTGTAATTCATACCCTTCCTCCCAATTTTTATGCCCATTTGAATCTTGGTCAAATCCTAAGTTTGACCAAGATTTGAACAAGTTTAAAACATGAAAATGAAAAGGTAAGCCTGAATCCTTCTTAGTCACTCAAAAATGAGAAGCTTTTGGGAGTTTTTTGAAATTTCCATGTTTCAAACCCAAAACCACTTCTCTTCATGCTTGACTTCATAAGACAGAGTTTAGGGTTAGGGGGTAGATACATGATTTGTCTAGTTTGTTGTTTAGACCTTGTTTATCAACTTGAATATAATGCTTACTATATGACATAATAATACTATGTGCTTTGGTTTTCATTTTTTTTTGATTTTTTCTGAATTTTTATGCCCATTTGATCTTGGTCAAATCCTAGGCTTAACCAATATTTAAACAAGTTTAAAACATGAAAATGAAAAGGTAAGCCTGTATCCTTCTTAGTCACTCCAAAATGAAGCTTTTGGGAAGGTTTTTGAAATTTCCATGTTTGAAATCCAAAACGACTTCTCTTCGTGCTTGACTTCATAAGACAAAGTTTAGGGCTAGGGGTAGAAACATGATTTTTCTGGTTTGAATATGTCTAGACCTTGTTTACCAACTTGAGTGCTTACTATATGACATAAGAAGGCTATATGCTTTGGTTTTTCATTTTTTTTGAAATTTTATGCCCATTTGAATCTTGATCAAATCCTAGGTACGGTTTGACCAAGATTTGAACAATTTTAAAACATGAAAATAAAAGGTAAGCCCAACCTGGATCCTTTAGTCACTCTAAAATGAAGCTTTTGGGGGGTTCTTGAAATTTCCAAGTTTGAAACCCAAAACCACTTTTCTTCATGCTTGACTACATAAGACAGAGTTTAGGGTTAGGGGTAGATACATGATTTTTCTTGTTTGAATATATCTAGACCTTGTTTATATCAACTTTAATGCTAACTATATGACATAAGAAAACTATGTGCTTTGGTTTTTAATTTTTCTGATTTTTTATTTTGATGCACATTTGAATCTTTGTCAAATCCTAGGTTTGACCAAGATTTAAACAAGTATAAAACATGAAAATGAAAAGGGAAGCCTGTATCCTTTCTTAGTCACTCTAAAATGAAGTTTTTGGGATGTTCTTGAAATTTTCATGTTTGAAACCCAAAACCACTTCTCTTCATGCTTGACTTCATAAGATAGAGTTTAGGGGCTAGGGGATAGATACATGATTTGCCTAGGTTTGAATATGCATGTCCAAACCTTGTTTATCAACTTGAATGCTTACTATATGACATAAGAAGACTATATGCTTTTGTTTTTCATTTTTCTGATTTTTTTTAAAATTTTATGCCCATTTGAATCTTTTGGTCAAATCCTTGGTTTAATTTGACACGGATTTAAACAAGTTTAAAATATGAAAATGAAAAGGTGGTAAGCAGGCATGGATCCTTCTTATATATATTAGTCACTCTAAAATGAAGCTTTTGGGAGGTTTTTGAAATTTCCATGTTTGAAACCCAAAACCACTTCTCTTCATGTTGTTGACTTCATAAGATAGAGTTTAGGGGTTAGGGGTATAGATACATGATTTGTCTTGTTTGAATATGTGTCTAGACCTTGTTTATCAACTTTAATGCTTACTATATGACATAAGAACACTATGTGCTTTAATTTGGTTTTTAATTTTTTTAAATTTTGATGCACATTTTGAATCTTGGTCAAATCCTAGGTTTGACCGAGATTTGAACAAGTTTAAAACAAGAAAATAAAAGGTAAGCCCGCCAGACTGGATCCTTCTTAGTCACTCTATAATGAAGCTTTTAGGGGGGTTGTTGAAAATGTAAGCATGTATCCTTCTTAGTACGTCACACCACAATGCTTTTGGGAGGGTTTTTGAAATGTCCATGTTTGAAACCCAAAACGACTTCTCTTCGTGCTTGACTTCATAATTAAGACAAAGTTTAGGGTTAGGGGTAGATACATGATTTTTCTGGTTTGAATATGTCTAGACTTTGTTTATCAACTAGCTTGAGTTTTGGGTTTCAAACATGGAAATTTCAAGAACCTCCCAAAAGCTTCATTTTAGAGTGACTAAGAAGGATCCAGGCTTACCTTTTCATTTTCATGTTTTAAACTTGTTTAAATCCTGGTCAAACCTAGGATTTGACAAAGATTCAAATATATGGGCATAAAATTCAAAAAAAATAGAAAAATGAAAAACCAAAGCACATAATCTTCTTATGTCATATAGTAAGCATTAAAGTTGACAAAAAAGGTCTAGACATATGCAAACTAGACAAATCATGTATCTACCCCCTAACCCCTAAACTCTGTCTTATGAAGTCAAGCATGAAGAGAAGTCGTTTTGGGTTTCAAACATGGAAATTTCAAGAACATCCCAAAAGCTTCATTTTAGAGTGACTAAGAAGGATCCATGATTACCTTTTCATTTTCATGTTTTAAACTTGTTTAATCTTGGTCAAACCTAGGATTTGACCAAGATTCAAGTGGGCACAAAATTTAAAAAATCAGAAAAATGAAAAACCAAAGTACATAGTCTTCTTATGTCATGTAGTAAGCATTCAAGTTGATAAAATGGTTCATGCAGGCGTCTTAGCTCCTAAAAAAAATTATACACCAATTGATTTGACGAATTGATGATTTACTCTAGTCTGCTTCTAGACCATGCAGCTAGCGAGTATTCATATGTACTGCATGGAGCCCCCAACTTTTGACTTCCCGTGTCGGAAAAGGCCTGTCTAATAATGTGGGGCAGTGAGGTATCCCGAAGTATCTAGAGGGTTCCAGTGTTTCAGGCTTTCAGCATCGCCAGTCCAAGGGAAGGATGGGTGACGAATCCGTGCATTCACAGCCGTTTAGATCTGAAGAGTCCTTGTATGATGAGCGGTAGATAGCACCTCTAAGCTGCAAATCAACAGCTTCAATTACTTCAAATGAGCATTGGCCGGAACGCTGACAGAGTGAAAAAATTCAATTTCAAAAACTCATGTATAGAATAGAAAAAAAATAAAAAACATGTAGATAGAATAGAGGTATAGATAGATTAGCCCAAAAAAGAAGAGGACGGGGAAATTTCGAACGCTCGCCTTTAACTCAGCACAGCAGACACCTCCCTCGCGCACCTAAACTTTCGAACGCGCGCCCAATATTTCGAACGCTCGCCTTTAACTCAGCACCCAGCCCACCTTGTTCTTCTCTAGACACCTCCTTCGGCGCCCTGTTCTTCTCTAGACACACCCTCGGTGAACCAGGCCGCGCACCAAAACTTCCCCACGCTGTCTATCAGCCGCGTCAGCCGGCGACTGCTGGTGGCGCCGTTCTTCTCCAGCCGCACCGGCAGGCGCGGTCAGCTGGTAGATCCTCACGGTATGCATGCTATCTTCAGGCCTGGGCAAGTACGATTCATTATAGCTCAATCGAAGTCAGTCGCCGTCGCCCAGCCCTTATAAGTTCGTTAGTTCGTTCGAATCGATCGGTTGATATTGTTTTCCTCTCGATGTGTTTGTTTGACATTGTTTTCCGCTTTACCTATTTGCTCGAATTCGTTCGTACTGTACACTGTACTGCTCACCATTGCCCAATGTCTGTAGTCGTCGCTTGGTGCCAGTCCTCTATGGACCTGTTTGTAATCTTATTACTTCTGGGTTCTTTGCACTGCTAATACATCGGTGGATTTACGGCCAAAAAGAAGAAAGAATTTGTTGGTATTATATTGCTTTCGATTGATCTGTTCGCCCCCAAGCTTTTACAGAAGCCGCAAGAGATTCAAGGATGAAATGGCTCTCCTTGTTTGCGGTGGCGGATCTACAGGGTATGCCGTATATGCCACGGCATACCCTGCGTCCAAGCCGTGCAAGATCTTTGATAGTTTAATGAGCTGAGCAATTAATCAAGATGAGTGATGTATATGTATACATGCGGTGCTAATACATGTGGCGTGCAGCCATGCGAACACTGAGCTAGTGCATGTAACCGATTGATTAGACATCCGATTGATTTGGCCAAAATCCGGTGATAACACATGCCCCCCTGGTTTTGGTAATGATAATATCAAAACCATCTGTTTTTCCTTCGAGGGGTCATGTCGTGGCAGAGCAGAACCGTCGCAGTATTCTTCATCATGACGCCTTGCCTTCTCAACTTCTCTGCACGATTTGACAGTTTTGAATATTTTATGATTTGCCACACTTTTCTTAAAAGTGTCTATTATTTGCCACATGACCACCACATGTCTCTTTTTATTTAACCGCATCGAACAGTTCACTTCTTCATCCTCCTGCTTCAAACCAGCCATCGGCCCAAAAACCCTCCTCCTCTGTAACCATGTCTTCCTCTTCCTCCTCCCAATCCTTTTCCTCGAGTGAGCTGGAGCCAGAGGTCAGCCAGATGGAAGCGTACAATAGGCGCGCTCCCAAGCATTGGGACGAGCAAGAGTTCGACTTCGACTTCGTACCAGAGGGTCGACCCGAGGACCTCGTCTGGTCGGATGGCGACATGCCCCTGACTGACGGGGAAGATGACCTCCGATTCCTGATTGACGGAGAACTGGAGGCGGAGAGCGACGACGACGACCCTCTCTTCCGGGGTAAATTCACTTCCTCCACCAAAGAAGAAGAAGAAGAAGAAGAGGACGACGAAGACGAAGACATCTCCTCCGACACGAAGAAGGAACCAGAGGACGACACCTCCTCCGATGAACCGCCACCAAAGCGCATCCGTGGCTGGGCCTGGTCCGATGAGGAGGATGATGATGAAGAGGAAGAGGCCTCCGCTGAAGGTCACAGTAGCAGCGACGAGGAATTCGTCGACAGTAGCAATGACGGCAGCTACCCCAGCGACGACGAAGACGGCAACAGCCCTTAGAGTAGGGATTTACTAGCATAAGACTAGCCGTAGCAATCTGTTCCCCTTTTGTTGAGCAATCAGCTTCTCCTTGTAAGAAATCCCCTTTTAAATCAATGAAGATGGATAGATTCTTCCTTTTGAGGGCAATCAGCTCTTCTATGTAAGAAATCTGATCATCGATGAAGAATTTCCTCTAATTTGACTTTGTCGATTTTCTTCAAATTGATTTAGCCGATTTTCCCTCAATACTCCACTATAATAAATATAGCATATCTATGATAGTACTCTATGATACCACCCACTATGCACCCATGTTCCAAACACCACTCCCGCTGACTGTACCTTATTGTATCGAGCGATAAGCTTGATGAGCAACCCAAACAAACAAAAAAAAGACTGTACCTTATTGTACTTGCTCTTACCCGTATCTTCTCTTTCTCTTTCATCGCGAGTGCAGCTAATTCAGTTAGTCTTCCAATGAATATTAATATTTTGTCTCAATGATGTCATGTTTCGACTAACAATTAGCACTTTTGAATTCTTAGATTGCCTTTTCACACGATGCACTTCTTTTAATTTATTTTACCACATTTCAATGTGAACCTTGACCAAATAAATAGGACAACAATATCACGATCATATAATACATAAGCAGCATTGTTAGAATCGTGTTGGAAAATACTTTCTAATGATACCAGTTTTATATCAATTTTTTTATATACTTCATCCTGAAAAATATGTTTCAACTTCATCAAAACTTGCATGTATCTGCAAACTAAACTCATCTAAATACATGTATATCTACATAAAATTGAAACATCATTTTTAAATAGAGAGATATAGATTAATATTTTTTCGAAGATAAAATACGAAAAACAAGGGTGCATTGTTTATTGAAATGGAGTGAGTAGTATATATAAAATCATTTTAGTTGCCAATGATCATGTTGAGGGCCTCTATTTCTTGTTTTGCTCAGGCCCTCCGTATTCTCAGGTACGGCCCTGGTGGTCTATGAACCTGTATGTAATCTTATTACTTTTGGCTTCTTTGCACTGCTAATAGATCGGCGGAATTACGGCAAAAAAGAAGAAAGAATGTGTTGGTATTGTATTGCTTTCGATAGATCTGTTCGCCCCTCCCCCCCAAGCATTTATAGATGGCACAAGAGATTCAAGGATGAAATTGCTCTCCTTGTTCATAAGGCAAAGAGGAAATCATATCATGGGTAGAACATTATATATATATTTTGCTGCTTGGGATCTATGATCCTTTTAGTTGCTGCTCTCCAGCAACTTTTGTACATATTTCCCTCTTTTTATTAATAAAAAAATAATAAGTGGGGAAACCCAGTGGTCAGCCTAAAAAAATCTGTTCGCTAGGTAGCCGTAGTTTTGCACTCAGTTTGTTTGCTGAAATCGGCTCAAATAATGTAGCATTTATAGTTTTATATTCGACCTGTTTGCTCAGGTATGCTTGCTTACATTCGTAGGTGACCTGTTTGTTGAAATAGCTTATCGCTTCTCTGACCATCTATCTCCTCAACAGATGGACAGAACTTGGATATTATTTGACTCATTAACCACACCAACATATTTGAGTGGTATTGAAGACTTCATGAAGCACGTTAGTGATTTTACTGACGGCGACAAGACAAAGGAAGTGATTTGTCCATGCCGCGTATGTTTGAATATTGGGTCCAAGCCTCAACATGTAGTCTCAGATCATTTATTCGTTTATGGGATGGACCAGACATATATCAGGTGGATTAACCATGGTGAACACTATGATCAGCCTGACATTATTGATCCTCTTTATTCTGATGGTTATCAGCCTGAAGATCTCGTCCAGGATGAGGCTACTGCTAATTTGTTACGGGATCTGTATCCATATGCAAGCCAACAGCCCCATGGTTATCACAAAAAGCCTCTTTTCCATGACCTGATAGAAGATGCTAAGCGCTTAGTGGCCCCTGGTTCTGTTGTGTCAAGATTCGAATTAATTGTGAAATTACTTCATGACAAGTCATACCAGGGGATTACCAATAAAGCGTTCAATGCAGTTGCGAAGACATACAGCGATGCACTCCCTGGGGCTGGACTGCCAAAATCCTTTTATGAGGTGAAGCAGTACATCAAGGTACTGGGACTTGGATATGAGAAGATTGATTTTTGCAAAAATAACTGTGCACTGTTTTGGATGGAGTATAATGACCTCGATGAATGTCCAGTATGTAAGGAATCAAGATGGAAACATGATGGAGCTGGTGGTAAGAAAAAGATTCCTTGGAAGGTTCTGAGATACTTTCCACTTGTACAAAGATTGCAGAGGTTGTTTGCTTCAGAACAAACATCTCGGGAAACAAGATGGCACAAAGAGATTCTCACGCCCGACCCTGATTTACTGAGGCATCCTGCTGATGGCGATGAATGGAAGCAATTCGACCTGGATCATCCAGATTTTGCTGCAGATCCAAGGAACCTGAGACTTGGCCTTGCTACAGATGGATTCAACCCATTTGGCAACATGAGCAACTCGTATAGCATGTGGCCAGTACTAGTTACACCTTACAACCAGGCTCCCTGGACATGCACCGATCAGTCGAACTGTATGATGGCCTTACTCATCCCAGGTCCCAAATCTCCTGGGAAGGATTTTGATGTGTTCATGCAGCCTCTTATTAGAGACTTGCAAACATTATGGGAGGGTGTCCCTACACGGGATGTGTGTCAACCTAAAGAACAAAATTTTCTATTACGTGCTGCTGTACTGTATTGCACCCATGATTATCCAGCTTTGGGCACTATGTCAGGCAGAGTAACATCAGGTTATAATGCATGTGTTCACTGTGATACTGATCAGCTGGCAGTGAGGATAATAAACAAGATATGCTATATGGGCCATCGCCGTTTCCTTCCATTAGATCACAGTTTCCGAAAAAATAGAAAAAAATTGCAATTTATTGGTGATCAGGCCTGTAAAAAGACTAAACCGCAGCACTTTAAGAGTCACGAGTTGGAGGCGCACCTAGAAGCGGTCAGAAATGTTAAACCAGGAAAACCACCAGCCGCCACAGCAGGTACAGCAGAGAAGAATACAGAAGATGCAGCAGCAGTAGTAGCAGATAGAAAAAGGAAGAAGAGACGAGATGAACTGAGTCTAGCAGCTACCAAAAGGAAGATGGGAGGTGAAATAGCAGCACGTACCAAGAGGAAGGAAATGGAAAATGATAGACCGAGAATATTTTATAAGCGCAGGACCACTCTTTGGGACTTGCCGTATTGGGCTGGTAAGAAGCTTCGGCATAATATTGATATCATGCACATGGAGAAGAATATATGTGACAGCATTGTCGGCACATTACTCAACATTCCATCCAAGACAAAAGATAGCTCAAATGCTAGGATTGATTGTGCAACATTGAATGTTAACAGGCACTTGCAACTGGATCGTAATGACAAAGTGAACAAAGGCAAGGAAAAACATTATAAATTTCGAGGCGCGGAATTCACATTGCCGATGCCTAAAAGGAGATTATTTTGTGAGTACCTCCGAGGTGTGATGTTCCCGTTCGGATTTGCTTCCAACATTGCAAATTGTCTCAATGCTGAAGGAAACAAGCTCCAAGGGTTGAAAACTCACGATTGTCACATCCTGCTGCAAAGGCTTTTAGCTATTGGCATTAAAGATTTAGTGAAGCCAAATATGTACAACGTGATTGCAGAGTTGGGAAGGTTCTTTAGGGAAATATGTAGTAAAACTCTAAGCAGAGCTGTTGTAGAACGTCTTAAGGTGGACATAGCAGTAATCCTGTGCAAGCTGGAGCTGATATATCCTCCAGCCTTCTTTGATGTGATGGTGCATTTGGCTGTTCATCTACCTGATGAGGCACTTTTAAGAGGTCCGGTACAGTATGGATGGATGTACCCTATAGAACGTCGACTGTGCACTTTCAAGAATACAGTTAGGAACAAAGCTAGACCGGAGGCTTGCATTGCAGTGGCGTATATTGCTGCTGAAGCATATACATTTGCCTCAAGATATATTCCTGATATTGAGACCAGATTCAATCGGGGTCGCAGAATTTTGGAAGTTGGAGGATCTGTTTTTAAACATGGTGTTGAGCTAATAGGAAAGAGGACCGAAAAAACATTAGAGCAGTCTGAATTTGAACAGCTGTCTTGGTATGTGCTGAATAATGCTACAGAGGCTGATGAATATGTTAAGTGAGTACTATGCACACGAACTACTCAGTTCCTCGCATATACTATGAACTTGTATCAAAATGAAATATATTCAGCTGACTTGGCTATGTTTTGCAGGTTGTACATGGAAACGAATGGAAAGCTATCGGCACGTGGGAGTGGGTTTCAGGACTGGTTTGAGAAATATGTAAGATGTTCAATTGCACTCTGACTTGTCTATGTGTTTTCACATGAGATGACCTCTTGTCTATTTTGTAATCGTAGATCTCGAAACTCCATGCGGAGAATCCAGGCGCTGTTAGTGCTGATCTCCTTGTCCTATCACGTGGTCCAGATAAGAGGGTGTTGGTAGCTGCAGCTTGCAATGCCAATGGTGTCCATTACAGCTCCTATGAGCGTGAACAACATTTGAAGACACGAAATAGTGGCATCACAACCAGTGGAGATCACTTGACAACCAGAAAAAAGAGATCAGAGTCATTTGACCATTATGGTCACATAGAAGAGGTTATTCAGTTGTTCTATAGTGATAAGGTTACTGTCCGATCTGTGGTTCTATTTAAGTGTTATTGGTACAACCAAGATCCAAACAAGGGCAAAGGTGCCAGAAATGATGGGTATTTCATATCAGTCGATACTACTGCTCAGTGGTACAAGGATGATCCTTATATTTTGGTACCTCAAGCGGCCAAGGTACTTTTCTTGGAAGACAGATCTAGAAAAGGATGGCAGTATGTGCAAAAGTTTGTGGCAAGGAACATATATGATTTGGATGAGAATGCGGATCCAATAATTGGTGCCCAGCAAGATGATTTCGCTGGTTGTATGCAAACTAAAGTTGCTGACATTGATGAAACCTCGTTGGATACAGGTATCCCTGCACATGATGGAGAAGTAGATTTCACTGTTGAGGTTAGCATAGTCGACAAAGAGATGGATAAACTGAAGCTACCTGGTGAATCTCAGGAGGAGAATGGACAGGACGAGCAGGATGAGACCATGCACGAATATCAGAATGAAGACGGAGGTGATGATGATGATGATGATGATGATGATGATGATGATGATGATGATGATGATGATGATTAGACTCTTGTCTCTGTATCATGCTGTGAGATGAAGAACCATGATTTGTTTTGATTTTTCTATTTGGAAAATGTATGAGTCCTGAAGACAATTATCTGTTGGATTGTAATCCCATGATGACTAATTATTTATGTTTGTTGTCCTACTAAAAGTTGGTCAAACTTAATTGTGTGGAAGTAATCACATGCTGTTTGATTCATAGGGTCATATCCCATAGGAAAATAGAATGATAATAGATCAAACTAATGCAGAATATCTTATAACCACAATCAAATAGAATTTCTCTTGACATAGGATTCAAGTTGGCATGGCATCCCTATCATACAGGGTTTTTATTCATACTATGCTACAAATCGAAAATAAGATGGGTCAGCACTTTATCGCGGCAGATAGGGCAGCTGGCGTTCGTTACAAACCAGGAGAAGATGCACTTCCTATGGAACGGGTGTTTGCATCCCCGGAGACGCACCGTTGTGCGCTGCGACAGCCCCAGCATGCATATGCTGCAGTGGCCGTCCTCCGGCGCAACTAGGACCCAACTGTCCTGCAGCGCCGGCAAGTTGACGATGAGCCGGTGGTCCACCCTAAGGGTGAGGTCGAAGTGGAGGCCACCGAGCCGACGACACGCCTGCTGCCACATCAGGTGCATAACATCGTAAGGCATGATGATGTCCCACTCCTCCTCCGTGAGGTTCAGGTTCTTGAGCAGCCATACACGGGCAAGAATCTCGCGCATAGTTCGCACGACATTGCCCCCACTACGCAGCTTCCTCGGAGGCAAGCTAAGATCCAGCACCACCTCTTCGCAGGGTGTAGTGGTGATATCGTCCTCATCCAGTGGGGCAGGGAGGGGGCCGGCCATCCTCCTGAGCTCGTACGTCCTCGAGAAGAAGATGTGCACTGTCATAGTGTACGGGGACGCCTCGCCCTCGCCCACGGCCGGCGGCTCGCCGACGGAGAAGTCGGTCGTGCTTGCCGACACACGGCAGGCACGGAAGACATGTGGGCCAGACTCGATGATGCGCTCGCGTGAGGAGCGCTCTAGTAGGGGCGTCGCCGCCATTGGGGATTCTTCGGAGGGCTGTAGACTGGCGGCTAGTCGACGGTGAGGTGGTTGGTGTGAGATCTCTGGGATGAGGCCAGGGGAAGTGGGCGAAGTGCTCGGGACTAGGGACTGCCCTCAACTTTCCGCAGTAGTTTATGATAATAATTGGTGGACGAGGGAGACTAGTCCAGAGACTACCCAAAGTTGATAAATCATGTTCGAGGGAAAATGCCCAAGATTTATTATCAAAATTCAAGCTAATTTCGCCGATTTTGTTCTGCCGTTCATTAGACATCATCCAACGGCCTTTGGTCTCTGGGATTCGCTGCTACAGTGTCATCGAGTACTATTTTCTACCCAATTCCAGAAACATCCATAAAGCTAGTACAGTAGATAGCTTTCCTGCTTGTTGGCCCCACCCCATTTTTTTAATCTTTTCTTCCTTATCCCCTTCGCTCATGCTAGCAGCTACTTGCAGCCATTGCTACACCAGCGAGGTGATCTCTATATGATAGGCACGGTTTTAGTAAGACAGCAAGTTGTAGATAGCTAACCATGAGACACATGCCTCTCTGGTTGAGACTGAGCTCGCTCTTGTGATTGGGCTCCAATGGTCGAGGTGAGTCACAGCTGCAATGACAGAGGTTTGTGCTGAATTAATTAGCACAGAGGCGTAACTAGCACTAGATGGAGAAGGCATAGTACACATATCGGACACGAAGTCGCGTCTGGCGAGCAGCTCGCATTCACTTGCATCAGTGCGGTACAACAAAGATGATGAAGAAGGATTGGAGCTTTGAAGGTAGTCAGAAAAGTTACAAAAAATAATACGTGCAAAACTTAACCTGTATAAACGCACATGCATGGATAATTTTACATTTCTGCATGAGAAAGACATGTCAATTTTCAGTACGACATGGTTTGATTTGTCAAATTTGATGCTCCTTAATGCATTTTAAGTGAAAATTACAGGTTTATTCATTATAATTGCCGATTTTTAACGTTACGTGCAGCTGACTAGCAAACTATAAGTGTGTGATTGCTTGCTTCCAAAATAAGGATATGTAATCATTTTGTATAAGGTAGTACCAATTAGTCGTTATATTGCAGAACTTAAAGAGTTTTGAGAGATTCAACTCGTTGCTACTCCATAAGAATGGTCATGTTGACAAATTTGATCCAGTGTTGAACAGAGCCAGAAACATTTCAAAAACTTGAGCATGGAAGAGGCTAGGGGTAAATGCCCCAAGGCCAGCCGAGCCTATCGTAGGTGCCGTCCCGAGGAGGAAGTACCTTAATTTGGGGCGCGCGCGGACGCTGCTGTACCCCGAGCTCGAGACGCCGCCGTACCGGTAGCTCGACCCGCGACGAGGCATGGCGGCGGCGGCGGAAGCGGAGCGGCGGCGGCGGAAGGTAAAGCTCCTGCTGACAAACATATTAGGCACAAATGGGCAACCTTCAGTAACCCATGTTCCATTTTTTTTGTCAGGATAACCCCATGTACCACCTTCCCAATAGAAAAAGTACTGTTCAACCTTCCCCTGTTGGGCCCAATATTTCACTTTTGGGTTGCCAAGGAACATCTACATGGTAATTGTTATCGGTCTACTTGCTCCGGCCGTCGAAGCCCAATAACTTCAAATGGGCCTTTCTGCTCATGCAATTTCGGCCCTTTTCTAATGAAACACAGATCCTATGATTGGCAAAAAAAAAATACACGGAGATTCTACATAAAAGTTGTTTTTATTTATTTTGAATTATAGGGTTCCAATTTTTGAAACTGCTCATGCCCAATATGAAAATCCTTGATCGCTCCATACCCACATGGATAACGGTATTTTTAAAAATTCATAAAGTGGATTTGAAATTTAAAACATATCCTAATAATTCCTTGATTTAATCTATCAACTTGCAAGATCTTGGAGCCAAAGAGCTTGTATTAGTCTGCGAAAATAATACTGATAAACCTGTCGTTAACAAGAAATGAAGGTTTATCGTTCAGAGAGGATGCCATGTGGGACCCATGAGACAGTAGCGTCCTCAACGTTTCAAAGAAAAAGGCAAGTAGCCCGAAAATAGGGGTAAAAAATAAATCCTACAAAGGAAACATTTATTGTTCATAGAGGCTGACATGTGGGACCGATCTGCCAGCTGCATCCTCATCATTTCGAAGTCGGCAGGGATCAGAAGAAAAAGGCAAATAGCCAGAAATTAGGGGTCAAAAATAAATCCAAAAAGGAAACTTATATTCTTCATAGAGGATGACATGTGGGACCGACCTGCCAGCAGCGTCCTCATCGTTTCAAAGGCCGCAGGGGATCAAAAGAAAAAGGCAAATAGCCAGAAATTAGGGGTAAAAAAAATACAACAAAGGAAAGGTTTATTGTTCATAGAGGCTGACTTGTGGGACCCATGAGCCAGCGGCGACCTCAATTTCAAAGGCGGCATATGATCGAAAAGAAAAAGGCAAGTTAGCAAAAATCAGTGGGTAAAAAAAATCTAAGAAATGAAACTTTATTGTACAGTCCCATGAGCCAGCACCTTACTCAACGTTTCAGTGGCGGCATGAGATAGAAAGAAAAAGGAAAGTGACCAAATATCAGGAGCAAAAAATAATCCAAGAAAAGAAACTTTTATTGTACATAGATGATGACATATGGGTCCCACTTATACAAGCTCTTTCGCTCGAAGATCTTGCAAGTTGATTGTACATAGAGGATGACATGCGGGCCCCTTGTGTCAGCAGCTTACTCAACGTTTCCAAGGCGGCAGGGGATCAAAAGAAAAAAGGAAGTAGCCAGAAATTAGCGGTAAACAATAACTCCAAGGAAGGAAACTTTTATTGTTCATAGAGTATGACATGCGGGACCCATGCGCTAGCAGCTTCCTCAACGTTTCAAAGGGGGCATGAGATCGAAAGAAAAAGACAAGTGACCAAATATCAGGAGCAAAAAATAATCCAAGAAAAGAAACTTTATTGTACATAAAAGATGACATGCGGGTCCCATTTTGCAGCAGCGGTGTCAACGTTTCAAATGCGGCTTGAGATCAAAAGAAAAAGAGTAGCCAGAAATTAGGGGTAAAAAAACTCCCAGAAAAGAAAGTTGATTGTACATAGAGGATGGCATGCGGGTCCCATGACCCAGCACCTTACTCAACGTTTCAGAGGCGGCATGAGATCGAAAGAAAAAGGAAAGAGACCAAATACCAGGAGCAAAAAATAATCCAAGAAAAAGAAACTTTTATTGTACATAGAGGATGACATATGGGTCCCACTTATACAAGCTCTTCCGCCCCAAGATCTTGCAAGTTGATTGTACATAGAGGATGACATGCGGGCCCCTTGTGTCAGCAGCTTAATCAATGTTTCCAAGGCGGCAGGGGATCAAAAGAAAAAGGAAACAGCCAAAAATAAGAGGGTGAAAAAATCCAAGAAAAGAAACTTTTATAGTATCGAGGATGACATGTGGGTCCCATGAGCCAGCAGCTTCTCAACGTTTCAGAGGCTGCATGAGATCGAAAGAAAAAGGCAAGTGACCAAAAATAAGGGGGTAAAAAAATCCAAGAAAAGAGACTTGATTGTACATAGAGGATGACATGCGGGTCCCACCAGTCAGCAGCTTACTAACGTTTCCAAGGCGGCAGGGGATGAAAAGAAAAAGGAAATAGCCAAAGATCAGAGGGTGAAAAAAATCAAAGAAAAGAAACTTTTATAGTACATAGAGGATGACATGTGGGTCCCATGGGCCAGCAGGTTCCTCAACGTTTTCAAGGGCGGCATGAGATCGAAAGAAAAAGGCAAGTGACCAAAAATCAGAGGGTGAAAAATAATCCAAAAAAAGAAACTTTTATTGTACATAGAGGATGACATGCTGTCCCAACGTTTCAAATGCGGTTTGAGATCAAAAGAAAAAGAAAGTAGCCAGAAATTAGGGGGTAAAAAAACTCCAAGAAAAGAAAATTGATTGTACATAGAGGATGACATGCGGGTCCCACGAGTTTGCAGCTTACTCAACGTTTCCAAGGCGGCAGGGGATCAAAAGAAAAAGGAAATAGCCAAAAATCAGAGAGTGAAAAAAAACCCAAGAAAATAAACTTTTGTAGTACATAGAGGATGACATGCGGGTCCCATGAGCCAGCAGGTTCCTCAACGTTTCAAACGTGGCATGGGATCGAAGGAAAAAGGCAAGTGACCAAATATCAGGAGCCAAAAATAATCCAAGAAAAGAAACTTTATTGTACATAGAGGATGACATGCGGGTCCCATTTTGCAGCAGCGGTCCCAACGTTTCAAATGCGGCTTGAGATCAAAAGAAAAAGAAAGTAGCCAGAAATTAGGGGGTCAAAAAAACTCCAAGAAAGGAAAGCTTTATCGTTCATACAGGCTGACATGTGGGACCTATGAGCCAGCAGCTTACTGGACGTTTCAAAGGCAGGGGATCAAAAGAAAAAGGAAATAGCCAAAAATCAGAGGGTGAAAAAAAATCCAAGAAATCAAACTTTTATTGTACATAGAGGATGACATGCGGGTCCCATGAGCCAGCAGATTCCTCAACGTTTCAAACGTGGCATGAGATCGAAAGAAAAAGGCAAGTGACCAAATATCAGGAGCCAAAAATAATCCAAGAAAAGAAACTTTATTGTACATAGAGGATGACATGCGGGTCCCATTTTGTGCAGCGGTCAACGTTTCCAAGGCGGCACAGGACCAAAAGAAAAATGAAGTAGCCAGAAATCAGGGGGTGAAAAAAATCCAAGAAAAGAAAGATTTCAATTGGGCTGCATCTAGACATCTGGGCCTTCGAACTATCCTTCTGGGCCTTTTGACACGTACAATTTCAGCCCACTCCAGAACATGATAGTTCGGATTTTTCTCAAAAAAAAAACAGGAAAGTCCTATGCTTCGCCAAAACAAAAAACAAGGAGATTCAAGATATATGTTGTAAAAATAAAGATTTAATTTATCCGTTTGCAATAGCTCAGAGCGAAATACACTGTTTATTGTCTGCAAAATAATCAAGATATCACATGTTTCTTGTACGGGGAGGCTGACATCGTGGACCCATGAGCCAGCAGCGTCGTTTTAAAGGCGGCAGGGGATGGAAAGAAAAAATAAACCAAAAATCTGTTGGTAAAAAATCCAAGAAAAGAAACATTTTCGTTCTGAGAGGATGACATGCGGGACCCATGAGGCAGCAGCGTCCTCAGCGCTTATTGTTCATAGAGGCTGACATGTGGGACCCGTGAGCCAGCAGCGTCCTCAACGTTTTAAAGGCGGCAGGATATCGAAAGAAAAAATAAGCCAAAAATCATTTGGTAAACAATATCCAAGAAAAGAAACATTTACCGTTCTGAGAGGATGACATGCGGGACCCATGAGGCAGCAGCATCCTCAACGATTCCAAGGCGGCAGGGGATCAAAAGAAAAAAAAGGAAATATCCAGAAATTAATTAGGGGTTCAAAAAAAATCCATCAAAGGAAACTTTTATTGTTCATAGAGGATGACTTGTGGGACCGACCTGCCAACAGCGTCCTCATCGTTTCAAAGGGGCAGGAGATCCAAAGAAAAAGGCAAATAGCCAGAAATTAGGGGTCAAAAATAACTCCAAGAAAGGAAACTTTTATTGTTCGTAGAGGATGACATGCGGGACCCATGAGCCAGCAGCTTACTCAACGTTTCAAAGGCGGCATGAGATCGAAGAAAAAGGCAAGTGACAAAATATCAGGAGCAAAAGATAATCCAAGAAAAGAAACTTTATTGTACATAGAGGATGACATGTGGGTCCCATTTTGCAGCAGCGGTCTCAATGTTTGTAATGCGGCTTGAGATCAAAAGAAAAAGAAAGTAGCTAGTAATTAGGGGGTGAAAAAAAATCCAAGAAAAGGAAAGTTGATGGACATAGAGGATGACATGCGGGTCCCTTGAGCCAACAGCTTACTCAACGTTTCAAAGGGGGCAGGGGATCAAAAGAAAAAGGCAAGCCAAAAATCAGAGGGTGAAAAAAATCCAACAAAGGAAACTTTTATAGCACATAGAGGATGACATGCGGGTCCCATGAGCCAGCAGGTTCCTCAACGTTTCAAACGTGGCATGAGATCGAAAGAAAAAGGCAAGTGCCCAAATATGAGGAGCCAAAAATAATTCAAGAAAAGAAAGTTTTATAGTACATAGAGGATGACATGCGGGTCCCATTTAGCAGCAGCGGTATCAGCGTTTGAGAGGTGGCAGGGGATCAAAAGAAAAAAAGAAATTGCCAAAAATCAGATGGTGAAAAAAAACCAAGAAAAAGAACTTTTATAGTACATAGAGGATGACATGCGGGTCCCATGAGCTGCAGTTCCTCAACGTTTCAAACGTGGCATGAGATCGAAACAAAAGGCAAGTGAAAAAATATCAGGAGCCAAAAATAATTCAAGAAAAGAAAGTTTTATAGTACATAGAGGATGACATGCGGGTCCCATTTAGCCGGTATCACCGTTTGAGAGAGGCGGGGAATCGAAAGAAAAAGGCAAGTGACCAAATATGAGGTGCCAAAAAAATCCAAGAAAAGAAAGTTTTATAGTACATAGAGGATGACATGCGGGTCCCATTTAGCAGCAGCGGTATCACTGTTTGAGAGGCAGCGGGGATCGAAAGAAAAAGTCAAGTGACCAAATATGAGGTGCCAAAAAAATCCAAGAAAAGAAAGTTTTATAGTACATAGAGGATGACATGCGGGTCCCATTTAGCAGCAGCGGTATCATTGTTGAGAGGCGGCAGGTGATCGAAAGAAAAAGGCAAGTGACCAAATATGAGGTGCCAAAAATAATTCAAGAAAAGAAAGTTTTATAGTACATAGAGGATGACATGCGGGTCCCATTTAGCAGCAGCGGTATCACCGTTTGGCGGGGGATCGAAAGAAAAAGGCAAGTGAAAAAATATGAGGAGCCAAAAATAATTCAAGAAAAGAAAGTTTTATAGTACATAGAGGATGACATGCGGGTCCCAGTTAGCAGCAGCGGTATCACGTTTGAGAGGCGGCAGGGGATCGAAAGAAAAGGCAAGTGACCAAATTTGAGGTGCAAAAATAATCCAGGAAAAGAAAGTTTTATAGTACATAGAGGATGACATGCGGGTCCCAGTTAGCAGCAGCGGTATCACCGTTTGAGAGGCGGCAGGGGATCGAAAGAAAAAGGCAAGTGACCAAATTTGAGGTGCCAAAAAAACTCCAAGAAAAGAAAGTTGATTGCACATAGAGGATGACATGCGGGTCCCATTTAGCAGCAGCGGTCTCAACGTTTCCAAGGCGGCAAGGGATCAAAAGAAAAAGGAAGTAGCCAGAAATCAGGGGGTCAAAAAAATCCAAGAATAGAAAGAATTTTGGTTCATAGAGGATGACATGCGGGACCCATGATCCTGCATCGTAAACGGCTCGATCGGAGAACGTTGAACGAGATGGCGCGATGTAGAAAAAAAACAATGCCAGAGAGGCTGCCATCTGGGCCCTACATCCCTCGGCGGTGCGGATTTGCGTTGACTCGGCCGGCGAACCCGAGATTTCGAGATGCACCACGTCCCGGGCCACCATACGCCACGTTTTGGCCGCTTTCGTCGGGCTAGGTGGCCTCAAAAACGAAAAAAAAAAGTTTTGACATGCACCACGGAGGGACCAAAATCGTCGGCCATGGTACACCAGCAACCACGGCGCGACTTCAACTTCGTCGGCCATGGCAACTTTTCTTGTAGTGTATAGATACATGATTTGTATGGTTTGAATATGTCCAAACCTTGTTTATCAACTTGAATATGCTTACTATATGACATAAGAAGACTATGTACTTTGGTTTTTCATGATTTTTTTTAATTTTCTGCACATTTGAATCATATCTTGGTCAAATCCTAGGTTTGACCAAGATTTAGACAAGTTTAACACGTGAAAACGAATAAGTAAGCCTGGATCCTTCTTAGTCACTCTAAAATGAAGCTTTTGGGAGGTTCTTGAAATTTCCATGTTTGAAACCCAAAACCACTTCTCTTCATGATTGACTGAGTTTAATTAGGGTTTTAGGGGTAGATATATACATGATTTTTCTGGTTTGAATATATATGTCTAGACCTTGTTTATCAACTTGAATGCTTACTATACATATGACATATCTAAGAATGCTATGTGCTTTGGTTTTTCATTCTTTTGATTTTTTTCTGAATTTTTAGGGCCATTTGAATCTTGGTCAAATCCTAGGTTTGACCAAGATTTAAACAAGTTTAAAACATGAAAATGAAAAGGGAAGTCTGTATCCTTCTTAGTCACTCTAAAATGAAGCTTTTGGGATGTTCTTGAAATTTCAATGTTTGAAACCCAAAACGACTTCCCTTCATGCTAGACTTCATAAGATCGAAAGGGGGATACATGATTTGTCTGGTTTGGATATATCTAGACCTTGTTTATCAACTTGATTGCTTACGATATGACATAAGAAGACTATGTGATTTGGTTTTTCATTTTTCTGATTTTTTTGAATATTGTGCCCACCCATTTGTATCTTCATGAAATCCTAGGTTTGACCAAGCTAATTTAAACAAGTTTAAAACATGAAAATGAAAAGGGAAGCATGTAACCTTCTCAGTCACTCTAAAATGAAGTTTTTGGGAGGTTTTTGAAATTTCCATGTTTGAAACCCAAAACCACTTCTCTTCATGCTTGACTTCATAAGACAAAGTTTAGGGTTAGGGGGTATATATAGATACATGATTTGTATGGTTTGAATATGTCCAAACCTTGTTTATCAACTTGAATATGCTTACTATATGACATAAGAAGACTATGTACTTTGGTTTTTCATTTTTCTGATTTTTTTTAATTTTCTGCGCATTTGAATCATATCTTGGTCAAATCCTAGGTTTGACCAAGATTTAGACAAGTTTAACACGTGAAAACGAATAAGTAAGCCTGGATCCTTCTTAGTCACTCTAAAATGAAGCTTTTGGGAGGTTCTTGAAATTTCCATGTTTGAAACCCAAAACCACTTCTCTTCATGATTGACTGAGTTTAATTAGGGTTTTAGGGGTAGATATATACATGATTTTTCTGGTTTGAATATATATGTCTAGACCTTGTTTATCAACTTGAATGCTTACTATACATATGACATATCTAAGAATGCTATGTGCTTTGGTTTTTCATTCTTTTGATTTTTTTCTGAATTTTTAGGGCCATTTGAATCTTGGTCAAATCCTTGGTTTGACCAAGATTTAAACAAGTTTAAAACATGAAAATGAAAAGGGAAGTCTGTATCCTTCTTAGTCACTCTAAAATGAAGCTTTTGGGATGTTCTTGAAATTTCAATGTTTGAAACCCAAAACGACTTCCCTTCATGCTAGACTTCATAAGATCGAAAGGGGGTAGATACACGATTTGTCTGGTTTGGATATATCTAGACCTTGTTTATCAACTTGATTGCTTACGATATGACATAAGAAGACTATGTGATTTGGTTTTTCATTTTTCTGATTTTTTTAATTTTTTGCCCACCCATTTGTATCTTCGTCAAATCCTAGGTTTGACCAAGATAATTAAAACAAGTTTTATAAAACATGAAAATGAAAAGGGAAGCATGTATCCTTCTTAGGCACTCTAAAATGAAGCTTTTGGGAGTTTTTTGAAATTTCCATGTTTGAAACCCAAAACCACATCTGTTCACATGCTTGACTTCATAAGACAGAGTTTAGGGGTTAGGGGTATAGATACATGATTTGTCTGGTTTGAATATGTCTAGACATTGTTTATCAACTTTAATGCTTACTATATGACATAAGAAAAATAATGTCATGTAAATGAGTTAACTTGGATTTCCTACCCTTGAATCCATAGGAAACTTTGTTCTAATGCACTATAATAATCAACCGAGTTTTTACACCAACAGGTCTGTCACTTACGTGTGGTGCCCACGCGTGAGGTCCCACACTTCAGTGAGCACAAGTCACGTGAAATAGGTACGCAAACTCCCAGCCATCTTCTTTGTCAAGAGAAGACGCATCAGGATGCGTATTGGAAGTCTGTGGGTCCTTCTCGATCCTTCGGTTGTCCTCTCACAAAAAAAAACAAATCTCTCTCATTCTCGGCCTCGCTCGACTCGCTCGCTCGCTCGCACCTCCTGCTCACTGACAAACCCTGCACAAAAGTCAACATCATCACCCGAAAAAGGGGAGACACCATAATTCTCTCCCTTCTTCTCTCCTTCCGAGTGATCCCTCTTCCTCCGAGTTTCACTCGACGGGCAAACACACTTTTTTTAATTTTCTGCCCATTTGAATCTTGGTCAAATCCTAGGTTTGACCAAGATTTAAACAAGTTTAAAACATGAAAATAAAATGGTAAGCATGGATCCTTCTTAGTCTCCCGAAAATGAAGCTTTTTTTTTTGAAATTTCCATGTTTGAAACCAAAAACCACTTCTCTTCATGCTTGACTTCATAAGACATAGTTTAGGGTTAGGGGTAGATATATACATGATTTTTCTGGTTTGAATATGTCTAGACCTTGTTTATCAACTTGAATGCTAGCTTACTATATATGACATAAGAATGCTATGTGCTTTGGTTTTTCATTCTTTTGATTTTTTCTGAATTTTTATGCCCATTTGAATCTTGGTCAAATCCTAGGTTTGACCAAGATTTAAACAAGTTTAAAACATGAAAATGAGAAGGGAAGCATGTATCCTTCTTAGTCACTCTAATTAAAATGAAGATTTTGGGAGGTTTTTGAAATTTCCATGTTTGAAACCAAAAACCACGTCTCTTCATGCTTGACTTCATAAGATATATAGAGTTTAATTAGGGGTTAGGGGTATAGATACATGATTTGTTTGGTTTGAATATGTCTAGACCTTGTTTAACAACTTGAATGCTTACTATATGCCATAAGAAGACTATGTACTTTGGTTTTTAATTTTTTTGATTTTTTAAAATTTTCTGCCAATTTGTATCTTGGTCAAATCCTAGGTTTGACCAAGATTTAAACAAGTTTAAGACGTGAAAATAAAAT
This sequence comes from Lolium multiflorum, assembly GCA_030979885.1. Taxonomy (NCBI): domain Eukaryota; kingdom Viridiplantae; phylum Streptophyta; class Magnoliopsida; order Poales; family Poaceae; genus Lolium; species Lolium multiflorum. The sequence goes on along the minus strand of CM061750.1, from coordinate 103,026,620 downwards.
GGTAAGCATGGATCCTTCTTAGTCTCCCTAAAATGAAGCTTTTGGTTTTTTTTTGAAATTTCCATGTTTGAAACCCAAAACCACTTCTCTTCATGCTTGACTTCATAAGACAAAGTTTAGGGATAGGGGGATATATATATACATGATTTTTCTGGTTTGAATATGTCTAGACCTTGTTTATCAACTTGAATGCTTACTATATGACATAAGAATGCTATGTGCTTTGGTTTTTCATTCTTTTGATTTTTTCTGAATTTTTATGCCCATTTGAATCTTGGTAGAATCCTAGGTTTGACCAAGATTTAAACAAGTTTAAAACATGAAAATGAGAAGGGAAGCCTGTATCCTTCTTTGTCACTCTAATTAAAATGAAGCTTTTGGGTGGTTTTTGAAATTTCCATGTTTGAAACCCAAAACCACATCTCTTCGTGCTTGACTTCATAAGACAGAGTTTAGGGGTTAGGGGGTACATAGATACATGATTTGCATAGTTTGAATATGTCTAGCTAGAGACCTTGTTTCTCAATTTTAATGCTTACTATATGACATAAGAAGACTATGTGCTTTGGTTTTTCATTTTTCTGTTTTATTTTAATTTTATGCCCATTTGAATCTTGGTCAAATCCTAGGTTTGACCAAGATTTAAACAAGTTTAAATTATGAAAATGAAGGTAAGCATGGATCCTTATTAGTCACTCTAACATAAATCTTTTGGGAGGTTCTTGAAATTTCCATGTTTCAAACCCAAAACCACTTCTCTTCATGATTGACTTCATAAGACAGAGTTTAGGGTTTTAGGGGTAGATATATACATGATTTTTCTGGTTTGAATATGTCTAGCCCTTGTTTATCAACTTGAATGCTTACTATACATATGACATAAGAATGCTATGTGCTTTGGTTTTTCATTCTCTTTTGATTTTTTTCTAAATTTTTAGGCCCATTTGAATCTTGGTCAAATCCTTGGTTTGACCAAGATTTAAACAAGTTTAAAACATGAAAATAAAAAAGGAAGTCTGTATCCTTCTTAGTCACTCTAAAATGGAAGCTTTTGGGATGTTCTTGAAATTACCATGTTTGAAACCGAAAACGACTTCCCTTCATGCTAGACTTCATAAGATCGACAGGGGGTAGATACATGATTTGTCTGGTTTGGATATATCTAGACCTTGTTTATCAACTTGAATGCTTACGATATGACATAAGAAGACAATGTGATTTGGTTTTTCATTTTTCTGATTTTTTTGAATATTGTACGTGCCCACCCATTTGTATCTTCATCAAATCCTAGGTTTGACCAGGATTTAAACAAGTTTAAAACATGAAATGAAAAGATAAGCCTGGATCCTTCTTAGTCACTCTAAAATGAAGCTTTGGGAGGTTCTGAAATTTCCATGTTTGAAACCCAAAACCACTTCTCTTCATGATTGACTTCATAAGACAGAGTTTAGGGTTTAGGGGTAGATATATACATGATTTTTCTGGTTTGAATATATATGTCTAGACCTTGTTTATCAACTTGAATGCTTACTATATATATGACATAAGAATGCTATATATGTGCTTTGGTTTTTCATTCTTTTGATTTTTTCTGATTTTTTAGGCCCATTTGAATCTTGGTCAAATCCTAGGTTTGACCATGATTTAAACAAGTTTAAAACATGAAAATGAAAAGGTAAGCATGGATCCTTCTTAGTCACTCTAAAATGAAGCTTTTGGGATGTTCTTGAAATTTCCATGTTTGAAACCCAAAACGACTTCGATCTCTTTATGCTAGATTTCATAAGACTGAGTTTTAGGGGTTAGGGGGTAGATACATGATTTGTCTAGTTTGAATATGTACATAGTACTCCCTCTATAGGAACTTGGAGAAAGCAACTGTTGTGCCACACAATTTTGTTGTTTTCCTATTTTTCTTTCATGAAGCTTTACGATGTGGTTCGTGTGTGGGGATCAAGCTCGTAATCTCGTTTCAATTACACAACCAACTACTCTGCTCATCCTTGCATGTAATTAACCAATATAGGAATTTGATTCCACGGAACTTTTTCAGTACATAAGTCTCCTCCTTAACTCCTCTAGTCTCTACCAAGCCGGCCGCCTCGCTACTTCCCTAGCTTCCTCCCTACAGCACACCTCGCCCCCGTACGCGAGCTAGGTCCAGCCGGAGATGGGGCACAGCCGCCCCCGCTGGAAGAATGCTCAGAGGAAGTCCGGGCAGGAGGACAAGGGTGACGCCATCCCGGATGAACTTCTCGGGCTGGTGTTCCTGCGCCTCACCTCGCCTCTGGATCTCGTCCGCGCCGCGTTCGCCTGCAGGAGCTGGCGCAAGGTCATCGCGGCGGAGGACTTCCGTGTCCTCTCCGCTCGCCACGGCGCGCCATCCTCCATAGTCGCCGGCCACTACCACATCAGCTTCTCCCATTGTCACTATCGGCCGTCTGGCTTGCTGCCCCACTTCGTTCCCTCTTCCTCGTCATGTTGGGCCGGGGTCGCCGCAAATAATCTCGCGCTCGACTTCCTCCCACGGGCGCCAAACGGCGACCTCAGTTTGGAGCTCGCCGACTCTCGGGGCGGCCTCCTACTCCTTGCGGACTTCGACCACACCGAACACGGAAAGCCTTTCGAGCAGCCTTCACGTCTCGTCGTCTGCGATCCCCTGGCAGGTCAGTACGTGACGGTCCCTCCACCCCCTGCTGTTTCGCACACAACATTCGTAAGCTTGTTCCTGGGCGCCGCCCTCCATGGCGAGGACGCTGCGGCGCGCATCAGTCTGTCAAATTACAGGGTGACGTGCCTGATCTATCATGACGGCATCTGCAAGACCTGCGTGTTCTCGCCTGGCCCTGGTGGCCACGCTTGGACCTCCTCCGGCGCCATCGTGCCTCTCCACGCCACGCACACAGGCCGGTCGGATATCCTCTTTGTGGGGTGCAACGCCCGTTTCTTCCAGTGGTACGTGTTCGGTGGGCTCGGAAACTTCATTCTTGCTCTCGACAGAGAATCCGGCGAGCTCTCACGCTTCGAGAGAGCTCGAGACGAGGACTGGCTTCACACCGTGCCGATTGAGATGCTGGGCGGGCCCTCGCGCGTGCTGAATTGGTACGTGCTAGAGCTTCCGTGGCCACCTACCTTCCGAGCTTGCTTATCCTAGGATTCTGGCTTCCTGGGTTGGATTAGTGTCGGCCATGGTGTCGTCGACATGGTCTGGAGGTTGAAGACGAAGGGCATCTCAAGGATTTTGTTGTAATTTCGTTTTTTTTCAGGTGTTTTGTACTATTTGATGTTTCTCTTAATGCCAGAGGGTTTATTTGCACTAGTCATACTTGACATAGCTGTACGTTTTGAAGATTAACTTGTTCATCATGATCCGAACTTCTCATACTCTTAATGCCAGAGGGTTTATTTGCACTAGTCATACTTGACATAACTTCGAACTTGTTTTGAGTAATACGTAGTATGGTATACTAGAATAGGAGGAGTAACACTTTTCGCATTTGGGCCAAATATAAAGTACTACCTCCATTTCAAGGAATAAGGCGCACGCGTACTCCAAGACGTATCTTTTGGTCAGATTACCTTGACCATTGAATTGACAAGACAACACACAGAGCATTGGGGCGTGCTCGATGGTGCTAGCTGCGGCTATACAGACATGTGATAGGCATCGCGGAAGCGTCGCAAATAGAAAACAAATCATATTTTTTGGGGGAGGATGTTTTGGCTCCTGGTTGCGTATGCTCCCTTTAGTTTGAACTGCAACATCTATATATTTTGAAATGTAAAAAAAATCCAAACAAAAAATTAATCTTTTCATCTTCACATGCTAAGAGCGCATAAAGTCTTTCCATAAAAAACTAAATTGTCGTTTGGGCTATGTAAAAAAGATAAAATTTATTGCTAAAAATAAAGCTGTTTACATCAACCACAAAAAATATCGGCTTTTCACGAAACTACACGAACACACATAGATTATCGAGAAGTACATGCGGATTTTTTTGTTAGAATTTTTTGAAAATTAAAAATATGTTTTTTTGGGTCGAGGTAGCATATCCGCCCAATAGCCGAATTAAATTTCCGATTTTTTTGGACTGACAATTTCATCGGGAAGACATGGATGCGCGCAGACGGCGTGCAAGGCAAGGCATCGATTTGACCGGACGTACTTAGGGCAGGTCAGGCTGCCAGCGTACTTATTCCGGGCAGGTGAGGTACTAGAACTCAAAGTCCTCCTCAGCGTCTCTCCTCTCTCTCTGTCTTTATTGAGTGTACTAGCGCGCAGGGACTCAAAGTCAGGGAAATGTTTGAGATGCAAAGTAAGAGAATATTTACCAGTATAATTGGTTGATTAGAAGATTAAGTGGTGAAATCACAACAGATTGGAGCAGTACATGGTGGAAACCGCAAAATATCCTTCCAAATGGTGTTTTTGTGCAACATACGAAGTATGAGGTGGTGGAACTTGAGGCCAGTGACTTTACTTACTCCAAAATGCAACTTTACGTACATGAGCCATCGGATCAAGATCCAACGGACACAGTTGATCCAGAATTTGTAGTCACATTTTAAGTTGCTCGAAAAAAATCGAAAACATTACAGTAAGATATATATCTTTCTTAAGTATTCTGGTAAAGTTTTACTTCATTTGAAAATTGAGTTTAATTTTAAGTTTAAAATTTGGATCAACCATGTGCGTTGGATCTTGATCGAATGACTCACGTACAAGTCGCCAGTGAAGTTACTGGATCTCGTTCCTTGGTGGAATCTGCAATTCCCTCCCCTATATATACTATACAAGTCGAAGACTACGACCCTCTATCCCTATCTCCTTCACATCCTCTAAATTCATATTCCCATTTAGAATCGTTGGGCATGGAGGTTCCCCCTGGTAGCTTTAGAGCTTTTGTCGACGATGCTAATTTGAGAAGACTGCTCACCTACGGTTTGTGCTCTCAATCCGCACAACCTCCATTTTGGCGGGTTAGTACTTTCTTCACTAGGTTCATCAAGATGTATTTTAATTTGGGCTAACAGTCGTGTTAATTTCCTTGTATTAAGCAGTGCTGTTCGTGCAAGAAGGTTGCATGCGACAGCTGCGCTAGGAACCTGCCCGGTGGCGCGTGCCCGGGATGCCAGGGCGTCTTCCAAGGTGAAAGTCCTCCATCTGAAAGCATGTACTTTTCCCGTGAATGTGTTATGGAAAAGAATGTGGTGAGAAGAACGTTCATCTGCGGTTTGTGCTCTCAAATCGCACGACGTCCACTATAACGGGTTAGTACTTTCTTCACTAGGTTCCACCCAACTGTATTTTTCTTTGGGCCAACAGTCATGTAAATTTCCTTGTATTAAGCAGTGCATTCGCATGGGGGAGGGACATCACATTGCATGCGGAAGCTGCTTAAGAAACCTGCCCAGTCTCGTGTGCCCGAACTGCGACGGCATCTACGAAGAGGATGAGGATTTAAGTAGATTTGCCTCCTTGTTTAAGGTGGATTGCAGCAACGATGGTTGCGACATGAGCGGCGACTTGCTCGAATACTTTCAACATGAGGCGACGTGCCCGCATGCGCCAACGAGACGGTAGGTGGTTGATCTTGCCGGTCTCGATGGAGAAGATGATCGCGCTTTGAGGCTAATCTGAGCTCGGTGGAGAAGGACCGGATGGAGTTTCCTTTTCTAGAACTAGAGTTCTTTTTGTACTTTTGGATGTCTTGTCTGTAGTTTCCTTTTACTTGGAGGGTCCTCCTAGCTTGCAGTCTGTAATCCCACCGTCATCATAATATAAAAGCAGTGTCGCGAGGTCCTTCGGGACATTTCTGTGTTCAAAAAATGTATGATTTTAGACATGTCGTCTATTTATGTGTGCGATGTTGTATCATCTATTACCGTGATTAGTTTGAACGTGTCCATGTCCTAGAACAAAACTTCGGCATGATGTACTTGTATGTTTAATTGAATTCGACCAAGTATAATGTGGAACCGATCATTGCGAGCATATGGAGATTGCGAACCGGTAATTGACAGGTGGTACATGCTCTATCTTAATCTTGTTTATCTAATGGTAATTGCAATTTATGCGGTACTGAAATAATTAGTTTTAGTTATAAACAGGGACTCTTCGGACGGGGGCTCCTTTTCAAACAAGACCGGGGAGATTTATGAAGTGCTAGAAGGGAACAAATTACTACATGAGTGTTTTGCGTGAAATGGTTAAAATTTGTAGTGGCAGATTGCCGCCAATGCAATTTTTTCATGTGGTTGATATGGTAGGATGGACATTTCCAAAATTTCACGAATTATTTCGGTTTGTGACCATATATTAAATTAGTTCTGGGCTCATTTCCATATAATTTGAAATTTCAACGCGAAGTACACGAAGTACAATTAAAAAAGGGGAAACTATATATACGTGATGTGCACTAAATGTGTGGTACCCCCCAAAAAATGACCAAACATATGCGTTGCATCCAAGTACGTAACACCCATATGGCAAACGAAAGCATTGAGTAGTTGTTTGTGATGTAAGTAATCTACATATATATCAAAATACCAAACATGGCACACCAAAATATTTTTTAGAAGAACTTACCAGATTTTGGCACCATGCATGTTGGAGTTTTTTTTTTGACAGAATCCATCTTGGAGTTCGCATGGCTCTCTTCCGAAGTGAGAGGTGAGTTGGTTAATGCTAGAACCATGGCAAACTTCCGAATGTTAGTAATTTATCATGGATTCATCATTTGTGATGAAATACCTAGGAACAATGCCAAACATGACCTACCTATGTTCTTGAGAATATTCCCTTTCACCGATTTTGGCACCATGTGTGTTTTTAAGTACGTTTGCATGCCTTCTTGATTGGTTATTAAAATACCATGTCAAACTGTCGATACATGGAAAATTCCTTTGCTACAATCAAATAAACTTCGGGCTCCTTTTATTCAAAGGAATATGGAGGGCGTAGGAATATGAAAGGTGCATGATTGGAATGTTATGCCAAGTTGAATCCTATAGGAACATGATGTGTCTTTGATTGTGGCAAAGGAACTTTTCCATGAGGTATTAGCTAATGGTTTTTTTCCTATAAGATTTGCACTACAAGATTCCTATATGAATAGTTCCTATGAATCAAATGACTTGTATAGGAATTTTTCCCATAAGAACCGAATCCAACATAATTCCTATGACAATCATATGAATCAAAGGAGCACGATTCCCATAGGATTGAAGTAGACATGACATCCCAATTCTATGATTTTCCTTTTCCTATACTTTCCATTTCCTATGAACCAAAGGAGGCCTAACTAGTTGGCCATACTGAAACAATTGCCAAATAAATGCCGTGCATCCTATGGCCCCCGTGAGTTTGACCTAAATTTGAAATCATGGTAAAAGGTGCTTAAAATAGGCAAATAAAAGCATGTAGTCAATTTTTTTTAGGATGTAGTACTACCTAGGGAAAATACCAAACATGCCATAATGCAAACTGTGTTTTAGAGAGTAGCCCTTCAAAAAAGTTGGCATCCACTTGTTGATTTTGCTATCGACATGACAAAATAACTGATCAGATGACCAAGTGGTAAAAATTGCAACAGATTAGACCACCACATGGTGGAAACTGCTAAAAATCATGAAAACTGCGAAGAAAAAGTTAAAGTGGTGGTTTGTGCAGCATATGGAGGATTGAGTAGTACAAGTTGGATGTGCACTACCGTGTGCCCGTGGTAATGTTCGCCTATTATGATGATGGCAAGAAAAAATGATGTTTTCTCTGCTGAAACTGTCCCGAGCTGATTTGACGAGACAAAATACAGCTACACGGCGTGCAAGGGACGGCTATACAGTACATTAGCTTCTTCTCGGGTCACACGCCTGCACCACAGGTGCAGTAAGTGCAGCAGAGACCAGAGAGAGAAGGAACGCCCGTATTATATTTGATTTCAATTCATATTGTTTTTTTCCTTGCCTCTCCGTCTTCTTCACCGCCATCTTCTCGGTGTTTTCAAGAGTGATTATCAAGTGGAGAGACAATTGCATTGGGAAAGTCTCTCCACTTGATAATCTCTGTTGAAAAACTCGCACGTCTTGTGAAATGTGAAGGCTGCACGCGTGGGGAAGGGAGACGCAAACGCCGCACCGCATCATTAGTAGTACAGTAGTATACCTTTCTCTCCTCAGGCACCCCGGCTGGCCGCCCGCCGCAATAGTTCCTTGCATAGCGCTTGCCGTCTCCTCCAAAAACCCCCAGCGCACTTGCATCCGCCATCCACCTAAATCCACCGCCGAGTACCTTTCTGTCCTCACCACCGCCGCTGCGCCTATTCCCCTGTCCAGCAGACGACTGCGGCGTTGCGTGTGTCGCCGCCGTGTCAGATGGAGGCGGAGCCGCTCAACTCCCGAAGGCGGGTCGAGCCAGATCGGGAAGAGCCTCCGTCGAGCCTCGACCTCATCAGCCGCCTCCCCGACGAGATGCTGCACATCATCATCTCCCTCCTGCCCATGATATCCGCTGTAAGGACAACATTGCTCTCCAAACGGTGGCGCCACCTCTGGCGCTCCGTCCCACTTAACCTCCTCGTCGGCGACAACGACCTCATCAGCCGCCTACCGGACCAGATTCTCCACATCATCATCTCCCACCTGCCCACTGTATCCGCTGTAAGCACAACCTTGGTCTCCAAACGGTGGCGCCACCTCTGGCACTCCGTCCCACTTAACCTCGAGATCGACGACGAACTCGCCAAGCAAAACCACAAACGCATCGCCGCGGTCTCCAGTATCCTCGCCGCTCACCCTGGCCCCGCCAGAAGCGTGTCAATCGACCCCTTCAGAACCACTTGCAAGGTCGACACCACGCTCGACAGCTGGTTCCGGTCCAGCACCCTATCTTGCGTCGAGAACCTCAGATTCGATGCTGGAACTGTGATGCGCTCCTTCCCGCTGTCCGCGTTCCGCTGCGCGCCCACGCTGCGCATTGTCAGCATTTCTACTTGCTATTTGCCCGAGATTCATGCCAACTCCATGCTTCTTTTCCCCCAACTCAAAAGGCTCTTGCTCTATGACGTCTACATCTGTAAGGCGACGAACATCGACCGCCTGTTCACCCGCTGTATTGTGCTCGAGGCACTTCACCTTGAGGGGGTCCACGGGTTCACCCAACTCAACATTCAAATGCCAAATCTTCGTACAATTAGTGTGGCTAGCTATTGGAAACGCAACACCACCGAACTTATTCAGTTAGACACGGTGCAAATTATGGATGCATCTTGCCTCGAGAGATTGGTCATATGCGTTGATGATGTTCCACTACTAATCCAGGTCGCCAACGCACCAAAGTTGATGGTGTTGGGCTTTGCGTCGTACCCTGGCTGCCAACTTGTTATTGGACGCATAAACTTTTTGGTAGAACAGCCTTCTTCTTGTTGAATTAACTCACATTTTTGTTATTTTTTTTGACATATGTACCATTGTCCTGTAGAGGATGATGCCCATAAGCTTGGAAAATTCTCTGTGCACAGTGAAGAACTTGGTTCTAAAATCTGACGGCCCTCGTCTGGATCAACTACTTGCATTTCTTAGATGCTTTCCCTGCACGGAGAAGCTATATATCCAGGTAAATTCGTTGTTGTTAACTGTTTACCACTATGAGCAAAAACTGTAGAGTTACATGGAGTTAACCTGTTATTACTTATTAGCCTAGATCAGTTGAACAATTGTACTAGAAGAACATCCACAATGGAGTTATATTATGTTGGTTCAAAACTAAACTTCTTGTCATACAATGTGTTGTATCTTGTGCATCTGTGAAGTTTCATATAAACACATGATAATATGTGATCTGTGTAAAAAAGAGAAGACATATGTAAATAGTGTGACTTACTATTTACACATCATTTGTTCTTTTTTTGTGTAGATCACATATTATCATATTTTTGGATGAAACTTCACAGAAGCACATGATAGAACACAATGTATGTCCAGACTTTTAGTTTACATTTTTTTTGGAAACTTGGAAGTGTCAAAAGAAAAATGGGGTGCACCCGCAACTAGTTGCGGATTGGAGTTTCCCATGTTGGTAACCTTTCCCCAACTTTACAATGACAATAACAGATGTAAAAAAGTGCATCTATCAAATTGGAACGTGTCAGGGGATTATGTTGTTCCACGGTCCTCAATTAACACATGATTCAACTCACCTGAGATATTCATTAGTTGATAGCTATGAAGTACTTTGTTATTGTACTGACTACTTAATTTGACTTCTTTGCAGTTTTATAGAACCGGCAATAAGGTTCATGTGCTGCATAATGAGCCAGCCTGTCCCATTGAATGCCTTGATCTCCACCTCAAAGAAATTTCGATTTCTGACTACCGAGGAAGGAGAAATGATGTTATTGTCTCCAGGTTCTTTATACAGAACACTAGAATGCTCAAAGTAATGAATTTTGGTGTAAGATATCATCACAAGGAGATCTGGTGGGATACCCAGTTCAAGCAGCTAGACCTGAAGAACACCGCTTATAGAGATGTTGATTTTCAGTTTGGATATTTACCATCCTTAGATAAGTTCAGCTCGGACGGTGTTCTTAGCTGGTTGGTACATGACTTGTCAGTGGCTGATCCCTTTGCTAGAGGGATATATGCAAGAGAAGGGCCAATTTCTGCATAGTGTTAGTTTAACTCCCTATATTTTGTACTGGTCTGAACAATATATTTTATCACTCTGTTAATGTAGTTCAGACTTGATGTTATTCTTGTGAACATGGTCTAATATTCTAATGCTTTCGCGATGTATGTACTACTAGTGATATTTACAGAAGCTAGCAATTGTTTGACAAAATTTACTAAAAAAAGCCTGTAACGCATGTTCACATTCAGTTCGTCAATGCTAGTGTTCACAGAGGAAAGGTTTATTGTTCACAGAGGCTGACATGTGGGGCCCATGAGCCAGCAGAGTCCTCAACGTTTCAAAGGCGGCAGGGAATCAAAAAAAAATGAAGTAGCCACAAATTAGGGTAAAAAATAACTCCAAGAAAGGAAACTTCTTTTGTAAATAGAGGACGACATGCGGGTCCCATTTTGCACGGGATCGAAAGAAAAAAGGCAAGTGACCAAATATCAGGAGCCAAAAATAATCCACGAAAAGAAACTTTTATTGTACATAGAGGATGACATGTGGGTCCCATTTTGCAATAGCGGTCTCATAGTTTCCAGGCGGCACAGGATCAAAAGAAAAAGGAAGTAGCCAGAAATCAGGGTGTCAAAAAATCCATGAAAAGAAAGATTTCAATTGGGCTGCATCTGGACATCTGGGCCTTCGAACTATCGTGCTGGAAGCCTTTTGACTCGTACAATTTAAGCCCACTCCAAAACAGGAAAGTCCTATGCTTGGCAAAAACAAAAAACAAGGAGATTCAACATATAAGTTTGTTTATGTAAAAACAAAGATTTAATTTATCCCTTTGCAATAGCTCAGAGCGAAATACACTGTTTATTGTCTGCAAAATAATCAAGATATCACATGTTTCTTGTACGGGGAGGCTGACATCGGGGACCCATGAGCCAGCAGCGTCGTCAACGTTTTAAAGGCGGCAGGGGATCGAAAGAAAAAATAAACCAAAAATCAGTTGGTAAAAATCCAAGAAAATAAACATTTATCGTTCTAAGAGGATGACATGCGGGACCCTTGAGGCAGCAGCATCCTCAACCTTTGCATAAAGAGGATTTGCAGTACGGGGAGGCTGACATTGGGGACCCATGAGCCAGCAGCGTCGTCAACGTTTTCAAGGCGGCAGGAGATCGAAAGAAAAAATAAGCCAAAAATCAGTTGGTAAACAAAACCAAGAAAAGAAACAATTACCTTTCTGAGGGGATGACATGCGGGACCCATGAGGCAGCAGCATCCTCAACTATTCTAAGGCGGCAGGGGATCAAAAGAAAAAGGAAATAGCCGAAAATCAGAGGGTAAAAAATAAATCCAACAAAGGAAACTTTTAGGATTTGCTAAGAAACAGTCGACTTATTCTTTTTTGGCCATCAGTCGAATTTCTGTCCAACCAATTAGGCATCGCGATTGTGGACTTGCACGTGTTTCTCTGAGCCACTGTGTACCGTACTTAGGGCATGTACAATGGTAGAGAAGGCATGCCTTCCCTTACCCCGCCACATCAGCTAGAGAAGGCATTAGATATAAGTCATACAATGCATTATCTCTTACAGCCATCTCTAGCAATTAATACGAATAATTAAATTTTGGTAGGAAATTTGTTGCTAAGGGAAGACATATGTGATACAACGGAGAAAATAGTCTTCCCTTATTTCCTAAGAGATGATCCCTTAGCTAAGGGAAGACAACCTTCTCTCTCTTCGTTCTCTTTCCTCCAACTAAGCAAAAAATCTGACGTGGCATCTCTAAGGGAAGGCTGACATCACCGCATTGTACATGCCCTTAGCCATCTGCTATAGCTGCACACGTTTGTGTGGGGAGGTTTTGGATGTAAAACGCGTGCATGACTAAGTCAGCGGATAGATATTTACTGAACTTTTTGTGTAAATTTGTATATGACGAATTACAGTCCATTACACTGGTATTTACATGATTTGGAACATGTAAAATTAGGCAAACAAGTCTGTAATTTTACTTTCAAATCATGTAGACGATTTTCTTTCAGTTTCCCCATCTCACAGTTTACAGTCCATTACAACTATGTTTACATAATACAAAACATGTAATTTTCGCCAAACAACGTTTTAAGGTCTTTAAATCATGTATTATGGATTTTTTTTTCTGTTTGCAACTTGTTTGTCTGTTGCTAATTATAGGGATTTAGCCCACATACAAGGCTTGGTAAAATTCTTTTTTTATGGGCTTGACTGATTTTTGCCTATGCCATGTGCCGTCTTATAATTTGAAGAAAAACTGACTTACGCTGAATTGAAAATCAGTCAGCTGACAAATAGACATCCCCAACTTTTATTGTTCATAGAGGATGACATGCGGCACCCATGAGCCAGCAGCCTCAACGTTTCAAAGTCGGCATGAGATCGAAAGAAAAAGGCAAGTGACCAAATATCAGGAGCCAAAGATAATCCAAGAAAAGAAACTTTATTGTACATAGAGGATGACATGCGGGTCCCATTTAGCAGCAGCTGTATCAACGTTTGAGAGGCGGCAGGGGATCGAAAGAAAAAGGCAAGTGACCAAATATGAGGTGCCAAAAAAATCCAAGAAAAGAAAGTTTTATAGTACATAGAGGATGACATGCGGGTCCCATTTAGCATCAGCGGTATCACCGTTTGAGAAGCGGCAGGGGATCAAAAGAAAAAAAGGAAATAACCAGAAATTAATTAGGGGTCAAAAATAAATCCACCAAAGGAAACTTTTATTGTTCATAGAGGATGACATGTGGGACCGACCTGCCAACAGCGTCCTCATCGTTTCAAAGGGGGCAGGGGATCAAAAGAAAAAGGCAAATAGCCAGAAATTAGGGGTAAAAAATAACTCCAAGAAAGGAAACTTTTATTGTTCGTAGAGGATGACATGCGGGACCCATGAGCCAGCAGAATCCTCAACGTTTCAAAGGCGGCAGGTGATCAAAAGAAAAAGGCAAGTGACCAAATATCAGGAGCCAAAAATAATCCAAGATTTATTGTACATAGAGGATGACATGCGGGTCCCATTTTGCAGCAGCGGTCTCAATGTTTCAAATGCGTCTTGAGATCAAAAGAAAAAGAAAGTAGCTAGAAATTAGGGGCTCAAAATAATCCAAGAAAAGAAAGTTGATGGACATAGAGGATGACATGAGGGTCCCATTTAGCAGCAGGTTCCTCAACATTTCAAACGTGGCATGAGATCGAAAGAAAAAGGCAAGTGACCAAATATCAAGAGCCAAAAATAATCCAAGAAAAGAAACTTGAATGTACATAGAGGATGACATGCGGGTCCCATTTAGCAGCAGCTGTATCAACGTTTGAGAGGCGGCAGGGGATCGAAAGAAAAAGGCAAGTGACCAAATATGAGGTGCCAAAAAAAATCCAAGAAAAGAAAGTTTTATAGTACATAGTGGATGACATGCGGGTCCCATTTTGTAGCAGCGCTCTCAACGCTTCCAAGGCGGCACAGGACCAAAAGAAAAATGAAGTAGCCAGAAATCAGGGGTTGAAAAAAATCCAAGAAAAGAAAGATTTCAATTGGGCTGCATCTGGACATCTGGCCTTCGAACTATCTTTCTGGGCCTTTTGACTCGTACAATTTCAGCCCACTCCAAAACAGGAAAGTTCGGATTTTTCTAAAAAAACAGGAAAGTCCTACTATGCTTCGCAAAAACAAAAAACAAGGAGATTCAACATATAAGTTTGTTTATGTAAATATAAAGATTTAATTTATCAGTTTGCAATAGCGCAGAGCGAAATACAATGTTTATTGTCTGCAAAATAAGATATCACATGTTTCTTGTACGGGGAGGCTGACATCGGGGACCCATGAGCCAGCAGCGTCGTCAACGTTTCAAAGGCGGCAGGGGATCGAAAATAAAAAAACCAAAAATAAGTTGGTAAAAAAATCCAAGAAAAGAAAACATTTATCATTCTGAGAGGATGACTGCGGGACCCATGAGGCAGCAGCATCCTCAACGTTTATTGTTTATAGAGGCTGACATGTGGGACCCGTGAGCCAGCAGCGTCGTCAACGTTTTAAAGGCGGCAGGAGATCGAAAGAAGAAAAAAAGCCAAAAATCAGTTGGTAAACAAAATCCAAGAAAAGAAACATTAACCTTTCTGAGAGGATGACATGCGGGACCCATGAGGCAGCAGCATCCTCAACGATTCCAAGGCGCCAGGGGATCAAAAGAAAAAAAGGAAATAGCCAGAAATTAATTAGGGGTCAAAAATAAATCCACCAAAGGAAACTTTTATTGTTCATAGAGGATGACATATGGGACCGACCTGCCAACAGCGTCCTCATCGTTTCAAAGGGGGCAGGGGATGAAAAGAAAAAGGCAAATAGCCAGAAATTAGGGGTCAAAAATAAATCCAAGAAAGGAAACTTTTATTGGTCGTAGAGGATGACATGCGGGACCCATGAGCCAGCAGCTTACTCAACGTTTCAAAGGCGGCATGAGATCGAAAGAAAAAGGCAAGTGACAAAATATCAGGAGCCAAAAATAATCCAAGATTTAGTGTACATAGAGGATGTCATGTGGGTCCCATTTTGCAGCAGCGGTCTCAATGTTTGAAATGCGGCTTGAGATCGAAAGAAAAAGAAAGTAGCTAGTAATTAGGGGTAAAAAAAATCCAAGAAAAGAAAGCTGATGGACATAGAGGATGACATGTGGGTCCCATTTTGCAGCAGCGGTCTCAATGTTTGAAATGCGGCTTGAGATCAAAAGAAAAAGAAAGTACCTAGTAATTAGGGGGTCAAAAAATCCAAGAAAAGAAAGTTGATGGACATAGAGGATGACATGCGGGTCCCTTGAGCCGCAGCTTACTCAACGTTTCAAAGAGGGCAGGGGATCAAAAGAAAAAGGCAAGCCAAAAATCAGAGGGTGAAAAAATCCAACAAAGGAAAGTTTTATAGCACATAGAGGATGACATGCGGGTCCCATGAGCCAGCAGGTTCCTCAACGTTTCAAACGTGGCATGAGATCGAAAGAAAAAGGCAAGTGACCAAATATCAGGAGCCAAAAATAATCCAAGATTTATTGTACATAGAGGATGACATGTGGGTCCCATTTTGCAGCAGCGGTCTCAATGTTTGAAAGCGGCTTGAGATCAAAAGAAAAAGAAAGTACCTAGTAATTAGGGGGTCAAAAAAATCCAAGAAAAGAAAGTTGATGGACATAGAGGATGACATGCGGGTCCCTTGAGCCAGCAGCTTACTCAACGTTTCAAAGGGGGCAGGGGATCAAAAGAAAAAGGCAAGCCAAAAATCAGAGGGTGAAAAAATCCAACAAAGGAAAGTTTTATAGCACATAGAGGATGACATGCGGGTCCCATGAGCCAGCAGGTTCCTCAACGTTTCAAACGTGGCATGAGATCGAAAGAAAAAGGCAAGTGACCAAATATCAGGAGCCAAAAATAATCCAAGATTTATTGTACATAGAGGATGACACGTGGGTCCCATTTTGCAGCAGCGGTCTCAATGTTTGAAATGCGGCTTGAGATCAAAAGAAAAAGAAAGTAGCTAGTAATTAGGGGGTCAAAAAAATCCAAGAAAAGAAAGTTGATGGACATAGAGGATGACATGCGGGTCCCTTGAGCCAGCAGCTTACTCAACGTTTCAAAGGGGGCAGGGGATCAAAAGAAAAAGGCAAGCCAAAAATCAGAGGGTGAAAAAAATCCAACAAAGGAAACTTTTATAGCACATAGAGGATGACATGCGGGTCCCATGAGCCAGCAGGTCTCAACGTTTCAAACGTGGCATGAGATCGAAAGAAAAAGGCAAGTGACCAAATATCAGGAGCCAAAAATAATTCAAGAAAAGAAACATGATTTACATAGAGGATGACATGCGGGTCCCATTTAGCTGCAGCGGTATCACTGTTTGAGAGGCAGCAGGGGATCGAAAGAAAAAGTCAAGTGACCAAATATGAGGTGCCAAAACAAATCCAAGAAAAGAAAGTTTTATAGTACATAGAGGATGACATGCGGGTCCCATTTAGCAGCAGCGGTATCACTG
This sequence comes from Lolium multiflorum, assembly GCA_030979885.1. NCBI lineage: Eukaryota > Viridiplantae > Streptophyta > Magnoliopsida > Poales > Poaceae > Lolium > Lolium multiflorum. The sequence continues at coordinate 103,009,945 of CM061750.1, read as the reverse complement.
TTTGAGAGGCAGGGGATCGAAAGAAAAAGTCAAGTGACCAAATATGAGGTGCCAAAAAAATCCAAGAAAAGAAAGTTTTATAGTACATAGAGGATGACATGCGGGTCCCATTTAGCAGCAGCGGTATCACTGTTTGAGAGGCAGGGGATCGAAAGAAAAAGTCAAGTGACCAAATATGAGGTGCCAAAAAATCCAAGAAAAGAAAGTTTTATAGTACATAGAGGATGACATGGTCCCATTTAGCATCGGTATCACCGTTTGAGAGGCGGTGGGATCGAAAGAAAAGGCAAGTGACCAAATATGAGGTGCCAAAAATAATCCATGAAAAGAAAGTTTTATAGTACATAGAGGATGACATGCGGGTCCCATTTAGCAGCAGCGGTATCACCGTTTGAGAGGCGGCAGGGGATCGAAGAAAAAGGCAATTGACCAAATATGAGGTGCCAAAAAAAACTCCAAGAAAAGAAAGTTGATAGCTCATAGAGGATGACATGTGGGTCCCATTTAGCTGCAGCGGTCTCAACGTTTCCAAGGCGGCAGGGGATCGAAAGAAAAAGGCAAGTAGCCAGAAATCAGGGGGTAAAAAAAAATCCAAGAAAAGAAGGAATTTTGGTTCATAGAGGATGACAAGCGGGACCCATGATCCTGCATCGTAAACGGCTCGATCGGAGAGCGTTGAACGAGATGGCGCGAAAAAAAAAACAATGCTAGAGAGGCTGCCATGTGGGCACTACATCCCTGGGCGGTGCGGATTTGCGTTGACTCGGCCGGCGAACCCGAGAATTCGCGATGCACCACGTCCCGGGCCACCATACGCGACGTTTTGGCCTTTCGTCGGGCTAGGTGGCCTCAAAAACGAAAAAAAAAGTTTTGACATGCACCACGGAGGGACCAAAATCGTCGGCCATGGTGCACCAGCAACCACGGCGCGACTTCAACTTCGTCGGCCATGGCAACTTTTCTTGTAGTGTATACGACCATAAAAAATATGATTTTCTAATCATTAAGTAGCTGAGATAGTGCAAGATAAACAAGCAATCAAATTATTTTGTGGCTTATATAACCGAGCACGTTAGAATAAAACAAGAGACTTACTACTGTCAAGTCCCATGCAGCTCACCATGTTGATACACTCGTTGAAGATGTCCGATGTTGCCCTTATTTATAAAGGGAGTTTTTTGTTACTCTGCATCAAGACACGATCAGTCATGCACATACGAGTTCCAGCATGATAAACAGTATGTATGTACTCCCTTCATCCCAGTGGTATTCATGCATTAAACACCAAAAATAGTGAGCGATGGGCTACATAATTACACTATATATGTGAGTGGAACCTCTCAAGAATGTGTGTTCATGCATATGTACACACACGCATGCCTATATCAATACGAAAGATACACGTACTTGAACCAGAGCAGCAGTTACTGGCCTGGCTTATGACAAACCAGATAGATACAATAGTTGTATCATTTGTAGTGCAGCAAAAGCATACCAACATGTTTAGTTACTTCCAAATTGACATGAACTACTACATAATAGAAGACACTTACTTTTGTAACAAAGAACGAACCAGATAGTAGTTATAATGTCAACAACTATAGAGCAGGTAATGCAAACCAACATGCTCAATTACTTAAATTGGCCATGAACTAAATATTAGCAGCATTTTACTGTCATGGCTAGTAATAAACCGTATAGGAATTATAATCTGAACTTTGTTGTGCAGGGAACGCTAATCAATGCGTTCAGGGACTTAAAATACGTAACAGGCAGCACATAGAGGGTAGTGAATGAACTGATAGTAGACAGTTGATTGAGCAGCTCACGACGAACCAGTTACAAATAATAATGGTATTACTTGTACAGGGAATGCAGAGTAAGATGTTCAGTGACTTCAATTTGGCACGAACTACGTAATAGGAGGCTGTTACTTTTGTAACAAACAATGAGCCAAATAGAAGTTAAGATGGCAAAAGCTATAGAGCAGGGAATGTGAACCAACATGTGCAATTACTTAAAATTGGCCATGAACTAAATAATTGCAGGATGTTACTGTAATAGTTAGGAATGAACCAGATAGGAATTATAACAGCACCATTCCTGAAAGTTGTAGTGAAGGGAATGAAAATCAATATGTTTCAGGACATAAATTTGTAATGAGCAACACATAGAGGATAGTTAATGCTGGAGCTAAGGATGGACCAGATACAGAATATAGTGGGATCACATGTGAACTTGTATAAGAGGGAATGCAAACCAATATGTTCAGCATTCTTTGTGTGAGTGCCATGCAAAGTAAGAGAAGCGAGTTAATGTTGCATGTTTTGAAGAACCCGATGGTACACAAAATTATTATCGAAGTAGCTAGTGTGACAAGTTTAAATAAATTTGTACTGCAGGATGGCAGAGCGATAGCATGCAGGAACTAATAGTAGTCAGTTACTTTGTTAGCTTACGACGAAGTAGATAGAAATAACAATGGCATCACCTGTAGTACAGGGAATGCAAACCAACATGTTCAGGGAGTACAAAATTGGCATGAACAAAATAGTAGCAGCCTATAATTTTTGTAACAACGACTGAGCAAGATAGAAGTTATGATGGCTACATCTACAGAGCAGGGAATGCAAACCAAAAAGTTCAATCACTTAAAGTTAGGAATGAACTAGAAAATAGCATGGTGTTACTGTCATAGCTAGGAATGAACTAAAAGAGCTTCAGACAAACAAGCATCTGAACCCAGAACATGGCGCTAAAACAAGAGACTTACATTAGGAGAAGCACTCTGTGGGAGTCACAGCAGATCTTCCTGGGGTTGATAGATCCGGTGATGAAGTACACTACATGTGCTACTTGGGGTTGGAGAGACGGCCATTACACTTCATGGTTACTCATCTCATCTGCAAAAACGTAATGGCGCGTCATTAGCACAAACAGGTTCCCCCAAGATTAAACAAGAACTTGCAGGCAAGCAATAGAAAAGCGACAGTAGAAGAGTTTAGATCATGCACGGCGCCGGTGAAGCAGATCCGGTTCATGCACAGCGGTGTCGGTGAGCTAGATCCGATGTGGTGGACGACGGATCCGGCGAAGCGGCTCCGGTGGGGTGGACGATACCGCAGCTGAAGCGACTGCGGTAGACTGCTGGATGAGTATATGGTTTCAAGGTTCGGCGGGGATTATCCGGTCCGGTTGATGATGGCGTCGATGAAGCGGTTCCGGCAGACAAAAGGATGAGGAGGATCGCGCGGCCTCGAGTAGGCCAAGGAAGTCCGGTGGGGATGTTCCGGTGCGGTGGTCGTGGAGGTGGGAGAGAGAGGGACTTGGGAAGTTTCGGTGGGTGGTCTGAGGGAAATGAATTTTTTTGGGAGGGTTTCCGGGGCTAGGGAGGTGGTGATCGAAAAAATGACGGTCAGACCCCCCACCAACCAACTTATACATGGACATTGCTATCATCTTTACGAGGGTAGAGTGGAAAGTTAGAAGCGTGTGAAATATTTGTATTTTCTGGATGGAAAGTTTTGCCGCTGGAATGAGATTTCGAATTTGGCTACGGTCCAAGTAATACAAAAATAGTAGACCGTACTAGTACGTCCAAGTGTCACATGAAGTCATCATCACGTTGAAAATCGGTTACCACGATCATAATCATGATGTATCTTGAAAATCCATTTTGAAGGAGATTTTGCAGCTTGACTGAAAATTGATTTTGAATACGGCTATGGTGCAAGTAATATACTCGTGATTGTAATATATAAGGCCAGGGGTTGACCATGCTACTTTGTAGCCCTGTTCAGCAAAAAAAAGGCCAGGGGTCACATCAAGCCGTCAACATAAAATCATTTACACCCAAGTTCTCCAAAGTTCAATTCAAAAACGCGTCTGAAATATTTCAGATTCATTTTGCGGGGGGGTTTTGCCTCTCGACTGAGATTTTGAACTTTGAACTTTGCTACAGTAGAAGCAATATTAGTACTAGAAAAATGGTAGACCGGCGTAGTGCCTCTCAAGAATCCAAGGCCTACGGTCACATCAAGTCATAATCACAACCAAAATCAGTTCCCATGTACTATCTCCTAAAAAAAACTTAAATTCAAAAACGCGTAGCAAATATTTTGGATTTTATTGGCGGGAGATTGTAGCGCTTGACAGAGATTTTCAATTTGGCTGCTAAAAAAATGGTGACAGAAAAATTGGAGCTTACTTATACATGGACAATGATGTCATCTTTACGATGGTAGAATAGAATGGGAATTTGGAAGCGTGTGAAACATTTGTATTTAGTGGGCTTGAAGTTTTACCGTAGGAATGAGATATTGAATTTGGCTAAGGACCAAGTATAATAACAATAAATTGTAAGACCATACTAGTACCTATGTTCAAGGCCGAGTTACACATCAAATCATCATCACGTTGAATATCGGTTACAATGATCACTATCTATCTTCAAAATCCCATTGAAAACACGTCTGAAATATTTCAGGATTGGCGGGACATTTTGCCGACGAACTGAAATTTGATTTTGATTATGACTATGGTCCAAGTAATATAATACTAATATTATTTTTGGAGGTGGACGGAGGGGAAAACCCCACCGTTTGTTATTTATTCCCGAAAATAGCCAAGTACACGAGAGAAATATACTAGTAATACTAATATAAAAACGGTAGACCATGCGAAGTAGCTCTGCTCAGGCATTTATTTCCAGCGGTCATATCAAGCCATTATCACAAACAAAATCAGTTACTCCCATGTCCTCCGAACTGCAATTCAAAAATGCCTCTGAAATATTTCGGACTTAATTGGCTAGTGGTTTTGCAGCTCGACTGATTTTGAGTTTCAGTGTGGCTACAGTCGAAGCTATATCTGTATATGTCCATCTATATCTATATCTGTCAATCTATCCACTATATTAAAAGAATCTCAGTTTTTTAAATCAGATAAGCCATCACCATGATGCACAAGCAATTATTGGCCGTTGGCACATCAGTTCTCCAACGCTTGATCCAACGGTCAAAGTTCCTTTTTTTAAGAGAACGGTCAAAATTCATTGGATTCGCTCGGGAACTGCGCGCGCCAAAACGAGTCTGACGAAGATGTTTCTAGAGTTCTCACGGACGCGCCTTGGCGATACATTGAATGCAAATCTTGCAAGGTCAAAAAAAATGCAAATCTTGCAGGATCGTATGTGGCTGCTATGAGCTGAAGTACTCCATGAAACCATGAACATACATGTAGATGGGAATCCCATGTAGACGATCTGAAGAACGACCCGCTGCATCTTTCACAAATCCATCTACATGACATGATAAACTTTAATTAAGAAGCAGCCACGTAACAATTATTGCCCAAAATCTAACGGGTTCGACAATAAGCTGGTAATTCTCTATTATATATAAACACCAAAAAAATATAGCAAGTAAGAAAGGAGTGTCAATGCCACCAGGACTTACAAAAAAAGGGAATTAGCACTTCGTAATCTCTTTGTTTTTACACATACCTTCTGCTCAGGAATCCAGGGCCTAGGGTCACATCAAGTCATAATCAGAACCAAAGTCGGTTCCCATGTTCTCCAATTCAAAACGCGTACAAAATATTTCAGTGTGTGAAATAATTGTATTCGATAGGCAGGAGGTAAATGCTACAGTGTTGAGATTTTGAATTAGACGGTTGTTAAGCTATTGATTATATGGAGTCGAAATTTGGTAGCATACATAAGTATCTCTGTTCACAACTCGCCTCTACAGAAGCAGGAACAGCTGTTGAGTTGCAGCACAACACAAAGGAGAAGCCTAATATTAGTTCCTGTTCCGTGTCGTTCCAAGTTCATCATGGCATATGCATCACATCAACCATGGTTTCAACAAAAAAAAAGTTATCTATTGTATACTAAAAGCAATATGCGGAACTAAAATAGAGACACCACGTTTATCCACATCACTTAAATTAATTTTAATAGTTAGATCGAAAATTTATGGCTAGGATTTAACAAACTATTAATTTCTGTCCAACCAATTAGGCATCCATTATGGACTTGCACGTATTCTCTGAGCCACTGGATACCGTAAGGGCATGTACAATGGTAGAGAAGGCATGTCTTCCCTTACCCCGCCACATCAGCTAGAGAAGTCATTAGATATAAGTCATACAATGCATTATCTCTTACGGCCATCTCTAGCAATTAATATGAATAATTAAATTTTGGTAGGAAATTTGTTACTAAGGAAAGACGTATGTGATACAATGGAGAAAATAGTCTTCTCTTATTTGCTAAGAGATGATCTCTTAGCTAAGGAAAGACAATCTTCTCTCTCTTCATTCTCTCTCCTCCAACTAAGCAAAAATCTGACGTGGCATCTCTAAGGGAAGGCTGACATCACCCCATTGTACATGCCCTAACATGTCCGTAATGTTTAAGGAAACCTTTCTCTTGCGTAACTGAAAGGATCTCATGTTCGTGCAGTTTAAAAAATCAAGGAGATAGAGACCATCTATCTCACGTATTGGCTTTCCACGTGGCATATAGTTTGTTGTTATTAGAAGATTTAATGAACTATTAATAGTTACGTAACTAAAAAGCAGCCCAATTTATCCAAGTTGACACTGTAAACTATAAAAGGAAACTACCATATTCGATCATCGCGAAAAAACCCAAATCGTAGAGGTATCATGTCTGTAATGTTTAAGGAAACCTTTCTCTTAGATAACTAAAAAGATCTCATGTTCGTGCAGTTTAAAAAATCGGTTTTGCTGGAAATCAGGCGCCTAGTTTTTAATATGTCTCAGTCACCTAATAAAACATTATATTAATTGGATTTATATTTGTAAAATCTAGCTACTGTGGTTTCACGAGCATGCTTCACGCTAATTGTTGGTCTTGCTTTTTGATGGACTTTTGCTGGGCTGCTTTCTTTGCCTCTTGGCCTTTGTAGCATGTGTCATATTTTTTTTTTGGATTTTGTTCCTTGTGTGCTTAGTTGTTGTTCTTTGCAAAAAAGAAAAACACCACACCGAGGTTGCAACTGTTGAAAAATATTATGGCCATTAGATTGCGTTTTATTTGTGCTAGCCTAGCAAGTTACACATTGGTTGCAACTAAGATTTTCGCTGTTACATGTAGGTTGCAACTGAGATTTCCTGGTTGCATGTGGGTTGCAAGTGAGAAAATCTTAGTCGCAAGTGAGTTGTCACTCGGATTTTTCAGTTGCACATAGGTTGCGACTGAGATTTTCCCGATTGCATGTGGGGTGTAACAGAGATTTTTTCTAGTTTCATGTCGGTTGCAACTGCGATTTTTTCAGTTGCACGTGGGTTGCAACTGAATTTTTTTCCAGTTATATCTATGTTGCAGTTAAATTTTTTCCAGTTACGTGTAAGTTGCAACTGAGCCTTTTCCGGTTGCACCTCGATTGCAACTCAGATTTTCATAGTGTCATTCATGGTTGCAACATTTTCTTCTAATGAAATATGCAAGTACAAAGTATTGTTTCTTTTTTCTTATACACCGACCGACCGACGTGACCGAAAGAATCACAACGTTGCGTAGATATCAGAGTAACACACAAGTAATATCTAGTCAGCCATCAGCTGACGCGGCTACTAATTTCAGTGATTAAGCAAACAATCCACATGGTTGAATAAAGTGCTGACCTCAGCGACTTAGACTTATTAAGTCTCAGTCGACTGTTTTCTAGATGCTCCCTTAAAAAATCAAGGAGATAGTGACCATCTCCACGTGGCATATAGTTTGTTGTTATTAAAAAATGATGTATCATGTACATGCACTAGTAGAAAACCTCTCATCCATCTAAGCCATTGGTACCGGTTCCCTTACGAACCGGTACCAATGGGGTCATCTGTACCGGTTCAAGGGCTCTGGAGGGCGAGGATATTTGGTACCGGTTCGTGAGGAGCTTTCGTACCGGTTCGTGTTAGGAACCGGTACGAAACGTCTCGCCCAAAATTCAGACGCGTGGTGGGGCCCGGGCTGGACCTTTGGTACCGGTTCCTAACACGAACCGGTACCAAAGGTTACCCAGCTATATCAAATCGCCCGATCCCTTCCCGAGCCCTCTGCCCAAGCTCTCATTTTCTCTTCTCCTCACACTCTAAATTTTGCTCCACCTCTCACACTCCAATAATCTTCATTTTTCTCCACCATTTTAACAAGATTAACGGCACCCATCTATCTAAGGGTTAGCAATATCATCCTTCCTTCCGGCGTTCCTAATTTAGCTAATTTCTTTGGTAGTTTTAACTCGTACTATTTTGTAGTGCAAGCAAGGTGTTCGATGAAATGCCTAAGTTAGTGATTTTATTTTTTTATATGCAATTTGAGCTGAAATTATGGTATGTTTTGTAGGTTTTAATTAGTATCATCCCGTCCTCACCGCCGTCGATCGCCAGCGTCGTCCCCTAGCCGGCACGGTACCACACCTCGGTGAGCCCCTCTTCTTTTTTATAAAAACAATTAGTTTTATGTGATGAACTTGAATATTAATTAAGTTGGTCACTCATATATCCATGATGTTGTGTACTTAATGATTTTTGATATACATATAAAATGCAGATGAGTCGACAATGGATGTACGGTGACCGGTGCCATCCCGAGTTCATTACTGGCATGCATTATTTTCTCAACGTGGCTGAGGCAAACAGGCGGTCGAATGGTTTCATGTATTGTCCATGTAGTTCCTGTAAGAATATGAAGGATTACCCTACCTCGAAGACCCTTCACATCCACCTGCTGGAGAATGGTTTCATGCCCAGCTATAATTGTTGGACCAAGCACGGAGAAAGAGGGGTTATATTGGAAGACAACGAAGAAGAAGAGGATAGTGACAACTATCCCTTATTCACTGAAGACGGTGGTAGTAGAATGGGGGAAGACGAAGCTGAAGAAGAGCCCATTTTCGATGAGCCGATTTTTGATGACCCGGATGACGATTTGGGTCGGGCCATTCTTGATGCGAAGATGAACTGCGGAAATGAAAAGGAGAGGTTGAAGTTGGAGAAAATGTTAGAGGATCACAACAAACTGTTGTACCCAAATTGCGAAAATGGTCAGAAAAAGCTGGGTACCACGCTGGAATTGCTGCAGTGGAAGGCAGAGAATGGTACTTCTGACAAGGGATTTGAAAAGTTGCTGAAAATAATAAAGAAGATGCTTCCAGGGGAGAACGTGTTGCCCTCTAGCACGTACGAAGCAAAGAAGGTTGTCTGCCCTCTAGGATTAGAGGTGCAGAAGATACATGCATGCATCAATGACTGCATCCTCTACCGCGGGGAGTACGAGAATTTGAATGCATGCCCGGTATGTAGTGCATTGAGGTATAAGATCAGGCGAGATGACCCTGGCGATGTTGAGGGTGAGTCCACCCCCAGGAAGAGGGTTCCTGCGAAGGTGATGTGGTATGCTCCTATAATACCACGGTTGAAACGTTTGTTCCAGAACAAAGAGCATGCCAAGTTGTTGCGATGGCACAAAGAGGACCGTAAGAAAGATGTGATGCTGAGACACCCCGCTGACGGGTCGCAGTGGAGAAAAATCGACAGAGAGTTCAAGTCATTTTCAGATGACGCAAGGAACTTAAGATTTGGTCTAAGTACAGATGGCTTTAATCCTTTCGGGGAGCAGAGCTCCAGTCATAGCACCTGGCCAGTGACTCTATGTATCTATAACCTTCCTCCTTGGTTGTGCATGAAGCGGAAGTTCATTATGATGCCAGTGCTCATCCAGGGCCCGAAGCAACCCGGCAACGACATTGATGTGTACCTGAGGCCATTGGTTGAAGAACTTTTAGAGTTGTGGCGTGTCGAAGGTGTACCTGTGTGGGATGAGCACGAACAAAAGGAATTTAACCTACGAGCGTTGTTATTTGTAACCATCAATGATTGGCCTGCTCTTGGTAACATTTCAGGGCAGTCAAACAAGGGATACAATGCATGCACACACTGTTTAGGTGAGACTGATAGTAATTATTTGGGAAACAAGAATGTGTACCTGGGGCATCGTCGATTTCTTCCAAAACAACATCACGTCAGAAAGAGAGGAAAGCATTTCGGAGGTGAGGCAGATAACCGAACGAAGCCTACCCGCCCTAATGGGGAAGTTATATATGATATGGTCAAGGATTTAAAAGTGATCTTTGGAAAGGGTCCCGGCGGACAATCTGTTCCGCATGATGTTGACGGACACGTACCCATGTGGAAGAAGAAGTCGATATTTTGGGAGCTACCCTACTGGAAATTCTTAGAGGTTCACTCTGCAATCGACGTGATGCACGTGACGAAAAATCTTTGCGTGAACCTGCTAAACTTCTTGGGCGTGTATGGGAAGACAAAAGATACACCGGATGCACGGCAGGACCAGCAAAGTATCCACGAAGGAAACAACCTGAATCCAGAGAAGTATCAAGGTCCTGCCAGCTATGCTCTTACCAAAGAGGAGAAGGAGATCTTTTTTGAAGTCCTGAGTAGCATCAAGGTCCCGTCTGGCTTCTCGTCGAATATAAAGGGAATAATAAACATGTCGGAGAAAAAGTTTCAAAACCTAAAGTCTCATGACTGCCACGTGATTATGACACAATTACTTCCGGTTGCATTGAGGGGGCTTCTGCCGGAAAATGTTCGAGTACCCATTGTGAAGCTATGTGCGTTCCTCAATGCAATTTCTCAGAAGGTGATCAATCCACTTACTCTACAAAATTTACAGAAGGATGTGGTCCAATGTCTAGTCAGCTTCGAGTTGGTGTTCCCACCATCCTTCTTCAATATTATGACACATCTCCTAGTTCACCTGGTCGAAGAGATTGGCGTTCTCGGTCCTGTATTTCTACACAACATGTTCCCCTTTGAGAGATTCATGGGAGTCTTAAAGAAGTACGTTCATAACCGTGCTAGGCCAGAAGGAAGCATCTCCAAGGGCTATGGAACAGAGGAGGTCATTGAGTTTTGTGTTGACTTTATTCCTGACCTTAAGCCGATCGGTGTTCCTGAATCGCGCTATGAGGGGAGACTGCGTGGAAAAGGCACGCTAGGAAAGAAATCAGCAACGTGTATGGACGGACATTCTTTCACTCAAGCACACTACACAGTTCTACTTAATTCCATCTTGGTGGCTCCGTACAAAGAGGAACACAAGGAGATCTTACGCTCTAAATACCCGGAGCAACGTGAAGATTGGATTGATGGAGAACACATGAAGACTTTCGGCGGTTGGTTGCAAACACGTCTCATGAATGTCACCGATGACGAGCAGCTGTACTTGTTGGCCAAGCAACCATCTTCTACTATATCGACTTTTCAAGGGTACGAGATGGAGTCTTCCACGGGCTTGCAGGGAAATTTTTCCGAGGCGGAACTTCCGAAGATGCCATAGGGCGTGTGCACCAAGGGCATCTTCGACAAGTTCCGCCACGGGAGATTTCCCAACCCTTTCCCCATCCATGGTGATGAAACTCTCCATCCATGTTGGCTTGTTGAGCTGCTTCCCATGGTCTATCGATGCTCCTTTTATAGGCAGAGCGTCCTTATCCTGCCGACAGCTTTAGTACCGGTTGCAGACACCAACCGGTACTAAAGGTTACCCACGCGTCCTTATCCCACCGACAGGGCGTCGTGCGCTACATACTTTATCTCATCGAGCAGGGCGTCCTTATCCTGCCGACAGCTTTAGTACCGGTTGCACCCACCAACCGGTACTAAAGGTTACCCACGCGTCTATCCCACCGACAACTTTAGTACCGGTTGCACCCACCAACCGGTACTAAAGGTTTGCCTCGATCTGTCTTCCCGCCTATTTTCTTCCCGCGCTTTCCACCGGTTCCCGCCTCTGTCTTCCCGCCATTTTTTCACTATATATATGTAGGCTTGGCCACCATTTACATATCACATCTAGACTCATCATTCTCTCCCATGGCTTCCATCGCAATATCTCTAACCCCCCGGGAGGCGGAGGCGCTTTGCGCCTCGAACTACCCCTGCCCGCCGGGCTACCGCGTCCCGACCGGCTGGTTGCTGAGCGTCGGAGGCGTACCGGTCCCTCCAGTCCCTCTAGGTGTGGCGCGCGAGATGGCCATCACGAACCACTACTACTTCGAGCTCACGCCAGAGCAGCGGAGGAATCCCCAGTGGCATCCCGACTACAGCCCGACTTGGGAAAGCTTCTTCATCAATCGGCGTGAGAGGGCGCTTGCCAGGCACGAGGAGGGCGGCCCGCCTCCTCCGAACTTCAACGAGGCCGGCCGTCGGCTGTGGTGGCGCGGCCGGACTCTCCAGGGCGTCATGGCCTACCGTGGCCCCCGCCTGCGCTACCCTCAGTCCCAGCCCACGCGTGCTCACCCGCCGACGTTCGAGTACCGCGACCCCGATGCCAGCGACGATGATGACGGCGACTACGACGACTACAGTGGCGACTACTACAGGGCTAGGCACGAGTATGACTGAATGACTCCAACAGTAGAATTTGGCCATGTATCTTTAATTTTCAGTTAAGCTATGTACTTTTAATTCGAGTTCAATCGTAATAAAATTTCATTCCCGCCCTTTCTTTTCCGCCTTTTTTCTCCCACGCGCGCGTCGTGATGGGAAAGTTTCCCGCGCGGACGACGGGAGAAGAAAAGAAAAAAACAAAAAAAAAAAAATAGAAAAGAAAATGAACATAAAGGAAACAAGAAAAAGAAAAGAAAAAGAAACAGTAAATAAGAAATAGAAAAAGAAATATAAAAATAAGAAATAGAAAATAAGAAATAGAAAAAGAAATAGAAATTAAGAAATAGAAAAGAAAAAAGAAAGAAACAGAAAAGAAAAAGAAAAAGAAAAGAAAAAGAAAAAGTAAATAAGAAATAGAAAAAGAAAAAGAAATAAAAAAATGAACATAAAGGAAAAATAAAAAGAAAAGAAAAAGAAACAAAAATAAGAAATAGAAAATAAGAAATAGAAAAAGAAATAGAAAATAAGAAATAGAAAAGAAAAAAAGGAATAAAAAGAAAATAAACAGAAAAAAAGAAACAGAAAAGAAAACAACAAAAGAAAAGAAAGAAAAGAAAAAGAAAACAAAAAAAATACATTTGGTACCGTTGGTATCACCAACCTAAGCACGAAAGGCCTTTCGTACGGCTATGGTACCAACCGTACCAAAGGGTCTTCCCTAGTTATGACTTAGCGGCGCGGGGCAATTTCCCCAACCACTCTTCCTCCGCTGCGCCACGCAGACCACGCCGCGCCGCCGCAGCCTCGCAGAGACCACGCCGCCGCAGCCTCGCCGCCGCCGTCGCTCCTCGCGCGCAGGTAAGTCCTCCGGCCCGGCCCTTCTTTCCCTCCCCCGGCCCTTCTTTCCCTCCCCCGGCGCAGCCTCGCAGAGACCACGCCTCGCCGCGATGCCGCTCACCGACGCGCCAGATGCCGCTAGCTGAGGCGTCGCTTCATAGACGCGCTTACCGATGCCGCCAGCCGACGCCGCAGACGTCGACGCTGCTGCCACGCTCGCGCTAACGTTTGCTGGATGCCCACACCCTTAGGGTGTTCGATGAAATGCGTAGGCAACGGCACACGCCAGGGGCGGCTCGCCGCGCGCGTGGCGGCGTATCGCGTCGTTTCAGCCCGGACGTGAACGACACGCAGCGCTTCGACGCCGACATCCCCGCCGCCGAGGCCGCCATCGCCGACGGCGGCACATCATCACGGCCCCTGGGCGGCGACCCGAGGGACTTCCTTGAGGACGCAGTGGCCATCGGATCGCTCCACGCCGTCAAGGCTGGCATCACCGTGGTGTGCTCCGCCGGCAACAACGGGCCGGACTTCGGCACCATCAACAACCTCGCGCCGTGGGTCGTCACCATCGCCGCCAAGAACACCGACAGGGCTTCACGGCCTACCTCGTCTTCAACAAAACTAGGGTCGGGGGGCAGAGCCTGTCGGAGACGTCGCGAGGGAAGATGTTCTACCCCATGATCGTCGCCACCGACGCCGTCGCCGCTCCCAACAGCACGGCCGATGACGCGTATGCACGCACGCTGAACTTCATCACACACACCTTGCCTTGCTTAACCGAGCCGTGCCGAACTGAGCACGCTGAAAAATCGAGAGAGAGAGAGAGACAGATGGAAGTGAAAGGAGAAGTGAAAGGCGATGCCCACGTGCAACTCTCCAACATGTACGCCGGCTCCAGCAAGTGGGTTAGGGTCGAGAAAAGAGAGAAGAGCAGAGGAGGAGCGCCGAGTGTTAGGTTAGGGTCTGTAGCGGTGCCGAGTCCGTGGCGGAGCCGCCGCGACGAGAGAAGAGCGCGTCGAGTGTTAGGGTTAGGGTCGACAAAAATAGAGAAGAGCGAGAGGAGGAGCGCCGAGTGTTAGGGTTAGGGTCCGTAGCGGTGCCGAGTCCGTGGCGGTGCCGCCGCGACATAGAGAGAAGAGCGCCGAGTGTTAGGGTTAGGGTCGACAAAAATAGAGAAGAGCGAGAGGAGGAGCGCCGAGTGTTAGGGTTTTTGCTTTCTTCATTTGAATTGTTTTCTAATTGCTTTCTTAATTTTGCAGTGACATTGAGGTATGGAGGACGGCACCTTCGTCCGAGATGAGGAGGGGGAAGAAGCGGTGCAGAAGATGGAGCCAAGTGAAGATGGAGCAATGTGTACCCAAGTGAAGATGGAGCAATGCACCATCATATGCCCATTCCACCTGGTTGTGTTCGTGTCGGGGTGGATGAAGTTGTTTCGGGTTTTGAAAAAGTGGAGCTTGATATTCCTAGAGGTGAAGATGAGAGGACACTGGCCGATGTCAAGCACGGTTTCGCCCTATGGCCGAAGAAGTACGTCGTCCAAAGGCCACCGACTCCTCATAGCAGTCCACATGAGCATCAAAGGCCTTCGACTCCTCCTCCTAGCAGTCCACATGAGCAGCAAAGTCCATACCTACCTGAGAGGGACCCCAGCATGAGTCCACCACCTCGAGATCCTCCGCGTAAGACAGCGCCTGGTAAGCGGAATGGTACGCCGCCTAAGAAGAGATCTAGAAAGGAGAAACCACTGCCGCCTATTGAGAAGTTACCTTGGGAAAAAACTCCCGAGGAAAACCAGGAAGCCGTTGAGTCCCAGCTGAGGGCCTTTTTTGCTAAGAAAGAGCCAGAGATACCTTTTGAGAAGACACTAGATCCGGTGAAGGTTTATCGTACAGTCGAGAATCTGTATAACCCTGAACCATCGCCGCCATCTGACTATAGGCGTTCTATTGAAAGGTCGTACGACCAAATGATGGAGGCGAAAAACCCCACTACCAGCTCGGGTATCAGGGAGATAAAAGGGATACACCAAGTCTACCAGCTCGGAGAACAACCCGTTAAATCGGTCCCCCCTCTAAAGGTGTTTGACGAGAAGGCCGTTCAAAGTTCTCGACAAATCTCAACCGATTACGCCATGGCTAAGGTAGTATATCAATATGTTCAAGGGAAAGATTTGGTCGAGAATCTCAGCAAGCTACCAACAAGTATGCGTAACTTGCATACGTGGTACGGTGTTGCCGCAAAGGGAGGGATGGAGACTATCATGGTGCGAGTTAAGGAAGAGCACTACTTCCAAGAATACTCTGTGAGCGTTGACTTCTCCGAGCTTTTCCAGTTATACAATCTTCGGGCCCTCGACAAATCTATCATCAGTTGCTATTGTCTGTAAGTGATTTATTTATATAATTTGAGAAGTCTTTAGCTCAGCTCCTTGATTATCTGCAAATTATAATCTTTTGTGCGCTATGTTATGCAGATTGAAGATGCTCGAATGCAAAAGGGATGAAATCAAGGACATTGGGTTCATTGACCCGGACACAATGCATGTCAAGACCATAGAAGAACCCCTCTATAACAAGGATACACCGGAGACTTTGCTAAGGTTTTTGAAGCGACAACGTGACAAAAAGACAATACTTTGGCCTTACAACTTCCAGTGAGTGTTACTCTCTTATAACACATTCTATTTTGCTCACTTATATATATGACACTACATATTTAAACGTGCGCAGGTTTCACTTTATTCTTATCGTCATTAAAATGTACGAAGGAGAAGTTGAAGTCTTTGACTCACTAACCAAAGAGCCTATACAATACAAGTCTTGTTTTCTTATGCTCAAAAGGTAATTCAAATTCTTATCGGTTTTTTTGTTAGTTTCCTGATATCAACTGATTGATAACTCTTTTGTGCATTTTCTTTTGTCGGGCAGCGTATGGGAAACTTTCATCAAGGAAGATCAGTCCCATGATTGGAAACCGAAGCTGATATGGCGTGCGAACAAAGTAAGTAGTACTACCTAGGTCCACACACCTTTATCATACTTCATTATTGTTTGACTGAATTATATTCTTGTACAGAAATGCGCAAAACAACCACCGGGGACTAATCTATGTGGATACTACGTTTGCGAGTACATCCACAGAATTGTCAGCGAGAGAGCGAATAATGAAAGAAATAGAGAGGTACGAAAATAATATTCACAAATTTATTTTCTTACCATAAGTTGTGCTGAGTTTCAGTAATAATTGTTTGATTTGTGATTTGATATAACACACATAGCTCATGTATTCATCTTATTCTTTTACAGTTGAGAAGAAAGCGGGAGAAGATCGGAATCGAGGAGCGCTTCAAAGCAATCGGCGATGAATTGGCGGGATTTTTCCTTCGGGAAGTCATACCACCATCCGGAGAGTACCACTATGCATAAAGATCTTCTCCAGCTCCTCGATTGCTTTGTGTGTATATATAGTTTGACTCGGAGTGTACCACTATGGTACATGTGTGTAATAGATCGATCTTCATGCTTGTACTATGGTGCATCGACTTGATTTGCATCGGAGAGTACTACTTATGCAATTACATGTGTGTTATATTATATGCACCAACTTTATATGCATCACCTTGATCTTCATGTACTACGTAAACCCAAACGCATTTCTGCATCGACGCGATATGAAACGCCTCCGATACCCCTAAACCCCTGCAGAAACTCCAAACTCGAATCGCCGCAGTAGATTCTTGAATTTTTCCTGCAGCGGCAGCCTACCTTTGCCACCGGTTTGTAGTACAAACCGGTACAAAGGTCCATCGACGTGCGCTCTCTGGGCGACAAAGAACCATCTATACCGGTTCGTATGAACCTAGAAAGGCGGGGCCTTTGCACCGATCTTTTATACCGTTGCTAAACCGAAGAATGGCCTTCGAAAACCGTATTGATAAGCGTTTTTCCACTAGTGATGTTGTTTAGGAAAATAAGGAGACAACATCCTTCTTTCCTATCTGATCGTTACCTACAAGAAAGAAAGAAAGCCTGAACGAACTCCCGTATTTCATGGGACGATGTGACCATTCAAAAAAAATCTTAGAAGAAATCTGAACGGAACCTGAAAAGAAAATCTGACCGAACTCCAGTATTTCATGGCATGTGCAAAGCAAGGCCGACGGTAAAGTTTAAAGAACGAAATGTAATCGCAATATAAAAATCATATCTTAAAAATAAATGCAAACTTATCTATGAATGAACCTAAGCTGCGACCTTTAAAAAACAAACCACGTACCTTGCCTTGAACTAGAACCAAAATTACAATGTGGTGATGTTTACAAATAGTTGATCCTGGATGGATCGAAGGGATATGGTATCTAATACTAGCACTCATGAATCGTACAAAATTAGACTAAAAGGACCAACGTTTAAAAATAGGCGCATGCTAGGCGTCGGTCACCCGATTCTGGGTGGGAAATCGGTCGCACGCGAACTGTTGGATGGAAACACACCTCCGTCGGATGTGAGCAGACCCTGAAACATCGCTATCACATGCAATTGGAACAAGCAAACATTGCTTTCACATGCTGCTGGGACCAACAAATCTAGCGCATGCACCTGACCTGGAGACGTTACTTTCACGCCACGGACTGTCGGCATGGATGGACCTAGCCAAAAGAATCCTTTCTCACCTCTTTTTCTCAGCTTTTTTTTTTAGCAAAATCATTCTATTCTTTCTAGAAAAAAGCGTTCACAACAAAACAGACCAAAAAGAAACCAAATTTTGTTGTAGTTATTAACAACAATAATCACCAAACAAAACCAACAAAAAAATGGCTATTTACAACAATAATCAGCAACAAAAATAACAATTTTTTGTGTGGATATTTACAACAAATAGTCAATAACAAATCCAACAAACTATTGTCTATTTACAACAATAATCAACAGCCAAGTCCAACAAAAAATTCTTGATATTTACAACAATAATCAAGACCAGAACTAATGGGTATTTACAACAATGGATTACAACAAAATCCAACAAAAAAAATACTGGATATTTACAACATATAATCAACACCAAGAATGTCGGCTATTTACAACAATACACAGCAACAATTCCAACAATTGGGCAGAGAGTAGAGCAAACTGGTGGGTGTCGACCGGCGAACGGCGACCAACGACCGATGCGGTACACCGGAGCTCGAAAGGTGGAGACGGTAGACACTTTAGTAGCTCTCTCATCGACTCCCATGGCAACCACACAGAGCGACACCGCGCAACTGACTGCAGCTGCGCGACGTCGAGGTGTGAGAGGGCGGCGGAGTAACGCCGTCGACGAGCGCGAAGGTGCAGGAGGGCGGCGGAGCAACCCGGGATGAAAATGCCGTGGTGCGGGAGGGCGGCGGAGTAACGCCGTCGACGAGCGCGGAGGTGCGGGTGGGCGGCGGAGCAACCCATCGAAGAACGCGGAGGTGCGGGAGGGCGGCGGAGGAACGCCATCGACGAGCGCGGAGGTGCGGGAGGGCGGCGGAGCAACCCGTCGACGAACGCGGAGGTGCGGGAGGGCGGCGGAGTAACGCCATCGACGAGGGCGGAGGAGCAACGACGACGAGCTACAGGAGGGCGGCCGAGCGACGAGCGCGTGAGGTGCGTGGGGAGAAAATCCATGGAGGCTACTGCCTAGGAGGGGTCGTGGGTGGGAAGGATAAGGGAAGAAGATAAGATAAGGAAGGGACGTGGGTGGGCCCCGGGCGCTGTATCACTGAGACACGCGTTACCAAAGAGCGACCGATTTGGGGCGACGTATCGGTCGCCGGATTTCAAGCATTTTCCTTAAAAATAAGGGAAAAACTTAGCATATTATACACAGACCATCTAAGTTTACTAAGATTCAAATGATTGATTTGCATATAAGAAAACCCGGTGCAAGACATTAGTGACAGTCATGTAAGAAGATTAGTCTCTTCGATTCCACCGAGATTTGTGTTAAACCATATGAGTATGTAAAAAAGTATAAAGAAAGTGCAAATATATGCTTTTAGAAAAAATCCTCCAAAGTATGCAATTTACGTTGTTTTAGATTTTCCACGCATAGTGATTGGCATAAAATGAATAATTTGTGGCGAGTGTGCATGAAACGGACACTTCTAAAATTTCTAATTAACAAAAGCCGATAACTACAATGCTTTAAGGAAGAAATGCGAAACTAAATTTGACAACGAAACATAAGTTCAAAAAAGCTTGATCGGAAAGAACAATCATTGATAAGAGTAACTTAGAAAGTATTTTGGGGAAGAGGTTATAAGAGATAAATCGTTTAGGTACGGAGTAAATAATTTGTGTACACAAAATATTTCTCATAAAAATACTCCTTCAAGCTTCACTGAAGTCAACAAATTCCTCACAACTTTACCTTATCCATAAATTTTAGTAGAAATTTCACAGTTGAGTCCAATGTTTTTCTTTCTAAACGATGTATATTCCTACGATTTACACTTTGGGAATGAAGGCTTAAACAAATACTCTTTTGAAATTTTCTTAAGATTTGAAGTTCGATTTAGAGAAGTAGAGGGTGGTAAATTTCATGTTAATATTTATAGTTGGATATCATAATTTCACAATTAATATTGAAATGGTTTCATAAATATTACTTACTCCTATCCATAATAAGTAGTGATTTTAGTTCAAACCTGACAAAAAGTAAACTAAAACCACAATAGGTATTATGGATCGGATGGGGTAGTACTTTTACAAAAATTCAAGATGATGCCCTCGCATTTGCGAGGGCCACTATGCTAGTTTTTATAAACCCTAGCTTGTTGTTTTCCCTCTCATATGGTTTTAATAAACCCCTTCTCTCTCTTGCCCATCTAATAAACCCTAAAACCAAAATAAATAAAACTATTTTATAAACCTAAATATTTTTTTTGTCTATCTCATCTCTGTTACAAGTTCAAAATTTATTTAATTTTATTTCAAAATCAGTTTGCAAAACAATTTTTAAGTAAAGAGAAAGAGTTTTCAAAATAAAAATAAAAAACCCCTAAACCAACCTGGACCTATCTGCCGGTGTCCCATCTTCTCCTCTCTCTCTGGCCCATCTCCACCCTTCAGGCCCGAGCCATCTTCTCCTGGCCCATACCCCTTCGACACCTCCTGTCGTCTTCCCCTTTCCAGGTCACCCAGCACGTCAATGGCATGAGCGTGGTCCTCCCCTTGCTCCACGGTGTTGTGCTCCCCTCCTGTCCCTTTTAAGCGCCTCGTGCTCTCCGCCCAAACCCTAGGGCTCACCCTTCCTTCCCCATCTGTGCGTCGCCAGCTCCGTCCAAACCTAGCCTCGCCCTCCTCATGCCGCCGCCACTTCCTTTCTCTTCTCCCTTCACCTTCGATCCTTCCACGAAAGGAAACAGAGACAGAAGAAAACTCCACTGCCACCACCGTCCTCACCATGGCGCCGTTGCTACACACCATCCCCCGCCGTTCTGAGGGCACCGGCGGATGCGCCTCGTCGTCCTCTTCATCTACGTGTAAGGAATCGTCCCGAGGCGCTTTGTACCGAGCACAAGGTCGCCGATTCCCCGCAGGATTTGCCGTCCATATTCTCCAATTCCGGCGCCGTGCGACCTCCCCTAGCCGTCCGAGCTCACCAACGCGTTCCTGGTGAGAAACCGCGTCTCCCAGACCCCTCGCTCTTCTCGTTTCTTCTCTGGACGCGCCGCCGGTGTTGACCGCCGTTCTCCCTCGCAGGTCGCCGTCATCAGCATCCTCCGGTGATGCCCCGGTCCCTTCTTCGCCCGTAGCAGGTCCGCCGCATCCAGGTGCAGCTCCGACACCTTCTTCCCCGTCTCGGTTCGCCCCAAATCGACAGATCGATGCTCACTTGTGAGCTCCGCCATGGCTGCAGGTTCCAAGGTCATCCCCGCCTTCCTCTCGTTGTTAAGCTACACGCTGCACACGGTTGACAAGATCTGCAGCTAGCCTATCTGGTTCGACCCTTGACCCTGCTCCCTGGAAACCCAAGATCAAATCCCAAATCTGGCAATTTAGCCACATCTTTTTGTTGCTGTTTCTCTCCAGATCCTGCCCAGGACAGCGCAGGTTCAGCTCAGTTCGTCCCCTGCCTATTTTCTTTTTCTGAAATTTCCAGAAAATGTTTATATCTTGCAAAATTCATATCTTTTAATCTGTAAATCAAATAGAAATGTTTTGTACATGAAAATTGATCAGAAAAATGTGCTAAACATGAATATGCCATCATTTCATCTGTTTGCATCTCGCATCATGACATGCCGTGATAGTTCGTGCATTTCACCTCACATAATATGCGGAGTATTTCGGACTCCGACTATCGTTTTCCCCGCTCCGTTTAACTTTGAAGTAGCTCATCCATGCCATGCTATACCATGCTAACCAACACTTAAATTTTCCGGTAGAAATGCAACTCCAAACCTAATTTTATTGTCCGGGGTTCCGACTTCGTTTAAATTGGATAAGTGCATCGCATCATATTTGCCATGTCATGCATATTATCTTGATCATGTCGATTCTTCTTCTGTAGTAGTAAGATTGCATGCGCTGTGTGTTCCAAAATTTGTTTCTTCCTGGATAGGATCACGAAGTGGTGTGTGAGATACGACGAGTTCTCCGACAAGTTCTTCTGCAACCTTTCACAGGCGAGCCCTCTCTCTTCACCTATTATACACTCTCCCTCGCATTGCTATCCTTATGTTGCGCTTCTTTATCGAGTCACGTGTCCTATTCCACTTGTTTACCCTAATAATCCTATATGTATCATTCCTTACCCATAGCCGTTGCTTGATGTTTGAGCCTTGCGAGTCGTAGGCGTGTTTAGGCTCTGTTGTTTATCTCGATCTGTTATCGGGATATGTTGGGTTGTTGGGAGGTTATCACATGCTACATCAGTTGTTGGAGATACACATGCTTTACTTTATTGTTAACAACTAAAATTGTAAGCAGAGGCATCTGTGAGCCCCTTTGCGAAAGCATCGGAACTTTGACTCGCTAATGTCCCCTAGGACCCGAGTTCTTGTTATCTGTTCGAGATTGAGCGCTCTACCCGTACGTGGGGACGTTTATTGGGACCCCCTCACCCATTACCTTTTCTCAAGTCAGTTGAAAAGGGGGCCACAACCTTGGTTTTATTTTCCTATGCCATGTATGCCATGCTTTACTTCCGTTGCCTTCGGGTGTTTACTTCCTTCGGGTGTTTACTGTTCGGGTGTTTATATTCTCGGTAATCGCGGACGTTTAGCGAAGCGTGTGGTTCTCACGCTAGCCGCGCCGCAAACCCGAGTCCGCTCGAGTACGGCCGAACTTCACACGGGTAGCTTAGTCGGGTGGCCCCCTAGACTTTCTTGTTGAACTGGGAATGGTCTTGTTGTGAGACATCCACTGTAAGTGGGTCGAGCATGTGTATGGCTACATTTGGGCAACCCCTGCAGGGTGTACATCTTATCGATAAGCCGTGTCCGCAGATATGGACGACTTGGAATTGTATAGCTTGATCATCACTAGTAGGAAAAAACCTATAGGTGGAGGCAAGTGGTGCCGGCGCACCTCCCTGGACGTGCGCCGGTGGAAACTGTTGCCGGCGCACCACTTTTCAGCCGCGCCGACGATGCAGGACTACTGCCGCGCACCTCGGGAAACGACGCGCCTGGGAAAATCGCATGGCGGTCGTCGATTCGGGGCCAGGCCCAAGAATCTGCTGGCGCACCAGCCCAGGTGTGCGCCGGCGGAGGTCAGCTATTGCCAGCGCACCCTGGGCTGGTGCGCCGGCAATGATTCTTGGGCCTCGGCCCGGGGGTGATATAGCCGAAGGGCATGCCGGCGCACCCGTGCCCTGCGCGCCGGTAAGTAACCCGGGCAGTTATTTCTGCTGAACAACCACCCCCATACACTACCACCTCCACTCCTCCACACAAACCCGAGCCTTCTCCCAACCCAGCTCATTTTTGCCCATTTCTATACCCAATTTCACCAATTTGACCAAACAAAATCATATTTTTTGAGCAAATCTTCCCTTCCTACATGCATCTCCCACATCCCCCTATGTAGATCTAGATCTACTATCCCGCATTGACCGCTCAATCTAGATCTAGATCTAGAAAGTCGGCTTCCATACGCCATTGTCGCGGCGCGTCGTCTCGATCTCATCGACGAATATATCAAACAAATAGGTGATTAATGAACAAATTAATGAATGAAATCGACGTATGTTGGACATTTGAAGCAAAGCTCTCGTGTGTGGCATATATATATGTTGTGCTTGTGCTTGTGTGTGTGTTGGCGTTGAAAATGAGTTGCCAACGTTGCGCCGAAATGTTGATTCTTCAAGTTTCCGTTTCGGCACATTTCTGGCACTCCTATGTCCTACCGTGTAGGAAGGTCATGCCGAAATTTTCCGTGAAAACTACCGACGGATGCATGGTTCTAATCAATTATGTAATCTTACCATGCAGGCGATAATGGTTATCGAGATGAGTGAAAGCATCGTGATGAGATATCTGAAACACGCGATCATCGACATGTATGAAAATAACCGCACGGAGGTATTGTGTCCGTGCCGGAGATGCAAACGAGGGAAATGGTTTGACCCGTATTCAGGCAAATTGCAGGGGCACCTGCTCACTAATGGTTTCATGCATGGACACACTCAATGGATGAGCGATGATGGCGCGGAGGTCAATGGGGCGACGGCAGCAGGTGGTAATAATGGCCGGCAAGAAGGAGGGCATCATGACATTGATGACGATGAAGAGTTTGTCGCAGAAGACGATAACCTTGACGACGATAATAACCTTGACGACGACAATAACCTTGACGACGACGAAGAGGTGTCGCTAGCTTCGTCGTGCGGGACCCTCATCTTCAAGATCTGCTTCTCGAAAAGACGAAAGGCGCCAAGCGGAAATCAAAGCTTGAGCAACTGGAGATAGACTCGAATACTCCGTTGTACGACTCAGGTCGCGGGTTGGGGGAGTCTCGCTTGAGAGTAGCTCTCGATGTGCTGCAGATGAAGGCGAAACACGGATGGACGGACACAAGCGTCGACGACATCCTGGAATACGTGAAAGATCTCCTTCCTGCCGGGAACACGTGTCCTGGTAGTCTAGCCGAGGCCAAGAGAATCACGTGCCCTCTCGACTTACCCCATGAAAAGTATCACGCCTGCATCAACGACTGTATCATGTATCGCAAGGAGCACGTGGACAAGACCAAATGTCCTGTGTGTGACGCTGAACGGTACAAGAAAGGGAAGAAGAAAGCTCCTCGGAAAGTTGTGTGGTACTTCCCGCTCGCCCCCCGGCTTCAACGGTTCTACGCGGACCGCAAGGAAGCAAAGCTCATGCGCTGGCACGCTGAAAGAAAGGAGGCAGTGTTGAATGATGAAGATCGGATTGAGCACCCAGTGCTGACACACCCTTCGGATGCAAGCCAGTGGAAAGCATTAGACAATGAATTCGGAAGTTTTGGGGCAGAACCCAGAAACATCAGGTTGGGTGCGAGCACGGACGGATTCAATCCGTTCGGAAACCAGAGCAGCACACATAGCACATGGCCCGTGTTTGTATGGATCTACAACCTCCCGCCCTGGCTGTGCATGAAGAGGAAGTACATACATATGAGTATGCTAATTCAAGGGCCGACACAACCAGGAAACGATATCAACATGTATCTCGAACTATTAAAAGAGGAGCTTGAAACGTTGTGGGCGGAGGAAGGGGTAGATACATGGGACGCCGTTGCGGAAGAATATTTCCCTTTGAGAGCCGCGTTGATCACAACGGTGCAGGACTACCTCGGATACGGTTATACGTGTCAGGTGTGCCATGGACACAAGGCATGTGTCAGGTGCATGGAAGAGACGATGTTTTTGCAGCTTGGTAAGGATCCCGGCTCTTCGAAAACAGTTTACATGGGGCATCGAAGGTGGCTACAGAAGACTGACCCGTGGAGAAAGCGTGGAGATCTGTTCGATGGTACAAATGAACCCCGAGGACCTCCACGTAAGAAGAGCGGCGAAGAGATCGATACATTACTGAAAGGTTGGAAGGAGTGCCCTGCGCCGGGAAAGATTCGTCAAAAGCCCGGAGAGAAGAAGAAGAAAAAGGCAACGACGACGCCGCTCATTGGTGTATGGAAAAGGAGGTCCGTGTTTTGGGACTTGCCGTACTGGAAAATTCTCGATACACCTCACTGCCTTGATGTCATGCATATTACAAAGAACGTGTGTGAGAGCTTGCTTGGCACTCTTCTCAACATGCCGGACCGGACCAAAGATGGGCCGAAAGCAAGACACGACCTGAAAGTTTTGGGCATCGGGAAGAGCTTCAGATCCCGGGGCCCAAGAGGGACTCGGAGGAGGAGCAGACGGCGGTCGAAGCGCAAAAGGATTAAGCAGCCAACTATTACTGTCCCCCCTCCCGCTTCACTTTTAGTCCAGCCGAGGTCGATCAATTTTTCAATTGCCTTCTAGGAGTCAGAGTGCCCTTCGGTTACTCCGGGCTAATAAGCAGATACATGGACCCAAGAAACGAAACTTCAGCGGCATGAAGTCTCATGACTGTCACGTGATGATGACGCAGATTCTTCCGGTTGCAATCCGAGGTATAATGGATGACCATGTCCGTGCAACGCTGACTGGGCTCTGTAACTTCTTCGACGTCATAACTCGGAAGTCGATAAGCGTGAAGAAACTCGCAAGGCTCCAGGAAGAGATCGTGGTGATCCTATGTGAGCTTGAGATGTACTTCCCGCCTGCATTCTTTGACGTGATGGTCCATCTGTTGGTCCATATCATGGATGATATTGTCAGTCTAGGGCCGGCATTCTTACACAACATGATGCCGTTTGAAAGAATGAATGGGGTCATTAAAGGATACGTTCGTAACAGGTCACATCCGGATGGAAGCATCGTCCAGGGCTGGCTCACCGAAGAGTGCATCTCTTTCTGCACGAATTATCTAGACATCGAGGACCCTGTTGGTTTGCCTCAAAACAAGCACCTCCGCAGGTTCGAGGGAGTAGGCCACAAAAATGGAAGGAAGGAACTGCACGTGCACATGTCTGGTCGGACTTCCGACTTTGACAGGGCCAACTTAGTAGCGCTACAACACATTGACTTGATCGATCCTTGGTTGAAAGAGCACAAAACCATGATAGAGAACAGTGGCAAGCCGATGATGACGGAAGCAGAAATATACAGAGAGCACAACTCCTCTTTCGCGCGCTGGTTCAAAGACCACATTGATGCTAATCCCCCACCAATGGATTCTGACAAGGATAAACTAGTATTGGCCTTGTCACATGGCCCCGCGCCCAACATCATGACTTACCAAGCGTACGATATCAACGGGTACACATTCTACACGGAAGAAAAAGACAAGAACAGTGTTTACCAGAACTCAGGGGTAACGATGGATTCCTGGACGGGTGACGTAAAGACTAGATACTACGGAAGAATCGAGGAAATCTGGGAGCTTAGCTACGCTGGGGAGAAAGTGCCGATGTTCCGTATCAGATGGGCTAAGAGCGTCACAAAAGAAGACCGATATTTCACCACCATGTTTCTACCCGAAGCCAACAAATCAAAGTCCACGAACGCCACCGCGCAGAATGAGCCATGGGTACTGGCAGAACACGTGCACCAATGCTTCTTCATAACCGACCCATCCAGGCCTAGCCGTGTTATCGTGAGGAGAGGCAAGAGGACCATCGTCGGAATGGATGGAGTCGCCAACGAGGAAGACTTCGAAGGACAAGTCGAAGACCCAATGATGGAAGAATCCGAGGACGAAGACACAACATACACCACAAGAAGAAGCAGGACCACGCTACCGAGGTCAGGTCGACCCTTCAAAAGAAGAAGTCACGACACGGGGCTAAATTATTCAACGACGAGCAAGAAAAGCAAGAAGAAAGTGAAACACTCTTCTCAATCGATGATGTAAAACTTTATTTGCAATCTATAACTCATATTTTGTGTAATTCATAACTACTCATGTGGTCATGGCCAATATTTTATGTATGACTAATTAATATTGTGTTGGTCAATATTTTGTGTGTATGTAACTCACATATATCTTTTTGTTTTTGCATAATTAATAACACTCATGCATATTTGCTTTGTTTTCCTATAACTCAAATTTTTTTTTTGTAATGCCTAATTAACTCATATTGCTTGGTTATTATTTTGAAAAGAGAAGGAAATAAAATAGTATAGGATTTGTGGAAAAAGAAAATAAACATAAAAGAAAGTGAAAGAACTAAAGAAAAGAAGAAAAATAAAATAAAATAGAAAAGGAAATGGCTAGCCAGGGGCTGGGGGACAAGTCCCAGTTATAGCCGGGCTTATTGCCGGCGCACCACCTGTTTGGTTCGCCGGGTTGTCCCCGGCGAACCAAACATGTGGTGCGCCGGCAATAAGGTGGATCCGGTTGCTAGTCCGACTTCTAACCGTTTCTCTCTTCCTCCCCCAGCCAAATCCCCCTCAGCCTAGATCGAGCGCCGCCGTCGTTGGAGAAGAAGGAGCCACGCGCGCCACCCCAACTCCCCCTCTCGAGCACCGCGATTCCGCCCCGTCACCGTCCTCCACCATCCCCCCCACCAGCCCCCACCACCTTCCTTGTACGCCGCCGCGGAGGACCCGAGAAGGAGGCCGCCGCACATCAAGGAGGAGGAGGCCGCTGCGCACCTCGAGGAGGAAGAGGAGAGGCCACCGTCGTCGCTACCGTCACCATCGGTGAGCTTCCCTCTCTCCTTCCCTCCACCTTCCCCCTCCCCTCTTCCCTCCCCTCTCCCCTTCCCTCCACCTTCCCCCTCCCGGCTAGGGTTCCTGCTAGTTAGGGTTCATTGGAGTTCATAGTCTCTGTTTGCAAATTGAAATGCTTTAGGGTTCCTGCTAGTTAGGGCGAATTCTCATGCTCATGCTCATGCTCACTAGAGATTTTGAAATGCTACTGGTTGCAAATAAAGATTTTGAAATAAAGATTCTGCAATATTGTGGTCAAATGGAACGAAACAAGGGACAAAGCAACATCATTGATCCATCTATCAAATGCCTAATGCAAATGCAAATGAAAATGCCTAATGCTACTTGCAAATGAAGTAGGTACTGGTTGATATAGCAATAAGTAGTATTTTTTAAATGAACAACCATATTGCAATTATCAAGTGCATGATTATGCCAATACTATTTAGTGTGTTACAATTGCTACTCAATTATCAAGTGCTGATGCTCATAACAATAATGAAATGCAAAAATGCTTGCTCATGCTCATGCTTGCCATAAATTGCTACTGGTTCAAATTGGAGGATTCATTCTCTGGTTCATTTAAAAAAATGATGAAAAAATGGTCAATTAATCAAAATGCTTGGTATCTCAAGTTGAGATTTTGCATTCTCTGGTTCAGTTTTGCATGCTCATTTTTGTACAGACTAGAATACATGGTAAAGTCAGTAGCTTTAATTTGTCTGGTTCACATGTGCTATTTTAATTTCTCTGGTTCACATGCTATTTCTCTGGTTTGAATTTGTTCTCTGGTTTGAAAAATGAAAATGAAACAATTAAGCTCATGTTGCTCTCTGGTACAAGCTCTGTATGTTGTATGCTAGTGTATTTTGAAACTAAACCAATTTTAAAATGATCCATATATATGCCACTGCCATATATATAAGAAAATGAAACAATTAAGCTCATGTTGCTCTCTGGTTAATAAAATGAAATTGCATCATGCTGCTCTCTGGTTTGAAACTAATTTTTTGGTTGAAAATGAATGCAGTAGGAAATGCAAAATGAAATGGTAAGCAATTTATATAGTTGGTTTAGTTGGTTTAGATGAAATGCAAAATGTAGTAGCTAGCTAGGTTCATTTAGTTGATTTATGTTGGTTTAGATGAAATGGAAAATGCAGTAGCTTGGTTCATATATAGTTGCTGCTATATAGCAGAGACTAATGTGGTTCATATATAGTTGCTGCTATATTAACTTTACTTCGCTTCCTTTTGGTCAAATGCATGCTACTGATCCAGGGGTACATAAAAAATAGGAATGCAATGCTGCTGCTACTAATAAAAATGAAAATATGTCTTTGGTTATATATGATGCATGTTGCAAATGTTGTCTCTGGTTAAGTTATGGTGAAATGAAAATGATGGTTGCTATTAGTGTAAGTGCTATTATGTTGTTGCTATGTTCATTCTCTGCTGCTGGTTGGGTTTGCATTAGAATTGCATTTCTGTTACAGGGATTGAGTTGCTATTGAGTGCCGGAATGTCGATTCATTTCCGTTCCGGCAATTCTAGCACTCGGCATGACCAATTTTTAGCAAAGGTCATGCCGAATTTTTCCGTGAATTCTAACTCTTTTTCATCTTCAATTAGTGCAAGCCACCATGGCGTCGAAGAACAATTAGAGGAGCACTACAATAGGCACTTCTTTAGACGGAGGAGGATGCCGAGCCGCTGGTGTTGGCGGCGACGAGGACCATGAGATGGAGGATGACGCTGGGGAAATGACGAGCCAAGCCGGCAACAAGGCGACGCCGCCGGGGTAGTACCACGCGCTGCGCGAGGAACGCGCCGCCCGGGTGGCGGCGAGACAAGCGGATGATCCTAGCGCGCCGGTAGTAGTGGCACCGGGACAAGTGGTTCCAGCGAGGTTGCGGCGCCAAAACACGGTCGCCACCGGCAGAGACACAATCAAAGAGTGGACCCCGCCGCTGGATTGCTCGGTGGAAGGATGTTGCCATGGTACGCAACCAACTGCTATGTATCCTCCGAGAGGTCGCCAATCTCAACGAGACGGACCTCGAGCTGAGAACAAAGCGCCTTTTAAGAGCCCAGCTATTGGCAGGTTGCACGCACGATACAAGTTCCAAGGCGACTACGCCTCCACCATCAAACCAACATTGTGAACTCACAAGCCCTCCCGAAGTTCACCAAACACCTCAGCAGCTATAAGTACATAGGAAGCTGATTGCAGGGCAAAGTTTCGAAGAGGTCCACTCCGCCTTCCGCATGTCTCCTGTGCTGACTTTGATGCTTTTGGTCAATGAAGAGCTACAAGCAACCAAGAATCGCAAGTTGTGGGAAGAAATGCGGAGCTTAACATCGGCAAACTACAACCTTGGGAGCTGTGGTACGAGGGAAATGAGCCGAAGGAGGACGAGGGGGATGTAAATGCCGGTATTGAGAACCCCTGGCTCAAGTACAAGGACCCGCTTGAAAGAAGATTCATCAGGTCCCGGTACCATAAGAAGAAACTAACCGGGGAACTTGTCACGGACCCGAAGGTCGTAACCGACATAATTTGGTTCACGAACGACAAGAAGGTCCTGGCGTTGGAGAAAAAACTGGTAAGCAATTTACCGGTTTAATTAGATCAAGTATCGTTCATATAATAGTAGCAACATTTCTAAATGGTTCACGTTTCTTCCGCAGGAAGAAGAAAGACAAAAACTTTCTCAATGTGACGAAGGCTCCTCCTCCCAGGCGTCGACGGGCAGGGTAGCCTAGGACAAGCCTCTCGTACGGGCGCTAAACATCGTTAATGAGCATTCACCGACGAGAAGGCCGCATAGAGGCCGTGTGGCTGGCGCCGGTACAGGCTACAAGCATGGTCACTACGGCTTGTCGTCTGCGGCCGATAAAAATGCGCGCAATGAGAGGAAGCAGCGGGAGGCGGAGGAAATGAGGGAGTCAATCCTAGCGAAGGTGCCAACTGGCATGAACTTCGTCGAGAAGTACCCCGCGGACTTGTGCTTCATCCGGTACAATGACATCTTCAGCATCTATCGCATGCAAATGCTCCACTTTAGTGTGGTTCGCCTAGTTGCTCTTAGCTTGTCTTCCCAGATCGTTAAGGAGGGGACGCCGACCATCGCGATAATGGACCCCTTCTATATGCGGGAGAGCATCATCTGCAACGCTGGGGATCGGGCGATTGCCACCCGGCAGGTCGAGGATTTCATGATGGCGAACATTAAGAAGGGCGCCATTCTCATCCCTTACTTCCCCGAGTAAGTAATCACTCGCTAGTCCCCATCACCATTCTTCCTATATCTCCATTTGCATTTCCAAAGGTTAATCCGTGTGTTTTCCGCAGAGACATGTACTGCACCCTCATCGTCGTGCACCCGCAACACTCGCATGCAGTCTATCTCGACTCGGGTAGGGACAAGAAGAAAGACTACACCAACATCAGGGCCCTTCTCAATGATGCTCTCACTGGCTTCGCCAACAAGGCAGGCCCCCTCAAAGTAGAGAGGAAATCCCGAGGAGGCTTGGTCTTAACCCACACAACCAACTTCCCCTGCCTCAGGCAGTCGAATGAAGACAATGGGATGGACGCGTGGTACGCCATCCTTCAGATGCAGGAGTACATAAAGTACGCAGATGACATGTTGCTGCCAGAGAGTCTCAGAGAGGTTTGTAAACATGGCGGATGCCCCTGATAGAGAGATTAGAAAGAACTGGGGTCGCATCCAGCAGTTCATTTGCACGATAATCGTGCATGATGTCAACAATAGGTCTGGCGAGTTCTTCTACGGCTACGGTCTACCACCTAATGACGAGATAGAACTCCGCTTGGAGATGTCGCGTGATGAGAGGCCGTTCAACACGCTTGAGGGCTGCCGTCCATTCCCCCCTAGGCGTACAACCTGATCCTACGACGGGAACACTATTGCTAAAGCTTGAACGATATGTCTTTGAACTTCCGTATTGTAATACTTGCTACATATTCCCATAGAATCGACTTGTTGCTTTTATTTAGTTGTATGGATGTGCATGTGAACATGTGTCTATAGTTTCATTTACTTTGCTATATATTTCAAGATTATGGCGTAGATACCTTAATAATTATTTGCATTTACTCGACCCCTACTTGCCTCGTATTTGGAGTTCGCCGATGATTAGAATGTTCGGTCACTAGTACACTCGGGGGTGGAGCCAGTGAGCCTTGGTGCGATGGCCACAAGTATCAATCTATTGTGCATCCTACCTAGCCTCACTGACTCCATCCCTGGATGTTAATATGTGTTTCAACCGACAAAGTATGAGGCACGCTATTTAATTCGTACTACTTGTCTTTTATTTGAGTTCGCACTTCTTAATTGCATTGGCCGATGATTAAAATGTTTGGTCACTTGTACACTCCGGGGTGGGGCCAGTGAGGCTTGGTGTGATGGCCACAAATATCAATCTATTGTGCATCCTACCTAGCCTCGCTGACCCCATCCATGTATGTTATTATTTATTTCGACCAACAAAGTATGAGGCACATGCTATTTAGTTCATACTACTTGTCTTTTATTTGAGTTCGCACTTGTTCATTGCGTTGGCCGATGATTAGATTGTTTGGTCACTTGTACACTCTGGGGTGGGGTGAGTGAACCTAGTGTGATGGCACAAATATCAATCTGTTGTGCATCCTACTTGGCTTCACTTATCCCATCCCTGAATGTTACTATTTGTTTCGACCGACAAAGTATGAGGCACATGCTATTTAGTTCATATTACTTGTCTCTTATTTGAGTTGGCACTTGTTAATTGCATTGGTACTAACGTTTTATTTGTCTTGTGCATGGAGATGCCGACGACATATGTCGTGTACAAGGGGAGGGTTCCTGGAGTCTACGACGACTGGGAGGACTGTCGGAGACAGGTGCACCGCTTCAGCGGCAACAGCTACAAGGGATACCCCACTAGGGTGGAGGCGGAAGGAAGATACGCCCGTTATCTAGCGGGAGAGATGAGGGACATGAGGAGGAACCGGATGAAGACCATGGCCTTCGTGATGATGGTCATCGTGACCATGTTGGTCATGTTCTATGTGATTGTAGTTTAGGTTAGTAGCTACATTGTGAGGTGTATGACGACACTTGTGACGACTATGTACCGAGACTTCTAACTTTGTGAAACTTCGTCCTTCGGTGTTGCATATGCACATGTGTTGTATGAATCAACATTCCGGAACGAGACTTGCGTATTTGTGTATTGATACCGAAATGAGACTTGGCTCTCTATGTGCTTCTCATATTGCATGTTCTGCTGTATAAATATGAACTGTGTTGTAAATATATACTGCTGTCAAATATGTATTCTAATATGCTGGGAAAAAGCCGAAAAAGAATTTTAGAATATTATTGCCCGCACCTAAATGACTCATCACGTGGCATGCGCCAGTGCTGAAGCACTACACGCGCAGCTGCTGGCGCGCTGGTGGAACTTGCCCTTTGCCGCGAAGCTTTGATGGCGCACCGGCAGATGACCTATCGCCGGCGCACTGTTCGAGCATGCGTATTTACATTTGGGCACCCCTGCAGGGTGTACATCGTTCGATAAGCGTGTCCGCGGTTATGGCCTTGGAGCTTTGGCTTGATCATAGAATAAACTTACACCTTATACTTGTTGTTAATAATCTGATAATAACTTGTGTAGTAATATAGCATTAATACAACCGATACCTAATAAAACTTGTCCACCGTTGAGTGCCTTTCACATTGCTTCTTCGCTTTGTTGAAGGGGATATGTGTATTTGGCTGGGTTATGTTTGTGTAGTATTTATCTGTTACCTTGTGCGCTCTCTTATCTTCTCTGAGTAGACGGATGTTGTAGCGTGTCTCTATTGGTTATAGTTTGTTGCCGCTAAACCTACCATATAGCCCTGAAGTATATATATTCCCTCGCAGCATAGCCATTTCTAGTCTTGCTTGTAATGTCGGAGTTCGCTCATTGGTACTTACTGTCTTTTCTTTTCTTTGTTTCCTCCTTTGTCGGCAACCGATGGCCTCGACAGGTACAAGATGACGTTACAAGGTTACCCTTCCGGCTTGACCTGGCAGGTTATGGACGCACTGTTATCTTCATGACTCTTAGTCCAATTTGTATCTTGTCCGCACTCGGACGTATTCGATCTTCTGTATGATTTGGATCTTGTATTGTATATTTGTATCTTGACTCATTGGAGTCGTTGTTGTAATATATGTTTTTGTGGGCTCTATTGTAATCCTGTAATGTTCGTGTTAATTCCTCTGGCATCACGTGTGTGATTCTTCGCGCACGTCGTGTTGGAGGGCGTCTCTGAATCGATATCGTGCGGATTTCAGCGGGATCGCTGGAATCCTCATGGTACCGGTTCCGGGGCGTCACAAGTTGGTATCAGAGCTCAGGTTGACGGTACCCCACTAGTCCAGCCTGTAGGATAACCTTGCCAACGGACGTTGTGTCTAGTGTCAAAACCTATTTTCTGAAAACTCGTTGGATAGATCTGATTAGCTCTGATTTTTCTCCTTACCTATATTCTTTCTCCTCTTATCTTTGCGAGTTTTGAGTATTCTCTCTTATTTGCGTTTTCCGAGTCTTAGGTTCCGACGCGGGTTGACGATCTTTGCCCCTCACCTAATAGGTCCGATCTTCGGAGGATCTCGACAAGTGCATCATCAAACGGAACAACGACTTCTTGTTAGTGGTGTCGCCGATCTACGTGGAGCAAGAATTCTGTTAGTGGTGTCGAGAGATCGACACATCGCTTGAAGACCCGATAGTTCACCTATCTCCCCCGTACCTTGAGGTGGAACCTCGGGGCGAGGTTCCTTCTTAGTGGTGTCGTTTGTAACGACCCGGAAAACCCTAATATTAGATTTTTCACCGCTGCTTGTTTTTCCGTGTCGTTCCAAGTTCATCATGGCATATGCATCACATCAACCATGGTTTCAACAAAAAAATATTTTTATAAACCCTAGCTTGTTGTTTTCCCTCTCATATGGTTTTAATAAACCCCTTCTCTCTCTTTCCCATCTAATAAACCCTAAAACCAAAATAAATAAAACTATTTTATAAACCTAAATATTTTGTTTTGTCTATCTCATCTCTCTGTTACAAGTTCAAAATTTATTTAATTTTATTTCAAAATCAGTTTGCAAAACAGTTTTTAAGTAAAGAGAAAGAGTTTTCAAAATAAAAATAAAAAACCCCTAACCCAACTCCGGACCTATCTCGTCTGTCCCATCTTCCTCTCTCTCCGCCCATCTCCACCCTTCAGCCCAAGCCATCTTCTCCTGGCCCATACCCCTTCGACCCCTCCTGTCGTCTTCCCTTTCCAGGTCACCCAGCACGTCAATGGCATGAGCGTGGTCCTCCCCTTGCTCCACGGTGCTGTGCTCCCCTCCTCTCCCTTTTAAGCGCCTCGTGCTCTCCGCCCAAACCCTAGGGCTCACCCTTCCTTCCCCATCTGCGCGCCGCCAGCTCCGTCCAACCCTAGCCCTCGCCCTCCTCATGCCGCCGCCACTTCCTTTCTCCCTTCACCTTCGATCCCTCAACGAAAGGAAACAGAGACAGAAGAAAACTCCACTGCCACCACCGTCCTCACCATGGCGCCGTTGCTACACACCATCCCCCGCCGTTCTGAGGGCACCGGCGGATGCGCCTCGTCGTCCTCTTCATCTATGTGTAAGGAATCGTCCCGAGGCGCTTTGTACCGAGCACAAGGTCGCCGATTCCACGCAGCATTTGCCGTCCATATTCTCCAATTCCGGCGCCGTGCGACCTCCCCTAGCCGTCCGAGCTCATCAACGCGTTCCTGGTGAGAAACCGCGTCTCCCAGACCCCTCGCTCTTCTCGTTTCTTCTCTGGACGCGCCGCCGGCTTTGACCGCCGTTCTCCCTCGCAGGTCGCCGTCATTAGCATTCTCCGGTGATGCCCCGGTCCCTTCTTCTCGCCCGTAGCAGGCCGCTCCGGTGCAGCTCCGACACCTCTTCCCCGTCTCGGTTCGCCCCAATCGATAGATCGATGCTCACCTGTGAGCTCCGCCATGGCTGCAGGTTCCAAGGTCGTCCCCGTCTTCCTCTCGTTGTTAAGCTACACGCTGCACACGGTTGACAAGATCTGCAGCTAGCCTATCTGGTTCGACCCTTGACCCTACTCCCTGGAGACCCAAGATCAAATCCCAAATCTGGCAATTTAGCCACACCTTTTTGTTGATGTTTCTCTCCAGATCCACGGATGGGCCTTAGCCCAGCTTCCGCTCGCGGCGCCAGTTCGCTATCCCGCGCCAGCAGCAGGCCAGATCCGGCCTAGGACAGCGCAGGTTCAGCCCAGTTCGTCCCCTGTCTATTTTCTTTTTCTGAAATTTCCAGAAAATGTTTATATCTTGCAAAATTCATATGTAAATCAAATAGAAATGTTTTGTATATGAAAATTGATCAGAAAAATGTGCTAAACATGAATATGCCATCATTTCATCTGTTTGCATCTCGCATCATGACATGCCGTGATAGTTCGTGCATTTCACCTCACATAATATGCGGAGTATTTCGGACACCGACTATGGTTTTCCCCGCTCCGTTTAACTTTGAAGTAACTCATCCATGCCATGCTATACCATGCTAACCAACACTTAAATTTTCCGGTAGAAATGCAACTCCAAACCTAATTTGATTGTCCGGGGTTCCGACTCCGCTTAAATTGGATAAGTGCATCGCATCATATTTGCCATGTCATGCATATTATCTTGATCATGCCGATTCTTCTTCCGTAGTAGTAAGATTGCATGCGTTGTGTGTTCCAGCATTTGCTTCTTCCCGGATAGGATCACGAAGTGGTGTGTGAGATACGACGAGTTCTCCGACAAGTTCTTCTGCAACCTTTCACAGGCGAGCCCTCTCTCTTCACCTATTATACACTCTCCCTCGCATTGCTATCCTTATGTTGCGCTTCTTTATCGAGTCACGTGTCCTATTCCACTTGTTTACCCTAATAATCCTATATGTATCATTCCTTACCCATAGCCGTTGCTTGATGTTTGAGCCTTGCGAGTCGTAGGCGTGTTTAGGCTCTGTTGTTTATCTCGATCTGTTATCGGGATATGTTGGGTTGTTGGGAGGTTATCACATGCTACATCCATTGTTGGAGATACTCATGCTTTACTTTTATTGTTAACAACTAAAATTGTAAGCAAAGGCATCTCTGAGCTCGCGAAAGCATCGGAACTTTGACTCGCTAATGTCCCCTAGGACCCGAGTTCTTGTTATCCGTTCTGAGATTGAGCGCTCTACCCGTACGTGGGGACGTTTATCGGGACCCCCCTCACCCATTACCTTTCTCAAGTCAGTTACAGCCACAACCTGGTTTTATTTGCCTATGCCATGTATGCCATGCTTTACTTCCGTTGCCTTCGGGTGTTTACTTCGTTGCCTTCGGGTGTTTATATTCTGCACTGTACCTCGCGGGACGTTTAGCAAAGCGTGTGGTTCGCACGCCTAGCCGCCGTCGCAAACCCCGAGTCCGCTTCGGAGTACGGCCACTTCATCACGGTAGCTTAGTCGGGTGGCCCCCTAGACTTTCTTGTTGAACTGGAACGGTCTTGTTGTGAGACTTCACCTGTCGTAAGTGGGTCGAGCATGCGTATGGCTACATTTGGGCAACCCCTGCAGGGTGTACATCTTATCGATAAGCCGTGTCCGCAGTTATGGACGACTTGGAATTGTATAGCTTGATCATAGAACAACTTACACCTTATACTTGTTGTTAATAATCTGATAATAACTTGTGTAGTAATATAGCATTAATACAACCGATACCTAATAAAACTTGTCCACCGTTGAGTGCCTTTTACATTGCTTCTTCGCTTTGTTGAAGGGGATATGTGTATTTCTGGGTTATGTTTGTGTAGTATTTATCTGTTACCTTGTGCGCTCTCTTATCTTCTCTGAGTAGACGGATGTTGTAGCATGTCTCTATTGGTTATAGTTTTGCTGCCGCTAAACCTACCATATAGCCCCAGTACATATATATATTCGCCACGAGCATAGCCATTTCTAGTCTCGCCACGTGTCGGAGTTCGCCTTGGTACTTACTCTCGCCTTCTCTCTTTGCTTCCTCCCTTTGTCGGAAACCGATGGCCCGACTTCGACAGGTACAAGATGACGACGTTAGAAGGTTACCTTCCGGCTTGGCCTGGGCAGGGTTATGGACGCCGCTGGTTATCTTCAAGACTCTTAGTCCAATTTGTATCTTGTCCGTGCTCGGACGTATTCGATCTTCCGTATGATTTGGATCTTTGTATTGTATATTTGTATCTTGACTCGTTGGAGTCGTTGTTGTAATATATGTTTCTTGTGGGCTCTATTGTAATCCTGTTGTAATGTTACCGTGTTAATTCCTCTGGCATCACGTGTGTGATTCTTCGCACGTCGTGTCGGAGGGCGTCTCGAATCGATATCGTGATTTGCGGGATTGGAATCCTCATGGTACCGGTTCCGGGGCGTCACAAGTTGGTATCAGAGCTCAGGTTGACGGTACCCCACTAGTCCAGCCTGTAGGATAACCTTGCCAACGGACGTTGTGTCTAGTGTCAAAACCTATTTTCTGAAAACTCGTTGGATAGATCTGATTAGCTCTGATTTTCTCCTTACCTATATTCTTTCTCCTCTTATCTTTGCGAGTTTTGAGTATTCTCTCTTATCTGAGTTTTCCGAGTCTTAGGTTCCGACGCGGGTTGGACGATCCTTGCCCCTCACCTAATAGGTCCGATCTTTGGAGGATCTCGACGGAAGTGCATCATCAACAGCGGAACAACGACTTCTTGTTAGTGGTGTCGCTGATCTACGTGGAGCAAGAATTCTTGTTAGTGGTGTCGAGGAGATCGACACGTCGCTTGAAGACCCGATAGTTCACCTCTCTCCCCCTTGAGGTGGAACCTCAGGGCGAGGTTCCTTGTTAGTGGTGTCGTTTGTAACGACCCGGAAAAACCCTAATATTAGATTTTTAACCGCTGCTTGTTTTTCCGTGTCGTTCCAAGTTCATCATGGCATATGCATCACATCAACCATGGTTTCAACAAAAAAAATTATTTTTATAAACCCTAGCTTGTTGTTTTCCCTCTCATATGTTTATTTTAAAAACCCCTTCTCTCTTTTCCATCTAATAAACCCTAAAACCAAAATAAATAAAACTATTTTATAAACCTAAATATTTTGTTTTGTCTATCTCATCTCTCTGTTACAAGTTCAAAATTTATTTAATTTTATTCAAAATCAGTTTGCAAAACAGTTTTTAAGTAAAGAGAAAGAGTTTTCAAAATAAAAATAAAAAACCCCTAAACCAACCTGGACCTATCTCGGTGTCCCATCTTTCCTCTCTCTCTCGCCCATCTCCACCCTTCAGGCCCGAGCCATCTTCTCCTGGCCCATACCCCTTCGACCCTCCTGCTCTTCCCTTTCCAGGTCACCCAGCACGTCAATGGCATGAGCGTGGTCCTCCCCTTCCTCCACGGTGCTGTGCTCCCATCCTGTCCCTTTTAAGCACCTCGTGCTCTCCGCCCAAACCCTAGGGCTCACCCTTCCTTCCCCATCTGCGCGTCGCCAGCTCCGTCCAACCCTAGCCCTCGCCCTCCTCATGCCGCCGCCACTTCCTTTCTCTTCTCCCTTCACCTTCGATCCTTCCACGTAAAAGGGAACACACAGAGAAGAAACCCACCGCCACCACCGTCTCACCATGGCGCCGCTGTTACACACCATCCACCGCCGTTCGAGGCACCGGCGGATGCGCCCTCGCCGTCCTCTTCATCTACTGCAGGAATCATCCCCAGGCGCTTTGTACCGAGCACAAGGTCGCCGATTCCCAAGAGCATTTGCCGTCCATATTCTCCAATTCATCCGTGCGACTTAGTCGTCCGCCGTTGCTACACACCATCCACCGCCGTTCTACCGCGGATGCGCTCGTCGTTCATCTACGCGTAGAATCATCCCGAGGCGCTTTGTACCGAGCACAAGGTCGCCGCCGCAGCATTTGCCGTCC
This sequence comes from Lolium multiflorum, assembly GCA_030979885.1. Lineage (NCBI taxonomy): Eukaryota > Viridiplantae > Streptophyta > Magnoliopsida > Poales > Poaceae > Lolium > Lolium multiflorum. Next base: position 102,969,863 of record CM061750.1, on the reverse strand, counting down.
ATATTCTCCTCCGGCGCCGTGCGACCTCCCCTAGCCGTCCGAGCTCACCAACGTGGTGGACCCCTCGCTCTTCTCGTTTCTTCTCCTGGACGCGCCGCCACCGCCGTTCTCTCTCGCAGGTCGCCGTCATCAGCATCCTCCGGTGATGCCCCCGTCCCTTCTTCACCGGTAGCAGGTCCGCCGCATCCAGGTGCAGCTCCGACACCTTCTTCCCCGTCTCGGTTCGCCCCAAATCGACAGATCGATACTCACCTGTGAGCTCCGCCATGGCTGCAGGTTCCAAGGTCGTCCCCGCCTTCCTCTCGTTGTTAAGCTACACGCTGCACACGGTTGACAAGATCTGCAGCTAGCCTATCTGGTTCGACCCTTGACTCTGCTCCCTGGAAACCCAAGATCAAATCCCAAATCTGGCAATTTAGCCACACCTTTTTGTTGTTGTTTCTCTCCAGATCCGTGGATGGGCCTTGTCCCAGCTTCCTCTCGCGGCGCCAGTTCGCTATCCCGCGCCAGCAGCAGGCCAGATCCGGCCCAGGACAGCGCAGGTTCAGCCCAGTCCGTCCCCTTCCTATTTTCTTTTTCTGAAATTTCCAGAAAATGTTTATATCTTGCAAAATTCATATCTTTTAATCTGTAAATCAAATAGAAATGTTTTGTATATGAAAATTGATCAGAAAAATGTGCTAAACATGAATATGCCATCATTTCATCTGTTTGCATCTCGCATCATGACATGCCGTGATAGTTCGTGCATTTCACCTCACATAATATGCGGAGTATTTCGGACACCGACTACGGTTTTCCCCGCTCCGTTTAACTTTGAAGTAGCTCATCCATGCCATGCTATACCATGCTAACCAAGACTTAAATTTGCCGGTAGAAATGCAACTCCAAACCTAATTTGATTGTCCGGGGTTCCGACTCCGCTTAAATTGGATAAGTGCATCGCATCATATTTGCCATGTCATGCATATTATCTTGATCATGCCGATTCTTCTTCCGTAGTAGTAAGATTGCATACGTTGTGTGTTCCAGCATTTGCTTCTTCCCGGATAGGATCACGAAGTGGTGTGTGAGATACGACGAGTTCTCCGACAAGTTCTTCTGCAACCTTTAACAGGCGAGCCCTCTCTCTTCACCTATTATACACTCTCCCTCTCACTGCTATCCTTATGTTGCGCTTCTTTATCGAGTCACGTGTCCTATTCCACTTGTTTACCCTAATAATCCTATATGTATCATTCCTTACCCATAGCCGTGCTTGATGTTTGAGCCTTGCGAGTCGTAGGCGTGTTTAGGCTCTGTTGTTTATCTCGATCTGTTATCTGGATATGTTGGGTTGTTGGGAGGTTATCACATGCTATCCATTGTTGGAGATACTCATGCTTTACTTTATTGTTAACAACTAAAATTGTAAGCAGAGGCATCTGTGAGCCCTTTGCGAAAGCATCGGAACTTTGACTCGCTAATGTCCCCTAGGACCCGAGTTCTTGTTATCTGTTCCGAGATTGAGCGCTCTACCCGTACGTGGGGACGTTTATTGGGACCCCCTCACCCATTACCTTTTCTCAAGTCAGTTGAAAAGGGGCCACAACCTTGGTTTTATTTGCCTATGCCATGTATGCCATGCTTTACTTCCTGTTGCCTTCGGGTGTTTACTTCCCGTTGCCTTCGGGTGTTTATATTCTGCACTGTACCCCGCGGGACGTTTAGCGGCGGTGTGGTTCGCACGCCTAGCCGCTCGTCGCAAACCCTGAGTCCGCTTCGGAGTACGGCCGGACTTCGTCACGGGTAGCTTATTCGGGTGGCCCCCCTAGACTTTTTCTTGAACTGGGAACGGTCTTGTTGTGAGACTTCCACCTGTCGTAAGTGGGTCGAGCATGCGTATGGCTACATTTGGGCAACCCCTGCAGGGTGTACATCTTATCGATAAGCCGTGTCCGCAGTTATGGACGACTTGGAATTGTATAGCTTGATCATAGAACAACTTACACCTTATACTTGTTGTTAATAATCTGATAATAACTTGTGTAGTAATATAGCATTAATACAACCGATACCTAATAAAACTTGTCCACCGTTGAGTGCCTTTTACATTGCTTCTTCGCTTTGTTGAAGGGGATATGTGTATTTGGCTGGGTTATGTTTGTGTAGTATTTATCTGTTACCTTGTGCGCTCTCTTATCTTCTCTGAGTAGACGGATGTTGTAGCGTGTCTCTATTGGTTATAGTTTTGCTGCCGCTAAACCTACCATATAGCCCCAGGCGATATATATATTCGCCCGGCGAGCATAGCCATTTCTAGTCTCGCTAAGTACGTGCCGGAGTTCGTTCCTTGGTACTTACTCTCGCCTTTTCTCTTTCTCTTTGCTTCCTCCCTTTTGTCGGCAACCGATGGCCCGACTTCGACAGGTACACGATGACGACGTTAGGAAGGTTACCCTTCCGGCTTGTCCTGGGAAGGGTTATGGACGCCATCTGGTTATCTTCAGGACTCTTAGTCCAATTTGTATCTTGTCCGTACTCGGACGTATTCGATCTTCTCTGTATGATTTGGATCTTTGTATTGTATATTTGTATCTTGACTCGTTGGAGTCGTTGTTGTAATATATGTTTCTTGTGGGCTCTATTGTAATCATGTTGTAATGTTACCGCTCGTGATTGATCACGTGTGATTCTTCGCGCACGTCGTGTTGAGGGCGTCTCTGAATCGATATCGTGCGATTTCGGGGGATCGCTGGAATCCTCATGGTACGGTTGTTGTGTTGCAGCACAACACAAAGGAGAAGCCACTGTTCCGTTCATTGCACTCAATACAACGATGAATGAACCAGACCAGTGGACAAGCTTCTAGACCTGGGCTATATGTAGAAAGCCGGAAATCAATGGATCACAGAAAAACATCAGTGTCAAGCTTCATGCACTAGCCAACGCGACCAAAAGTCCGAACTGATGGAAAGGGCTAGGCAATCCACTTTATAGCCAACGCAACAAAGTCCAACGCTAACCAAAAAGTCCAAAAAAACTGACAGAAAGGGCTAGACCGGGAGAAGAGAAGAGAAGGTTTGCGAAAGCGATGACTCGAACTTGAGACTTGGGCTCTGATACCATGTCAAGCTTCATCCACAAGCCAACGGAACCAGAAGTCAGAACTGATGGAAAGGGCTAGGTAATCCACTTATAATATTAACAAAGGGTTCCGGTTCAAAAAAAAAATCAGCAGGGTTCCGGTTCAAAAAAAAATCCACATCACAACAAGGAAGCGACCACCAAGATCATAGCAATTGTAGATAAATGCACCTACGAAATATGCTCAGACTAAGGAACCATTTTACAAGACCAAGGTACTGACCTGTCACTGTCCCCGTTCATCTCCAATTATCTAGCAGATACTCTTCTTACTACTTACTAGCATTCCTAACCTGCTCCAGTAGGGCCTCCTTCTGTGCTGCTATCGTTCTAAAATTGTCGACTTCTAGTCTTAGCGCAGCTGATGCAGCTCGTTCTACTTGGAGTTGCTCCTCTAGAACTTGAGCATGCAAATACTTTGACTTGGACATGGACTTGCACTTCAACAGTCCAACATTTCGTAAGAAAGTGTTTTTGGCAATACCTTTATTTTTTATTGCCATGGAAAATGCCTTCACACATTCTTCATCGGTTTTTTCCAGACCGTTTTTACCGGTTTTTGCCATCTCTAATTTCATATCTTCCTGCAAAAAATTCAGTTCGTACACATGTGTAAACATGATAGTTACTACAGAGAAACTTGCTGATAGTAGATTTATCATGTGTATGACCTACTTTTATTCCTACAGTTTGGCATGTCCGATTCACATCACATGAATTTTAATAAACATCTATAATATCATATTGACATGTACTTTACTACTCCTACAAGTTGGGATGTGAGTCGTCACAAAATTTCAATCTTTTAGAATTTTGCCATATCTAATTTCATATCTTCCTGCAAAAAATTCAGTTCGTACACATGTGTAAACATGATAGTTACTACAGAGAAACTTGCTGATAGTAGATTTATCATGTGTATGACCTACTTTTATTCCTACAGTTTGGCATGTCTGATTCACATCACATGAATTTTAATAAACATATATAATATCATATTGACATGTACTTTACTACTCCTACAAGTTGGGATGTGAGTCGTCACAAAATTTCAATCGTAGAGAAGACTTACAAGAACACTCTGTGCGACTTCTCCAATCACTTCAAGTTTGTTCTTCTGGCATGCTTCAAAAATCTCTGGCAGAGTCATCTCTTTGTTTGGTTCCCTTTTACTTGCATTATGTAACATCTGCATTTTAGTACTACCATTTATAAATCGAATAACGTGGTTGAAATGGAGGATCATAATATAAGCTGCACACTGGTGTATATACTCTGCATGATCTTTTACTAAAATATTTCTAAATAGCAGTATAAAACAACATGTCCTTACTTTTTGCCGAATGTGCACAGTAAGATTACGAGATCCCGTACGGCTAGTGTCGAGGGTACTCCTCGGCAATGCCCTCCATATGGGGCTTAGGGTTGATGTAATCATGTAGGCTGACACAAGACATCGGTTATCAAACAAGCGGTGAAAGCGATTTACCCAGGTTCGGGGCCCTCGATGAGGTAAGACCCTTACGTCCTGCTTGTCCGATCTTGATTGTGAAAATATCGGTTACAATAGGGTGCCGAAGGTTTCGCTATGATCTCGTCGAGAATCTAAGTTCTGCAGGGACCTAGCTCTAGACTTATGATGGCTATGGTTGCTAAGATTGCGTGTGTCCTCGGCAGCCCCTCTCCTGGCCCTTATATTGGGAGCCAGGTCTCGAGAGATCTGTCCGGGTACGTCTAGGTTACAAAGAGTCCTAGTTCTAAACTTTCCTTTTTTTCTTCGTCTTCTTGCCTTTCTCTTCAAGAATCCACCTTGCGAACCGACGCTGTGGCCCACCTGGCCTTCGGGTGTCTTCATGGGCCTCCGATTGGGTCGCAAGGGGTAGCACGATAGTAGTTACCCGAAAGGTAATGCCCACGTTAGTAGCCCCCGAGTGTCTAGCCGAAAATATTTCGTGTAGAGACTAAAGCATGCCTCTGTCGAATGTTCGCTTCATTCGACAAAGTTTTGTTCCCCTTGTATCAGTATAATCTTCTTCTATCGGGTGCACGTCCAGCGCTCCCGATGGGAGTAGCCCCCGAGTCTAAGTACGGATGCTTGCAACCGTGCATAGACTCAAGTTGTACCACTCGAATGCTTTCTTCTGCCGTAGCTTTCTGTGTCTTCATAGATCATCCGATACATTTATCGGGTCTTCAATTTTTCAAGCAAGATTCAGTACGTAAAGGATATCGAGTAACGTGCCCATCTTTGTTGGTTAACTGCCGATGGCAAAACAACGTTACCCTACACAGAATCAAGTCCCCGGGCATGATCCTGGAGTGCAATAAATTTCGCTTGTGTGCAATAGCATTCCCCGATGGGAGTAGCCCAGTCCTGGTCGCGGGTGCTTGCTTCCGAGTGCAGACTTAGGCCAAACGGTCTAAATATTTCAATCTTTCTTTAGATACTCTTGAAATGCTCCTCTCCTTGCAATGGGGTTTTCGATTCTAGAATATATCGGGTGTGCCTCCAGCGCTCCCGATGGGAGTAGCCCCCGAGTCTAGGTACGGATGCTCGCAACCTTATGTAGACTCAAGTTGTACTACCCGACGGTTTTAATTTTTCTTCGGATGCTTCTTATGGACTCGGTATTTTTTCATGATATCATTGATGACGCTGCCGCTGCTACAGTTTGATTGATAGGACGTGACCTAACGGGTCCATCCCACTTCTGCATGGTTCTGTTTTGGAAATGACCAGTACTTTTGCGCAGTTACCAAGGTGTCTCCTTGATTTCCGTGCTTAATGATGAAAAGAGATCCCTTTACTAAATCGAGGGCACTAACACGTGTCCACTCAATTCTCAAACTTCCTTTTTCCTTATAATCTCAAAGGGTAAAGTTTTCTCTTTTCACGCTTTCTCCTCGCACCCTTTCTTCCTCATTCATACTCCTCGTTCACAACCGCTGCGCTGCCGCCGCCGCCGTTTTCTAGATCTTCCTTAGATTTCGCGATGGTGAAGAAGAAGAATCTCACTCTCGCCGCCAATGCCGCGAGCAGTGGCTCCGTCGCCAAGGTTCCTCCAAGCTCATCGAGGAGAAGCACATCAGATGCTCCTCTCCCAGCTCTGGCACCACCCACGCCGGAAAGCTCCACGGCTGGGCCTATGCCTGGTGATTGGCCAGTTTCCACTACTACAAAGCATGACGAGAAGAGGGCTCGGAGCCTCGGAATAATTTCTGCCGGCAAGGGGAACGTCATCCTCCCAGGTGCGACCTCGCGGCCCAATCCCCCTGCCGATTTTATTGTGATGTTCTTGTCTTTCTTTTACCGAGGTCTTTCGCTTCCTGCTCACAAATTTCTCCATCGCCTCCTTCGTGAGTATGAGATACAACTGTGGCAGTTGACCCCCAATTCAATCCTTCATCTTGCCATCTTTATCACCCTCTATGAAGCATTCCTGGGCATTGATGTCTACGTGTGCTTCTATTCTTTAGACAGTGTTGGGCCTCCAAGAGCAGAGGTTTGTAGAACAGCAGCAAGTTTCCCTTAAGTGAATCACCCAAGGTTTATCGAACTCAGGGAGGTAGAGGTCAAAGATAGTCCTCTCAAGCAACCCTGCAATTAAGATACAAGAAGTCTCTTGTGTCCCCAACACACCTAATACACTTGTCAGATGTATAGGCGCACTAGTTCGGCGAAGAGATAGTAAAACACAGGTGGTATAGATGAATATGAGTGGTAATAACAATCTGAAATAAATATGGCAGCGAGTAAACATGCAACAGAACAGTAAGTAAGCGGTGTTGCAGTATTGGAAACAAGGCCTAGGGATCATACTTTCACTAGTGGACACTCTCAACATTGATCGCATAATAAATTAATAACTTCTCCTCACTTGTGCTACATACACTCTTTTGTTGGATGACAAACACCATTCATTGTGTAGGGCTACAAGAGCCCTCAAGCCGGAGTTAACAAGCGCCACAACATTCGGCATTCATATTTAAGTAACCTTAGAGCATAATAGATCTTTGCAATTTAAACCGAGTACTAACATAGCATACACACTGTCACCATTACACTATGAAAAGGGGAATAGATCACATCAATACTATCATAGTGATAATTAACTCCATAACCTACAAGAGATTATGATCATAACCTACGACAAGAACTACACGATGCACACACTGTCACCTTTACACCATGCAGGAGGAATAGACTACTTTAATAACATCACATGAGTAGCACATAGACTAATAGCGATACAAAGCTCATCATATGGATCTCAATCATGCAAAGCAATTCATGAGATCATTGTATTGGGGTACAGAGAGAGAGAGAGATTAACCACATAGCTACCGGTACAGCCCTTAGCCTCGAGGAGAACTACTCCCTCCTCATCATGGGAGCAGCAGCGTTGATGGAGATGGCGGTGGTTGATGACCCACAAGTATAGGGGATCGCAACAGTCTTCGAGGAAGTATTACCCAATTTATTGATTCGACAAGGGAGACAATGAATACTTGTAAGCCTTAACAGTCGAGTTGTCAATTCAGCTGCACACTGAAACAGACTTGCCGCAAGAGTTTATCAGTAGTAACAGTTTTATAGTAGTAGGAATAGTGAAATAACAGCAGCAGTGAAATAAAGACAGCAGTAGTGATTATAGTAAACAGCAGGATTAAAATACTGTAGGCACAGGATGGATGAACGGGCGTTGCATGGATGAGAGAAACTCATGTAACAATCAAAGCAGGGCATTTGCATAATAATAAAACGGTATCCAAGTACTAATCAATCAATAGGCATGTGTTCCATATATAGTCGTACGTGCTCGCAATGAGAAACTTGCACAACATCTTTTGTCCTACCAGCCGGTGGCAGCCGGGCCTCTAGGGAAACTACTCGAAATTAAGGTACTCCTTTTAATAGAGTACCGAGCAAAGCATTAACACTACCACATCACTGTGTCCCCTCCGGTTGTCCCGATTTCCTTCGGGGCCATTGGTTCCGGACAGCGACATGTGTATACAACTTGCAGGTAAGATCATAAACAACGAATATCTTCATGAATCAATAACATGTTCAGATCTGAGATCATGGCACTCGGGCCCTAGTGACAAGCATTAAGCATAACAAGTTGCAACAATATCATAAAAGTGACATCTACGGATACTAGGCACTATGCCCTAACAATCTTATGACTATTACATGACCAATCTCATCCCATCCCTACCATCCCCTTCAGCCTACAGGGGGAATTACTCACACATGGATGGGGGAAACATGGCTGGTCGATGGAGAGGCGTTGGCGGTGATGGCGGTGAAGATCTCCTCCAATTCCCGTCCCGGCGGAGTGCCGAACAGAGACTTCGCTCCCGAGACGGAGTTTCGCGATGTGGCGGCTCTCTGGAGGGTTTCTCGCGACTTCGACTTCTTCGGCGTTTTTAGGTCGAGGCCGATAAGTAGTCCGAAGGAGGGCGTCGGGCGCCCGAGGGGGCCCACACTAGGCCGCGCGGGCCCCCCGGGCCGCGCCGGCCCAGTGTGTGGGTCCCTCGTGCCCCACCGGCTTGCCCTTACGGCTCCGTGAGTCTTCTCGAAAATAGGGCCTTCCAGATAAATTCGAGGTTTTTCCGAAAGTTGGATTTCTGCACAAAACGAGACACGAGCAATTCTGCTGAAAACAACGTTAATCCGTGTTAGTTGTATCCAAAATACACAAATTAGAGGCAAAACAATAGCAAAAGTGTTCGGGAAAGTAGATACGTTTTGGACGTATCAACTCCCCCCAAGCTTAGCTTATTGCTTGTCCTCAAGCAATTCAGTTAACAACTGAGCGATAAAAGAACTTTCACGAACACATTTGCTCATATGATGTATATATTCTCATGCTATGGCTAATACTTAAGCAGTTCATAATGAGATACATGCGAATAAGATCATCCAACAACTATGTCAATCATGGAGAGGTACCAACAATTAATAATAAGCATCATGAATCATGTATATAAGCAGGATTGCAATGTTCATAAGAGAATATGATAAAGTGGTATCTCGCTTGCCCGTATTTGATCGGCAAAACATAAATGCCGAGGCACCTCTGGAGTTCATAGAAAGACTAGAAGTAGTGATTGTCAAAGATAAAAGCATCAAAGTTATACCACAATCAATCATATTTTGAGACAAGCATATTATACTAAGAATGACAGTTGTGCTCTCAAGATAGTGCTCAAAGAAAGAATGGAGACACAACATAAAAGTAAAAGATTGACCCTTCGCAGAGGGAAGCAGGGATTAACATGCGCTAGAGCTTTTCATTTTTAAAACAGGAGTAAAATTATTTTGAGAAGTGCTTGTTGTTGTCAACGAATGGTAATGGGTACACTAACTACCTCATCAACCGGACTCCTAAGAGCGGCTCCCATGAATTATTTGTATGTTTATGTGGCACTCCTTCCAACCTTTCTTACACAAACCATGGCTAACCGAATCCTCGGTGCCTGCCAACAATCACATACCATGAAGGAGTGCCTTTTTATTTAAGTTTTATTATGATGATGACACTCCCCCAACCTTTGCTTACACAAGCCATGGCTAACCGAATCCTTCGGGTGCCGTCCAACAATCACAAACCATGGAGGAGTGTCTATCTAAGTTAATTAATTTGGGACTGGGAATCCCATTGCCAGCTCTTTTTGCAAAATTATTGGATAAGCGGATGTGCCACTAGTCCATATGAGAGTCCGTCAAAAGTAAATGACAAGGTTGAAAGCTAAACACCACATACTTCCTCATGAGCTATGAAACATTAACACAAATTGAGAAGCATTTTGAAAGTTTTAAAGGTAGCGCATGAGAATTTACTTGGAATGGTTTGAAATGCCATGCATAGGTATTTATGGTGGACACTTTGGAACAACTTGGTTTTCAGGTGTTTGGAAGCACGAGCGGCGTTCCCGCTCAGTACAAGTGAAGGCTAGCAAAGGACTAGGGAGCGACAAATCAAGAGAGCAGTAACTGTCATAATCATGCTTGCGGCAAAATAAATTAACGGAAGCATAAAAGTGATGCAAGAACTCTGAAGCAATATAAATCATCGAGGCTTAATTGACTTTTTTGTTCAGTCATATGCATGCGTGAGCATGTGCCAAGTCGATATAAATGAATTATTCAGAGGAGGATACCACAATGCCATACTTACTTATGAATAAAACAATGCAAGCGAACATCCATGACATGCTACTCATATTAATAAATTGGAGCTAAACATGAGAGATCATGAACTACTAGACTTTCTCAAATAACATATACCTCACATGAACCAACTAAGCATGCTCACATGGATGAGTATATGTACAAAAATGAAAACAAATAGAGTTCATACCAGCCTCTCACCACAATCCAATTGTTGTAGATCGTCATTATTGCCTTTCACTTGTGTAGCTTGGATAATATGAAATGAAAACCACGCTCCAGCCACCGAAGACCATTGAACTCATGATGAACTTTACAAACCAAAGAAGAACAGCAAATATTTTTGGTGTTTTCGAATTAGAAACAAGAACAAAAGAAACAAGCAAACAAAGCAAAATCTTTTTGGGTTTTCTCATAGCAAACCAACGATAGCAAATAAAGTAAATTAAGAGCAAAGAACCAAATAAACAAATGGTGAAGAGAAACAACAGAAATATTTTTGGTCTTTTTGTGTTTTAGGAAAGAAACAAAGCAAAAACAAAAGAATGCAAACTAAAAGAAACACAGAAAAGCAGGATGACAGAAATCTGCCAAAACCTGACAGCAGTACAGAAATCGAAATTAACAAAAATCTTCCATTGCTCAGCTCAAAAAGTGTTCAACTAATGAAAGTTAGATAACAACCTGGGGCACATGCTCAAAAATTGGCAACTCAAAATAACGTTCTGGCTGTGCGTACGAATTTTTTTGGTAACAGCCCAGAATCTGTTTTTGGACAGCACTTCCCCAAATATCATCTCCCTCTCATTAGAAAACCACTCTAAGAAACTAAACAAGTATGTACAAGTATCCAGCAACCATAATATGAAAAGAATGAGTGATGCCGGTATACCTCCCCCAAGCTTAGGCTTTTGGCCTAAGTGGAGTTCATTCCCACGGTCCCCATGAAGTGGTGTCTCCGTAGTACGACGAAGAACGACCCGGTTCCAGGTATGTGCTGGAGGAAACATCGGGGTATGTGACGGTGCAGTCGTAGGAGGGCTCGGCGTCCTCGGAGTCATGCTGCTGGTGGAAGTCTTGTATCTTCATATGTTCCTCCACCTCCTCCTTAGTGAGCGACCATGATTGCCTGTCAATATTGAACAAACCTGGCTGGGGAAGAGGGATTTCCTTCTCATTCCCATCAGCAAACAACATTCTATAGACCATATTATCTATAGTGGAATCAGTAGTAACAAAATGATGACTCTTCATAGCAGCAATATCAAGTCTCCTAGGGGTTAATGGCACATCATTAGAATCAAGAGGGAGTCTTAAATGTGTTAAAATGCGCAGTGCAATAGTTCCTCCAAAAATAGGCCCCCTGCTAGACAGGCGGCGAGCAATAAGAGAACCAAGATGATAAAGTGTCTGTCCAGTAAGTGCAGCATTCAAGAAAGCAAGATGGTAGCTAGAGATATTGCTAGTATTTTCTCTACCAAGAATGCTAGTAGCAATGTAATATGCAAAATATTTAATGGCGGGGAGTTGAATGTTTCTTATCTTCCCGCGCTGAATGGTGCGGCAATCATCTTCGGTGATCCCTCGATAGAGCTCCAACAGGTCCCGGGGGTTGTCATCAATCCTCCTTGCTGTACCTACAGGGGCAATATCCAATGCACGACAAAATTCTTCCAATTCCATAGTAACAGGATTACCATAGATCTTGAATGCAACTGTCGGCTCATATTGCGTGTTGTGGAACTTGAAGCTCTCAACGAAAATTTTGGTGAGCATGTGGTATTGCTCCCTTTCATCTCCCACGTAGGTGGCTAAGCCTGCCCTGTTGACAAGGGTGAAGAAGTCATCCAATATCCCTGCATTTGTCAGAAAATCATAACATGGGAAGGATGAAGCATTAGGAGCCCCATTGTCCTCCTCGGGCGCGAAGCTAGGCGCGATGATATCCTCATTGTAGGATCGCCTAATCTGAGTGGACGCCCTCGAGGGCCTACCGGTGCTGGTTGTTCCTTTCTTGAACAATTCTCCAAATTTGAATTTCTTCATCTTCCTCTTCTGAAATTTTCAACAACCATTATAAAATTTGATTTCAAGGTATATAATTGAGGGAACTACTATAGGAACTTGCTAGAGTACTAAACATGCATCAAAACTAATTTCTACCACTTAGAACAAGCATGCAAGCTCACTAAACATGTTATCTACAGCAGCAAAATATTCAAGATATACTCAACCAAACAAAATTCTAATTGGACAATCAAAGGAGTCACATACCAAGGAGCAAATGTGCCAAATTTCAGACAGAAATCTGGGCTGAGCAAGGAGATCGAGAAATCGCGAGTTCTTGAGCAGAAACGCGAGTGAGAGGAACCTGGTGCGAGTTTTTTCGGGAGAGAGAAGAGAGTGGGAGGAAGAGATGATGAAGTGGGGCAAAGGGGGCCCACACACCAGGGTGGCGCCCCTGGCTGGCCGCGGCCTGTGGGGTGCCACCCTGGGGTGCCCCACTGGTCAGCCCCAGGTGCTCCCAGGTGCCTCTTCGAAAAATAGGACTACCAGTATAATTTTTGTAATTTTTAGAGAACTTCGAAAAATGCACATTTCTGGGTGTTAAATTAATTATTACTGCGCAGGAAAATGATTTCCAAAATCTTAAACAACTAAAGCATATTGCAAAACAAAAGGTGCTACAGCAAGTAAAATAAGTGGAGGGAGAAAGAAAGAAAGAAATGTTGTTTAGCTCTCTTATGCATTAAAATATACTTGTTAACAAGGTTGATCAAGTCTTGCTACCAAATAGATTTTATATGACATAAGAAGAAATAAACCTCAAATCAATCATGTTACCTTATATTGAATTGATATGGATCCAATCACAAGAGTTTGATATTCTTCTTTAGGCTCATATATAGGACAATCAATGGATCCCACTTTGATAGTTTTCACATTAAAAATTGTATTAACTCCATATACTTTATCAATCCTCTTGGGAAAATAGACAGTATGTTCCTTATCATCAACATTGAAAGTAACCATGCCTTTATTGCAATCAATAACAGCCCCTGCAGTATTAAGAAAGGGTCTTCCAAGAATAATGGACATATTATCATCTTCAGGCATTTCCAACACAACAAAATCAGTTAATATCAAGCAATGTTGAGTAACTTGAACAGGAACATTTTCACATACACCAACAGGAATAGCGGTAGATTTATCAGCCATTTGCAAAGATATATCAGTTGGTATTAACTTATCTAAATCAAGTCTCTTATAAAGAGAAAAAGGCATTACACTAACTCCCGCTCCCAAATCACATAGAGCAGTTCTAACATAATTATTCTTGATGGAACAAGGAATAGTCGGTATACCTGGGTCTCCAAGCTTCTTTGGAATCTTACCATTAAAAGAGTAATTAGCGAGCATAGTGGAAATCTCCTCATTGGGAATTTTCCTTTTGTTAGAGACAATATCTTTCATATACTTTGAATAAGGAGGCAATTTAATAGCATCAGTCAAAGGGATTTGCAAAAATAAAGGTTTCATCCAATCACAAAATTTATTATAATGTTCCTCCTCCTTTGATTTTAGTTTCTTAGCAGGAAAAGGCATTTGCTTTTGAACCCAAGGTTCTCTTTCATTACCATGTTTCTCAGCAATAAAATCTTCTTTAGTGTACTTTTTATTTTTAGCATGCTTTTTAGGTTCTTCTTCAACCTCTTCTTTATCAGGAGTATCATCCTTATCATCATCTTTATCATGTTCATTACCACTTTCAGTTTCAGCATCAGAAATAGAAATACTATTAGGATCATTAACAGGTTCAGAAGATTCTACAACAGTTTTATGTTTCTTTTTCTTTTTCTTAGAAGGACCACTAGTTTCTTTAGTTCGTTGAGAATCTTGTTCAACTCTTTTGGGATGCCCCTCAGGATATAGAGGATCCTGAGTAGAAACACCACCTCTAGTTGTTACTTCATAAGCATGTTTTTCTTTATGAGTATTTTTTAACAAGTCATTTTGCACTTTAGTGAGTTGATCAATTTGAGTTTGAACCATATGAAAATGTTTAACAAGCATCTTAACATCATTGGAGGTTCTCTCCACAATATCATGCAATTTACTAATAGCTTGAGAATTTTCCATTAAATGATTCTCTACTCTCATATTAAAGTTATCTTGCTTAACAACATAATTATCAAATTCATCTAAACATTGATCAGGAGGTTTTGAGTAAGGAATGTCTCCTTTATCAAAGCGTTGAAGAGAATGTACCTCAATCGTGGATGAAGGGGGAGTTATCTTACATAAATCTTCTATGGGAGGTAAATTCTTCACATCTTCAGATTTAATACCTTTCTCTTTAAGAGATTTCTTGGCTTCCCTCATATCTTCATCATTTAATTCAATCATACCCCTCTTCTTCAATATTGGTGTTGGGGTTGGTTCAGGTGTAGTCCAATCATCATGATTTTGGCTTATTCTAGCCAATAATTCTTCAGCTTCATCTGGAGTTCTTTTCCTGAAAACACAACCAGCACAACTATCCAAGTTCTTTAGTGTACTTTTTATTTTTAGCATGCTTTTCAGGTTCATCCTCAATCTCTTCTTTATCAGAAACATCATTCTTATCATTATATTTATCATGTTCATTACCACTTTCAGTTTCAGCATCAGAAATAGAAATACTATTAGGATCATTAACAGGTTCAGAGGATTCTACAACATTCTTATGTTTCTTTTTCTTTTTCTTAGATGGAGCACTAGTTTTAGTTAGTTGAGAATCTTGTTCAACTCTTTTGGGATGCCCTTCAGGATATAGAGGATCCTGGGTAGAAACACCACCTCTAGTTGTTACTTCATAAGCATGTTTTTCTTTAGAATTATTTCCCAACAAGTCATTTTGCACTTTAGTAAGTTGATCAATTTGAGTTTGAACCATTTGAAAATGTTTAACAAGTATCTTAACATCATTGGAGGTTCTCTCCACAATATCATGCAATTCACTAATAGCTCGAGAATTTTCCATTAAATGATTCTCTACTCTCATATTAAAGTTTTCTTGCTTAACAATATAATTATCAAACTCATCTAAGCATTGAGCAGGAGGTTTTGAATACGGAATATCTTCCCTAGTAAAGCATTGAAGAGAGTGTACCTCAATCATGGATGAAGGGGGAGTTATCTCACATAAATCTTCTATAGGAGGTAAATTCTTCACATCTTCAGGTTTAATACCCTTCTCTTTAAGAGACTTCTTGGCTTCCCTCATATCTTCATCATTTAATTTAATTATACCCCTCTTCTTCACTATCGGTGTCGGGGTTGGTTCAGGTGTAGACCAATCATCATGATTCCGGCCTATTTTAGCCAATAATTCTTCAGCGTCGTCTGGAGTTCTTTTCCTGAAAACACAACCAGCACAACTATCCAGGTATGCCCTAGACTCAATAGTTAGTCCACTATAAAATATATCAAGTAAATCATGCTTTTCCAAATCATGGTCAGGCTGAGCTCTAATAAGAGAACAAAATCTCGCCCAAGCCTCAGGCAATTTCTCTCCATCTTCCTGGTCAAAATTATAAATTCTCTGCAAAGCAGCGTGTTGAGCGCTAGCAGGAAAGTACTTTCGAAAGAAAACATCACGCAAGTCAATTGGACTTTTAATAGAACCAGGAGGCAAATTATTATACCAAGTTTTAGCATCATCCTTTAATGAGAAAGGAAAATTTTAGCGACAAAATAAGTACGCATCTTGACATCATCAGAAAACACGCTACTCAGAGTAGATAACTCAATCATATGTTCAACACACTTTCTTTTTCAGTACCACAAAAGGGTGTTTTCTCAACAATAGCTATATGAGATAGATCAAGAGAAAAATCATAATCTTTATCCCTAATGTTTATAGGAGATGTGGAAAATTTAGGATCAGGAGACAGTTTATATCTAACAGCATGTTCTGCAAGCAACTTTTTAATTTTTCTTGCATCAGTAGTAGCATTGCATTTTTCAATAAAATCATCATCAAGCTCTACATAATCTTCATCAAGATCATCACTAGAATATTCAACAGACTCAGGTGAATTAACAGGTGTAGCAGCATTTTCATTAGGAGTTTCAGTATTTTCAATTTGTCTAGACTTAGCAATTGTAGCATCTAGAAAAGATCCTAACGAACCATCATTATCAAGCACAGCAGAAGCATCATCACAATTATGAGAGGAATTTTCAGATTCAGCAGAAGTACCAGCATTTGAAGCTTGTGGTGGTGAAACAAGTTTACTTATCACAGATGGTGAATCAAGAGCAGCAGAGGTACTAAGAGTTGTACCTTTTCTTGTAGTGGATGGTAATATGGCGATCTTAGTATCGCGAGGTTTACCCATGATGGAGACTTTGCAGCGAACAATATCAATCCAAGTGAACTTCCAAATAAAGCTATGCTCCCCGGCAACGGCGCTAGAAAATAGTCTTGATGACCCACAAGTATAGGGGATCGCAACAATCTTCGAGGGAAGTATTACCCAATTTATTGATTCGACACAAGGGGAGACAAAGAATACTTGTAAGCCTTAACAACGGAGTTGTCAATTCAGCTGCACCTGGAAACAGACTTGCTCGCAAGAGTTTATCAGTAGTAACAGTTTTATAGTAGTAGGAATAGTGAAATAACAGCAGCGGTGAAATAAAGACATCAGTAGTGATTATAGTAAACAGCAGGATTAAAATACTGTAGGCACAGGGATGGATGAACGGGCGTTGCATGGATGAGAGAAACTCATGTAACAATCAAAGCAGGGGCATTTGCAGATAATAATAAAACGGTATCCAAGTACTAATCAATCAATAGGCATGTGTTCCATATATAGTCGTACGTGCTCGCAATGAGAAACTTGCACAACATCTTTTGTCCTACCAGCCGGTGGCAGCCGGGCCTCTAGGGAAACTACTGGAAATTAAGGTACTCCTTTTAATAGAGTACCGGAGCAAAGCATTAACACTCCGTGAACACATGTGATCCTCACATCACTACCATCCCCTCCGGTTGTCCCGATTTACTGGGCCATTGGTTCTGGACAGCGACATGTGTATACAACTTGCAGGTAAGATCATAAACAACGAATATCTTCATGAATCAATAACATGTTCAGATCTGAGATCATGGCACTCGGGCCCTAGTGACAAGCATTAAGCATAACAAGTTGCAACAATATCATAAAAGTGACATCTACGGATACTAGGCACTATGCCCTAACAATCTTATGACTATTACATGACCAATCTCATCCAATCCCTACCATCCCCTTCAGCCTACAGCGGGGGAATTACTCACACATGGATGGGGGAAACATGGCTGGTCGATGGAGAGGCGTTGGCGGTGATGGCGGTGAAGATATCCTCCAATTCCCCGTCCGGCGGAGTGCCAGAACGGAGACTTCGGCTCCCGAGACGGAGTTTCGCGATGTGGCGGCTCTCTGGAGGGTTTCTGGCGACTTCGACTTCTCTTCGGGCGTTTTTAGGTCGAGGCCGATAAGTAGTCCGAAGGAGGGCGTCGGGGGCCAGCCGAGGGGGCCACACACTAGGGCCGCGCGGGCCCCCCCGGGCCGCGCGCCGGCCTAGTGTGGGGCCCTCGTGCCCCCACCTGGCTTGCCCGTCTGCTCCGTGAGTCTTCCGGGAAAATAGGGCCTTCTGTATAAATTCCGAGGTTTTTCCTGAAAGTTGGATTTCTGCACAAAAACGAGACACCGAGCAATTCTGCTGAAAACAGCGTTAGTCCGTGTTAGTTGTATCCAAAATACACAAATTAGAGGCAAAACAATAGCAAAAGTGTTCGGGAAAGTAGATACGTTTTGGACGTATCGGTGGTGTCGATGGAGATGCCTTCCGGGGCACTGTCCGGCGGCGTGCCGAACAGAGACTCTGTCCCCGAATCTTGGCTTCGCGATGGCGGCGGCTGGAACTTTCTCGTATCGTGGCTTTTCCGTCTCGAAGATTTAGGTCAGGGAGCTTCTTATAGGCAAAGAGTTGGAGTCGGAGGGGCTACGGGGCAGCCACACAACAAGGGGGCGCGCCCCTGGGCCGCGCCGGCCACATGTGTGGGCCCCCAGGGCTCCCCTCTGGTGCCTCTCCGTGAAGCTTCGTGCAATTATAAGATGTTGGGCGTTGATTTCGTCCAATTCCGAGAATATTTCCTTACTAGGATTTCTGAAACCAAAAGCAGAAAACAGAACTGGCACTTGGCATCTCGTTAATAGCTTAGTTCCGGAAAACGCATCAAAACGATATAAAGTGTGAACAAAACATGTAGGTATTGTCATAAAACTAGCATGGAACATAAGAAATTATAGATACGTTTGAGACGTATCAAGCATCCCCAAGCTTAGTTCCTACTCGCCCTCGAGTAGGTAAACAATAACAATAATAATTTCTTAAGTGACGTGCTACCAACATAATCTTGATCAACATTATTGTAAAGCATATGAGATGAATGGAGTGATTCAAAGCAATAGATTGCTAACAAAGAGATAATGACTAAACAAATGAATCATATAGCAAAACTTTTCATGAATAGTACTTTCAAGACAAGCATCAACAAGACTTGCATAAGAGCTAACTCATAAGCAATAAATTCAAAGTAGAATGCATTGAAGCAACACAAGGATGATTAAGTTTCAGCAATTGCTTGTAACATGTATATCTCATGGATAATTGTCAACATAGAGTAATATAACAAGTGCAATAGGTAAACATGTAAGAATCAATGCACATAGTTAACACAAGTGTTTGCTTCTAAGATAGAAAGAAGTAGGTAAACTGACTCAACATAAAGTAAAAGCATGGCCCTTCGCAGAGGGAAGCATGGATTACTATTTTTGTGCTAGAGCTTTTGTTTTGAAAACATAGAAACAATTTTGTCAACGGTAGTAATAATTCATATGTGCTATGCATAATACTTCCTACAAGTTGCAAGTATCATGCATAGAGTACTAATAGTGCTCGCACCTTGTCCTAATCAGCTCGGATAACACAGATTATCATTGCATGACATATGTTTCAACCAAGTGTCACAAAGGGGTACCTCTATGCCGCCTGTACAAAGGTCTAAGGAGAAAGCATGCATTGGATTTCTCGCTTTTGATTATTCTCAACTTAGACATCCATACCGGGACAACATAGACAACAGATAATGGACTCCTCTTTTAATGCTTAAGCATTCAACAACAGATAATATTCTCATAAGAGATTGAGGTTGTATGTCCAAACTGAAACTTCCACCATGATACATGGCTTTAGTTAGCGGCCCAATGTTCTTATCTAACACATGCATACTCAAACCATTTGATCATGAAATCACACTTACTTCAGACAAGACGAACATGCATAGCATCTCACATGATATCCAACAAAGGTAAAAATTTGATGGCGTCCCCAGAAACATGGTTACCGCTCAACAAGCAACTTATAAGAACTAAGACACATAACTACATATTCATCACCACAATAGTTTTTAAGCTATTTGTCCCATGAGCTATATATTGCAAAGATAAAGGAATGAAATTTTTAAAGGTAGCACTCAAGTAATTTACTTTGGAATGGCAGAAAAATACCACATAGTAGGTAGATATGGTGGACAAAATGGCATAGTTTTTGGCTCAAAGATTTCGGATGCACGAGAAGAATTCCTCTCAATACAAGGCTAGGCTAACAAGGTTGTTTGAAGCAAACACAAGTATGAACAGGTACAACAAAGCTTACACAAGTACATATTGCAAGCATTATAAGACTCTACAATGTCTTCCTTGTTGTTCAAACACTTTACCAGAAAATATCTAGACTTAGAGAGACCAATCATGCAAACCAAATTTTAACAAGCTCTACGGTAGTTCTCCACTAATAGATTAAACTACATGATGCAAGAGCTTAAACATGATCTAATGAGAGCTCAAAACAATTGCCAAGTTTCAAGTTATTCCAAACCATATGAAGCATTTTCTGATTCCAACCAAATAGCAATCAACGAAGCGGTTTTCAACTCCGCAATGAACATTAAAAGTAAAAGCGAAGAACACTAGTGTTCATATGAAAAAGCGGAGCGTGTCTCTCTCCCACATAAGCATGAATTTATTAAGAGAATGAAAATAACAAAACGAAAATAAAAGCACACAGACGCTCCAAGTAAAGTACATAAGATGTGGCGGAATAAAAATATAGTTTCACTAGAAGTGACCTGATAAGTTGTCGATGAAGAAGGGGATGCCTTGGGCATCCCCAAGCTTAGATGCTTGAGTCTTCTTAAAATATGCAGGGATGAACCACTGGGGCATCCCCAAGCTTAGACCTTTCACTCTTCTTAATCATAGTATATCATCCTCACTCTCTTGACCCTTGAAAACATCCTCCACACCAAACTTAAAGCAAACTCATTAGAGGGTTAGTGCATAATCAAAAATTCATATGTTCAGAGGTGACACAATCATTCTTAACACTTCTGGACATTGCACAAAGCTTCTGAAAGTTAATGGAACAAAGAAACCCATTCAACATAGCAAAGCGGCAATGCGAAATAAAAGGCAGAATCTGTCAAAACAGAACAGTCCGTAAAGACGAATTTTGCAGAGGCACTTAACTTGCTCAAACAGAAAAACTCAAAACTAATGAAAGTTGCGCACATATCTGAGGATCACGCACGTAAATTGGCAGATTTTTTTGATTTTTCTACAGAGAGTTCTACGCAAATTCGTGACAGACAGCAATTCTGTTTCTGCGCAGCAATCCAAATCTAGCATCAACTTTACTATAGAGACTTTACTTGGCACAAAAACATGATAAGGAGAGGTTGCTACATTAGTAACAACTTCCAAGACTCAACAATACAGTAGCAAAATAAACACATGGGTTATCTCCCAAGAAGTGCTTTCTTTATAGCCATTAAGATGGGCTCAACAATTTTAATGATGATGCTCTCATAAGGATGAGAGTTGAAGTAAAAGAGAACATCAAGAAGCAAATTCAAAACACATTTAAGCCTAACCCACTTCCTATGAAAAGGAATCTTGTACACAAATAAATTCATGAAGAACAAAGTGATAAGCATAGGAAGACAAAGCACGAATAACTTCAAGATTCTCAACATAAAGAGGGGAAACTTAATATTTTTAAGATGCATATAACCATGTTTCCCTCTCTCATAATAACTTTCAGTAGCATCATGAACAAACTCAACAATATAACTATCACATGAAACATTCTTGTCATGAGCTACATGCATAAAATTATTACTCTCCACATAAGCATAATCAATTTTATTAGTAAAAGTGGGAGTAAAACTACCATAACCATCATTGTAATCATCATAAATTGCAGGCATGGTATAATCATAATAACCTTTATCCTCCATAGTAGGTGGCACCAAAATACCACTATCATTATAATCATCATAAATAGGAGGTAAAGTATCATCAAAGTAAATTTTCTCCTCAAAACTTGGGGGACTAAAAATATCATCTTCATCAAAACCGACCTCCCCAAGCTTAAATTCTTCCATAGCATTAGCAACAATAGTGTCCAAAGAGTTCATGCTAATAACATTGCTACAACTATTTTGTAAACCAAGTTCCATGGGTTTTTTAATTCTCTCTTCAAACACATCATGTCCTAATTCAATATAAATACTATAAAGATCTCTAATTTTTTTGTTGTTTTCCATTAAGCCTAACTAGTGAAAATAAAAACAAGAAACAAAAAGATATAATTGCAGAATCTAAAGAGATACCTTCGAGCACTCACACACCGGCAACAGTGCTAGGAAATAGCTTAGTAGTCGGAGGATGTAAATACCTTTTACCTTACCTCCCCGGCAACGGCGCCAGAAAATAGCTTGATGTCTACGTGTGCTTCTATTCTTGTAGACAGTGTTGGGCCTCCAAGAGCAGAGGTTTGTAGAACAACAGCAAGTTTCCCTTAAGTGAATCACCCAAGGTTTATCGAACTCGGGAGGTAGAGGTCAAAGATAGTCCTCTGCAACCCTGCAATCAAGATACAAGAAGTCTCTTGTGTCCCCAACACACCTAATACACTTGTCGGATGTATAGGCGCACTAGTTCGGCGAAGAGATAGTAAAACACAGGTGGTATAGATGAATATGAGTGGTAATAACAATCTGAAATAAATATGGCAGCGAGTAAACATGCAGTAGAACAGTAAGTAAGCGGTGTTTGCAGTATTGGAAACAAGGCCTAGGGATCATACTTTCACTAGTGGACACTCTCAACATTGATCGCATAATAAATTAATAACTTCTCCTCACTTGTGCTACATACACTCTTTTGTTGGATGACAAACACCATTCGTTGTGTAGGGCTACAAGAGCTCCCTCAAGCCGGAGTTAACAAGCGCCACAACATTCGGCATTCATATTTAAGTAACCTTAGAGCATAATAGATCTTTGCAATTTAAACCGAGTACTAACATAGCATACACACTGTCACCATTACACTATGAAAGGGGGAATAGATCACATCAATACTATCATAGTGATAATTAACTCCATAACCTACAAGAGATTATGATCATAACCTACGACAAGAACTACACGATGCACACACTGTCACCTTTACACCATGCAGGAGGAATAGACTACTTTAATAACATCACATGAGTAGCACATAGACTAATAGCGATACAAAGCAATTCATGAGATCATTGTATTGGGGTACAGAGAGAGAGAGATTAACCACATAGCTACCGGTACAGCCCTTAGCCTCGAGGGAGAACTACTCCCTCCTCATCATGGGAGCAGCAGCGTTGATGGAGATGGCAGTGGTGTCGATGGAGATGCCTTCCGGGGGCACTTCCCCGTCCCGGCGGCGTGCCGGAACAGTTCTGTCCCCCGAATCTTGGCTTCGCGATGGCGGCGGCTCTGGAACTTTTCTCGTATCGTGGCTTTTCCGTCTCGAAGATTTAGGTCAGGGAGCTTCTTATAGGCGAAGAGTCGGAGTCGGAGGGGCTACGGGGCAGCCACACAACAAGGGGGCGCGCCCCCCCGCGCCGGCACAGGCCCCCTGGGCTCCCCTCGGTGCCTCTCCGGTGTTCCGGAAGCTTCGTGCAATTATAAGATGTTGGGCGTTGATTTCGTCCAATTCCGAGAATATTTCCTTACTAGGATTTCTGAAACCAAAACAGCAGAAAACAGGAACTGGCACTTCGGCATCTCGTTAATAGGTTAGTTCCGGAAAACGCATCAAAACGATATAAAGTGTGAACAAAACATGTAGGTATTGTCATAAAACTAGCATGGAACATAAGAAATTATAGATACGTTGAGACGTATCAGGCATCGAACCTCATTTTGGTCCGTGGAAGAAAATTTTCTTTGTGAAGAGATACAACTGCAGTGGTGGGTCCTTCACACGGAGTTGGGTTTGTTGTTCGTAAAGAAGTCAACTACTACAACTTCCCAATGAAAGAATCCATTCAGGGATGGAGGATGAAGTGGTTTTATATCAAAGATTCTTCAGGAATCGATACTCAGCTTCCACAATTCGCCGACGTCCTGGAAGCCGAACCTAAAAAGTCTTGAAAGAATATCCTTTCACCCGATGAAAAACCAGCAGTCGATAGATTATTCGAAAGATTCCTTTGGATCAAGGAATCCGATGGCCAAACCATGATAGGTACCGAGGTAGCCGCTGTGTTCTTAAAACGTCGAGTCCAGCCAATCATGTCTAGGGCTCACCCGATGTGGTTGTATTCGGGCCCCAAGGATGAGACCAGAGTAAATGTTGCCGAACTATCTGAGAAGGAACTACTTGATGAAGTTAGGCGCCTTACTCTTTTTAGCCAAGAAGACTGAATCCCATTAATACCTCCCCAGCCACCGTTCGACGCTGACCATCTACCATCCGAGGTAAATCTCTTTCTCGCGTCCTCATTAACCTATTTCTTTCACTCTCCACAATTTTCATTTTTCTTACTCGATTACTTCGACAGATCCCTACAGATGCCGAGCGTTTGCAAGATCTGTCGAACGATGTTTCTGAAAGAAGAGACTCTTCAGTCCCTGTAGAATCCCGCACTGAAGGAAACATAAACTCAGAAGATGATCATGATGATCCAATGAATCCTGAAGCTTCTTTCATCGATCCTCAATCCCTTGCTAACGATATAAGTGACACAGCGGGGTCGATCCATGATGACGACGCTGATCGCGCTGCCTTTGTTGATGCAGCTGCGGAGAAGGCCGACGAACTACCCTCAAAGAGATCATCCGGCGGCTTTGCCGATGAAGATGATCTTTTTGATCTGTAAGTCCTCATTACTTTTCCTGAAATTAAACTTTGGTGATGACTATCTGTACTCGATTCTCACATTATCAACTTCTCACCCTTGTAGTGAGGGTTTTATCGAACCCCCTCCCAAGAAGGCCAAAACGAGCACCAACAAGCCGGACCCAGCGGCCTCCGAAGCTTCGACTCCTGCTACATCCCCAGCGGCTCAAATTTCAACAGCTTCTTCCCTCTCCAAAGGGAAAGAAATTCCTTAGACTGCGGCAGCTATAACTTCTCATTCCGAGAAGCCTGTAAGTATTTTTTGTGTCAATAATACGTCTATCTCTGGTAGCTCTTGAATTGGTTTTTATCAGATTATGAATTTGCCGACGATTAATTTTCTGCTTTGGTAATTATCATATTTTCCTACTTCCCCAGGACTTACGAGCTGTTATCTCATCTTTGGAGGCCTTCGCCTCCTGATATACTTCTCTTGAGAATGATAAAACTCGGCTCCAAAAAGAGGTCGAGTCTTCTTCCTCAATGCTAGAGGGTGCAATTAAAATTGCTGCTGAGGCTCGCCAAAAGGCCGAGACCTTGAAGGATGAGCTCGAGAAGTTGAAGAAGAAGCTGAAGGACGAAGAGACATCAAGGCTTGCTGTCGAAGCCCAAATGAATGAAAAGGAATGATCTCCTTCGCCAATCTGTTTTGGCCTTGCTCAATAATTCCCATTTGGCTTTTCTCTTTGATTTTCCCTTTATTGATTCAGTTTTTATTTAGCAAATTCTTCCTTTTCGTTCCTTGCAGAAGATGCCGATATCCCTGCTGAGGCCTTGGATAAGCTCCCGAATAACTCTCCTGCAAACGCTTTGTCGTTGGCCCTTGAGTTTCACAAGCTTGTTCAAGCCCTTCTCCAGAAGAGTAAAGGAGCCGTGGCAAGGATGCACGCGATGATCTTCCCCAAGATCGACCAGAACAAAACTCTGGGGCAGCTGATTGATGCTTTTGCCGTCAACACGAAGGAGGTTATCGAGGTATTCAAACGTACTTCGCGCACCTATGACGCCCTCCTAGCTTTTTAGCTTATGATGGGTCATGGTTTCAAAGCCGATATTGAAGAAATGTCCAAGGATCTGCCGAAGGACCAACATGGGCAATTTGTTGACTTGGGTGATTTTAAAACCCCAGCGCTTAAGTGTGCTCGCCAACTTCTTGAATTGGTCTCGGCAAAGAAATCATCTACTGGACCAAGCTTGTCGAACCAGACCCAGGCTCCTTGACTTTATTTTTGCATTTGTTGCTTAGTTTCAAACAATTTCCTGTCACAAGACCTTGTGGTTGTAACAACTTTTGTACTGGCAATGTTGCCAGTACCATCCTGTGATAATACTTTTATTTGCATGCTCCCGATGGGAGTAAATTCCAGTGTTGGACCCATATAATCCATCATGCTTCTGAATAACTTTTGCAGGTTTTTCCTGTGCCTTCATTTACCGACGATTCTTCGGGTGCCTCATCTGAGAATGATCGGCTCCAATGCATGAAAGGTCGAATTGCTCAGATGGAAAAGGATATGCACAGTACTTATGCCTTGGCCGCTATTATCGGGAAAATGAGCGAGCTAGCTGCCGACGCAGAACGCTATGCTCTTGCGGAACTGCATAAAGCCACAGAAAGCTTGAACTGTAAGTGCCCTTAACTTCCTGTTCCTTGACTTCTATAAAGGTATCTTCTGATCTTTCTTCGTTACTCCTTGTAGTCATAGCTCTGAACCCAGCCGAAGAAAACAAGCGTATTCATGAACGCGTAAATGCGTTGACTGAACTGTCATCTCTAAATGAGGTTTTTTTGGAAGAATCAATCAAAAGCTTCTGCTGTCGCGAAGTTCCAGGATCGGGTTCAGCAGGTCCACCGCTTCTTCGACAAATGCTATAAAGTATTGAGAATAATCTGGAAGACGATGTTCCCATTAAACGGGGTTCCTCCCACATTACTGACATTAATGTCTGAGTTTGGGAACATCAGGAAGATCCGAAGGTTAATCCGTTCGCAAGTTATTGCCGGGGCTCAGTATGATTTTGCTCTTCTTTTGGCAAAACATCCAACCATAGATCTGATGGCTGTTGTAAATGTTGAGGGATATGTAAATCATCTTTTCGACAAGGCTTTTATCCCTTCTTGCATTGTAGCCGACAAGCTAGAGCATAACTCAAAGGTAGACGAAAAGATTGCAGAGGAGGAGTCCTGAAAAAATCTTTATGTTTAAACAATGTAAACACCTATTGCACCCGAATATTCGGGTGCGCTTGACCCGATGGGAATTGTATATATGTATAACCTTTTTAACTGCATGTAAATGATGTTGGCTATTTTCATTCAGTGGGGTCAATTTTAATTACCCGTTGCACATTATGATGTATGTTTATCGGCAGCAAAATGTTTGAGTGATCAGCTCGTGTTGCAGGTTTTGCTAAACCTGTTGTATGTGCAACTTTTGCTTTCAACCGACGTATGACTTGACAGCAGCTCCCGAATAAATCGGTGGAACTAGACCTGCCAATTACTCTGTCATTCGTTAGTACTTCTGTAGTTTAAAGTACCGAACATATGTCGTTTTTATATGTGTTTCATGATCCTTTCTATCTGCGGCTCTCTTATATTCTTGAGGCGTCTGTAATAAAGGAGAAAAAGCGAAATTCCCACCGATTTTTCCTCGTAGCACTCGTAATTTCAGAAGCTTTTTAGAGTGCAATTCTGGGGGTTGTTTCAATTAGACCAATGTTCGCTATAATGTACGAACGAAAGGTCTTTATAATCTTGTTCGGGTAACCCGAATTACTGCAATACTTCAGAAAAACAAAACTTGAGTCTTCATTAATAACATAAGTAAGAACTAAGGGACTAAAATGGGCCCTTATTGAAAAGCGAAAAAACTAAAAATAACGACACCCATCCTTTTAAGCAAGAGGAGGGTTCTTCTTATCTTCGATCTTATCTATCGTGCCGATGGCTTTGGATGCATCACTGGCGTCATCAGGGGTGCCTGCAGCAAGTGCTGTAGTTTTGCTTCCTTCAATAATGACTTTGCTACCAGCTGCCGAAGGTTCTACTGTCGAAGCTTTCAGAGCGAGATCGCTCGGTTTCTTCTTCAGCTTCTTGATGCGTTCATCCTCCTTATCATCGAGTGTTGCTGATTTAGAGGGGTAGTCATCAATTTCTTTCTTCAGTCCGAACTTGGCAGCAATCTTTTGAAACTCTCGATCACAATTATCTGAGCATGAAAAACTTCCATAGACTGTGTTGTTTGTTCCATTGTTCCCAGGCATCTTGAGCTTGAGGTACGCATAATGTGGCACAGCCATGAACTTGGCATAAGCTGATCTCCCGAGTATAGCGTGGTACTCTGATTCCCAATTTACTACTTCAGACTCAATCTTTTCCTTCCTAAATTTGTCGGGTTTCCCAAAGACAATGTTCAGGCAAACTTTGCCAAGAGAGTACGCCGGTAAAGTGGGGAGAATCCAGTGGAAACATGTATCTGTTTCTTCCAGCATCCTCATCGTAATTCCCATATTTTTAATTATGTCGAGAAATATCAGATTTAATCCGCTTCCACCGTCCATGAAGACCTTGCTCATGTTGAATCCTCCAATTTGTGCTTCGACTACTAAGGCTACATGTCCTGGCTTTGGAATTGTCATCGGGTGGTCCGCTCTACTGAACAGAACGCTCTGAGACGACAAGTCGGTGTATTTAGGAATGTTGGCCATGATACTCTCCGCCAAGTTTATCTCCTGGGTGAGCTTCTTCGTCTCCCGTCTCGAGACACCAGTTCGATGGTTCATGCTCATTTGTCCACGTGGTGGCGGAAAAGACTCGTTAGAGTTGCGAGGATGGACCTGCTGAACTTGGTGGAGGTGGTGGTGGTGGTGGTGGTGGTGGCTCTGCTGGATAAGCTTCTGCATCTCAATGAATTGTCGACAATTCTGAGCAAGTGACTCGACTTCTTCTTATCGTCCTTAGGATCAAAGTACGCGTGCAAGTAGCAAGGATCGTTTATCTGTTCGCAAAGGGCAACTCAGGGGTCCTTGGAGGCCGTGGTTTGTAATTGCCACGGTTCCCAGAGTTACTCCGATTGCCGTCCCGTCGATCGTCTCGCCTGTCATCATACCGATCGTCTTACGATCGAATATCTCCGCAATACTAAGTTATTGTCATCGTAGCTGTCTTTTTCTTCATGCGACTATCCTTCGGCCACCCGAGTCATGCCTCGGCTGATCATCGTCTTCGTCGCCATGCGTGGTCGCGCCTTCGATTGTCCTCGCGATCAGCCCAATCATTGCGATTTCATTAACTTATTATGGTCTTTGGCTTTGCGCCGAGCTCTACTATGTAGGTTTCACCTCGAATACAATCACCGAAGGCGTCGATCTGTCGACGGAAACGTTCGCAGCCTTCGGAGCTTAGTAAACTCCCGATGTATGCTGCGCATTGAATCCTTTGGTTTTTAAGGCGCATTTTTCAATTCGACAGTTCTTTGTATGTTGCTTGAAGTTCGTGACGATGCATCTACCAAATCATCCCACGACTTAATGGACCCCTTCGGCAGGCCTCTCAACCAGGCTCGTGCCGAATCCTTGAGGTAGAGTTGTAAGCACCGCATTGCCGCTATTTGGTTTCCTTTGTGCAAGATCACACTCGCAGTAACCATCTATCAAGACCTCGGATCTTGATGTCCGTCGTACTTGGCAGCATCAGTGGGAGTAGGTTTGAACCTTTTAGGTGGCATAGTCTCACGGATCTTGTACCTCAAACAGTCAGCTCCCCACATCTCGCCATCGTACTCCTGACTTTCTTCGAATTCATCGTTGTCGTACTCCTCCCTTGCGGCTCGTCGTCGCCTGGCTCTGTCGATTCTACTCGGTGATTTCATCTCGGGCCTCCTTGAACGGTGCTTCGAGCGGCTGGCTTGAAGCGCAGATTTATCTTTTCGTGGAACTAGACTGTTTCCCAGGATTGCTAGGCTTTCCAGGGCACCCCGATGGGCTTGAGCCATGATACGTCCAAAACGTATCTACTTTCCCGAACACTTTTGCTATTGTTTTGCCTCTAATTTGTGTATTTTGGATACAACTAACACGGACTAACGTTGTTTTCAGCAGAATTGCCCTGGTGTCTTATTTTGTGCAGAAAATCAACTTTGGAAAATCCCCGGAAATAATTGCAATGGGCCTATTTTTACAGAAGACCCACGGAGCCAGAAGATGAGACGGAGGGGGGCCACGAGGCGCGCACACCACGGGCGGCGCGGTGGGCCCAGCGCCTCGCCGCCATATGTGAGGCCGCCTGGCCAGCCCCGACGCTCCCCTCTGGACTACTTAAAGAGCCCTAAAAACGCATGCACGAGAAACCCAATCCGGGATCAGAAACTCCGTTCTGGCACTGCCCGGACGGGGATTTGGAGGAGATCATCGCCATCGCCTCTCCATCAACCATCCATGATTCCCCCATCCATGTGTGAGTAAATCCCCCGCTGTAGGCTGAAGGGGATGGTAGGGATTGGATGAGATTGTTCATGTAATAGCCATAAGATTGTTAGGGCATGGTGCCTAGTATCCGTTGTTGGTACTTTTATGATATTGTTGCAACTTGTTATGCTTAATGCTTATCACTAGGGCCCGAGTGCCATGATTTCAGATCTGAACATGTTATTGATTCATGATGATATTCATTGTTTTATGATCTTACCTGCAAGTTGTATACACATATTGCTGTCCGGAACCCGACGCCCCAAAGTGAGAGAAATTGGGACAACCGGAGGGGAAGGCTGTGATATGAGTATCACATGTGTTCACGGAGTGTTAATGCTTTGCTCCGGTACTCTATTAAAAGGAGTACCTTAATTACCAGTAGTTTCCCTAGAGGCCCGGCTGCCACCGGCTGGTAGGACAAAAGATCTTGTGCAAGTTTCTCATTGCGAGCACGTACGACTATATACGAAACACATGCATATGGTTGTTTAGTACTTGGATACCGTTTTATTATTATCTGCAAATTCCTAGTCTTGATTATTACATGAGTTATCTTATCCATGCAGCGCCCGTTCATCCATCCCTATGCCTACAGTATTTTAATCTTGATGTTTACTATAATCTCTACTGCAGTCTTTATTACAATCGTGCTTATATTTCACTACATATATCGCTATAAACTCATGCTACTGATAAACTATTTCGAGCAAGTTCTGTTTCTGTGCAGCTGAATTGACAACTCCGCCGTTAAGGCTTAGAAATATTCTTTGGCCCCTTGTGTCGAATTAATAAATTGAGTTTATCGAAGACTGTTGCGATCCCCTATACTTGTGGGTCATCAAGACTATTTACTGGCACCGTTGCCAGGGAGCATAGCTTTATTTGCAAGTTCACCTGAATTGATATTGTTCGCTGCAAACCCTCCATCATGGGTAAACTCCGCGATGCTAAAGTCGCCATATTATCATCCACTACAAGAAAAGGTACAACTCTGAATACCTCTGCTGTTGATTCACCATCTGTGATAAGTCAACTTGTTTCACCACCACAAGCTTCACGTGTTGGTACTTCTGCTGAATCTGAAAATTCTTCTTATAATTTTGATGATGCTTCTACTGTGCTTGATGATAATGGTTCATTAGGTCCTTTTCTAGATGCTACAATTGCTAGGTCTAGACAAATTGAAAATACTAAAATTCCTAATGAAAATACTGTTACACCTGTTAATTCACCTGAGTCTATTGAACACTCTAGTGATAATCCTGATAGAGATTATGTGGAACTTGATGATGATTTTATTGATAAATGTAATGCTACTACTAGTGTAAGTAACATTAAAAAGCTTCTTGCACAACATGATGTTGGATATAAACTGTCTCCTGATCCTAAATTTGCCACATCTCCAATAAATAGTAAGGATAAGAATTATGATTTTTCTCTTGATTTATCTCATATATCTATTGTTGAGAAAACACCTTTTTGTGGTACTGAAAAAGAGAGTGCTGTAGAGCACATGAATGAGCTTTCTACTTTGAGTAGCTTGTTTTCTGATGATATTAAGAAGCGTACTTATTTTGTTGCTAAAAATTTTCCTTTCTCATTAAAGGATGATGCTAAAACTTGGTATAATAGTTTGCCTCCTGATTCTATTGATAGTCCAAGTGGTTTGCTTGATGTTTTCTTTAGAAAATTTATAGTTTTGACCAGGAAGATGGAGAGAAATTGCCTGAAGCTTGGGCAAGGTTTTGCTCTCTTCTTAGAGCTCGGCCTGGACATGATTTGGAAAAGCATGACTTACTTGATATATTTTATAGTGGACTAACCATTCAGTCTAGGGCATACTTGGATAGTTGTGCTGGTTGTGTTTTCAGGAAAAGAACTCCAGATGAAGCTGAAGAATTATTGGCTAGAATAAGCCAAAATCATGATGATTGGACTACATTTGAACCAACCCCAACACCAATATTGAAGAAGAGGGGTATGATTGAATTAAATGATGAAGATATCAGAGAAGCCAAGAAATCTCTTAAAGAGAAAGGTATTAAATCTGAAGATGTGAAGAATTTACCTTCCATAGAAGATTTATGTAAGATAACTCCCCCTTCATCCACGATTGAGGTACATTCTCTTCAACGCTTTGATAAAGGAGACATTCCTTACTCAAAACCTCCTGGTCAATGTTTATGTGAATTTGATAATTATGTTGTTAAGCAAGATAACTTTAATATGAGAGTAGAGAATCATTTAATGGAAAATTCTCAAGCTATTAGTAAATTGCATGATATTGTGGAGAGAACCTCCAATGATGTTAAGATGCTTGTTAAACATTTTCATATGGTTCAAACTCAAATTGATCAACTCACTAAAGTGCAAAATGACTTGTTAAAAAATACTCATAAAGAAAAACATGCTTATGAAGTAACAACTAGAGGTGTGTTTCTACTCAGGATCCTCTATATCCTGAGGGGCATCCCAAAAGAGTTGAACAAGATTCTCAACGAACTAAAGAAACTAGTGGTCCTCTAAGAAAAAGAAAAAGAAACATAAAATGTTGTAGAATCCTCTGAACCTGTTAATGATCCTAATAGTATTTCTATTTCTGATGCTGAAACTGAAAGTGGTAATGAACATGATAAATATAATGATAAGAATGATGTTTCTGATAAAGAAGAGATTGAGGATGAACCTGAAAAGCATGCTAAAAATAAAAAGTACACTAAAGAAGATTTTATTGCTAAGAAACATGTTAATTAAAGAGAACCTTGGGTTCAAAAGCAAATGCCTTTTCCTGTTAAGAAACTAAAATCAAAGGAGGAAGAACACTATAATAAATTTTGTGATTGGATGAAACCTTTGTTTTTGCAAATCCCTTTGACTGATGCTATTAAATCGCCTCCTTATTCAAATTATATGAAAGATATTGTCTCTAACAAAAGGAAAATTCCTAATGAGGAGATTTCCACTATGCTTGCTAATTATTCTTTTAATGGCAAGGTTCCAAAGAAGCTGGGAGACCCAGGTATACCGACTATCCCTTGTTCCATCAAGAATAATTATGTTAGAACTGCTCTATGTGATTTGGGAGCAGGAGTTAGTGTGATGCCTTTTTCCCTTTACAAGAGACTTGATTTAGATAAGTTGATACCAACCGATATATCTTTGCAAATGGCTGATAAATCTACTGCTGTTCCTGTTGGTATATGCGAGGATGTTCATGTTCAAGTTACTAATAATTGCTTAATATTAACTGATTTTGTTGTGTTGGAAATGCCTGAAGATGATAATATGTCTATTATTCTTGGAAGACCTTTTCTTAACACTGCAGGGGCTATTATTGATTGCAATAAAGGAAAAGTTACTTTCAATGTTGATGACAAGGAGCATACTGTTTATTTTCCCAAGAGGATTGATAAAGTATATGGAGTTAATACAATTTCTAATTTGAGAACTATCAGAGTGGGAGTTATTGATTGTCCTATATATGAGCCTAAAGAAGGATATCAAAATATTATGATTGGATCCATATCAATACAATATAAGGTAATATGATTGATTTGAGGTTTATTTCTTCTTATGACATGTAAAATTTATTTGGTGGCAAGACTTGATCAACCTTGTCAACAAGTATATTTTAAATGCATGAAAGAGCTAAACAACATTTCTTTCTTTCTCCACTTGTTTTACCTGCTGTAGTACTACTTGATTTGCAAGAGGCTTTAGTTGTTTAAAATTTTGGAAATCTTTTCTGCCCTGAAACAGTTATTTTAACACCCAGAAATGTGCATTTTTCGAAGTTTTTCAAAAAATTATAAAAATTATACCACTGGTCCTATTTTTAAAATGCAACCTGGGAGTGCCTGGGGCTGACCAGTGGGGCACCCCAGGGCTGCACCCCATGTGCTGGCGCGGCCAGCAAGGGGGGCGCGCCGCCCTGTGGTGAGGGCCCCACCTGGCCCTCCACTCACTCATCCACCTACCACTCCACTCTCTTCCACGGGAAAACACGACACCATTGTTCAAACCCGAGTTTCTTGCTGTTCTTGCTCGAAATTTTTGATCTCCTTGCTCAGCCCATCTTTGCTGCTGAGATTTGGAGCATTTGTTCTCCGGTATGTGACTCCTCCGATTATCCAAATATAATTTTGTATAGTTGAGTATATCTTGAGTAATTTGCTGCTGTAGGTGACATGTTAAGTGAGTTTGCATGCTTGATTCAAGTTGTAAAAATTAGTTTTGATGCATGTTTAGTACTCTATCAAGTTCCTATAGTAGTCTCCCTCATTTATATGTCTCAAAATCAACTTTTATAATGTTTGTTGAAAATTTCAGAAAAGGAAAATGCATAACCACACCTTTGGAGAAGTATTTGAGAGGGATACGCCAAAAGTGACAAGGCCTTCAAGGGCAGCTACTTGTGTTAGGCGATCCTATGATGAGGATGTCATTGCACCTAGCTTTGAAGATGGAGAGGATAATGGGATTCCTAATGCTTCATCCTTTCCGTGCATTGACTTTTTGCGTAATGCAGGGCTACTTGATGACTTCTTGTTTCTCATTAATAGGGTGGGCTTGTCTACCTATATGGAAGATGAAAGTGATCAATTTTATATGCTAACTAAAATCTTTGTTGAAAGCTTTAAATTCAGCAACACACCTTTCAAACCATCAATTAAATTTAGGATTTATGATAGGCCTATTACTATGAAATTGGGTGAATTTTGTGCTGCACTGGACATTACTTCTATAGGTACAGCGAAAAATATCGAGAACCGCCCCAAGGCTTTGATGGAACTCTATCGAGAAGTTACCAATGATGATGACCGTACCATTCAGCACAGCAAGATAAGGAACATTCAGCTCCCTGTCATTAGATATTTCACTTATAATCTTGCTACTAGCATTCTTGGTAGGGAGAACACTAGCAACATTTCTAGTTATCATCTTGCTTTTCTGGTTGCTGCACTGACTGGAAGTACACCTTATCATCTTGGTGCTCTCATTGCTCGTCGCTTATCTAATAAGGGACCTATTTATGGAGGAATTGTTGCTTC
The DNA here is from genome assembly GCA_030979885.1 of Lolium multiflorum. Taxonomy (NCBI): domain Eukaryota; kingdom Viridiplantae; phylum Streptophyta; class Magnoliopsida; order Poales; family Poaceae; genus Lolium; species Lolium multiflorum. The sequence goes on along the minus strand of CM061750.1, from coordinate 102,934,710 downwards.
ACGTATTGTTGCATATCTAGGTCTTTCTGTTGATCCTAGTGATGAGAAATTAACTCCTATTAAGATTGATATTGCTGCTATGAAGGGTCACCAATTTGTCACAACTAACTCCAATTTAGAAAATATAGTCTATAGAATGTTGTTTATTGACGGGGATGAGAGGGAAATCCCTTCGCCGCAGGCCGACTTGTTCAGTGTTCGCAGGAGGCCGTGGTCGCGTTCCAAGGAGGAGGTGGATGAGCAGCTGAGGATACTTGGTTTTCACCAGCAGCACGACTCCGAGGACGCCGAGCCCTCTGACGGGTACACCGTCACGTATCCTGGTGCGTCCTCCAGCTTGTACCAAGGACAGGATCCTCCTTCATCATATTACGGAGGCGCCACCTCATGGGCACCATGGGATTGACCTCCACTTAGGCCAAAAGCCTAAGCTTGGGGGGAGGTACGCCGGCATCACTCATTCATTGCATATTACAATTGCCGGTCATTTGTATATACTTGTTTCACTTCTTTTGGTTGTTTCTCTTTCAGTTATTTTTATTTCAGTAGGTTCTTATTTTAGTTTTTGAAGGTTGTTACTACTGTAGTAACCTTTACTTTTACCTTTTTATTTCATTTGTGTGCCGTTGGGTGCCTCTAATATGAGGAAGATGATATTTGGGGAAGTGCTGTCTAAAAAAAGATTCCGGACTGATACTAGAAAAATTCCTAAAAATAGCTAGAACGTTATTTTGAGCTGCCAATTTTTGTGCATGTTCCCCAGGTTATCTAACTTTCATTAGTTGAGCACTTTTCAAGTTGAACAGCAGAAGATTTTCGAAAAAAAATAATTACTGTACTGTCAAGTTTTGGCAGATTTCTGCCACTTTGCTTTTCTGTGATTCTTTTAGTTTTCATTCTCTTGTTTTTGCTTTGTTTCTTTTCTAAAACACAAAAAGACCAAAAATATTTCTGTTGTTTCTCTTTATCATTTGTTTATTTGGTTTCTTGTTCCTATTTTGCTTTATTTACTATCGTTGGTTTGCTATGAGAAAATCCAAAAAGATTTTACTTTCGTTCTTGACTCTAATATCGAAAATGCCAAAAATATTTGTTGTTCTTCTTCGGTTTTGTAAAGTTTATTATGGAGTTCAGCGGTCTCGGTGGTTGGAGCTTGGTTTTCATTCCATATTATTCAAGCCACACAAGTGAAAGGCAATAATGACGATCTACGACAACTCGACTGTGGTGAGAGGCTGGTATGAACTCTATTTGTTTTCATTTTTGTACATATACTCATCCATGTGAGCATACTTAGTTGGTTCATGTGAGGTATATGTCATTTAATGAAAGTCTAGTAGTTCATGATCTCTCATGTTTAGCTCCAATTTATTAATAATGAGTAGCATGTCATAAATATCTGCTTGCATTGTTTTATTCATAGATAGGTATGACATTGTGGTATCCTCCTCCGAATAATTCATTTGGATTGACTTGGCACATGCTCACGCATGCATATGACTGAAAAAAAAGTCAATTAAGCCTCGATGATTTACTTTGCTTCAGAGTTCTTGTATCACTTTTATGCCTCCGTTAATTTTATTCTGTCGCAAGCATGATTATGATAGTTATTGCTCTCTTGATTGTCGCTTCCCAGTCTATTGCTAGCCTTCACTTGTACTGAGCAGGAATGCTGCTCGTACTTCCAAATCCCTGAAAACCAAGTTATTCCAAAGTGTCCACCATAAATACCTATGCATGGCATTTCAAACCATTCCAAGTAAATTTTCATGTGCTACCTTTAAAACCTTCAAAGTATTTCTCGATTTGTGTCAATGTTTTATAGCTCATGAGGAAGTGTGTGGTGTTTTATCTTTCAATCTTGTGGGCGACTTTCACCAATGGACTAGTGGCATATACATCCGCTTATCCAATAATTTTGCTAAAAGAGCTGGCAACGGGGTGCCCAGCCCCAATTAATTACAACTTTCATTAATAATTCTCTTCACATGTTTTCCCTGATTTATCAGTAAGCAACTTAACTTGCAAATAGACACTCCTCCATGGTATGTGAATGTTGGAAGGTACCCGAGGATTCGGTTAGCCACGGCTTGTGTAAGCAAAGGTTGGGGGGAGTGTCATCCATAATGAAACTAAAATACATGTGCAAACAAAAGAGATGAGGGATGATCTACCTTGCTGGTAGAGATAACGTCCTTCATGGGAGCCGCTCTTCAAAGTCTGGTTGACAAGGTAGTTAGAGTACCCACTATCATTCGTTGACAACAACAAACACCTTTCAAAACAATTTTACTTCTGTTTAAAAAAATGAAAAGCTCTAGCACATGTTAATCCCTGCTTCCTCTGCGAAGGGTCAATCTTTTACTTCTATGTTGAGTCACCATCCTTTCTTTGAGCACCTTCTTGAGAGCATAATTGTCATTCTTAGTGTAATATGTTTGTCCTAGAATATTGTTAACTGTGGTATGACTTTGATGCTTTTATCTTTGATAATCTTTACTTCTAGTCTTCCCATGAACTTCAGAGGTGCCTGGGCATTTATGTTTTGCTATACAAATACGGGCAAGCGAGATACCACTTTATCATATCTTTTTATGAGCATTACAATCCTGCTGATAGATATGTTTCATGATGCTTATTATTAGTTTGTTGGTATCTTTTTCATGATTGACATAACTATTAGATGACTTTATTTGCATTTATCTTATTATGAATTGCCTAAGTACTCGTCCATATAATGAGAATATTTACATCATATGAGAAAATGTGTTCATGAAAGTTCTTTTATCGCACTCAGTTGTTAACTGAATTGCTTGAGGACAAGCAATAAGCTAAGCTTGGGGAGTTGATACGTCCAAAACGTATCTACTTTCCCGAACAGTTTTGCTATTGTTTTGCCTCTAATTTGTGTATTTTGGATACAACTAACACGGACTAACGCTGTTTTCAGCAGAATTGCCCTGGTGTCTTATTTTTGTGCAAAAAATCAACTTTCAGGAAAATCCCCTGAAATAATTGCAATGGGCCTATTTTTACAGAAGACCCACGGAGCCAGAAGATGAGACGGAGGGGGCCACGAGGAGCGCACACCACGTGGCGGCGCGTGGGCCCATGGCAGCGCCGCCATATGGTGAGGCCGCCTGCGGCCCGACGCCTCCCTCTCTGGACTACTTAAAGCCCTTGACCTAAAAACGCACGGGAGTCGACAACTTTTCTAGAAGCCATCCAGAACTCCGCCGCCACCGAAACCCAATCTCGGGATCAGAAACTCCGTTCTGGCACCCTGTTGGGACGTTGAATTGGAGGAGATCATCGCCATCATCGCCACCGACGCCTCTCCATCAACCATCCATGATTTCCCCATCCATGTGTGAGTAAATCCCCCGCTGTAGGCTGAAGGGGATGGTAGGGATTGGATGAGATTGTTCATGTAATAGCCATAAGATTGTTAGGGCATGGTGCCTAGTATCTGTTATTGGTACTTTTATGATATTGTTGCAACTTGTTATGCTTAATGCTTTTCACTTAGGGCCCGAGTGCCATGATTTCAGATCTGAACATGTTATTGATTCATGATGATATTTATTGTTTTATGATCTTACCTGCAAATTGTATACACATATTGCTGTCCGGAACCCGAGGCCCCAAAGTGACAGAAATTTGGACAACCGGAGGGGAAGGTTGTGATATGAGGATCACATGTGTTCACGGAGTGTTAATGCTTGCTCCGGTACTCTATTAAAAGGAGTACCTTAATTACCGTAGTTTCCCTAGAGGCCCGGCTGCCACCGGCTGGTAGGATGTTGTGCAAGTTTCTCATTGCGAGCATGTACGACTATATACAGAACACATGCCTATGGTTGTTTAGTACTTGGATACCATTTTATTATTATCTGCAAATGCCTAGTCTTGATTATTACATGAGTTATCTTATCCATGCAACGCCCGTTCATCCATCCCTATGCCTACATTATTTTAATTCTGCTGTTTACTATAATCTCTAATGTTGTCTTTATTACACTGCTGCTTATATTTCACTACGCTATCGCTATAAAACTGTTGCTACCGATAAACTATTGCAAGCAAGTCTGTTTCCAGCAGCTGAATTGAAAACTCCGCTGTTAAGGCTTATAAATATTCTTTGGCTCCCCTTGTGCCGAATGAATAAATTGGGTTTTACTTCCCTCGAAGACTGTTGCGATCCCCTATACTTGTGGGTCATCAAGCCATGGGACCTTCGGGTGCTGGTTGTTGGTTGATGAGATATGCCGTGAGATTGGCGGTTGCTCCCTCTATAGTTTTTGGCCTCAACATACCCGCTGTGTCCGTGGTCATGAAGGACTTGGTTAAATTTGACGTTATTTCTCTAGCATCCTCTTCCGAGAGTCGAGACAGCCTTGATCGATGTTTTCCTGCACTTTGGCTGCTTCGAGACGCACTTCCCCGCGAGCCCCTCCATCATTCACTAGATTGATTGCTGCTAGCAAACGTCGCTCGAGGGTAGCTTGCTCGGTCGACAGTCGCTGCCGATTCTTCTCCAAGATAGTGCGATAGGCATTGAGGGTCCCAACCGAAGTTCCAGCGGGGAATGGCGTGTTGTTGAATATGGTCGCCCGAGCTGCTACCCATTCTTCCTCCGCGATGGTGTAATCGCTGTCGTTGTTACAAGCGTTGTATTCAAAGTTACGCCGTTTGCTAGAGCGGGGGGTTCGATCTCCATCTTCTCCTCTGTTTTCCACGTTTGTGGCATAGATTTGATGATGGGCCGTTTTCCAGGTGGTCATCTTGGCGGCGCTGTCGATGCTTTCCTCTCCCGACGAATATCGGGTGCTGCAGATGAATGGTGTGTCACTCGATCCCAATCTGTGCCTGGTGTCGCAGTTCAAGCAGTAGTATGAGGTCATATCTGACGACCCAGAGTCATCGGGTCCAGTCGACATTGACGATACCGAACGAGGCGTCGATGATGGGGACGAGCTAGTCGAATCCATTAAGTCGGCTGAAAGATCAATCGATGATGACATGATCGACCCTGCTGCCGATGGGGATGATTTCCTTGCCGATCTGGGGGCGAACGGCTCTAGCAGCCGAAGAACTCCTTCTGCGTTGACGTTGCAGTGGACGCTTCCGAACGTCATGCCCGGATTTCCTTGCAAACCCGAGAAAGTCGAGAGAGACGAATCACTGTGAGGGGTGAACTCGTAGGAGTCGAATCTAATCGGGCTCCCCGAGCTTGGTGATGCCGGCGGTGTTGATGATGCTACCCACGACATGGCTGGATCTGCCGATGATGAATCTTGTGCCAACAGGTTTCCCACAGACGGCGCCAATTGTCGAGGGTACTCCTCGGCAATGCCCTCCATATGGGTCTTAAGGTTGATGAAATCATGTAGGCTGACACGAGACATCGGTTATCAAACAAGCGAGGAAAGCGATTTACCCAGGTTCGGGGCCCTCGATGAGGTAAAACCCTTACGTCCTGCCTGTCTGATCTTGATTATGAAAATATCGGGTTACAATGGGGTGCCGAAGGTTTCGGCTATGATCTCGTCGAGAGTCTAAGTTCTGCAGGGACCTAGCTCTAGACTTATGATGGCTATGGTTGCTAAGATTGCGTGTGTCCTCGGCAGCCCCTCTCCTGGCCCTTATATTGGGAGCCAGGTCTCGAGAGATTTGTCCGGGTACGTCTAGGTTACAAAGAGTCCTAGTTCTAAACTTTCCTTTTATTCTTCGTCTTCTTGCCTTGCTCTTCAAGAATCCACCTTGCGAACCGACGCTATGGCCCACCTGGCCTTCGGGTGTCTTCATGGGCCTCCGATTGGGCTGCAAGGGGAAGCACGATAGTAGTTACCCGATGGTTAATGCCCACGTCAGCTAGGTAAAAGTAGTTTACCGCGGTTTTTCTGATTCTGTTTAGCCAAATTTTGTAAAAAGGAGACTAGTGAGACACTGCTGTAAATAAGAATCCAAGATGTGATCTGCTCTCAGTCTTACAAATCATACCATATTCTTTGGATCAGACCAGTGCTTCACAAGATTTCCCCACTGTTCTTCACTCATTTTCTTAATAGGAGATCTAGTTGGAACACTCCTAGTAATCTTTCCAGTGAAGTATTTCTTCTTTAGCCTGCTGCGATACTGGCGCAGACAGTCTGAGAATAGACTGTTGAGAACATGCTTTACTTCCTCTTGGTCCTCATCGAACTCGAACCTTAACTGTTCACAACAATATAAACCGTTGGTGCGATATACATAAAGCCAAAAACAAGCTAGAAGGAATGGGACATGCCAATGTGGTATACTGGTATGAGTATCATTATCAAGAGAAAGATGACTTACGTGTAACCTGTGCACTAATTTTTCAAAATGCGCAGAGGTATTTACGTGCTCTTTCCATGTTGGAAAGATAGAAATTTCATTCCCGACGAAAATCCCTACATCCGATGCTAATTTACAAGATTCTTCTGGGTCTAGTGGCCTTCTTCCACCTACGATAGATGAAAGGCGAAATCTTGATTCCATCTCAGCAAGCTTAGCTACGAACATTTTCCCTACTGTTGGGCCCCTTGTTTTTCTTGATCGTGGTGCAACTACAAATTTAAGCATTACAGCAAGATATCAAGGTAGATATATGTATATATTTGTAAATTATATAACTTTATAACGGAGAATAAAACTATAAGCATTGGAAAATGTACCTCTTTGGTGTAGGGCTCATCCCGAGGGGAGTTATCTTTGGCAGGACTAATAAGGGTCGGTGGGAGATCATCGATGGTTTGTTGATGTTGTGCTAGAACTGTTTGGCCAGTTGTGGTTGTGTCAGTTGGGACTGGTACGATGTGTCCTTGGGCAGTATTTCCTACCACAGCTACTGTTGATCCCAATTGTGGCTGAGAAGTTGCCGTGGAAACTGGTTCTGCTGCCAATTGTGGTTCAGAAGTTGATGTGGAAACTGGTTCTGCTGCCAACTGTGGCTGAGAAGTTGCTGTGTAAACTGGTTTTGTTGTCAATTGTGGCTGAGAAGTTGCTGTGGATACTGGTTCTGCTGCTGATTGTCGCTGGTTGACTAGATTGGTAACAGGTGGCTGATTCAACCGCTTGAGGTGTTTACCACGTTTTTTTTATTTCAGTACTCTTAGCATTTTCTTCATTTCTTCAAGTAGTGCCATGAATCGCTGAGACTGTCTAGTAGCAGAAGCAGATTTCTTTTTTGGTTGCAGCTGTTCTATCACCGATTTAGGTGCCTGTTGAATGGTCTTCCTCTCATTGGTGGTTCCTGCAAAATTCTTACTTGAAGATGTAGATTCCTAGCACACATAAACGATATTTCAGTCTACAGAAGTCCCATATATGATGATATGCAAATGGAATAGAACGAAGAACAATAAAGGATGACGTGCATGCTGAAACATATATATGATGCCTTAAGGAGACCTGGAGGTGGAATGTGAACATGTTTGCTGGGATTCAGGATATAAGTATACAACAGATGGAAGTTGCAACAAATATCTTAAACTAAAAACATAGAAATCACCTGGTGGGGTTGACGAGAATGGTCAGGCAAGGCATCTTCCTGAGTCAGCTCTCCAAGAGGCTCAGCAGGATCAAATTGTGAATCATAACATTGTTCTTTATCTTTGGGGAGGGGAAAGGGTTCTTCTCCGATTTTGTTCGGGTTTGCACTAGACGCAATAGCCTTACACATGTTTGTGCCCATACGGCTTGCAAATCTGTTACATATCGCCCATTTCCGTGCCTCGTTTAATTTTTTTTTGACACATGTACCGTAGGGAAAAATCCCTATGGTGTGATTTTTTTATATATAAATAATATTTACAAGTTACACCTAGCCTTAAGAAAGACTTATGAAGTCAGGGAGGATAAAAGTTTCTAAGAAGAAAGAAGAAAATTACAGAAAGATATTGGCGAGTCATTCAACTAGGGGTTGAACAAAAGCTGTCTTGACCTTGTATCGATGCAGGAGTAGATCACTTTGGAAGCAAACTTTCCATCTACTAAAGTAGGCTGGGTTACTGTTGAAAATCAAATCATTCCTGACTTTCCAAATGTTCCAGCCTGCACAGGCAAAGACTTCGAAAAAACAAGGACCAACAAATGCCGCCTTGGCCGCCATAAAATTTGCAGCATTTTTGTGCAAACTCACACTGGAAAAAGAGATGCTCAGATGTTTCCAGGTCATTCCCCACGCAAAGCACACAGCCATGTCCTGAATTCAGCTGCCAATGTTTACAGAGCATTAATTCACGTGTGTTGAGCCGGTCCATGAAAAGTAGCCAACTAAACACTTTCAGCTTTGGAAGTGCTCTAGACTTCCAAATTGCATTTAGGGAAGCATCTATGGGTAGCTGAGCAAACATGAAATTGTAGAACTTGGAAGGTGTGTATTTGTCTCCCCAAACAAAAATACGTATGTCAATCATAGACTCATTGAGGGAAGTCACAGTGAGCAATTGAGACACCTCCTGCCATTGATGAAAGGCTTCCACAGACATTGGTAATGCAAAGCAAGAACTTAAATCATCCACATGTGCCATATCTGCAACTGATAAATCCTCATCAAGGGCATAGGAGAAGAGGCGAGGAAATTTTTGACAGAGCAAATCTCCTTGAGACCAAGTCTTTCCAAAACAAGACTGAAGTTCCACTGTTTACTTGGCACTTGGTAATACTTCTTTACTCACCCACCGGGCTGAATATATCTTTCCACCAAAAGGATCCTCGCTTGGATAGCGCATGAGAAACCCCATCACCATACAGAGACCAAACAAGAGATACCCAAGGCGTGTCAGCTTTGGAATAAAATTTATGTAACTGTTTTAAAAGGAGGGCCTTATTTTGCAACTCAAGATTAAGGACACCCAGACCTCCATGCTTCTTCGGCCGGCAGACAAGCGACCAAATTGCCAGCGCATTAACTGATGAAGAGTCCTCATCTTTAGCCCACAAATAGTGTCTTTGAGCTCGGTTACAGATGTTAAGAATTGTTTTCTGTAACTTCCAACAGCTCATGAAGAAAGTCGGCAGGGTTGATAAAATTGATCTCACAAATTCCAAATGGCCTCCATAATTCAGAAAACGAGAACTCGCATTTAGACGGCGTTCCACTAATCCAACCAAAGGGGAAAGGTCTTGGATAGTGGGTTCAGTAGTACCCATTGGAAGCCCAAGATATGTAAATGGGAGTTTGCCAACCGCACAGCCAAATGAAGTAGCAAGTGAAGCGAGTTGTTCTTCTGAAATATTGATAGAAATGAGAGCAGATTTAGCATAGTTGACCCTTAACCCCATGGCTTGTGCAAAATCCTCCAGAACCACTTTTAGCGCAGCTAGTTGAACTGGGCAGGCTTGCATGACAAGAAGGGTATCATCTTCATATTGTACAATAGGGAAGTCCGTATTTGGAATGTTAAGAGGAGCATGTAAAACACCAGACCTGAATAACTGATTAACCATAGCTTGCAATAGTTCTGACACATCCACAAATAGAAGAGGAGACAATGGATCACCTTGACGAACACCACGACGAAACGGAAATTTCTTCCCAGGGACTCCATTAAGGAGAACTTCAGAAGTTCCAGAGGACATAATCATTTTTAACCACTTCATCCAACTCGGATCAAATCCCATGCTCTAAAAAACCTTCAGAATAGCTTCATGTTCCACTTTATCAAATGCCTTGGCAAAATCTAGTTTGAGAATTACAGAGGGAGTGCCTGCTTGCTTACACTGATGGATATACTCATATGCCTAGCCAACACAATCTTGGATGTTTCTCGATTGCAAAAATCCATATTGGTTTACATGCACCATGTCAAGAATCTTGCTCTGAAGACGGTTAGCAAGCAATATGGTGATCAACTTGAGACAAATGTTTAATAAGGAGATGGGTCTATAGTCATTTGGACCTTCAGATGATAAAATTTTAGGAACCAAAGTAATAAAAGAGTCATTGATACTTTCTAGGTTGACCGTACCTTCCCAGAAATCTTGACACAACTGATAAAAATCATACTTGATCACCGGCCAACAGACTTTTAGACCAGAGAAGCCATCAGGACCTGGGGATTTGTCACCTGGCATATGAGCAACCACTTTGTCTATTTCTTCATGAGTGAAAGGCACCGACAAAGCATCTAGTCCCTCGAATGGTGCAAAAACTGAGAGAAATCAAATTCTTGATTTGTAGGGAAAGAGGTTCCCAGTCTGCTGCGAAAGGAATTCTAGAGAAGTCCCGCCTTCTCACCATGGTCCACAACCAGAGAACCATCCTCACGACACTACAAGAAAAGTTGCCATGGCCGACGAAGTTAAAGTCGCGCCGTGGTTGCTGGTGCACCATGGCCGACGATTTTTGGTCTCTCAGTGGTGCATGTCAAAAGTTTTTTTTCTCGTTTTTGAGGCCACCTAGCCCGACGAAAGCGGCCAAAACGTCGCGTGGCCCGGGACGTGGTGCATCACGAATTCTTGGGTTCGCCGGCCGAGTCAACGCAAATCCGCACCGCCCAGGGATGTAGGGCCCAGATGGCAGCCTCTCTAGCATTGTTTTTTTCTCGATCGCGCCATCTCGTTCAACGCTCTCCGATCGAGCCGTTTACGATGCAGGATCATGGGTCCCGATGTCATCCTCTATGAACCAAAATTCTTTCTTTTCTTGGATTTTTTTTGACCCCCTGATTTCTGGCTACTTCCTTTTTCTTTTGAACCCGTGCCGCCTTGGAAACATTGAGACCACTTTGGCTAAATGGGACCCACATGTCATCCTCTATGAGCTATCAACTTTCTTTTCTTGGAGTTATTTTTGGCACCTCATATTTGGTCACTTGCCTTTTCTTTCGATCCCCTCGCCTCTCAAACGGTGATACCGTGCTGCTCATGGGACCCATGTCATCCTCTATGTACTATAAAACTTTCTTTTCTTGGATTTTTTTGGCACCTCATATTTGGTCACTTGCCTTTTTCTTTCGATCCTCCTCTCAAACGGTGATACCACTGATGCTAAATGGGACCTGCATGTCATCCTCTATGTACTATAAAACTTTCTTTTCTTGGATTTTTTGGCACCTCATATTTGGTCCCTTGACTTTTTCTTTCGATCCCCTGCCGCCTCTCAAACGGTGATACCGCTGCTGCTAAATGGGACCCGCATGTCATCCTCTATGTACTATAAAACTTTCTTTTGTTGGATTATTTTTGGCACCTCATATTTGGTCCCTTGACTTTTTCTTTCGATCCCTTGCTGCCTCTCAAACGGTGATACCGCTGCTGCTAAATGGGACCCGCATGTCATCCTCTATGTACTATAAAACTTTCTTTTCTTGGATTGTTTTCGGCACCTCATATTGGGTCACTTGACTTTTTATTTCGATCCCCTACTGCCTCTCAACGTGATACCGTCTGCTAAATGGGCCCCATGTCATCCTCTATGTACTATAAAAACTTTTCTTGGATTTTTTTTGGCAACTCATATTTGGTCACTTGCCTTTTCTTTCGATCCCCTGACGCCTCTCAAACGTTGATACAGCTGCTACAAAATGGGACCCGCATGTCATCCTCTATGTACATTCAAGTTTCTTTTTTTGGATTATTTTTGGCTCCTGATATTTGGTCACTTGTCTTTTTCTTTCGATCCCCTGCCGCCTCTCAAAAGGTGATATAGCTGCTGCAAAATGGGACCCGCATGTCATCCTCTATGTACATTCAAGTTTTTTTCTTGGATTATTTTTGGCTCCTAATATTTGGTCACTTGCCTTTTTCTTTCGATCTCATGCCACGTTTGAAACGTTGAGGAACCTGCTGGTTCATGGGACCCGCATGTCATCCTCTATGTGCTATAAAAGTTTATTTTCTTGGATATTTTTTCACTCTCTGATTTTTGGCTATTTCCTTTTTCTTTTGATCCCCGGCTGCCTTGGAAACGTTGAGTAACCTGCTGGCTCATGGGACCCGCATGTCATCCTCTATGTCCATCAACTTTCTTTTCTTGGATTTTTTTGACCCCTAATTTCTGGCTACTTTCTTTTTCTTTTGATCTCAAGCCGCATTTGAAACGTTAGACCGCTGCTGCTAAATGGGACCCGCATGTCATCCTCTATGTACAATAAAGTTTCTTTTCTTGGATTATCTTTGGATCGTGATATTTTGTCACTTGCCTTTTTCTTTCGATCTCATGCCGCCTTTGAAACGTTGAGTAAGCTGCTGGCTCATGGGTCCCGCATGTTATCCTCTACGAACAATAAAAGTTTCCTTTCTTGGAGTTATTTTTTACCCCTAATTTCTCTGGCTATTTGCCTTTTCTTTTGATCTCTTGCCCCTTTGAAACGATGAGGACGCTGTTGGCAGGTCGGTCCCACATGTCATCCTCTATGAACAATAAAAGTTTCCTTTGGTGGATTTATTTTTTACCCCTAATTAATTTCTGGCTATTTCTTTTTTTATTTTGATCCCCCCGCCTTGGAATCGTTGAGAATGTTGTTGCCTCATTTTTCTTTTGGTCCGTGCCGCCTTGGAAACGTTTAGATCACTACAAAATTGGACCGCATGTCATCCTCTATGTACAATAAAGTTTCTTTTCTGGATTATTTTTGGCCTGATATTATGTCACTTGCCTTTTGTTTCGATCTCATGCCGACTTTGAAACGTTGAGGATGCTGCTGCCTCATGGGTCCCGCATGTCATCCTCTCGGAACGATAAATGTTTTCTTTTCTTGGATTTTTTTACCAACTGATTTTTTGGTTTTTTTTATTTTCGATCCCTCGCCGCCTTTGAAATGTTGACGACGCCTTGGCTCATGGGTCCCCCATGTCAGCCTCCCGTACAAGAAACATGTGATTTCTTATTTTGCACAATAAACATTGTATTTCGCTCCGAGCTATTGCAAACGGATAAATTAAATCTTTATATTTACATAAACAAACTTAAATGTTGAATCTCCTTGTTTTTTGTTTTTGTGAAGGACTTTCCTGCTTTTTTTTTGAGAAAAATCCGAACTTTCTGTTTTGGAGTGGGCTGAAATTGTACGAGTCAAAAGGCCGAGCAAGATAGTTCGAAGGCCCAGATGTCCGGATGCAGCCCAATTGAAATCTTTCTTTTCTTGGATTTTTTTCACCCCCTGATTTCTGCTACTTCATTTTTCTTTTGGTCCTGTGCCGCCTTGGAAACGTTTAGACCGCTGCTGCTAAATGGGACCTGCATGTCATCCTCTATGTACAATAAAGTTTCTTTTCTTGGATTATCTTTGGATCGTGATATTTTGTCACTTGCCTTTTTCTTTCAATCTCATGCCGCCTTTGAAACGTTGAGGAAGCTACTGGCTCATGGGTCCCGCATGTCATCCTCTATGAACAATAAAAGTTTCTTTGTTGGATTTATTTTCCTTTTTCGGCTATTTGCCTTTTCTTTGATCCCCTCGCCCTTTGAAACGATGACGACGCAGTGGCAAGTCGGTCCCACATGTCATCCTCTATGAACAATAAAAGTTTCCTTTGATGGATTTATTTTTGACCCTAATTACTGGCTATTTCCTTTTCTTTAACCTCGTCGTCTTGAAATAGTTGAGGATGATGCTGCCTCATGGGTCCCGCATGTCATCCTCTTAAAGGTAAATGTTTCTTTTCTTGAATTTTGTTTACCAACTGATTTTTGGCTTATTTTTCTTTCGATCTCGCCACCTTTAAAACGTTGACGGCAGGCTCATGGGTCCCCAATGTTAGCCTCCCCATACTGCAAATCCTCTTTCTGCAAAGGCTGTATTTCTAGATAGATAAGGTGGATTCTGCCATGGTTCAGGCAGCTCAGGTAAGCCTTCTTGCACTGATTAATGGAAGTAGTGTATAGCAAGGTCAAGACATGTGGCTCAGTGTAATGAATCTATTTGAATCATGTTGTGGGTTCAATCTGATAGTTCTCTAACAGGTCAGCCAAAATAGAAATTAAGTTTTTTTCTAAAACGGAAATGCAAATTAAGATGAACACAAACATTAGTTATCATAATAGCTGATCATACATACATACTTGCTAAGAGCAAAAGCTTGCCAGAGTTTTACCACCCATACAATTAATTAGCAGTTCAGATAAGATAACCTTATATAAGTATAACTACAAATGCATTTGCTAAGGGCCCATGGGACAACAGAACTAGACAACCGCGAACTTTATGACCAGCATGTCACAGCGGCATCGAAAGATCTTGACCTTCAACTTTGATCCAATGCGAAGTTTGGCACCGTCAATGAACTTTTTCCACCTGGAAGTAACAGCCAAGCGGCCATCTGTGGGACTGACAGAGTACCGTCCCTCCACGGTGAGACCTTCACTCTCCATGACGAGGGATATCTTGCCCCTTCGGCCAGCATTGAGATCCTTGGAGATACTTTTAGGCAATTTCTGATTCAAAGCAAGAGATACCACAAAAATTAGTCAATGGCACCAATGCACCGAACCATGTGAGACTTTGAGCAGAGAAGACATCAAGATAAGAGCAGTTATGCTGTCATATACTCACAAATATAGCCTTCAGATGCGTCCTGGTCACCACACGGGTGGCCAAGAATGAGCCGAGACCTCGGTGATCTGGCTGGGGCAGGTAATGGGCTGGTACACGAGCTGGTGCTGATGCAGAGACTGCGGGCAGGTGCAGTAAACGGTGCCTCTAGAGGAACCGGTAGCTGATGCAGATCGTGTCAGAACGGTGCAGCTAGAGGAACCAGTGTTGATGCAGGAGCCTGATGGGCAGTGTAGTATATGGGGCCTCTACAGAACCAATGCTGATGTAGGGGACTGCTGGGTAGATGCATTAAACGGAGCTGGTACAGGAACCGGTGCTCACGGAGAGTGGCCGGTGCCGGTGCTGGTGTGGTTGCCCTTTGTGACATCCGCTCTGTTCCATCAGGTGATCCAGCTTTGATCATGTTAAACCCAGCAAGCTAGAACAGAGGGAATGGTTTAGAACAACTGCTCAGAATGCAGTAATCAAAAGATATGAGTAGAAAAAAGCTACATATTATATATTTGGAAGTGTCTCCAACTCTGTAAGCAGTTACGTATATCTGCCCGTTTGAGTTTCTGATCCTCAGCTCGTCACCCTTCTTCAGACCGTAGTCAAAAGCAAACTTTCTCCAATCATGTCCATACAAATATGTGATGGCTGCGTCTTGTAGACATACACCTCATGTAGGTGTTCATCAATTTGCCATTGCCATGCATAGTGAAAGACCCTTCATGCGGACACATCTGGTTAATCATTGGACGAAGTTCACAAGGTTCAGTCTGCATGTGAAAATTGATACAAATGTAAGAAGCGGGAAGACTAAAAACAAGACTTTACTATATGCCAATTCATGCTAAACCACTGAGAATACATACCTGTAACTCTGTGAAGGAGTTACTAGAAAGGTAGATAGAGCCATAGGAGGTGTTATATGCGGGGTATGTACATGGGCCCGCCATATTCCCGCAAGCTCGGCATCGGGGTGGTGAAGGAAACATGGGAGGTACTACTGGTGCGTAGCGCTGAATGTAAGTGGAAGAATTAGGTTGTGTAAAGTGCATAGTTCAGAGCAATGCAAATGTTGACAAGAGAGTGCATAACACTATGTTACAAACTGAACAAAGGAAAATTAGTGTATGATGAATATAAGCATGCTAATTTGGTGTTTCCGAATTCCAAAAAGCATTAGACAGAGCCGGTGATAATATCAGACATAAATCATGGCATGTATATGTGGCTTAAGAAAATATACCCGAACCCTTGGATGGTTACGGCCCGGCTGGTCCTTGGACTTGAGCTTATATAAGCATCCAGAAGGTGGGGCTGATAAGTAACTTGGTGGCAGCCTCTGCAGATGCCTCATCAGCAGCAGTTGCAATCCTTTTGACCAATGAAGGCTTAGTAGTTTCAGTCTGCATACGAAAATTGAAGAGCAACAGACATCAGCAGTGATATATAAAATGAATCTATGAGACACTCGATGCATATAGTGTTGGATGTAAGTGGAAGAATAGGGGTTGTGTGTGTTTGTAAGCATTAGACAAAGCCGGCAATAAACACAAAATCAAATCATGTATGAGGATTAAGAAAATATACCTGCTTACTAAGGTACCACCAGCTGGCCCGTGGCCTTGTGCTTGAGGAGGTTTTCAGAAGATGGTGGCGCACCATCGTCTTCACAACAGCCTCATCAGGATCATTTTTTATCCATTTGAGTAGAGGCAACAGAACTCATCATTGATATTTAATAAATCTATGAGATAGACTGATGCAAATAGTGCGGGGTGTAAGTGGAAGAATAGGGTTGTGCATAGAGAAAAGTTGACAACAATGCAAATGATTACAAAAGAAGCCAACGGAAATCAACAATTTATATACTGGATGAGACAGACTGAAAAGTGAAAATTAGTGTATGATGATTGTAAGAAAACGCAGTGTTTCTGAACTTTTGGTAAGCATTAGACAAAGCCAACAGTAATTAAACAGATAATAATGAAATCATGTATGTGGATTAAGAAAATATACCAGATTCATTAAAAGGTCACCACCCAGCTGGCCCATGGCCTCGTGCTTGTAGAGGTTTTCGGAAGATGGTGTCGGCACCATCGTCCTCACAGCAGCCTCATTAGCCTCATTTTGCATCCACTTGAGTAAAGGCGCAGCACAGCCTGCATAAGAATGGGAACAGATCTCAGCAGTGATATTGAATGACTCTGAGACAGATTGATGCATATAGTGCTGGATGTAAGTGGAAGGGTATGGCCGTGTATGGACAACAGTTCACAACAATGCAAGGGTGTGTTCGGTTCTGAAAGAGCATGGAATGGAATAGAATGGTTCCATTTCAGAGGAATGGAATGGTTACATTTTTGTTCGGTTGGTAAAAATGGAGAGCAGAAGAGATCGAGGTTAAACTAACCATTTGTCTCAAAATTGTAATTAACAATTGCAAATGACATTTTAATCTCAAAATTAACAGCGCCTAATGGTGCTCTTTTAATCTAAAAATCGTAATTAACATCATTTTTTGTTGGGTTAGGGGAACTGGAGAGTAGATGAACATTATTGTATGATGATTGTAAGCAAAAAAAATTGGTGTTTCTTAACTTTTGGCTTCGAGATCTTATGGGTTTCAACTCTAGCCTACCCCAACTTGTTTGGGACTGAAAGGCTTAGTTGTTGTTGTTGTATACTTTTGGCAAGCATAGAAAAACCCGACAATAAACAGAGAAAAATCAAGGCATGTTTTGTGGATTATGAAAATATACCATATTCATTAAAAGATCACCACCAGCTGGCGCGTGGCCTTGTGCTTGTAGAGGCATTTAGAAGATGGGGGCGACATCAACATACTGGTAGCCTGATCAGCCGCAGCTTTGATCTTCCTTTTGAGTAAAGGCCCTAAAGTTTCAGTCTGCATATGAATAGCAAAACAAAAGGCAAACCTCAGCAGTGATATTGAATTACCGTATGAGATAGACTGATGCATATAGTGGATGCTCTTAGCCTTTGCAGCATGAACACTACCTATGGACAGACAAAAGAACTAGTTGACTCAGCTGTGTCTAGATATGATTGTACTACCTCCATCCCAAAGCTTAAGGCTTATTTATTTTCGAGAAATCAAAACAAGCAAAGTTTGACCAAAATTTTAGAACATTCTATCAACAAATATAATACTGTGTAGATACCGTAGGAAAATATATTTTATTATCTATTTAATGATATTAATTTTGTATTTTGCATGTTAATGATTTTTGGTAAAAGCTTAGTCAAACATGGTATAGTTTGACTTTCTCAAAATAATATAAGCCCAAAGCTTTGGGATGCGAGCAGTAGTATCTAGAGCTAAAACACATCTAGATACATCCGTATCTACAGATAGTTGAGTCAATTAATTTGGATCTGAGGGAGTATCAGATTCAGACTACATCATGGCGGTCCCTGCCCAGCTCGGCAGTGGCATTTCGCTTCTTGTGCAGCAGATCGGGCCATGCTCCTGCAGCAGGTGGGGCGCTATCTCGTTCCCCATAGCCTCAGCACGGAACCTGGAGGTACCAACCTGATACAGAGAATATAGAGCATGGTGTCACAGAGAGGCTTTACGCACAACAAGCTCAAGACATGTGCTACTTTAAGCATATTCCGAACAGGAACAGATTGAGGATGCAGAGAGACATTTAAAGTTAAAGAGTGGATAAGCAAACGGAGTACCTGCTTCGCGGGGCTGGGGACGCAAGCTCAGCCAACTGCCCACATGCGTGGTGGCCTTACGCTCCATTGCCCCCACCGCCGAGGTCTTTCCTTTCCTGTACAAGCTGACAAAAGATACAGTGAGGATCAGCAGAAACTACAAAGGTTGCAAATGTCGACAAATAAAGGAAGAACACCCCAATCCAAGCAAAGGTAGCCCCGCCCCCACCCCCATCAATCACCCAGCTCGAGGGTGACCGAAAGACACCCCTTCGCCCAGAATAGGAAAGAGATGCGCAAGATATCGAGGTGAGAAAAAAAACCGATCTCGAGAAAGGAAAGAACATTACTAGTACTACCTAATCCGCTTGGTCTAGATGCAGCTTGCCCCTCCAAGCTGGATGCCTGGACGGTGGAGGCGAAAGGAGGGGATCGAGCTAGCGGCTTGCATCCGTCGGCAGTCGGCACTCGATAGGGAGAGAAGGGGTGCTACATAAAGGGGAGAGGTAACATATTTTATTACACAGTGAACTTACTGATGTGACTAGTCATTACATGTCTCACTGAAACTGGGGCCCATAGTGTGGCACCCCAATTCACTTGAAGCTGCCCGGCGGGACGCATTGGCGCGTCAAGAAACCCCCGAATTGTAGCGGGGAAATGAAACATTTCACAAAAATTTGAAATTCAAGCACACCGCCACGCGCCAAACACGCGGCTGTTCCTTCTTTCTCGGTTCCTCCTCCCCTATCCGAAAACCCCAAATCCCAAGCTCAAACAAAAGAAACCCAAATCCCCTGGCCGCCATGCATGTCCTCGTTAACCCGCTGGATATCGTTCCCGGACGAGGCGGACCCCCCGCCGTGAGATCCCGAATTCCGTCCACCTCGAGGCACTGCGTGCTGTCTCGCATCAGCGGCTTGAGGGCGCTGCAGAGGAAGTTCCGCCGGAAAGTGCTCATGGCAACCGTGCAAGCTCACCCGTGTGTATCCCGAGAGAAACTGGTCAAAGCTTTGCTATTCGCAAAAAATAATTGCGGGCCAAGATCTGGTCAAAGCTTCGTCGATGGCTTGCCGCGAGAGGCTTGGAGTCCAGAGTCAATAAACTAGCTGCTCGAGGACTTGGGCGGTTTACACGGATTCATATTAACTGACTCAAGTTTGTTAGTCTAGTTAACAAATGCATCTAGATACATCCATATCTAGACAAAATTGAGTCCATTAATATGAATCAGAGGGGAGTACCTGAAAGTGTTTCATGCTACCAACTAATGCGCTGGCAGGAATCGCTGTAGTAATTGTGCTACTACTCATACGATGAACTGATTGTGTGGGTGTCAAATTTTGCAACGCGATCATCCACTGAATGCTTAATTATAGTTCTAGCGCCAAAGGCGTACAAATCATAACATACTACAACACCAGAACATAAGAGTACGAATCATAAAGTAGCTCAACATTTTGCAAAATGTCGACAAATAAAGGAAGAACACCCCAATCCAAGCAGCCCAAAAATGTGTAAATGATCTGCCACTACATGGTGAGGCCTCTTCTCACCATTCATACATGTGCAGCGCGGGCAATACACGTCCAGGTTGTGACCTTCATGAGCTCTAATAAACCCCATAAAGGGTTGAACACCATTTATATATGAAGGGGAACATAAGTGTCCATGCAGTATCCAAGTTCTGTCCATCTGTTTAATTATGAGATACAGTGGTTGGTGATTAATTTAAGGCAAAGTAGGAAATGTATATCCATCGAGTACAAAACTATACTACATGATTATGCATTTCAGCAATCATGTCGAGTACAAAACAAAAAATGCTCATCGACATTTTAGCAAACAGATCATGTACAAAACTCTGCCATGGCATTTCAGCAAATTAACGGATCGAGTGCAGAACTGACTCTATATGCCCACGCAAATGAACAAATTGATCGATGACAAATCGAGCGGAAAACTATAAAGTGCCAATTAGTTCGAGCAAAGAAAATATAAATTGTTAGGCCGTCTTGCCCGATGCATGATTGAGCTAGAGATAGCAGCCCTACCATGGATCAACTTGACCGTCGGTGCGTCTCGAGAAGAACGACGGGGAGGGGAAGCTTCTTCTTCGCACGGACGGGACGGGGAGGGGAAGCTCGCACGGACGGGGATAAGTTGTGCAGGGGTGGGTGGGGAGTCATGCGGCCGGGCCGCCGGGTGATAATTAAGGTCGGTAGGTGGCGTTTAATGGAGTTGCGTGTAATTTGCCGTGCACAAGGTTGAGTAATAGGCGGTTCCTTTGCCGCGCGCACAATTCAAACTATCCCGCCCATGTAGTTTAAATTCGCCATATTTTCGCTAAATCGACATAAAGTCATGTGAGTGGGGGAAATTAGCAAAGTTGCTTGAAAAATAGTAAAACTCTGGAATTATCCTTTAAATATGCTCTACTTCGTGTCGGGGTGTGGAAGCATGTTGAGCTGTTTTATTTGTACTTTCTTCATTAAAACTCCCATTTTATGCACTTTGGATGGAAAGAAATCATTTGTACATAAATTTTGACAACGCCATTTGCAAACACTAATTTTTTTACATGCCAAGATGCACCCATCCACCAAATATATATGGGGCAAAAGTTTATCACAATCTAGCAGATATGTATAATTAGTGAGGGACCCCTTTTGATTTTGTGCAATTTCCACTAATTAGGTAGAGAGAAGGGGTTAATTAATTAGGCCATGTTAGGGGTTATGTGTTTTAGATTAGGGTGTGGATTCAAATACAACTTCTTTATTTGTGTGCTATGATTAATCAAAACTAGATCGATCGACTGCACACATTATTAGAGGCGCATGCCTTTGCGCACAAAGTGCATGTGTGTGTTGTTGGCCACCAACGAGAGAGAGAGAGAGAGAGATAGAGAGAGAGCTACGAGGGAGCGATTGAAATCCCCAAATTAAACACATATATATGCATGGCACATTTAATTTAATTAGAGGACCGCGAGGCACCCCTGGCCTGCTTGATGCACAATTAAGTGTCATTGGCCTATATATAGGGTTTAATTAGGTTTTAGGGTTTAGGGTTAGGGTTTAGGGTCTAGGGTTTAGGGTTTAGTGTTTATGGTGTTTAGGGTTTAGGGATTAGGGATTAGGGTTTAGGGTTTAAGGTTTAGGGATCATCGATCGAGTGCGCACACACACATTATTATTAGAGGCACACGCGCCTTTGCGCATAAAGTGCATGCGTATATGTGTGTGCTTTTTGGCCACCAATGATATATAGATGATTGAGAGAGAGAGATTGAAATCCCCAAGAATATGTTCAAATATATATTAAATTATATGCACGAATGCATGCATGGTAGGCCATGCATGCACACTAATTATATATATATATTATGAGGAAACTTAATCAAATGTGTTTTCATTCGAGAGAACTTGTCAAAATTCAAGTTAATTAATTTATCATCGATAATTATATAATTAATTAATGAATCTCAGGGAGATGTTATACAACATATGATCGATATAGGCCATGTATATATTAATTGGTGTTAATCTACGGTTTGCTAGCTAGCTGCTATATATAGAGCATGTTTTTATTAGATCGGGTTATAGCTAGTATAGTTTAGGGTTATGTGTTTTAATTAACTAGGGTTTGATTAGCTAGGGGTTAGTTATATATATATGGTTTAGGGTTAATGCATGGCACATTTAATTTAATTAGAGGACCGCGAGGCACCCCTGGCCTGCTTGATGCACAATTAAGCGTCGTTGGCCTATATATAGGGTTTAATAAGGGTTTAGGGTTTAGGGTTAGCTAGGGTTTAGGGTTAGGTTTAGGGTTAGGGTTTAGGGTCTAGGGTTTAGGGTTTAGTGTTTAGAGTGTTTAGGGTTTAGGGATTAGGGTTTTAGGGTTTTAGGGTTGTTTAAGGTTTATGGATCATCGATCGAGTGCGCACACACATTATTAGAGGCACTACGCTTTGCGCATAAAGTGCATGCGTATATATGTGTGTTTTTGCCACCAACAACTATATATAGATGATCGAGAGAGAGATTGAAATCCCCAAGAATATGTTCAAATATATATTAAAATATATGCACGAATGCATGGTAGGCCATGCATGCACACTAATTATATATATATATTATGAGGCAACTTAATCAAATGTGTTTTCATACGAGAGAACTTTTCAAAATTCAACTTAATTAATTTATCATTGATAATTATATAATTAATTAATGAATCTCAGGGAGATCGATGTTATTCAACATGATCGATATAGGCCATGTATAGATTAATTGGTGTTAATCTACACTTTGCTAGCTAGCTGCTATATTATATAGAGAATGTTTTTATTGGATTGGGTCATAGCTAGTATAGTTTAATTAGGGTTATGTGTTTTAATTAAGCAGGGTTTGATTAGCTAGGGTTAGTTATATATATGGTTTAGCGTTAATGCATGGCACATTTAATTTAATTAGAGGACCGCGAGGCACCCCTGGCCTGCTGCTTGATGCACAATTAAGTGTCGTTGGCCTATATAGGGCTTAATTAGGGTTTAGGGTTAGCTAGGGTTTAGGGTTAGGGTTAGGGTTTAGGGTTTAGGGTTTAGTGTTTAGGGTGTTTAGGGTTTAGGGATTTGGGTTTTAGGGTTTTAGGGTTGTTTAAGGTTTAGGGATCATCGATCGAGTGCGCACACACATTATTAGAGGCACCCGCGCCTTTGCGCATAAAGTGCATGCGTATATATGTGTGTTTTTTCGCCACCAACAACGATATATATATGATCGAGAGAGAGAGATTGAAATCCCCAAAAATATGTTCAAATATATATTAAAATATATGCACGAATGCATGGTAGGCCATGCATGCACACTAATTATATATATATATTATGAGGCAACTTAATCAAATGTGTTTTCATACGAGAGAACTTGTCAAAATTCAAGTTAATTAATTTATCATCGATAATTATATAATTAATTAATGAATCTCAGGGAGATCGATGTTATTCAACAAGATCGATATAGGCCATGTATATATTAATTGGTGTTAATCTACGCTTTGCTAGCTAGCTGCTATATATAGATCATGTTTTTATTAGATCGGGTTATAGCTAGTATAGTTTAATTAGGATTATGTGTTTTAATTAAGTAGGGTTTGATTAGTTAGGGTTAGTTATATATATGGTTTAGGGTTAATGCATGGCACATTTAATTTAATTAGAGGACCGCAAGGCACCCCTGGCCTACTGCTTGATGCACAATTAAGTGTCGTTGGCCTATATATAGGGTTATTTAGGGTTTAGGGTTAGCTAGGGTTTAGGGTTAGGGTTAGGGTTAGGGTTTAGGGTCTAGGGTTTAGGCTTTAGTGTTTAGGGTGTTTAGGGTTTAGGGATTAGGGATTAGGGTTTTAGGGTTGTTTAAGGTTTAGGGATCATCGATCGAGTGCGCACACACATTATTAGAGGCACCCGCGCCTTTGCGCATAAAGTGCATGCGTATATATGTGTGTTTTTTGGCCACCAACAACGATATATAGATGATCGAGAGAGAGATTGAAATCACCAAGAATATGTTCAAATATATATTAAAATATATGCACGAATGCATGGTAGGCCATGCATGCATACTAATTATATATATATTATGAGGCAACTTAATCAAATGTGTTTTCATACGAGAGAACTTGTCAAAATTTCAAGTTAATTAATTTATCATCGATAATTATATAATTAATTAATGAATCTCAGGGAGATCGATGTTATTCAACATGATCGATATAGGCCATGTATATATTAATTGGTGTTAATCTACGCTTTGCTAGCTAGCTGCTATATATAGAGCATGTTTTTATTAGATCGGGTTATATATAGCTAGTATAGTTTAATTAGGGTTATGTGTTTTAATTAAGTAGGGTTTGATTAGCTAGGGTTAGTTATATATATGGTTTAGGGTTAATGCATGGCACATTCAATTAAATTAGAGGACCGCGAGGCACCCCTGGCCTGCTTGATGCACAATTAAGTGTCGTTTACCTATATATAGGGTTTAATTATGGTTTATAGGGTTTAGGGTTAGCCAGGGTTTAGGGTTAGGGTTAGGGTTTAGGGCTAAGGGTCTAGGGTTTAGTGTTTAGGGTGTTTAGGGTGTTTAGGGTTTAGGGGTTAGGGATTAGGGTTTTAGGGTTTAAGGTTTAGGGATCATCGATCGAGTGCGCACACACATTATTAGAGGCACACCCGCCTTTACGCATAAAGTGCATGCGTATATATGTGTGTTTTTTTGCCACCAACGATATATAGATGATCGAGAGAGAGAGAGATTGAAATCCCCAAGAATATATTCAAATATACATTAAAATATATGCACGAATAAATGGTAGGCCATGCATGCACACTAATTATATATATATTATGAGGCAACTTAATCAAATGTGTTTTCATTCGAGAGAACTTGTCAAAATTCAAGTTAATTAATTTATCACGATAATTATATAATTAATTAATGAATCTCAGGGATATGTTATACAACATGATCCATATAGGCCATGTATATATTAATTGGTGTTAATCTACGGTTTGCTAGCTAGCTGCTATATATAAAGCATGTTTCTATTAGATCGGGTTATAGCTAGTATAGTTTAGGGTTATGTGTTTTAAATAAGTAGGGTTGAATAGCTAGGGTTAGTTATATATATATGGTTTAGGGTTAATGCATGGCACATTTAATTTAATTAGAGGACCGCGAGGCACCCCTGGCCTGCTTGATGCACAATTAAGTGTCGTTGGCCTATATATAGGGTTTAATTAGGGTTTAGGGTTAGCTAGGGTTTAGGGTTAGGGTTAGGGTTTAGGGTCTGGTGATTAGGGTTTTAGGGTTTTAGGGTTGTTTAAGGTTTAGGGATCATCGATCGAGTGCGCACACAAATTATTAGAGGCACCCGCGCTTTGCGCATAAAGTGCATGCGTATATATGTGTTTTTTGGCCACCAACAACGATATATAGATGATCGAGAGAGAGAGATTGAAATGCCCAAGAATATGTTCAAATATATATTAAAATATATGCACGAATGCATTGTAGGCCATGCATGCACACTAATTATATACTATTATGAGGCAACTTAATCAAATGTGTTTTCATACGAGAGAACTTGTCAAAATTCAAGTTAATTAATTTATCATCGATAATTATATAATTAATTAATGAATCTCAGGGAGATCGATGCTATTCAACATGATCGATACAGGCCATGTATATATTAGTTGGTGTTAATCTACGCTTTGCTAGCTAGCTGCTATATATAGAGCATGTTTTTATTAGATCGGGTTATATATAGCTAGTATAGTTGAGGGTTATGTGTTTTAATTAATTAGGGTTTGATTAGCTAGGGTTAGTTATATATATGGTTTAGGGTTAACGCATGGCACATTAATTTAATTAGAGTACCGTGAGGCACCCCTGGCCTGCTTGATGCACAATTAAGTGGCGTTGGCCTATATATAGGGTTTAATTATGGTTTATAGGGTTTAGGGTTAGCCAGGTTTAGGGTTAGGGTTTAGGGTTTAGGGTTTAGTGCTTAGGGTGTTTAGGGTGTTTAGGGTATAGGGGTTAGGGATTAGGGTTTTAGGGTTTAAGGTTTAGGGATCATAGATCGAGTGCGCACACACATTATTAGAGGCACCCGCGCCTTTACGCATAAAGTACATGCGTATATATGTGTGTTTTTTTGGCCACGAACGATATATAGATGATCGAGAGAGAGAGATTGAAATCCCCAAGAATATGTTCAAATATACATTAAAATATATGCACGAATGCATGGTAGGCCATGCATGCACACTAATTATATATATATTATGAGGCAACTTAATCAAATGTGTTTTCATTCGAGAGAAGTTGTCAAAATTCAAGTTAATTAATTTATCACGATAATTATATAATTAATTAATGAATCTCAGGGATATGTTATACAACATGATCGATATAGGCCATGTATATATTAATTGGTGTTAATCTACGCTTTGCTAGCTAGCTGCTATATATAGAGCATGTTTTTATTAGATCGGGTTATAGCTAGTATAGTTTAGGGTTATGTGTTTTAATTAAGTAGGATTGATTAGCTAGGGTTAGTTATATATATATGGTTTACGGTTAATGCATGGCACATCTAATTTAATTAGAGGACCGCGAGGCACCCCCGGCCTGCTTGATGCACAATTAAGTGTTGTTGGCCTATATATAGGGTTTAATTAGGGTTTAGGGTTAGCTAGGGTTTAGGGTTAGGGTTTAGGGTCTAGGTTTTAGTGTTTAGGGTGTTTAGGGTTTAGGGATTAGGGATTAGGGTTTTAGGTTGTTTAAGGTTTAGGGATCATCGATCGAGTGCGCACACACATTATTAGAGGCACCCGCGCTTTGCGCATAAAGTGCATGCGTATAGTTTAGGGTTATTTGTTTTAATTAAGTAGGGTTTGATCAGCTAGGGTTAGTTACATATATATGGTTTAGGGTTAATGCATGGCACATTACATATAGTTTAAATCTCAAGAATGTTCATACATGATAGGCCATATATGTGCAAAGGAATTTTTTCCCTGTGAACTTGTCAAAATTCAAGTTTATCGGTGCCAATGGAAACTAGTCCAAAAATTACATAGAGGTCCAAAAGAACTAGACAATAACTAATAGGACCTGCAACTTTACAAAAAGGACCCCAAAACATATAGAAGAAAAGCAATCGAGTCCTTCTCGACCGCACATCAGATCTCTGCTCCGCATCCTTTCCAGCAACTCCGTTACCGGGGACGCACCACTTGGGACGGTATCGCCGGTAGTCGCCAGGACGAAGGAGAAGAAGGGCCTCAAGCAACGGCATATTGGCTCTGAGAAGGGCCCAAAGGCCAAGATGTGCACGGGCAAGACGGATGACGCCGTCGTATGCCCCGAGCTTGTGAACTTTAGCAGCTTGACTTCCCCATTGGCCAGATCTGAAGCACTGACCAAAGCGAGCCTCACCGTTAGCGCCATCACCTTGATGGCACCAGATCTGGGTTTGGCCGGCAAGATCCGCCAGATTCACCATTGGCCAGATCTGAAGCCGATGACGAGATCCCCGACTGCATTGCGCATTTCTCCTCATGGGAAACATAGGATCTAAGCTTACAACAACACTAACTTCCTCGGATCCAAATTAGCTGACTCAACTTTGCTTATCTAAATATGGATGTATCCACACATGTTTTTACTCTAGATACATACACATCTAAGGAAAGTTGAATCAATTAATTTAGATCGGAGGATGCACGATATATAGAGAGAAGTCGGCCTCGTATCCGGCCAGCGAGGCCGGTGGAGAGAAGGGGGAGAGGAGCCGGGGGAGTGGGAGAGACTCGAAAGAGAAAGAGAAGAGGAAGAAATGAGAGCTCCCTGGGGAAGAACATTATTTTTGTCGTTCTGCTCGTAGCTTGAAACTGAAAATTTCGACCGCGCGCCAAATTATCCCGCCGCATCCATTCGAAAATCCCGTGACCAGTTTTACCCTTTTAACCTTGGTCCGGAAGCTACAACCCACCGACCATGGAGGGCTCATTCGGTAACAATGAAATATCTTGCCTAGATCCCGAACCCTCCCCACAAGCCCACACCCACCCACCAACCATTCGCCCCATTCGCTCAAAAATACTCTCACACGCCAAAACTCTGTCTCTCTACAGTACTAGATGCTTCGCCGCCGGCATACTCCTCACAGCGTAGCCTTGATCGTGTTGGATCTCCACCACCGGATCCGATCCCCGCCGCCTTCGCCACCGATGGATCTGCTTCACCGCCACCTCATCCACAACAGCAATCAACGCCTTTCGTCGACACACCGGATCCTCTCCAACGGAACGGGTCTACTTCACCGTCTCCCCCTCCACAAGCCGATCTATTCCACCGACACCTCGCGGCTGTATCAACTTCACCGAATCCCTTGCCAGCCAACCAAATCTGCTTCACTAACGCCCGCTTCTCCGAAACAGGTCGATTCATCGTCTCCGCTCGCCATTACTGGAATGCAAGCCGCCCCCGTCCACCCCGCCGCAGCTTGGTTAGTACGCTGGCATGTTAGATCGCGGTGTTTCTTTAGCAATGTTTTGTATAGTTATTTGCATATCTCATATGCCATTAACTTTCTTGATGTGTTTCTTCGCATGAAGTTCGTTTAAATATTGTACGCATAAAAAGCATTATCCGTCGCTACCATCCTGTTCATTCTACTGACACATGTTCGCATCCATATAGCCCTGTACCCATTCATTTGCTGCCAGCTGTTTTTGTACTGCATGTTATTGTCGCACTGCTTTTATAGTCATGCTATGGGCATTTCCAATCTTGTTGTTCTTATACCACGTCATTAGCTCACCACTAGCCGCAAGCTGTTTTCTCGTGTCTGCTATTCTCACACTGCTTTTATAATCATGCTATGTGCATTTCCAATTTGCTTGCTCTTATACCTCGTCATTAGCTTATAGCTATTTTTTCCATGAATGCTCCTGTCGCACAGCTTGTATAGTTATTGTTGCGTGCATGTCTGGTCTTTGTATTATCGTAGACTAACTTGTCAATGTTATTTTTCCTAGGGATTGATCATGCGAACCGCTTATTATAACATCCAACATTAACAGCGGGGACGCTAGGGAAGGTTGGAATCTGAGTTCTTGGTTGGTAATTTTGGCAATTTACTTCCGTTATTATCTATAACCTATATGCATTGTTCCTTATGCAAGAGATTAACACTTGGAACCCTGCCATAGCAATGACATTCACGCTTTACTATGTTTCTGCCTATTTGATATGCTTGTCTTGGAGCAACTGCGAAGGTGATTTGAACCTGACATTTGGTCATTCTTAATGCCAGTTTACTTTATGTGGAAAACCTTGGCATTACCCTACTCTAAATATGAATGTCTGAAATTCGTATCTCATGCAAAGCAACATCTAGTTGGTTTTAATCTGATATCTGGTAAATATTAGCTTATTCATTTGGCAGCTCAAGTTTTTTGTTATTTGAAACCAGCTGACTTGGTCTTAAATGTGATATCTAAACACAGATTAAGGACAATGGAGCAGGAGGATTAGCATTTCACCTGATGGCTGAACCTAAAATGACAGGCATGTCGACCACGACTAGTGCACGCAAGAGAAGGACCTGCATTGAGCCAGTATGTGCTTAGTACATGTATCATATCTTATCTTGTGCTTATTTCTGCTACATGCTGTTATCTGATCTCTACATTGCATAATACATGTTTGAATAGTTAATTGTTGTAACTATGTTTGCAATATTACCATAATGCAGTTGTAATGAAGCAGTCATCACTAGAATATAGTCGTCAAAAAAGGATCTGTAGCGACCCTGTGCAACATTATGATGTAAGTCTGTGCTTAGTACAAATTCCATACATCGTCTTATTTATGCAACTTGTTATTATCTTATATCTACATAGCATAATAATTTTTTGAATAGTTCACTGTTGTAACTATGTTTGCAATATTACTAGAATGCAGTTGTAATGAAGAAGTCCTTAGTAGAAGATAGAGGGCAAAAAAGGTTCCAGAGTGAGCCTATGCAACGATATAATGTAAGTCTGTGCTTAGTACTTGTGACTATCATATCGACAATGATTAATACATGTTTGCATAGTTCATTGTTTAACTCTTTTTGCATTATTATGAATGCAGTTGTGAGAAGCTTCATCAAGAGAGGCCCACAAAAGTTCTGATCTTTTGATGCATCCTCTCATAGCCGTCAACCTAGACCAATCCTTTCATCAAACAATAAATATCTCAAGGTTGTACTGTATGAAAGACATGGTATTGCTGCTTTAAGATCTGTAGCTGATATGTTGACAAAGAGTACACAAGATTCAATCAAGGCGATTGCCAAATGTCAACGTGATATTGATGATGCTAATAGAAGTCCTCCATGATTATATGTAATTTTTTATTTGGGCACATTAATTGCCTTGTAATTTTCCTAGTTATTTTATTTTTGTATGTAATTGTGTGTATCATTGATATAAGATTTTAGGCCCATGATATTTAATGGGCCTTCTTACATAATGCAAGTTGACTAGTCAAACAACCAGGGCCCTACATCTTAGTGGGCCGCCCACTTGATAGTGTGGGACCACTTCCATTTTGGGCCGCCCCTTACTTATTGGGCCACCCAATTGCTAAGTGGTCCCCACTCCCTAACTGCCGCGTGAATAGAAAGTGAGACCCTGCTACTTGGGCCGGCCGGTCACGATAGTGGGCCCCACTTTTTATTATTGGGCCCGCCAACCTGTTGGCAGCCCACTTGCTTTATGGTGGACTCCACTTACTAACCGGGCCGGCCCTTACATGAAAGTGGGACGTGCTTATTGGGCCGGCCCACTATCTTGTTAGGCCAGCCCACTTGCTATATGGCCACATGCTAACTGGGCCGGCCCTTTAACAGAAAGTGGGACCCACCTGTGTTTGTGGGCCGGCCCACTAGCTTGTTGGGCCAGCCCGTTTGATCTATGGTGGACCCCACTTAGTATATGGGCCGGCCCGATAACAAGAAAGTGGGACCCACATGCTAATTGGGCCGACCCACTAACTCCTTGGGCCGGCCCACTTGCTTTATGGTGGACCTCGCTTAGTATATGGGTCGGCCCGATAACAGGAAAGTGGGACCCACATGCTAATTGGGCCGGCCCACTTGCTTTATTGTGGACCCCACATGGTAAATGGGCCGGCCCTGTAACAAAGAAAGTGGGCCCCACATGCTTAGTGGGCCGCTTTTGTTTGACCGGTCAAACAAGTGCATTCGGCGACCACATGCTTAATGGGCGGCCCATTTAAGTTTTGACCCGTCAACCTTAGAGGTTAGGCCCGGCCCACGTACCTAATGGACCAGCCCAGCTATATAGTTGACCGGTCAAACTAAGTCAGCTGGCCTGGCCCGCAACTAAATGGGCCGGCCCGCTTAAGGCGTGGCAGCCTCGTGTGGCCTACCATCTACCACGGCGTTTAACCGGGCGCTCGCGGTAACGGCGTACGCCACGTGTCGGTTGCATGACGCAGTCAACGGGCTCCCGAAAACACTTGTACAACGGTCCGATTTTCCGTGGCGGAAGGGCCCAAACACGACGGACCGAAAAAAACGTCGTAGGACTTTGCCACGCAGTTTCGACAACGAACCCATATCGTGGGTTAGGCCATGCCAATGCCCCTTAGTAGACGAATTTGGGACATTGTCTATCAGAACTTTTCTTGTAGTGCGAGTTAAGGAAGAGATAAGGTTTTTTCGATAGCGGATGGTTGCCATCGAATGGAAAAGGATGTATTCTCATCACCAAGCCGAGCCCAACGCGCAGTACACCTCTTCTTCCAATAGTCTTGCTTACAATGTAGTAGGAACTACAGTTTATCTTTCACAATATTACGGAAAATCCATTCGGAAATATGCAGCACTCTTTGCTCTTCAAAGCCATCTAACCACAGAATTGTAGCATTACAGTTAGAGATAATAGTGTCCAGGAAATCGAAACTCTTACTCCACTGCTTAAGCCCTTTGCGCAAAAGCATTCCCTGCACATTCAATATCACAAATGGTTTTCACTTTATCAAGAAAGCCAGGGAAACGAGTCCAGTAGTTCTCAAACCGAAACACTTTTGCCTTAGGAATATCAGTCCCAATGGCGACAACACAAGGAACATGGTCCGAGGTAGGGCGAGCCAGAGGTTTCACCAAAGTGTTAGGGAATTTGAGAGTCCAAGCTGCGGACGTAAAGAACCAGTCGAGTTGCACTAATAGAGGGTCCGATTGCATGTTGCTCCATGTGAAAGATTGCCCCTTAATCGGAAGCTCAATAAGGCCAAGGTAGCTAATAATTTCATTGAACAAAGCTATATCATCCATATTGGCTCCTTCACGGTTTCTATTCTCAACAAATCTGTAGAAGTTAAAATCTCCCAACAAAAGCCACAAAGCATCAGGTTGGATGTCAAGGTGAAATAGCCAAGCCACAAAATTCTCACGTGCAATTCCAGAACAAGGACCATAAACATTTACAAGTGTAAACACTTCAGCAGAAACAGATGAGGTGAATTATACTACTAGCCCAAGGCATTCCTCCAACAGCACCTTTCTGGAGAATAAGCTGCCCACCCAGAGAATTAGGAGTCCACCAGAGGCACCCTCAGCAGCAACATAAGCAAATTTATCAAACCTACGAGGGGCAAACTTTTTAATGAAAATAGAGTCGAAGGAGGAGTTTTTCGTTTCCTGGATACAAACAATAGATGCATTACTTTCCTCCAACTTGTTACGAAAAGCCGGCCACTTAAGAGGATCATTAATCCCACGGATATTCCAACATAAAATGTTCCACACACGATCACGATTCATAGCAAGAACACAAGGTTTACGACAGACAGACGCACAAGCACTTAGGTAAATAAAACACAAATATTAAAGCGACGAGGCCGAAGGTCACTCCAGATCTTCACGCTGCTTCAGGAGGCGCTCCACCGTGAGCTCGGCTGGATCAATCTGGCAGTCTTCAGCTCCAATACGCTGCATTTCTTCAATCTAGAGCACTTCAGGGGTTGAAGCTACTGGCACCTTTGAGGCCTTGCGCCTAGAAGGCTGATACGGCAACATCACGTAATTGTAACCTTGACTATTTTTTTTTTTTGAAACGAGGCAAAAACTTTGCCTTTCATTGATATAGGAGAAAAGAGATGGCCCGTTTATGAGGAAAACAGGCCGAAAACCGTTACAACACGACACCACACGCCAGCCCCGAGGCTGCGCTCCACACGGGTCGACGACCAGCCAGGTCGACACCACACCTCAACGCAACAGGCGGAGGCGAAAGACCGGAGCCACCGCTCCAAACTACCACACCGGGCCGCGCCCCGCCTGGCCGAAGACGAACCCGCCTCCGTCGAAAAACCACCAAAACACTCCACAAGTCTCCTTGTCCGGTGGACATCCAAAGCGAGGCCCCAAGAGGCAAAGCGACGCAAGAACGCCGCCCACGCCCGAACCCGCGAGGGATCTAGGGTTTCCCCCGGAGAACCCGAGCGGAGAACAAGAAACACCCGCTTCGACGACGCCTTCAAGAAGTATGCGGCGCCCACAGGCGTCACCGTCGTCGGTCCCGGCCGGCCGCCAAGACAGAGCTTTCGCCCAGCGAAGAGTTCCAAGACCTCGCGCCCGCCAACAAGGACCGGCACAAACCACCAACGCAACCGCTAACCCGTAGCCGCCGACGCGCAGAGGGCAACACATCCCGAAGCCAACGGAGAAACGCCGAAGATCACCGTGGGCGCCGCCGGAACGCCACATAGAGGGGACGCCGACAACACCGACACGGGGCTCGAGGACGATCGCCGAAGTCCGCAGACGTGAACACCCCGCACCAACCGAAACCGCCACCGCACATCCAACTGGCCCGACAGGCCCAGAACGGGGCCCGCCCATCACCGCAGCCACCAGAAGCAGCACCGCCGCCAAGGCCACCGGCAGCTCCTCCGCCCACGCTGCTCCCGATGCGGCGTCACCGCCGCGGCCTCCCGAAGCTGACCCGCCGCTGCGGCCTCCCGATGCAGACCCGCCGCCGCGGCCGCCCGATGCAGCGCCACCGCCGTAGCTCCCGAAGCAGCGCCGCCGCCGCGGCCGCCCGATGCAGCACCGCTACCGCTGCGCCTGCAGCACCACGCTCCCCTGCTGGGCGCCACAAAGACGGCGACGCCCCGCAGCAAGGCAGCCCGAAGAACACCTCCTCACGCCGGCCAGACCGAGCCCAGAGAAGGCCCTCGCGACCCAGATCCGGCCCATCTGCGGCGGCGCAGCTCCAGCCGACGCCGCCTCGCACCTCCAGTCGCTGACCTCGCCGCCGGGCCCAGCCGGACCAGCTCCGCTGCTACACGCCGCCCGCCGCTCGCCGCCTGCAACGGCCGCGCCCGCCCGCTGCCCAAACTCCAAAACGAGCCGCCTGGAGAGCTTCCGTGCGCCGGGAGGAAGAAGGTGCCCCGCCGCCACCTTCCCTGGGGCGCGCACGGCTTTGCCGACGGCCCCTCCGGCGGCGGCGATGCGGGGGATGGCGGTGGGAAGCCGCTAGGTGCGGCGGCGGCTAGGTTTCCCCCGTGTCGCCAGAGGAGGGCGACGCGGGGGGTGAACGGTTCCTCACGCCTACTATGCAATTTCTGTTATAGTTAGTCGATTGGCATGAAGACGCCGTGGCTTGTAACCTTGACTATTGCTCCTTAGTGATCTCTTCACCTGCGACTCAACCTGCGGAGTCTCCTTTTTGCGTGCACGACGAACCCTCAGGCCTGAACATGCCTCCAGCCCAACTTCCTGACTGAGAGCAGAGGAACCACTTCCATCAGAAGACGCTGTCTCTGTCAAAAAACCAGACCCATCCAAAGTAGCAGCCCAGTATACATTCCCCTCATCATCAAGCAACAGACCTCCCAAGGCCGTAGCCCAAGCATGTTTTTTGGGAGAGAGTAGATTATTCAGCTCAAACTTAAGTGCCAAGTCTTCTGGGAGCATACCAGAGTGCACACGAATCAGTTTAGCCAAAAAGAATAGCTCCCCAAACTTAACACCAAATTGCATACACGAGTCATCTATCAATGTAACCAGGGAGGGTTACTCCGGTGCTCCCCCTAGAGTTAGTTGAAGGGTTATAATTAGATTTTTTTCTATGTTGGGTCCGCCAAAACACATATCCAGCCCATGTATACCCGTTTATATTGATACGGTATGTGTACGTTGCGTAAGAAGAAGAAAAAAAGGTCGCATGACCAGTTAACGATCCCATCCGCCTAAGTACCGCCGCACATCGTGTGCATGCCTTGTGTTGAAACCGTAGATACGTACAAAAATGCGGTACAACAAAACACGGGCCATACGGGCATGTACTAGGCTGTACGGACGGTGGACCTACACTAAAATTATGATCTTGCCCCGCTTACAAACATGTATAAAAAGATCTCCGCCGTTGTTGTGTTTGATGCTCCCAGATTCTTTCTAGGGGAGGAGCACCGGAGCAGAAGTGGTAACCAGGCAATGAGACATATGACAGTAATCCACAGCATATTCCAAGCAGAGAGAATTCTTGTAGATTTTATGATCCAGAAAGGAGACCAATGCAGCAAAGTTACTAGCGCTGAACTGAAGCATGTCGCCGCTCCGGAAGTCCGTGCAAATGGAGAGGACCACCAAAGGGAGAGGCAGCATGAACTACAGCAAGACCGCCGAAGACGTGACGACCGCGACCGCCGTGACGACGACGGCCGTCGCCGACAGGATGATTGCGGCAGGCGATACAACCGTAACCGCAGCCGTCCCAGGGCGCCAGATGGGCGCCGCGACGACCGCTGGGATGACGGCAGGTGTGACGACCGCGACGGGCACAGGCGCGACAACCGTGACCATCGCCGACAGGATGATCGCCGCAGGCTGACATGGAGAGAACGTCTCTTCCGCAGCCGTTCCAGGGCGCCAGATGAGTGCCGCGGCACCGGCAGACGCGACGACCGTGACGTACGTACGTGCGACGAGCGTCGGGATGACGGCAGGCGCGTCAACCGCGACGTGCATTGGCGCGACGAGCGTCGGGATGATGGCAAGCGCGACAACTGCGATGGGCGTAGGCATGGTGACCGCACGCGTGGCTCGACCACGATGTCTGGTGGGCGCAGCCTGGACTCTCGGCGCTCCCAGCGCCTCTCTTGTGGCGCAACGATTCCAAAGCGAGGAGTGCGCCGTGAGCCTTCTCCAGAGTTGGGTCGTCGCGGGCGCCATGGGGCTAGCTCCAGGCAGTGCCGTGGGCGCTCTCCTGGACACTCCCCTGTCCTCCGCCTCGCTTGGAGGGCCGTCGCTGCTGACCAGAACAATGCGTGGCCTCCGACACCTGACTCAGCTGGGCTTCGAGCGGGAGCTGCATCCCCGGCATCCACGCTCGTGGGTGCTTTAATGGAAGCCCCCCTTGTCTCTGGCCGTGCCTCCACACCGACAGTCTCTAAGTCTTCCACTAGCAGCGAGGCGCTGGCTTGGCAGCCGGTGTTAGGAATAAGCACTCCGGCTCCGGCACGGCGTCGTACGGACCGTATACGAGAGGTATACGTGTTCCTGTTCGAGTGGTCCGGCTATATACATGTACGTATTAGAGTAGGTTTAGTTACCCACTCGATCTGCTAGTTCGATTCGGGTAGCTACTAGTTCTAGCATATATAGGAAACATACCCGTGCGTTGCCACGGGAGATAAAAGCATTTATGTCACGGAAATGTATAAAATCTCGAGGGTATAAACTGAGTTGGGTCATTGTTCACCGCAACGAAAAACGTTCGACCAGTGGTGTACATATTTTGGACATCAATGTGGGATGTAGATCGCAATCAACAAAAACTTTGACTGGTGAACCCGACGAGGTGAAATGGATCGATTATACATGACACAAAGGCAAAGATGTCATAATTTATTCTGAATATCACGTGCATTCAATATCGTTCCTGAAATTTTATATCCAACTTAGAAAATAAAAACTTACACTTATTATAGATCGGAGGCCGTATTAAAAGTATTGGGCCGGCAATTTGCTTCTCTCCGATTGCTACTCATGATTAGATAAAAATCATCGTCTTCTTGCTTAGTTGATCATGTCTCTCTTTGCCGCCTATGCAATTTAGTGGTTCCAACACATATTAATCAATGGATTTGCTACGGCACGTGCGATGGTTTTTCGTGAACTGTGCCAAAGCTCATGCTTTGATATACTACCTCCATCTCAAGGCTTAAGGTTTATATTTTTAAAAGTCAAACGAAATAAAGTTTGACCAAATTTTTAGAAGAATCTGTGAACAAATATGATATTTCGTAGATATCATGTGAAAATATATTTCATTATCTATGATCTATGTAATGATATTGATTTTGTTCTTTTCATGTTAATGATTTTTGATAAAAACTTGATTAAACTTAACGTGATTTGACTTTGTGAAAAAAAAAATAGGCCGTAAGCCTTGGGATGGAGGTAGCAATAAATATCCACTTGGAACTAAACTTTGGCTAATAGCCGATGCTTCGACGTGTTTGGTTTTCATCAACTCGCGAACAAATATGATATACGGCCCTTTTTTTTCTTG
Source organism: Lolium multiflorum (assembly GCA_030979885.1). NCBI lineage: Eukaryota > Viridiplantae > Streptophyta > Magnoliopsida > Poales > Poaceae > Lolium > Lolium multiflorum. The sequence continues at coordinate 102,897,336 of CM061750.1, read as the reverse complement.
ATTGACGCTTATGCATGTAGAGCAATCTACCTTATCCCATATAGAAGAGCAGCACGCGCGGGTTGGCTAGCAATTCTCAGGCAACAAACAGTAGCAGTGTAGCACCTAGCAGGGTGTCGAAGCTCCAATGGTCCATGAACCGACACAAGCAAACAAACAATCTGTATGGGATTGACTTAGAAGGTCTTATGATCTGGAGCAGCAAAACAAAACAATTAAAAAAGGGGAACCGGCCAACGCTGGTCCTCGTCACCGCCACATCGAAGCCTGTACCGTGGGAGAAGAAGGCTTAGTCCTGCACTACCCGAGGTAGTGTACTTTGTTGATCTCCGATAGTCTGACGCTCTTCGGCCCACGGAAGGCATGGAGTTAGAGCGGCGCACGACGCATGACCATGGAGACGGCCTTGGATCTTGTGGGGCAGCCAGACGGCCATCGGCGCTGATCGCAATCTCGTCGTCGAAGAAGCAACGTGGCTCTCTCTGATCATGTCGTCCTCGACTCCTTGGTCAACGATTCGGCGGCGGAAAAGGATCCGGAGCAGGCGTGGCAGATGAAGAGCACGCGGCCGACGATGCCCTTGATCGCGAGCAGGAGTCGTTCGGCACCAGGCCACCAGCGCGTGAACCTCGATCATGACGGTGCGTTTACTGGGCCTTCATTTATAGATTGAAACTTTGGCAGGAAACACAATATAAATCCGGACTCTATGTTTTGCTTTTCTATTGGACTCGGGCGAGGGTGCGGTGAGTGAACGTGAACGATGTAAATCATCGGGCAAAATCAACTCGGTTGAACGGCTGAAGTTCCTTTCTTTTACACGTCCAGTACATTGTCGGGTTGGATTCTTATTGGCTCTTGCCAAATATAAAGGGAACGTGATCAGCTTGTACACTCAATGTCCAAACGAATCTAGGCGCGCGTTGGGTTGTAGATTTTGGGTTTGGTCCATGTAAAACTGGCTCAAGTGTGACACCAGGCGGTCACCTATTCAGATTTAATAGTAAAGATATGTACGTGTACCCTGGCTGTAAGAATACCGTGAGTTGAGGAATCAATACAAGAAATCCAAGGCTCGATATGAGCCTGTGGCGATCGATTATTTTCGTGCGTGCGTGTGTTGTTGCTAGAAGCTAGCTTCTGATATGTACGTGACTCTAATCGATCGGCTAGCTAGCTTGTTTGCCTTGGTGTGCAGGTCAGCGGATTAGGCGGATACGCGCGTCTCGCCGGAAATCACTTCGTCATTGGTCGTCGGAAAGCACTCGACGGCATGGGCTGTGTTTGGTATCAGATCGGCGAGAGTACTGCCGGGTCTGACAATTGGTATCAGAGCCTCGTGAAGGATCTCCTAGTAACGGGAGGTCATGACGAAGGAGGTGGGCGAGTCTTCCGGCGCCGCGGCGTCGGTGTCGACGCAGTACCCGCAGTACATCCGCGACAACTACACGGTGTGGGCGACCACGATGATGTGGGCGCTCGAGTCCAACGAAATCTGGGAGGCTGTTGATCCAGGCGGCGACGAGTTCAAGAAGGGCGCGTTGAAGTACCGCAAGGACCGACAGGCGCTCACGGCCATCTGCTCAGTGATGCCGATGGACGTGAAGCAGCACCTGATCTCGAAGAAATCTGCAAAGGAGGCGTGGGAGACGATCAAGACGCTAAATCTTGGTCATGCGCGCGTCCGCGAGGCGGCCCTACAAACCTTGCAGAAGAAGTACGAGAATCTGAAGATGGGAGAAGATGAGACGCTGGACGCCTTCGCTTCGAGGGTCGCAACATTGGTCAATGGGATTCGCGCGCTCGACGAGAAGCTCGAGGAGATCTCGATCGTAAGGCGTTTCCTGCGCGCGGTTGATCATCTTCACACCTTCGGGTGTGTGGCGCATGTCAAGACGGTATCCGGCCATAAGAGAAACTTGGCGGATCGAAGCACTCTAATGATCATGACTGGCTATGAGGAACGACGAAAGCAATGCCGAGGAAGACACTAGCGAGAAACAGCTGGCGCATTTGGGACCCAGGTCAAGATGAAGAGCACGTCGTGCTTAGGGGGTGATTGTTAGGAATAAGCACTCCGGCTCCGGCACGGCGTCGTACGAACCGTATACGAGAGGTATACGTGTTCCTGTTCGAGTGGTCCGGCTATATACATGTACGTATTAGAGTAGGTTTAGTTACCGACTCGATCTGCTAGTTCGATTCGGGTAGCTACTAGTCCTAGCATATATATGTACGTGTACCCTGGCTGTAAGAATACCGTGAGTTGAGGAATCAATACAAGAAATCCAAGGCTCGATATGAGCCTGTGGCGATCGATTATTTTCGTGCGTGCGTGTGTTGTTGCTAGAAGCTAGCTTCTGATACGTACGTGACTCTAATCGATTGGCTAGCTAGCTTGTTTGCCTTGGTGTGCAGGTCAGCGGATTAGGCGGATACGCGCGTCTCGCCGGAAATCACTTCGTCATTGGTCGTCGGAAAGCATTCGACGGCAGGAGCTGTGTTTGGTATTAGATCGGCAAGAGTACTGCCGGATCTGGGCCAACAATTGGTATCAGAGCGGCGAGAGTACTGTCGGGTCTGGGCCAACAGCCGGCAGGTTTTTCCTTGCTGCTCGCCAATGAGGAAGCCCCGCGACTCCTGTGCCGTGGCTGTTGTTGTATTGTAATCCAAATTCATATACTAAAGGGAGGCCCGTGGTACGGTACGGATTGGTGACACCGCCTATATATACATCTTGTAAGCCGCCGCTAGGGTTTATCAGATTATAAGATAACCCACGGCGTTTGTAAACACCTCCCGATATAGTGAAGTTGTGCTGGCTGGCGCCCGTGGTTTTCCCCTTCTGTGTTGGAAGGGGTTTTCCACGTTAAATCTTGTGTCCCCTGCGTGTGTTCTTGTTTCGTTCTTCGTTATTTGCTTGTCGCTTTTATAACAGTTGTGACATTCAGATGGCTGCGCGCTCTGTGGCGGATGCCCTTGAGCTGGAGGCTGCTCCCCTCACGGTGCAACCATCAACGCCATGCGCACCCATGCGCTCCCCTGAGCCGATCACACCGCCGTGGGTGCCGGCACCATCGTCGACGTCGATCGCCACCACCGAGCCGTCTCCAGGTCGCTCGCCCCTGTTTGTGCCACTTGCCGCACCGATCCTGTCATCTCCGAGCCCGAGGCCAATCCCTCCCACGACGCGCCGCAAGACCCTCGCACCTTGGTGCACCATCACGCGCTCTAGTTCCCGCCTAAAGCTCCACACCAGGACAATGCCCATCGCCGTCATGGCCGAGAAGGTCCTCTGCCGTCGCCTCGGCATTGTGGCCGAGGGCGAAGAGCTCACTGAACAAGCCGTCAAGAAATTCACTGACATGTTCCAGGGCCAGCTCCCTCCGATAGCCATCCAGGCACTCCGTGCTCTTTTCAGGCTCGATTGTGATCTTGCCACTGCAGTGGAGGAGGCCGCGCATGCAGGCGCAGATGGTATGGACCACAACGTCGAGACGCAGGGGGAGACCGTACCACCCGGCATGGAGCTGGAGGCCTGACGTGTTGCTGCTGCCTGCACCTGAGTTCACAATGTTCTGATGATAGGGAAACTAATCGTGCCTAGCTACTGGGAGCTTATTTCCAGCTCGATGTATGTGTTTGTTTCCTTCTGCATCTGCTGCTATGGGCGTGTCCTGGCAGCTTGTTCTACTATCAGTCCCTGTTTGTTGAATGTTAAAGACCAGTGTTTTTCATCCTGCCTTCTGAGCATATCATCAGTTTCCCAATGTTAGACGACGACATAAGCATTGCTGACTGGAACACTAGAGGGCTCAACGATCCTGATAGGCGCACCACAGTGCACAACTCACTTGCAGCCTCGGCTTGCCATATCGCTTGCATCCAAGAGTCCAAGCTCAGCGACATTGATCCCACGGCAGCTTACGTCGGAGGGTATAGACTTAGTGGCTTCGCGCAACGCCCAGCGATCGGAACGAGAGGCGGCATCCTCATCCTATGGGACTGCAGTCATATCTCTGTCTCCCATGTTGTAATGGGAGATTTTTTCCTCTCGGCCACGGTCACCATCATTCACACCGGTGTCTCCTTCAAGCTCACGTCGGTATACGGCCCTACTGCAAATGACCGAAAAGAAGATTTCTTTGCGGAGCTGCTTGCCGAGAAGCCTTTGGCAGGGGTGAAGTGGCTAGTGACCGGTAATTTTAACCAGATTTATCGGGCCAGCGACAAGAACAATGAAAGAGTTAATGGGCGCCGAATTCGGAGTTTTAGAGCAACTCTAAACTCGTGTGAGTTGAAAGAGATCAAGTTACAGAACCGTAAGTTTACTTGGACGAATGAAAGAGAAGGCCCGACCATGTGTAAACTTGATGGTTTCTTCTGCAACTCGGAATGGGACATTTGCTTCCCCAATCATGTGCTGCATGCGCTATCCTCCTCACTTTCAGACCATTGCCCACTCCTTCTTGCAAGCAACAGAGGACCGATGAAGCCGAGAAATTTCAAATTCGAAAATTTCTGGATTAAGATTCCGGGGTTCCATAAAGTCGTCGCCGATGCATGGGCCGAGCCGGTGGAGCACTCCGAGCCTTGCCATATCCTTTTCAACAAGCTGAAAAAATTGGGCTTTAGGCTCAAGCGTTGGGGTCACTCTTTCTTCTCCGAAGCCAAAATCCAGTTCCACATGGCTCTCAACATCATTCTCAAGTTGGACATTGCAATGGAGTCTCGCGCCTTGTCGCCTGATGAGAGGGACCTTCGTGCTAGACTTAAGCGACGAGTTATTAGCTTGGCAGCCTTGGAGCGGTCGCGGAAACGGCAATGCGCCCACATCTCCAACCTCAAAGAAGGCGACGCAAACACACGCTTCTTCCATATCCGTGTGAACAAAAGGAGAAGGAAAAACTTTATTCATAGACTTAGGAATGGTGCTGGTTGGGTAACGCAGCAAGACCACAAAGAGAAGATTGTGCATGACCATTTTAGCTCTATGCTTCATAAGGGCCAGCGCCGCGGACAAGACTTCAATTGGGAAAAAATGCACTTGCCGCATTGTGATCTTGCCTTTCTAGGTGATGACTTCTCAGAGAGGGAGGTGGTTGAGGCCATTGGCCAAATGCCCAAGGACAAGGCTCCGGGTCCGGACGGGTTCACCGGGGCTTTCTACAAGTCATGTTGGTCGATCATCAAGGCCGACGTCATGGCAGCGATAAATCTTTTCTCAAGCCTCCACGCTGAAAACTTCCATTGGCTCAACTCGGCAAATATTGTGTTACTCCCGAAGAAGGAGGGAGCGGAAGACATTTCTGAGTACCGCCCAATCAGCCTTATCCACACGGTTGCAAAGATAATTGCCAAAATGATGGCGTCTCGGCTTGCACCAAAAATGAATGATCTCATCTCGCACTCTCAAAGTGCTTTTATCAAGAATAGGAGCATCCACGACAACTTCCTCTTTGTCCGCAATTATGCAAGGCGCTTGCACCGAACAAAAACGCCGGCCTTACTGTTCAAGCTTGATATTAAGAAGGCCTTTGATTCGGTGCGTTGGGATTACCTTCTTGAGCTTCTCCAACGCCTTGGTTTCCCTGCCAAGTTTCGAGACATGCTCACAGCTCTTTTGCGCACATCCTCTTCTAGAGTCATGTTAAATGGTATTCCGGGCACTCCAATATCGCACGGCCGCGGCCTTAGACAGGGTGACCCGCTGTCTCCCCTACTCTTTGACATCGCCATTGATCCTATTCAGAGCCTACTGACCATGGCCACTGACAGAGGGCTCCTTAGCCGGCTGAGGGGGCGAGGCGCCTATATGAGGACCTCTATTTATGCGGATGATACTGTCATTTTTATCGCCCCTGTCCGTGAAGAAGTGGACCAGTTTGCACAAATCCTGCAGAGGTTTGGGGAGGACACTGGCCTCGTGACCAATCTTGACAAGAGCTCGGTTGTGCCTATTCGTTGCGACGACATCGACCTCCCTCATGTGCTCCACAGCTTCCCCGCCGTCATCAAGAGTTTCCCGGTACGTTACCTAGGGCTACCCCTCACCGTATACCGGCTGAAGAGATCAGATTTGCAGCACCTTGAGGACAAGTTTGCGGCCAAAATGGTGCCTTGGGAAGGTCGAAACATCACTGTTGCAGGACGGACTGCCTTGGTCAAATCTGTGCTCTCTTCCTTAGCAATTTTTCACCTCACCCCGCTCAACATCCCGCCGGGTCTCATGGCGCGTCTTCGCTCAATTTTGCGAGCTTTTTTGTGGGCGGGTTCGGACAAGACATCGGGCGGCAAATGCAAAGTGAACTGGAAGAAGGTTTGCCGCCCGCTCTCCCTCGGCGGTTTGGGAGTTCTTGACTTGGATAAGTTCGCTACAGCCCTACGCCTTCGTTGGCCTTGGCTCGAGTGGAAGGACCCAACCAAAGCATGGGTAGGCCTTGGGAACCCTTGTAGTGAGGAGGATATGGATCTTTTCTACGCGGCGATTGAGGTCACCATTGGCGATGGACGAAAAGCTAGCTTTTGGCATGCCCCTTGGCTGTCCGGTTTGAAGCCAAAGGACATTGCACCATCCATTTTCTCCATCTCCAAAAGAAAGAAGTGCCTAATTCGTGAAGCTATGCAAGATGCCAAATGGATTTCCAGAATAGACATGCAAAATGGGCTATCTGTGCAACACATTATTGAATTTGTGGACCTTTGGTCACGGCTGCAAGACGTCCACCTCATTGATGGAGTGACTGATGATATTACTTGGAGGCTCACACAATCTGGAGTATACACCGCTAAATCTGCCTACAAGATGCAATTCTATGGGGCAACCTCTTCGCTGATGAAGCCATGTGTTTGGGGAAACTGGGCTCCCCCAAAGTGCAAATTCTTTGCTTGGCTAATTCTCCAAAACCGGGTTTGGACCGCGGATCACCTTGCGTCTCGTGGTTGGCCAAACTGTGGCATTTGCCAACTTTGCAAGAGGGAGCCGGAGACGTCTGTGCATATTATGTTCCATTGCCGCTACACGGTGCGTATTTGGGAGAGCGTCAAGCAATGGTTTGGAGCCCCGGAGATTCAACCGACTCAATGGGCAACCATGGACAATGTTGAAAATTGTTGGCACCACCTTGTCTTACAAGCTGGACACAGACGCAAGGCAATGGCATCTCTTGCTATGTTGGTGGCATGGGAAATTTGGAACGAGAGAAACGCTAGGGTTTTTCGCCACATCTCAACCTTGCCTTCCATAGTTCTAGCTAAAATTAAAGTGGAAGCGCGCAATTGGGTTACCGCGGGGGCAAAACATTTGAGTTGTATTATGCCGCGAGAGTAGGCTTTTGTTGTCTTGTATGGTGGCCTAGGCCACCCAAACTTCTCTAAAACTTCTTCTTAATTAATCAGATGAGGCAAAGCTTTTGCCTCCGTTTCAAAAAAAAAGAAAACCAGATCTTCCACTAACAGCACTGACCTGCGAGAGAAAGAAGCAACTGCCGTAGAGCCAACAATAACCTCCGAGAAACTATTGATCACATCAACTTCCATCTCCACAATATCACCAACCGCACGAGAGAAAGAAAGAGCACCGAGGGAGCACCATTGACCACACTATCTGCAACAGCCTCAAGTTCTGTAAAGAAATCAGACTCCGGGGACCAGGCAGATGGATTGTCAGTAGCGTTATGGTCTGGAACTATACCATCAAGCATAGAGGGACCCTCATAACCAGTGAGAGCACGAAGATTAACACCCCTGTAGTTATCAGCAACTGGAGCAGGCGCAACCTCTGGCCATTCTCCCCAAGCATTTTGATCCTGTTGTCCCGGTTGCACATCCTCTTGTTCCCAGGCCACATCAGCGTTATGCTGATTCCAGATTTGCAAGTTCAAATGATGCTGCTGAAGGTCATTGAGAAAAGGCAAAGCATATGGGTGTGGAGTAGCATTGAGAGGTGGAACTGGATCTTCGTTTCCTACTGCATCAGGAGCAACCGTGCGACCCTCTAGAATGTACACCGGAATCGACCAGGAACCACCCTCGGAACCAAAGAGGTTACCAGCCTGAGCCATGAGCAAACTGAACGGAACTACACGTAACTCCTTTATCAGAACCTTCACAAGCACACGGACCTTATTAACTCCAGGATTGTGCCACAGCAGCAGCTTTCCAAACAGCGAAACTGACTTGTTAACATAGTACGTGGTCTGGTAATCTAGTGGGAAGCAGAGAAACATCACCCAAGCCTCATGCTGAAAAACTGGCGCACGTCTATTCAGACCCTCATCATGACGTACCACACTAAAGGTGATTTCTTCCTCACTATCCAGAACATGGGGGCTAGAGTTGATCATCCGATCACGAACTATCTGGGTAGAAAAGCGAACCAGACCAACCCCAAGAGGACAGACTCTAGGAAAAGTAACCGGGGCATCATGGTCCCTAGCCAGAATGGTACAAACCTCAGCAAGCATTGCCTCCTTGTTGATGTCGAGGATGTCGGCGCTGACCGTGATGATGGCATACTCCTCATGCTGCACGTGCGGATCGCTGACAACCAGTACACTCCGCTGAATCCGATCAACCGGCCCCTAATCAATGGTGAGCGGCCCAGACAGGTAGCGGAAAGGCACCACCGGAAAGTTCTCCATGCCACCGTCCAGGGAACGACGCCGGGAGGTCGGAAGAGGAGGGGAAACAAGCGGTGGTGGTGGATGAGATGGCGGCGGAGGTGTCTGTGGTGGAGGCGAAGTGGGCGTGGGAGGAGGATCGGAGACAGAGTCTCTTTGAGAAGCACAACAAAGGGGCGGAGTGGTCTGCGAGGGGAAAACAGAGTCTCCCTGCGGAGAATGGGGAACGCCAGCGTCGTTAAAACATGTAACCTTGCGATTAAGATCTTTCTTTACCCAAATCATCCTCTTGTGATTAAAGCAGTCTTTCCTAAAAGCGGAAGAAACAGGAGACGAATCGGCCAACATAGGTAAACAATTAACGTTTCGAGGACTACCTTTGGCACGCCAGATTTTCCGATCCTTGCATGACGAGGCCAAATGATATCTTACCCTGCAAAACTTGCAACGAAGAGGACATGAGCGGCCGAAATGGCCCAGCTCTTTACATAACCTGCATCTAGGCTCAGAAGTGCAGCCCACCTTAGAGTGCCCCAACGTCAAACATATAGAGCAAAAAGGATAATCTGGAGTGATCACCGGAGAATCCAAATCAGCATTACCTTCCAGAACAGAGAGAGAGCTAGGGGGTCGCGGTTTACTCAAACAAACGTGACAACGAGTACCCAGAAACTGGCAATCCGGACACACACCTGGACAATCCTTACGAATGTGATCATGTAAGCCACAACGGTAACAATAACCCAAATACTGAAACACCAGGTCCTTGGGCGGAATTAGCAGCAAATTAAGATACTGCTTAATTTCATCCTCGGGATATTTTGCCAGCCCTTAAAACTTCCAAATGCTCCAAGGTCTCTTTAGGAAGTCGGGAGCATAAATTATGGACAAAATTCTCATTATAGAAACATCCAATAAATGGTGATTGATTGACCAGAGGCACCGGATCAGCAAATGTTCCAAACTGCACCGTCGCCGGCGATGAGATATTCCCGGATTCCAGCGAGTCCAAATCAACAGAGAACGCCCCAAACTGAGTACACCTGTTGTTGGCTGGTATAACAGAGGGAATAGTACAGGAAAACCCAAATTTTGCCAGCTCCTTGGCTGCAGAAAGATCACCACGGGCACTTTCCAAGAGAACATCTAAATTAGGCTGGAGAAGGGTGGGAGAGCGCTGGGCCACCACAAGATTTTCCTCTGAAGAATGCCAAGCCGTATTGGAAGGATGGTGGAACCCCGAAACCGCAGGATGAACACCTCTAAAAAGCGAGAAATGGCAAACAAAATCCGGCCAAACTCTATCTCTCAGGCCATATATAAAATGTCCCACTTTATTCGAAGCCACTGAGAAACAAAAGCGCCGATCACTCAATTGAAAAACATTGAAACCTCTGTGAATACCACCAATACAAGATTGCAAAGCCCATCCAACTGAGTCTTCCGAGAGAGAGAAGGAGGCCGAGGAAAAGGAAACAACCAAGAAGAATTCTGCCAAGCCAGGGAAGGGGGAGAAGTGAACCGAGGTACCAAAGCGACGACGAACCTGAGCCTCGACCGCAAGGCCGGGGGAGAAGTCCCAATGGAGAAGCCCGTCCATGGAGGGAGCGATTTAGCGGCCATTGTCAAAGGTGGAGAGGGGGTAGGTGGAGGAGAGGTGGGAGAGGAGAGCCATTCCTTACTTGTTTGAGATACCTCTAGTATATGATACTACTATATGCATTGCCTCGTTTAATTCATTCTGTAGTGCAATAATATCTAGCATGTATTACAAAAAATTACTAATGAGATGGCAGTGCAAGTAAGCAAAAAAATACTTTTCGAAATCACATGCATAACGAAAGCGGCCATATAAAAGTGTTTATCAACCTTCTTGGGAGTGGGCGCGTATACGTTTTGGTCTCCTGCCGTGGACCATGGAGGCGCTTTGTGTACCCATCTCTCCGGTCCGGTGGACGGAGGGAGTCGGGGATTAAGATACGAGAACCCGTCGATGGTGACTATCGCTGACAAGGCTCCGTGGCGGTGGAAGTCGGCTACAGAGGAGCTCGTATGGTACAGTGGTCGTTGGTGGGGGGGAGCTACTCCGGCTTGCTAAAAAGGAAGGGAGATAGTGGAACGTCGTCGGTCACTACGGTGGCCGATGAGAAGGCGGTAGTGTTGGGGTGGGAGTGGGACAGTGAGCCGCCGCCGCCACCGCCGGCGTGTCAGATGATCAGCCTGGTCATGCGAGGTGGAAGCGTGAGAGAGAGATGTGGGGTTCGGCGTCGCCGGTGATAGATTTCAATTGAGCGGTCCGCGGGGATAAGATCGGCACTGACATATTGGAAGCGGGAGGAATTTCGGCGGGAGTTTTGGGGCAGAGTTGAAATTATTACTGGTTAGTGAAAAACTATGGAACCCTAGCCTACGAAATCCCAGGTCTGAAGCTGAGTAGGTTCGGGGTCAAGGGGATATGCTTGTTGGTTTTTTGGTGCATATGATCTCTTTATTTCGAAATTCATCTTATATACATTTTGAAATGTCAAAAAAGAATAAAACGAAAAATGCATGTGTACTTCTTCGCTTGCTATATACGCATAAAGTATTTCAATGGAAAATCGAATAGTAATTTGGGCTATGTAAAAAAGAGTTAAAAAATTATGCTAACCATAAGGCTTTTTATGAGACATGTTTTCTCTTTTTTTTTACATCGACCATGAAAAATACTTTTTTTACATCAACCATGAAAAATACTTGTTTTCTTTACATCAACCATGAAAAATACTAGGAATTTGCTAAATTTATATTTTCCATCTTGTACACAATTAGAAATATCTTCAAAACAAACAAATCTCTAATATCTGGGTGTACCATCTCTACTAGTAGTATATACTAGTAAATTACATGTGCCTTGCACGTGAGAGCTCTTTTTTTTAGTGAAACAATTTCGATGCAATAAGAATTCAATCTTTTTTTTAACAAAGGAGGGGGGCCGAAGGGCTTGGATACCATTAAGTGCAACAAAGGGGTACATACTCCCTCCTATCCGGTATTCTGGGGTTATTAGGAATAGCACTACGACCAAGGTGCAAAACTATTGGCTAATTTGAGTCTCGCTTTTCCGGTATGACTCCACCAATTAGCATGCCATTTTATTTTTTCCATTAAGTATCGCTATTAAGGTGGGAAAGTGAAGCATCATTTGGGCCCACCTCATGCAAAGAAACATTTTCACACAACCTAGGAAAAAGGAGAGAGAAGCATGCGTTGTGGCTAGGAGTAAATTGATACGTCTCCAACGTATCGATAATTTCTTATGTTTCATGCTTCATTATTGATGATATCTACATGTTATATGCACATTATATGTCGTATTTACGCATTTTCTAGAACTAACCTATTAACAAGATGCCGAAGAGCCAGTTGCTGTTTTTTGCTGTTTTTGGTTTCAGAAATCCTAGTAAGGAAATATTCTCGGAATTGGACGAAATCACCGCCCGGGGTCCTATTTTTGCACGAAGCTTCCAGAAGACCGGAGGAGTCGAAGTGGGGCCACGAGGTGGCCGGATGACAGGCGGCGCGGCCCAGGCCCGGCGCGCCGGCCTCCCTGGGCCCTCGTGCGCCTCTTGACCTACCCTTTCGCCTTATAGCCTCCGTCGCGAAACCCCGGTCCGAGAGCCACGATACGGAAAACCTTCCAGAGACGCAGCCGCCGCGAATCCCATCTCGGGGATTCAGGAGATCGCCTCCGGCCGGAGAGGGGATTCATCTCCCGGAGGACTCTACACCGCCATGGTCGCCTCCGGAGTGATGAGTGAGTAGTTCACCTGGACTATGGGTCCATAGCGTAGCTAGATGGTCGTCTTCTCCTTGTTGTGCTTCATTGTTGGATCTTGTGAGCTGCCTAACATGATCAAGATCATCTATCCGTAATACTATATGTTGTGTTTGTCGGGATCCGATGGATAGAGAATACTATGTTATGGTGATTATCAATCTATTGTTTATGTGTTGTTTATGATCTTGCATGCTCTCCGTTATTAGTAGAGGCTCCCAAGTTTGTACTCTTAACTCCAAGAGGGAGTATTTATGCTCGATAGTGGGTTCATGCCTACATTGATACCTGGGACAGTGACAGAAAGTTCTAAGGTTGTGTTGTGCTGTTGCCACTAGGGATAAAACATTGATTCTATGTCTAAGGATGTAGTTATTGATTACATTACGCACCATACTTAATGCAATTGTCTGTTGCTTTGCAACTTAATACTGAATGGGGTTCGGATGATAACTGAAGGTGGACTTTTTAGGCATAGATGATTGGATGGTCTATGTACTTTGTCGTAATGCCCAATTAAATCTCACTATATTTATCATGTCATGTATGTGCATCGCGGTGCCCTCTCTATTTGTCAATTGCCCGTAATTTGTTCACCCAACATGCTTTTATCTTATGGGAGAGACACCTCTAGTGAACTGTGGACCCCGGTCCATTCTTTTATACTGAAATACAAATCTGTTGCAATACTTGTTTTACTGTTTTCTTGCAAACAATCATCTTCCACACAATACGGTTAATCCTTTGTTACAGCAAGCCGGTGAGATTGACAACCTCACTGTTTCGTTGGGACAAAGTACTTGGTTGTGTTGTGCAGGTTCCACGTTGGCGCCGGAATCCCTGGTGTTGCGCCGCACTACATTTCGCCACCATCAACCTTCAACGTGCTTCTTGGCTCCTCCTGGTTCGATAAACCTTGGTTTCTTTCTGAGGGAAAACTTGCCGCTGTGCGCATCATACCTTCCTCTTGGGGTTCCCAACGGACGTGTACATCTACGCGCATCATAAATCTAGGAGGCAATTAATAAGGAAATTAAATGAAAGCATGCCTTATTCCTTAGGTGTGATACGTCTCCAACGTATCTATAATTTCTATGTTCCATGCTAGTTTTATGACAATACCTACATATTTTGTTCATACTTTATGATGTTTTGATGCATTTTCCGGCTTTAACCTATTAACAAGATGCCGAAGCGCCAGTTTCTGTTTTCTGCTGTTTTTGGTTTCAGAAATCCTACACAGGAAATATTCTCGGAATTGGACGAAACAAAAGCCCACGGTCTTATTTTCCATGGAGCCTTCTAGAAAACCGAAGAGGAGACGGAGAAGGGCCACGAGGCGGCCACCCCATAGGGTGGCGCGGCCCCACCTCTAGCCGCGCCGTCATATGGTGTGGGCCCCTCGGGTGCCCCCTGCGCTGCCCCTTCGCCTACTTAATCCTTCCGTCGCGAAAACCCTAGTACCGAGAGCCACGATACGAGAAAAGTTACTGAGACGCCGCCGCCGTCAATCCCATCTCGGGGGATTCTGGAGATCGCCTCGCACCCTGCCGAGAGGGGAATCATCACCGAGGGCTCTACATCACCATGCCCGCCTCCGGACTGATGCGTGAGTAGTTCATCCTTGGACTACGGGTCCATCAGTAGCTAGATGGTTGTCTTCTCCTCTTGTGCTATCATGTTTAGATCTTGTGAGCTGCCTATCATGATCAGGATCATCTATTTGTAATGCTACATGCTGTGTTTGTTGGGATCCGATGAATATTGAATACTATGTCAAGTTGATTATTGATCTATCATATATGTGCTATTTATGTTCTTGCATGCTCTCCGTTGCTAGTAGAGGCTCTGGCCAAGTTGATACTTGTGACTCCAAGAGGGAGTATTTATGCTCGATAGTGGGTTCATGCCTCCATTGAATCTGGGACAGTGACAGAATGTTCTAAGGTTGTGGATGTGCTGTTGCCACTAGGGATAAAACATTGATGCTTTGTCTAAGGATATTTGTGTTGATTAAATTACGCACCATACTTAATGCAATTGTCTGTTGTTTGCAACTTAATACTGGAAGGGGTGCGGATGCTAACCCGAAGGTGGACTTTTTAGGCATAGATGCATGCTGGATGGCGGTCTATGTTCTTTGTCGTAATGCCCTAAGTAAATCTCATAGTAGTCATCATGATATGTATATGAATCTCTATTTGTCAATTGCCCAACTGTAATTTGTTCACCCAACATGCTATTTATCTTATTGAAGAGACACCACTAGTGAACTGTGGACCCCGGTCCTTTCTTTACATCTGAAATACAATCTACTTCAATCACTGTTCTCTGTTGTTTTAAGCAAACATGATTCTCACACCATACGTTTAATCCTTTGTTTTCAGCAAGCCGGTGAGATTGACAACCTCACTGTTAAGTTGGGGCAAAGTATTTTGATTGTGTTGTGCAGGTTCCATGTTGGTGCCGGAATCCCTCGTGTTGCACCGCACTACACTCCTTCACCAACAACCTTCACGTGGCCTTCATCTCCTACTGGTTCGATAACCTTGGTTTCTTACTCAGGGAAAACTTGCTGCTGTACGCATCACACCTTCCTCTCTTGGGGTTCCCAACGGACGTGTGCTTTACCGTCACAAGCAACTCTTTTTCTGGCGCCGTTGCCGGGGAGATCAAGACACGCTGCAAGGTGAGTCTCTCACATCCAATCTCTTTCCTTTTTTTATTGGCTTGCTTTACTTTATTTCTATTTTTCTGTCTTGTTTGCTTTCTTTATATCAAAAACACAAAAAAAATTAGTTACTTGCATTTACTTTATCAGTTTACTTTTGTTTATTTCATCATGCTTCACCCTAAGTTCACTTTGCAAAATATATCGGTGGGTAGTGGGTCTATCATTGAAAGAGATAATATAGAAGAATTTTTCACTCATGTTAGTAAGGCTAAAGATTTTGAAGATAGATCCTTGGTAGAACTTGCTCATAATTATGAAATTGCTGTTGCCTCTTTAGTGCACATGTTGGAAGCTAGATTTGTTAATCTTAATCCTATAATGCAACACATGTTTCTTACACTCTGTGATATGGAAGAAGGAGAGAAGAAAGATTTTGTTTTAGAAACCCTTCTTAAAGAATTTGGTGATGTGGCTAGAGAAGCTAGGAGAGTCTTTATTAGACATAAGATGCTTGGCTTTTATACCAATTTTGCAAGTACCATTGAATGGATGGAAAAAGATAGGCTAAAGTACATTAATGAAGCCAATTGTGAGGGGGAGATTAAAATACCAATACCTTATAAACTCATAGGAATATATGCATGAGGCACTAGAAAAGAATTTTCATTGGATTGTTCCTGAAAATTTATTTGAGGAGGATAGTAAGCCTAAAAGTAATGAAAAAGGAGCTTCTTACATACATATATAAGATACAATGCATAGTTGAGAAAACTACAAACTCCTCTGTTGATGCTTCATCTCTTGATAATATTTGATTTGCACTTTCTGCGCCTAGCTGAAAGGCGTTAAAGAAAAGCGCTTATGGGAGACAACCCATTGTTTTATTTCTGCAATTTTTGTTTTATATTTGAGTCAAGGTGCTTGTTAATACTGTAGCATTACCTTTGTATCTTTATTTTCATGCATTGTTGTGCCAAGGAAAGTCACTAATAGAAGGTTGATACTAGATTTGGATTTCTGCGCAGAAACAGATTTGTTAGCTGTCACGAATTCGCGTTTTTCTCTCTGTAGAAGAATCAAAAAAAATCAGCGAAAATTCATGCATGATCCTCAGATATGTACGCAACTTTCATTAGTTTTGACTTTTTCGCATTTTTTGGCACTTTTAGAGGTTGAAAAACTGGGGCAAATACTAGAACCCTCAAACCCAACTCTTATAACGGAATATTCCGTTATAAGGGTTGGGTTTGAGGGTTCTAGTATTATTGAACCCAACACCTGGTACTCACGTAATTTATCTTGAGGACTATGCTTTAATCTTAACCAAGATTAAAAATCTTAGTACTCATGCCAAATGGATGTCTGCATCACCTGGTTGGTGCAGAGGTTGGGAAGGTGAAATTCTCCCCATTTTTTAGAATCGATCTGACGAGCACGGCCATGAAGAACTTGGCCGGAGCCAGATCCCCACGCCACTTCCTCTCCACGCCTCTACCTCCCGGGGCGCTTCCCCTCGGGCGGCGCCGGACGAGATCCATCTACCCCAATCCCGTCCCTCTCCACGCCTGCCTCGGCCAGGCCGCTGACGTCGCCGGCGGTGGCGGCGCCCGACCCACCAAACGGTGGAGGGCAGAGGAGGTGGCAAGTCCGGCGGCGCATCTGAGCGGGGAGGTGCGACGGCGGGTGAGCTTGGCGCGGCGGAGGAGGCAGCAAGGCAACGGGATGCGGGACGCCGGCGGTTGGGCAGCAGCGGCGCGGGTTTGTTCTAGGCGTAATTGGAGGTATCTATCTAACCGGGTTCTCGCTGTGAAAGATCGGGCAACACCTAGGAGGATCTGCTGGGATCCCCTTATCATGTGGTAACAGGTTTAGGATTAGGTTTAGGGTTAGGGGCGATAGGCAGGGCAGCGACGGGCGGGGCCGGGGCGGTGGCGGGCTGCGGCTGCACGACGTGCTGCCCAGAACGCAGCCGACGTGCGTGGCGGCGACCACCGCGGCCACCTCCGCACCGAGCCGCACGGGCGGGGCGACGGGCGGGGCCGCGAGGGAGGCGGTGGGGCCAGCGAGGGAGGCGACGGGGCCGGCGACGGAGGAGGCGGGCGGGAGGGCGGAGGCGGCCGGCTCCATGGCGCGGGGTGGACGGCGGGGGCGGGCTGCGGGACGGTCGGTGGGGCTGAAACTTCCCTCCCGCGCGCGTGTGGGGGAATAGAGGTTGAAGGGGTTGGACCTCTCCAACCCTCACATGTACATGTTGGGAGGAGGAATAGGGGTCCGGCCCTTAAAAAAATTTGAGGGTTCGATGGTTAAGGGGTTCTAGTCTACGTCGTTTTTCAGTCGAAAACTGTAAAATAGCGGTTATTTTTGAGGATTTGAGGGTTTAGGGGTACTACTAGTGATGCTCTTATCTTCCTCCTGTCCTACCTCTCTCTCTATCTCTCTCTCCCTCTCTTCCTATTTCTCTCGCCCCAATAACAAAGTAGCTGCTCGATCTGTTTCTGAAGGTAGGGCTTATGGGTTAGGCCTTTTTGTTCCAGCCAAAATTAGTCGCTCTACTCTTGGACATAGCTTAGTCGTGATTTTTCATCGACAAGTCAACTTGTCGATCAACAACTTCAAGTTGTCATGTCGCTCCAGGTTGTCGTTAGTGAAGTTGCGACAGACCAACAAGCCGCGACTTGTCGAGCGACTCGTAATCCTTGTTGTTGTGTCACACCATTATTTTGATAGCATGGATTACAGGATAGTATCCATTATTCTTCCAATTCATGGACTACACAACTATAACAAGAAGAAAACATCAAATATGATCCCGCAATGGGACAACTGGCAACTCAGGGGGTCGGGAATTTGATCCCTAGGGACGCTCATCACGGCCCAACAATTAATTATAGTGAGAAGAGATATGCCACTTCATGATAACTCACGATACACCCACTCTTTTGATAGCTTAGTATAGTATTATATTCGCTAGTATTTTATGGTAGTTCTAACCAGGGACGGAGCTAGGAACTGAACATAGGGAGGTGAGGTAGAAAACCTAAAATTCCCCATAGCTGGAAAGGCAGTATCCAAGTATAAGGTATTTGAGGAGTGGTGTATGAGGTAGGGACTGAGGTAGGGACAGTGGTATAATAGAAAATCACCTCAACAGGTTTGTAGGGTGCATGAACTTTAGGTAGGGACAGTGGTATAATATAAATTTCAGCAGAAGACATACATTTTAAATTTGTAAGTTTTTGACACCCAGCCCACCAGTGGTTTAGGAGTACAAACATTATCGCGTGCAACAAGTCATTGTGCACGGGTACAAATTTCCTGTTGATCCCAACAGAAAGTCGGTTATCTTTCGTTACTTTTTCAGTGTTTTCTTTCAAGAAAATAGAAGGAGGACATGAGGTAAGTAGGGAGGCCCTAACACAACCGTGAGAAGGTCGAGGCAACCACCTGCGAGGCGCTACACCCCAAGAGGGTGAACATTGCTCTTGCTAAGAGCCTAAGAGTAGGAAGGAAAGCCGAGGAAGGAAGTTTTTGGTGGGAGAGAAGTAGACATAGGTAGACCTGAGGAAAATGGGAGATGGAAGTGCCTAAGGCGATCGCCATCGAGTCCCCATTAATTTGGAGACGTTCGTGGGTATAAAAGTAGTTTTGTGAAAATAATTGCTTAACTCCGTAGTTGTCGACAAGGATCGAGCCAGTATAGATGGGTAGCTGTATGAGGAGTAGCCCGAGTGAGGATCAGACTCTCCCCAGCCATATTGTAGGGACTAGGCATGGAAGATTTGGGGCAACGGGGTAGGTGAGCCAGTGAGGTGATCGAGATGGAAAGAACCTAGAATAAGCTTTTGGAGAACATAGGACACTATATTGAGAAGGAAGGGAGAGTGGGTCCCCGTGGCGAAGACCATTTTTGTGTTTGATTCATGGCCGCAGAATCCTGTTGAAAAGAATGTCAGTTTTACCGGTTGCTAAGATAACCACGAATCCATTTACTGAACCTTGCGGGAAACCTCAGTGCAAGAGAGTTGCAAGAAGGGGTTCCCATTTGATAGAGCCGGAAGCTTTCTTAAAGTGAAGTTTGATAAAAATGGTAGGGGATTTTTATTTCTGTGAACAATGGAGCAAATCCACATCATATTTGAAGTTTTCCGAGATGCATCTACCGAAGATGAAGCCTGACCTATGTTGGCCAACAAGTAGAGGGATTATGGCCTTAAGTCTGCCGGTATCAATCCGCTAATGGAGAAATAAACAATAGATGAAAGTCGAGGAAGAAAGTTTAGGTGAGAGAGAGAGGTAGACCTTTTGAAAACGGGTCTGGGGATGGAAGTGCCTAAGCCGGTGGCCATTGATTCCGCATCGGATTCGAAGACGTTCATGGGGGTAAAAGTTGTTCTGTGAAAAATAATGCTTAATCACGTATCTACTGGGAAGTCATCAAGGATGGAGCATATATGGGTAGCTGCACTGGGAGTATCTCGAGCAAGATTGGAATATCGTCAGCATATTGTAGGACCAGAGATGAAAAGATTTGGGGCGATGGGTATGGTAAGTAGATTGTCACAGTCGTTCACGGAGATAAAACTAGTTTTGTGAAAATAAATGCTTAACCCCGTAGTTTCGACAAGGATAGAGCATAGATGAGTAGGTGTATGGGGAGTAGCCCGCGCAAGGATGAGGCTATCGCCAACCATATTGTAGGACCAGGCAGGAAAGCTTTGGGGCAAGGGGTAGGTGAGCCAGTGAAGTGACCGAGATGGAAAGAACTTAGAATAAGATTTTGGACAACATCGGCCACTATATTGAGCTGGAAGGGGAGAGCGGGTCCCCATGGAAAAGACCATTTTTGTCGTTGATTCATGGCCGCGAAATGCCATTGAGAAGATGTCATTTACAGGTTGCTAAGATAACCACGGATCCATTTAGCGAACCTTGTGGGAAACCTCAGTGCAAGAGAATTGCAAGAAGGGATTCCCATTGGACAGAGCCGAAAGCTTTCTTGAAGTGAAGTTTGATGAAAATGGTAGGAGCAACTCAGCAGTATACTCGAAATTTTCCGAGATGTATCTGCCGAAGATGAAGCCCGACCTATCTTGACCAACAAGTAGAGGGATTATGGGCTTAAGTCTGCCGATATCAATCTAGTAACGAAGAGAAAAACAATAGATGCAAGTCGAGGAAGAAAGTTTTGGTGGGAGAGGGGCAGACCTAGGGAAAACGGGGGATGGAAGTGCCTAAGGCGGTGGCCATCGAGTCCGCATCGGATTCGGAGATGTTCATGGGGGTAAAAGTTGTTTTGTGAAAATTAATGCTTAATCCCACAGCTGCCAGGAAGTCATCAAGGATGGAGCGTAGATGGGTAGCTGCACGGGGAGTATCTTAAGCGAGGATCGGAGTATCGTCAGCATATTGTACGACCAGACATGGAAAGATTTGGGGCGATGGGGTTGATGAGGTTACTGACATGGAAAGAATCTAGAACAAGCTTTTGTAGAACGCCAACCATTATATTGAGCGGGAAGTGGCTCCCCTCCCCCCCCCCCCCCACATCCCATCAAATCCCGCTTGAGAAGGATTACCTTTTTGGTAATATAATCACAAATCCAATTGCAAAATCTTGGGAGGAAACCTCCATGCTCAAGAATGGTAAAAGGGATTCCCATTTGACAGAGTCCAAAACTTTTGTTGAAGCCATATTTGATGATAAATGGTGGGGGATTTGAGTTGTGACGACAGTGGAGCAACTCCGTTCGAAGTTGTCAGTGACATGCGAGAGATGATACTAATGAGACGAAAAGTTCCTCCTTTTACTACTCGCTCAGTTTCAATATAAAATATGGCAACTTCATCTAGATACATATTCTACTACTCTCTCCATTTCAGTATAAATGTCGAGATAATTTTATTTAGATAGATCTATAAAAATATATCTAGTTACATCTATCTTTAGATAAAACAAGGTAGTATGTGGTCTTTGTCGTTGTACACTGCCAAAGGCCTTGGCTAGGATCTTTAGTGATGACATATATGTATGGTAGTAAGAAAAAGTTTGTGAAAGAGGACCCATGAGCCAAACCTGGATACTGTGGGGTTGGACTGAACTTCCTGCACAGAAGGCCCGTGGGACCACGAGATTCAGCGGGCCCGCCGTTTCAGTGACACACTGCTCACGCAAAGCGCATATACAAGTACACAGGTCCACATGGTCCTGGGTGATGAATATCATATTTTTCTCGCAAAAAGTTGTTCTTCTATCCTCTTCTAGAAGCCTTCGCTCCAGCGCGTTCCCCTTCCCCCTTTGCGGCCGTCGCCCGTCGGCCGGACGGGATGGACGCGGCGGCGGCGGCGGCGGCATCGCGGCGCGCGAAGCCGAATCGGGGCAGGCCGCTCGTCCCTCCCAACTACGTCAGCCTCCGGGACCTCCGGGAGCTCCGTCTCAAGGAGAAGGAGGAGCAGCGGCGGCGGGAGGAGGAGGAGGCCGCCGCCAGGAGGGTCAGGGAGGACCAGCGCAAGCGTCAGGAGGAGGAGGAGGCCGCGGCCAGGAGGTTTGTCGAGGACCGGCGGCGGCGGGAGGAGGAGGAGAAGGCGAGGAGGGCTAGGGCTGCTGCGCCGGCGCCGGCGCCGGAGATGAGGGCCTCGTCCTCGTCGCGTGCCCCCTCCTTCAGGAATAATGAGAGGGCCCGCGGAGGGCAGCGGTCGGTGGTCGTGGCGGATCGACCGCCGCTGCGGCGCGGGGAGGTTACTGCCTTGAAGATTGATGTCTGTGGCAACAAGGGGCCGGACGGCGGCTCGGCCAATGCACCCCCAGGTGATGGCTTCAAGGGGCAGGTCCCCGCGGGTATGGTTGCTGGTCCAGGCAAGCCTGCTGCCGCATCATCTCATGCCGGCAAGCCAGAGGAAAATAGGAAGGGGGAGGCCTCAGTATGTCAGGGCACAACACCGGGTACCAACAGTGCGCCAGGAGAGCTGGCCAGGGTGGACATTGCATCATATCGAGGCCCAAGCAGGCCGAGGCACAGCCACCAGGGGAGGAAGAAGGGATTCAATGGCCGGAGTACAGAAACAGCCATGACTAGCTCGATTGGCCAGGCGGTGGAGGCATCGCCGCAGCCAGTAGTTAATCAGGAGAGCAAAGGGAAGAGTCAATCGGGTGACCGGAGCAATGAGATAGCCTCAGCCAGCATGCCGGGCAAAGTGGCTGAGACATCACCGCCACAAGGCGTCAAGTCCGACAATAGGGGGAAGGAGAAACCCTCGGGAGGCAGGCAGGTAAGCGTGGCACCGGGCAGTGATATGCCGGATGGCAAGAAGGTGGAGGCCTCAGTAAGTGAGGGCACAGCATCTGGGGTGAGCAGCGTGTCAAGCGAGAAGGCCGATGCAGACGTTACATCATGCCGAATGCCCCTCAAGCCGATGTATAGGCGCAAGGGGAAGAAGGGATTTGATGCCCGGAGCGCAGAAACAGCCACAACCAATGTGGCTGTCAAGACTACAGACACATCATCATTTGGAGGCGTAAATTTGGAGATTAAAGGGAATAAGGGATTGACTGAGCAGGGCACAGAAACATCCTTGCCTAGGATGTCAAGCAAGGCAGCTGACGCTTCGCTAGCTCGAGGCTTCAAGTCAGAGAACAAGGGGAGGAATGAACCCTCAGCAGGCAGGCATGCAGGCATGCCACCAAGCACCGCTTGTCGTGATGGAATGAAAGCTCAGCCCTGTTCGGCCGCTGTGGGCAGCGGTAGCCAGAGGAGCAGCGGTGGTGGCCAAGGGACCACCTGGGAGGCAAAAACAGAGGGCCTTCAGGGAAAACAGAGAGCGGAGGAGGTGAAGGCACAATCACATCCGACTGCTGAGAGCATTGGCTTTTTAAGAAGCAGCAGCAATCAAGGGATGATCCAGGTGGGAAAACCCGAGGGCTCCGGGGAGAAGCAGTGTGTGGTGGAGATGAGAACCGCACCCCAGCTGAAGCCAAGGGATATGAGGAACTCCGGTAGGCAGTGGCCTGGCGATCACAGCCGAGTGAATTTCACCGCAAGGCAGAAGGTCTGGATGCCCAAGGCTGCTGCTGCGCCAGGCTGTGCCGAAGTCGGAAAATTTCCTTAGAATATTAGTGTAGATATAGTAGCAGTATATGATAACATGTGCCAAATGGTAGATTTTCTACCAATTAATGTGCTAAACCCTATGTATAAATTAGGCTTCAGGTTACCTGACTGTTTGACAGATTGGTTTTGATGGAATATGGTAATCTCTGTAGACTCCTGTTGTAATTACATCGTTTCATTTTTTGTTGTTCATCCGCACAAGATTTGTTTGTTCCAAACATGTTGCATACAAAAATAAGCGGCATTGAGGTGAGGATGGTAAATTAGAAATGAATTGTACATGCCATATATTCAAATATAATTGTGGAAATATACTGACTGGTGCAGAGTTTAACTGGGGAAGAACCGAAGCCTTTTTCCTCAACCAAATTCGTCGTGGACCGTTTACATTCTTCTACTTATAAGCAGAGATAAAATGGAGTTATGAGGCGTTTGTTTTCTGCTGTTTCTGACCAGAAACAATACCAAAGCAAAACTGGTGTCAGAAGCATTGGAAGCTCCAATGGGCTGATGATGACATTATCCTCATTCGAATCTCACAGTAAGTACATGCTACATTTCTCATCAAAATGTCTTACAAGTTATGAATCAAAACATTACATATTGCTGCATATACAAATGATCCCCTGAATCACCGCCTAATTTCTAATTCCCACTGCTTCATCCTCGCATTGTCACATATCCTAGAGCGAGGGGAAGTACCTGCTCATGCCATATGGAAGAGCATAGAACTCCTCACTTCTGACATCATGCCTGTAGGACTTGAATTTCTCCAACCACAGGTAGCCCCTGTCCTTCCTCACGTGGGGTTCCCAGTAGAGATGTGTGCAATCCAGAAGGTAGGCGAGTATCGCAGCAACAGTTGCGGGCGAGGAGAATATCACATTGGTAATGACATTGAACTGAAATTTCAATGAACAGGATAAGAAGGTTCAGGTAATGATCAGTGTGGAAGATATAAATTATAAGTAGTTCTGTCACCCTGTGGTTGAGTATACATACCGCGAGTGAACGTGTGTGAGCTGGTCCAAAGCCGTAGAATGTCTCAAACTCCCGGAAGTACTGTGGTATGGACAGCCCCAGGAACAAAGAGATACCGAGTATGAATTTGGTTCTCAGGGTGTTAAGGTTGCAATACTGAAGGTAGCAGAGGCCTGCAGCAGCTGTTTCAGGGATAAAAACAAGATCAACAGAATAAAAATGTTATGACAATTCCAGAATTTGATTCCATGAAACTCTTATGGATGGGTGCATAATGCTCACCTGAATAAGCAAACAGAACACAGTAAAGTGCAGAGAAAATTGGCAATGGAATGGATGCGAGGATTGCCCCAAATTTTCCTGTTGATTGTTAAGCCATGTCAGCCAACTGAAGTCCCTAACTATGAATGGTGATCACTGATAATGCTGAATGATTCAGAGAACGGGAGCAGTACCAAACAGTGAGAAGAAAATCATGAACAAGGCTGAAATCTTTATAACTCGTCTGCTTCCCACTCGTGTCAAGGCCAGTAGACCACAGTTCTCACTGTAGAATCAAACAAGGACAATTAGTTGCTAATTTCTCATGTAGGCAAGTTCTGAGCAGTGGCTCTTAGCAGACTAAGAGTGCTAAAGTAGATGTAGAGCTCATTACACTGAAGCTGCTGTGCCTGTCAATGTACCGCACATCCCATCCAGTATGATAGATATGCCCTGAAGGTTTTGCAGTTGCATTGCAGTGAGTGGAAGTCGGAGAAAAATATTCATGACAAGAATTAAGCTTTTAGCTGTGTTATTCAAGCACCTGCCAGCCGATTCCACGAGCGAAAACTGAAGGCGGAACCCATGTCGCGCCTGCGTATCTTGACACCGCAATCAGGGTACCGGTAGACTGAAAGTGGAAGTGTTCATCAGAATACGTAGTTAGGGTACCGGTAGAGTGGTAGACACCGCAATTTATACTTTTACCTAATATTGTTTGTTTTTTCGATTCACGACTAACTGATGTAGGCATTACATGTTAATTGTTGAGCTTTATTTTAGTAAGATGTTATCCAAAAAGCCAAAACACTGCCAATATACTTTTTGTGGTTAAACCATTGTCTTTACACGGAAATATTTTGCTTACGATAAAACTTTGTTTCTCCTGTTTTTCCAGATGTGGGATGAACATCAGCAAGAGACATAAACAGTATCTGAACATGAGTTTTTCAGTTATTGCCTTTTGTCTCTCTGATGATCAGATTTGCTTAGTGCATGAATGAACAGATGACATGAAGTGCAGTACCTCGATGAGTGACGCGAATGAAGCGGCCATCATGGCGAAGCAGTCTTGCGCGCAGAAGATGGGGTATCCCCACTGGAACGGGTAAGGGAACCTGACCCTGCTCATGGAAGAAGCAACACGCTGGATATGTGAGCTATTCAGGAGAAAACGGAGCAGTAACGCGTCATAGAGTATGCATGGGCGTGTAAGCCGTACCAGGGCGCGGCGTGGATGAGGCCGGAGCTGTCGGTGCGGCAGGCGAACTGCGTCACCGGGTTCCTCTCGTTGTAGGCGCCGGCCGCAGTGAGTATCTCGGCGAAGATCCACACGATGATCACCGTCACCAGCACGGCGCACCGGCCGAACACGAAGCTCCCAGCCGCGAAGTAATGAGAGGCGTACTGCAAAACAAAAACAAAAAGAGGAATAAGGTCTCCGGTACCAAATGACGAGAGAAGAAACCATTCTGGAATCTGGATCAGTCTGAAATGGTAACAAGCATAGCGTAAAAAGAACCTCGGCGAATATTATGAGCAGCACGAGCGTGGGGAGGCCGATCTCGATGCACTTGGCGACCCCGGGGAATGCGAAGTAGAAGAGGCCGAGCGCGGAGAGGGTGACGAAGGGGACGGCCGCGAGCGGGCTGAGGAAGCGTATGAAGACCCGCCATATGCCGAAAAAACCGATGACGGCCTGGAAGACGCCGGCGATGATGAGCGCGCCCTGGAGCGAACGCATGGTGAACACGAACCTCTGAAAAAGAACGGAGGACATTCATCGATCAGTCGATCATTCAGACAACTGCTGCAGAGCAGGACAAGAGCAGAGGAAACAGCGGCAGAAACGGTAGCTAGCTGCTTGTAAGAAAACGGACCTCGAAGGGGTCGATGATGATGAGGTAGCGCGGGCTGATGATGATGGCCACAGCGGGGTAGATATAGGTGTAGGAGCCGCCCATCACGGCGGGGAGCCGCGTGCCGAAGTGGACCTGCAGCAGCGTGTTGATCCCGGAGAGGAAGAGGATGGTCTGGATCACCACCGCCTTCTCCTCCTGCAAGCAGTGCCGCGTGCGCGAGTGTTTGTCAGGCAGAGAAGCTCATGGCAGTGTGGCAAGATGGAAGGAAAGAAAGAGGGAGAGAGCTCACATGGCCGCCGCCCATGAGCGGGACGAGGATGGTGGCGATGATGACGGTGGTGCCGAGCATCACCAGGTAGTGCTGGAACCCCACGATCACCGTGGTGACTGCGCCATGGAAGCAGATACGTTAGAAAAAAGATTTCAGAACTCATATCCATCCATCGATCGGTAAGGCTTGGTGGTGGTACGCACTCCATGGCGGCGGGCTGGTGATGCAGTAGTCGAGTCCACGGAACTGCTCGTGGCATGGGTGTGGCACCAGGTCCTCGGCCTTCACCGGCATGGCTGGAGCGCGCCCACCGGTGAACGGAGGAAGACGAAAGGATCGTGCGTTGGGGTTCAGTTCGCGGTACTGAAGCGGCTGTGGGAGGAAGAAACGCAGGCACGCCGTGTTTATGTAGCTGCCTGCCGGTCTCTCCCGCTTCCTCGTCCGTCCGTGCAAGCGTGCGTTTCATCATGTCGCTGCTGCGTCGGTTTCTACTGCGCGCGTCAGGTGCTGCTAACCCTGGTGCGCTTTACGACGACGTCCCTGTCAGTCGATGAGCCACCTCTTTTGTTGTTTGTTTTTGCATTTTTCTGCTGTACGTACTGTATAAAAAATCACCAGTTTCTCCATTCTTCTGTCCGGTCTGAACTGGATGGTGGTTCACAGGGGCCTCTTTGATTCAAACAATTTTTGTAGTGGAATTTTTGAAACATTGAAACCTTTTACGAGTCAATTCTTAGAGCATCTCTAGTTGTAGTACCCAAAGGGTGTGCGGCAGCAATGCCAAGTCGGACCTTTGGGAGGCACCGGATCGAATGGCCGTCTTTGGGAGTGTCTCCACCCAATCGCGTTCCCCGAAAGGTTTAGACAAAATTAGAGTAAACTTAAAATTTTATTCCACTATATCTTGCAAAGATGAACGAAATTCAACTAAATTTAAACGAAATTAAAACTGAAAGCTCCTCCTTCACCGTGTCGTCCTCCTCGGCGTCACCTGGTCGCACCTCCCCCTTCATGGTGCGGGCGGCTCGTATCTAACGGCTCGCGATTAATATGAAATGTACTACCAGTAGCTAGGGTAGGTATTATAGTAGGATCCACTTCCATCATATATTATTTTCTCAACACTTTTACCGTTTTTAACATGATCTCGAATCTCGTTTGATCAAAGCCGTTAACCACATGGGCCGTGCGCGGTTTGGAGAGAGTGTGTGTGAGAGAGAGATAAAGGCAGGACACTCTGGCTTAGTAGTTGTGCCCTGAGAGATCTTTTAGGCAGGAAGACGAGCGCACGGCATGGGTTCGGCTTCAGCTTAGCTTCCACACTAGCCCTTTTCCCACGTTAGATGGGGTTGGCGAACTAGCTTCGGCCTGATGGCTGATGCAGCCTCAGCTCCCAACTTCGTTCCGGATCAGCGCGCCGGCCTGTTCATGTGCGATGTCACCGTCAGTTTTCCCTCGTTTGGAAGTGCGTATTTTAGTAGCCGGCCGCTTGATTGGTGGCTGTGGAGTTCTGTAGTTGGAATGGTGGTTCTGGGGTTGCAGCGACCAGAGAATGTGTTATGTGGAGGCCAAGCCGCAGCAGGGGGACAGGGGCAAAATGGCATGGGATTAGGTAGGTAATGGATCTCTTGTCGCTTTGTTTCTGAATGTGGTAACTCTATGCTCTACCTAGCGGCAATTAGGGTCTACTCTAGCTAACGTGAAGAACCAAAGCTAGTCATGGATGTCAACACTCCAAACGAACAACGTTTTACAGAGTGGTCTAGTCGTGCGGGACTAAATCGATTTTTTGAAACCTGGTTACTGGGCATCCCGATTAAACTTACTCAGCAGTAAGTTACGTAGTTGCCCAGACCCTTTACTATACGAGTGAGTTTCCTTCATATTATTCATCTGAAACTTATCACTATTCTCCAAACTACATACTTTTTAATTTAGGTATAAAAATGGCGCACACATACATACGTGTATCTTCTACATGCAAAAAAATTATTTGAATTTTCTTAAGATATGGAAATACATATTTTCGGCCTGCACAGTGAAACGGGTTCCGGAGTACCTGGGTTCCATCACGTATTTCTAGTGTGGGACGATATAGAACAGCGGTCTTGCGGAGTGAGGTTCACTACATAGGAACATTTGTTTCTCTTGGAGGTGAACATTCTATTTCATTTCATTTATATGCACTATTATGATCTGGCTATACAAAAGCTTTTATTTTACATACTTCCTCCATTCCAACGAATAAGGCTTACATTTATTTTAAATTAAAGTTTGACGAAATTTGTAGGAAAAACTAACAACAACTATAATAATCTATATATATCATATGAAAACCGACCTTATTCATTGAAATGGAGGTAGTATGATTTTTCCATCATTAAACCTATTTTGTAATATTTAGAAATTTCAAGTTAAAAAACATAAAGATTTTACACATCTCACAACCGTTTCGTCACATTGCCCACTTAAAGTTGTAAATATAAATAGGATCACCAGAAAATAGGTACGGATGGAGGGTCCCTGGCCCTGTTGCCCGAATGATCTAGGTGTGAAACTATTATTATGTTAGTGCTCATAAATGCATTAACAATTGGTAAACAACCAAGGAAATATTGCATTAAACGTCAAATGGCAGAGATACATTATCGGCGTATCATGTGTTGGAGAAATGGGTAAACTAAGAAGATCATCTGTAAATTTCCCAACTACTGTGGCAAAAGGAAAATTTCATGGAATAATGACAGGAAATTGAAAAAATAATTTGCAGAATGAAGGAGAAAAAATGTGGTTGTGTATTTTTCTGCACTAATGAAACAATTAAAAAAAGAAAAGTATAGAAGAGAGAAATAAAATGTAAAGTGTTCCGATGTGTGGCTAAATGAAATGGAAAAATTCCAATGGGTTGACCTACTAGGCTGAGCGATTATGTGGTACAATTATATGGTGGTTGTATGCGGCGGTGGGGTAAGTATATTGTGGCGATGATCTGCGAGCGGTG
Organism: Lolium multiflorum; assembly: GCA_030979885.1. Classification (NCBI taxonomy): domain Eukaryota; kingdom Viridiplantae; phylum Streptophyta; class Magnoliopsida; order Poales; family Poaceae; genus Lolium; species Lolium multiflorum. Next base: position 102,867,743 of record CM061750.1, on the reverse strand, counting down.
CGAGCGTGCAGCGGCGATGTGACTAATATAAGTAGAACTCGAAACTCTAACGGAACTAGACGCTAAGACCAGCAACTTGATACGAAGATGCAGACACAAATTCAATGATGAAAAACTAAAAGGACAATGCAAAGGGGGGGGGGACGATATGATCTAAAACCATAATTGTATTTTAGGCCTTTTCGTGGTTTATGGGTACGATGGAGAAAGCAATCTACAATAGGAAAACTGTAAATCTCACCGAGCAACCTGAAATCTGATACCACTTGATTGGGTAAAGGTGTCTGATCTTTCGATGAGATGGTGATAATTCAATTTGTTGGTGGAGTTAGTGCTTGACAATCCGACTACACGTCAAAGTATGTGCACCAATGCAATCGCTAGGACAATCCCCGGTAGTTAATCTTGCAGATGCACCATTAGCCTGACCAGTGAGAGTCTTAATTCCTACCTAAAATCGAGAATAAGTAAAAACTAATAAAGCAATCAAGATATTGCGGATGAAGATGAAAAGTTTATTGAAAAAAGGGATTCCGAATAGTCATTCTTGTTCTGGATGTTGGCCTCAAAAGAAGTACACGAGAGTTGCATCAATTGGCTAATGTTTTAGTATAAACAAAATCCATATCTAAAAGTGACAGCTACGGGGGGTATTTAAGGATGAAAAGGTGAGAGTTCCGGCCAGCCATAGGTATGGTGACCGAACCGGCCTCTAGATGGCATTTTCTCCTTCAATATGGACTCTAAAAAGTGGTTGTTGCGAATTTGACATGGGTCTAGCCTAAAAATAATGGTGACACAACACTATACCACACTTTAGATGAAATTATGAAGTGTAATCTTGAATACTTCGTCAAGTTTTCGGACATTATTATGGCGGCTTCAAAATTCTAAAATCTTCATTCGTGGCGTCCTATTTAAACCTCACATGCTTGCTTCCATTTCCATTTGATTATATCTCTCATCCTTGCTAGGTTTATCATTTCTAAGAGTCACAAACACATCTAATTTATGCATCATCATATTCTCATGTATGTGAGGAATAAATCCAAAACTTAATAGTTAAGTTGTTTAGCACGAGATCAAATGATTGATCCTTGTATTTATATAGTTGTACGTATAGTGGGTGTATCAATAGATGGGATAGGATGTTCTCATCAAAACCATACTCTGGGGAAAGATGAACACATCCCCTCACACAGAGTCTTCTGAAACAGCTTGCCCGACGCCCTTGGGTGAGAGCGGGGAAGCACTGCCCCGTAGGGAAATATCGCTTCGTGCTATTGACATGCCAAGGGTGTTCAGGCCAGGGAACTCAGCAGTAGTGACGATGTTCGCCGATGAGCAGACCATGTTGTTTAAGTCCCGGACAAGGTTAAGAAAATAAGAAGCAATGTCTTCAAATCAGATGCCAGTATGGTGCTAGGATGCTTGCAGGGGATACTATTCATGAACAGCTTAATTTCAATCTGAGGTGCCATAGGGCACACATCTTGAAGAGGTGAACTATCTGATTGTTTTGCTGGAGTAAGGCCAAGGAGGACAACGAAGGAACACAAAACGGTGACACACAAATGGAGGAGCAAAATATGGATAGTGGTGTTTTCACACATGACAGCATATGCTTCCTTTAATTTGAAAAATGCATGTTACACATATTTTGATTTTTTTAATTGAAACAAAAAATTCGCACATACATCTTCATGTCTTGCGCTTCACAAAGTCGTTTCATGAAAAATCGACTTGTCATGTGACATATGTAAAAAAAAGATAAAATCAAGTGCTAACTCTTTTACATAGACCAAAAAAATATTGGTTTTAGCGAAACTTACGAGCACAAATTTATTCGACACATCAAAATATGATTTTTGGGTAAAGGGACCATATGCACCTAGGAACCGAATTGAATTTCCCCAAATCATTATGTAGAGATCCGACCCGGTACAGGTTGAATCTCTGTGCTTAATAGTGCTAGTCCCTGGATCAATCGCTAGCACACACAGTTTAAGATGTAATACCAAGAAACAAAGGTTTTTATTACATCGCATGATCCAAAATTACATAATAACTTACAAATTGCATAGCACAAAGCTAGCTCAATATCAGAGTTCACAACAAACCATAATAGCATGGAGTCCTTCGTCTTCATGTGCCACAGGCGAGCATGTCAAGTATAGACTCGTAACCCTAACCATCGAACCCCACTCGTTCATCCAAATATCTGCAACATAAAACGTTGCAGCCACGCAGGGTCAATACATTTGGAATTGTATTGGCAAATGTCACTATTTGGTGGATATATAAATGGCGCCTAACAACTACGTGCTCATCTGGCAAGTGGAGTTTCGGCTCTTTTGCGGAAAGCAATAGTTTCCCTATCTTTTATAAACAATTTTATTCTTTAAAACTCATCGTCTAGGAACATATTAGCACAACCCATGCCGTCGCAAGACAGTTAGCTTCATATGCTCCTAAACGTCTACGGACATGCTAGCATAGGCCCATGTGAACACAAGACAACCTAGCTTTGCATGCTCCTAAACCCATTGTTTGTCCCATCAAGTTTTATTATGAAATTGGAATGATGAGATCCTCCAAACAGTTCCAGACTCTAGTTGCTCATAATGTCCATAACCGGGGACACGGCTAAGTACTTAGTTTGACACTCTCGAGAGGCTGTACACATTCCCCACATGACCTAGTCTGTTCTTCTTCCATGATGCGCATTTTTCTCAATGGACAGATGTCGACTAGGACAAGACCTTTCAGAAGCAATACCTCAACCACAATGGACGCGCTCCGTCCTACCAACACCTACCACCCTCTGTACATTGGGTCGAGTTCTCGCAACCTACTCAATCTAGCCAGAGCCCATATAGCATGTGGTTGTACTGGAAGCTACTAAAACAGGAACACCGGGCTAATCTCTTTGTTTGGGTGGCCAACCTCAAGTGTGATGCACACGGTGCTGCCATAGAAATGACCCCGGTGCAACCACTCAACATAAACCAAGCATTACCACTTCCACCCAGATGATTCATTATTTTAGGTTGTTTTATTACATAAAACCATACTTTCATAATACCACATATCACATCATGAAATCCAACCACGCATCTACAATAGCAATGCTAAGCATACTACAATACGGTAGCGACAAAGAACAAGTGTTGAACATGTGGTTGTTCTAATAGGTGATCATAGCATAGCAATATATATTTTTAAAACAATCCTACACATGAATAGCTACTAAAAATAACTACAAAGTGCATAGGAAAATAGTAGGACAAGACGGTGGGTGACACTTGCCTTTTTGGTAACTGGAGAATTCTGCACTTCTCTCAATCAAAACTCGTAGCTCTCCGTACAACTATAACATACAAGTAACACAACATAAACACACATTCAGACAACAACAAAATCAAGCAAGGCAACAAATTAGAAAGATTTGTTATTCATTGTATTTAGGTTTCATTAAATTTATGATTAATTGGGAAATTGAAGGTATGGCAGAGGTATGGCTTGCAAGATATGAATTTAAGATATTGAATGGGTGGAACAAATACTTGGAAAGAAGGTGATTATCTAAGTCAGGTGCTCAGAAGAAAAATGATTGATAAGAACCTATGGTCCATGGTTGTTTGCTACTCAAGGATGGATAATTATAATGATGCTTGTGTTTTAGAAACTCTCACGAGCATCGCAAGTGCAATTCAAAATGCAACTTGACATAGTGCGAAAACACTTATCAAAGTAGCACAAATTCACGCATAAACTTGGGTATGAACTAATGGTATATTTAGTTACTCAAATGACTCATTTGTAATTTGAATAGCCCAATCTTAATAAATATGATCGAATGGCATGATATTGGATATACATTAATGATATTCAAGATGTGGAACAAAGACTCTAAAGGATGTCAACGTTTCAACACATGTGTAGAGTGTCTCCACAACATTAGCACATGGAAAATCCATAAATACGATTTGTCACAATTTACTCAAATAACTCATGTGTAGTTTGAATATTGTGAACTAGGCAAATATAATTGGGATATATATGATCTTGGACATGATGAAAATATCTAAATGATTTTGGTAAATGGGTATGATCATATGATTCAGTTTGGCAAAAGGGAATTATGAGTTTAATCTTCAACCTCAATGTTTACAAAAATTAATTATGATAATGGTTCCGATGGATATTGATGAGTAACACATATTCAAAAGAAAGATATGATCAAGTAGGGTTTATGGATTGTGTCGTATGACACATAGAAGGATATTACTTCAAATCTAAAACCATGGGAAGTGAATATGATCAACTAAACTAAACAGGTGTGCTACTGGATGGAGAGTTCAAATATAATTCATTTACAAAAGGAATCATTTTAAAGGGATTTATGGAATTTAAGTTATGTTGAAACTACTCAAGTTCTCATATTTAGACTTGAATACTTGCAAATTGTTTTATAAGTTTAGGCACTGATGTTAATGGACAGGGGACATCAATAAGTTTCATTTGCAAGAGGAATCATTTGATTTAAATTTGTAGAATTTGAACCATGCAGAAAATACTCAAACTTACATATTTAAATTTGAATATTCGAGAACAGTTCAAAAGTTAAATTTTATTGCACCACTGTGTTCTCCTCATTTTTGTGAGTTCAACGACATATTATTTGTTAGAATCCGAGTTTCCAAACATTAGTTATGAATTTTACAAGATTAAACATGTCGCGGTTAAATTTTGATGTTGTACGAAAAATTGTCCGAAAAAGTTTATCGGATGGAAAATCTCTCTACCGGAAGTCTTAGAGAATTTAACTATAAACTCAATGCAAGAAACCCGTCACTTAAAACCGAGCTATAGGTAATTTCATATGGAATTTTGAAGTGAGACATAAGATATATGAGCTAGCACATACAGAACCGATCGATCGATTCGTGTTGACGTGGTGGTTCACTTAATTTGGCTGTGGCCCGTCAGATTCAGATCCAATGGTCTAAGATGGATTTGACTTTTCTCTAATCTATAATAAACTGTACACATGTTGCCATTACCGGTGGTGTTAGTGAGGATGACAGACGGAGCTGCTGGGAATGTCTTCGCCGATGCTGCCCCTGTGGTTCTTGGGCTCGGCGAAGCGGACAACGGCGTGCGGGCGTTCTTTTTCGATCGTGTTTGGCATCATCTCCATAACGACAGTGGTTGGCTGACCGAGCTCAGCTCCGACGAAACTCCGGCGACGGATGCGGCTCGTGCCGGTGCTCTGCGCGAGATGGTAAATAATCAAAACGACGATGTGAATTTAGGGGAAAAGGTCAGACGAACAAAGAAGGGCTTGGGGCGACGAGGTGCGGTAGGAGATGGCGGTCACAGCAGCTGTCTTCGCATCCTCTTTCTCCTCCCCGAGCGGCTGCTGCGTGCGGATGGAGCAGCTCGGGTGGTGATGAACTCCGGCGACGTTTTCCTGGCGTTGTGCTCTTCGAAGCTCAGCGCCGGCGGCGGCGGCGCGAACTCCGGCGAGAAATTTCGGCAGCCTGGCGGCACAAAAATTAGGGTTTCGAAGGGGCAAGATACCGAGAAGATTGTGAGGTATTTATAGGAATTTTATTTCCTGCGAAACGGATCAAAGTCGAACGAAAACCGGAGATTTTCGTGGTCAGTTTTGGAGACGAACTCGTACAGTTCGTGGCCTCTGCTGGAGCTAGGGGACGACCTGGCACGTGGGGTCCAGCGAAAAAGAAAAAGAAACGCGAGGCGTGCGATGCTGGCAGCTGCGCGGCTTGGGTCGCTCGCGCGCACATGCGCGCATGCTAGCTGGCTGGAGCAAGGCTTGACTTGTCTTGGCCTGGCCGGCCGAGTTTAATCTTTTCTTCTTCTTCTTTTTATCTTTTGTATAAATTGATTTAGTCAACAAAATTAACTTAAATAAACTTTGTAGAACTTATAATCTGCCACGTATGATTTTGGGACAGTAAGGATTACTCTTTCAGTTCAAAATACAAACACAAGTACACACTTGTCGTATAGGCTATTTAGAAAAACAAGAAACATAATTTGTATTTTTACGAAATCAAACAATTAAAATATTTCCCGAAACTGAAACTTTCGAAGGTTTTATTTTAAACCTGGATTTTGATATTGTAGTCGAAAACGTCTCGAATATCTATTAAACTAATTTTGGTCAAAACCAAATTACAAAACTGTTATTATGCTTATAATGCTTTATATGGCGACTTGGGCATTGGTATTTCAAAATAAGGTTTGGGCCTTTTGTCTCAAAATAAAATCATATATGATTTCAAAACCATAAAATAGAAATAGGTTTGGTTTGGAAATGCTTTGAAAACATATCTTTGTGAATTTTTATTTTATTTTGGAAATGGCTTTTAAATAAAACTCAAAAAGTTTTAATTTCTTATAAAATTTCAACACAGACAAACAATTGAATCAACTTAATTTATGAATTAATAATTTCAAAATTTGAATTTTTTTGAGATGTTACACATTAGTTTAAATAATGCGATGAGAAAGGAGTGCAACCCAAGCCAAATCTGTGTAACTTGTATAAGATTCTCTTGGAGTTCACTGCAGAATTTGCTTTCGATTGTGGCCAAAGCAAAGAATGCAAGTAAGTGCTTATATAGAATGCCACAACATCTGTTCTACTCACAGCATCAAACACAGTTCTGATCCAAAGAAGACCTATGATTTTCGCAAGTGTCAAGTTCAGTACAATTGGATACACTCCAACAAGACAACCCCCGAACCACCCCAAACCATCTAGGTTTACAACATCTGAGCTTCCATCAAATCTTACCTTACAATAGTTGTCAGGAAAACAGAAGCTCAAAGGCAGAAACAGGCGGCTAGCTAACTGCCTCGGCATACAGTTTACTGTAGCCAACAAACAACGTGGAAGCCTTGAGTTGCATCTGGCAATAACAGCTTGAACAGTCACCTTCTTTTCCTAGTTTCCTCGGAAGAGGTACTTTCAGATAGCGCTGGAGTCAGCTTGGCATCCCCGTCAGTGAGTGGGGTTTTAAGCTCTTCAGGAATAGCAAGGACAGAAGAGTACTGCTTAATCCTCCAAGAAATGAGAATGCTGGACACAATGCCAAGTATTGGGAACAAGTAAGAGTAGATATGCGACTTCTTAGATCCTGTAGTAGAGGCCACTGCTGCACCAGCAAGACTTACAATGGAAACATTCTGTAGGATCATTGGTAAGCAGCCAACAATTGTAGGAAGGAGAAAATCCCTAAAAAATCCAACATCGGTGGCAGATAGAGCGTAATTGATAATGTATGAAGGCAGAGGAGAAAATCTAGCAAGTAACACAAATTTCCAGCCATCCTTCTCAACCCCTTTAACAACGACGTGGAAGTACCTATTTCTCTGTAACCATTCCATTGCTGAAGTGAAGTATTTGAAAATTGCCCTGAGAAAATTTAGAAAATGAACATTAGAAAAGAGGACCAGAACCGAATTACAGGTCATGAATCACTAGTTTGTACAGAAGAAATTGTAGGAAGGAGAAAAACTCTCAAAGATTGTGGGAAGGAGAAAAACTCTCAAAGCTCCACTGATGGCATATTTAGCAAATGATTACAACATGTAGCACTGGATACAGAAGTTGATAAGCAAAGCATGAGTTTCAGGACATCAATGTGACAGTTTAAACAGCTTAACATAACCATAGAGGGCAATTACCACTACATTTCTCTAAAGTAAACAAAAATAGACTTCACTAGGGTACCATAAAGAATAAACAGTAAACACTATTTTGGCATCTTTAGATAAATTTCATCTTTTATAAAGACAGAAGGACAATCCCAGACTGAATTCATTACAACGTGTACAAGTTAATTAACCTAATATGCTGCATGCACATCATGAAGTTTGATCTAATTTACTGTTCATATGTAGTACCATGCAGCATGTTGAACTTTATGTGGATTGCCTAGCCTTTCCATCAGTTCGGACTTTTCACTTCGTATCAGTCTGGGGTTCAAGTCTTGGCTTTCGCAATTTAAACCCTCTTTCTGTCCAGGGGGTTGAAATATATGTGGATTACCCAGCCTTCTTCATCAGTTCGGATGTTTGGTTACACCAGTTGTTACATGAAACTTCACACAACCTATCTAACTTCATGAACAACATATGAATAAACCAAAAAATTGTTTCAGTATTTTTCAAACTTGAGAGCATTATTGTATAAACCAAAAAATTGTTTCAGTATTTTTCAAACTTGAGAGCATTATTGAATTTGTTGCCCAGGAATCGAAGTGATGGAGGTAACCACTATAGCAACCAATACACAACACATTTACTCTTCTAAAAGGCACATGCCTAGGCAGTGCCAGCATCCCACCTAGCCAGCAAAGGAAGCAATCTAACCTTGACTCCCGTAGCGTCTTTTATAACACTGTTCATTGGCACAAGATATACAAATATATATAAAAAAGACGCAACTCAGTTGTTGATGATTCTCCTCTAAGAACTGAAGGACCTATGTATAAGATTGTTAAGTTTATTATGCCCTACGTCTAGCTTGTTTAACCCAGTTAGTTTGCTCTGCATATGTCACGATGTGTACCAACGAGTATAGCTGCATAGGTAGCAAATGGTTTGGGGGCATAATTATCCATGAAACGAGCCAATCCTTTTTTTTTCTTTCCTGAGAATTAATGGATGGGGATTGCAGATGTGACGGAAGAGGTTGCAGATTCCTATATGAGTCTCTTCCTATATTGGCACTGCACCCCTAACCAACATGGAACCAAAATGGCTTCAATGCTACAACAGCATTGCATGACCAACCATCTAAAAATCTGAGCTTTAGGAACCTAGACCATGATTAATCAATAAAACATGTTGCTAAGCTTAGATGAACTTTTAACCTCCATAATTCTACACACGCGGCACCTAAAATAAAATATAATTTCTTTATACGATACAGATATGCTTCTTGCAGAGTGTTTCTGAGAAATTGGTTCATCTCCACCTTTTCAGCATATTTGACTAGCATTACCAAATTCAGCATTTGCGTTGAGAAATCTGAAATATGAACTGAATATAGGATATAACTAAAATCTTGGAAGCACAATGGTCTGTGTGTGCTGAGCTATTAAAGGAAAACCCTGCTCAACCCTTTACTGAGACTCTCACGTGATGAAACAAATTATCAGGTCTACAACGTTGCTTCAAGCTGGACTGTTCTAATACAGTCAATCAAAGAATGTTACAATTGTTTTCGCACACTCAACATGCATCAAATTGTCCTATTTTGGGTAAGCCCAACTACTTATATTATAACTACCCTGTTATGGACACCCATTGCTGGTGTAAGATTGTGGAGCAGCCTCTGAGGTATGAGTAACTCCCAAATTCTGATACATATGTAAGCTCACGGAAAAAAGTGAGATTTTTCTGAGTGAATGTGTAATTTTGGTCGAATCAGACTTGAAACATGCCAATCAACTAATAAACCACCAGATTATAGATCTCGAGTCCCATGCGCAGCCGAAATCAATTTATCCAAGACGACAGAAGACAGGAAAAACAGGGAAATGAGGGAGGGAGGGGTGCCCCGACCTGCCGATCCAGAAGGAGAGGGATGCGCCCAGGATCTTGGCGGAGAAGACGCAGGCGACGCCGGGGAGGAAGCCGAAGACCAGGGCGGCGGCGCCCTCGAAGAAGATGGCGTAGGGAGGGCAGAGCGCGAGGGTGAGCGCGTGGGCCAGGACGTAGGAGGGCGCCGCCCAGGGCCCCAGCGCGCTCCTCCCTCGCCGGAAAGCCGCCACCGCCGCCTCCCCGTCCCACCCGTACTTTCGCCCCGCCGACACCGCTACTGCGACGGCCGCGAACGCCGCCAACCCGCGCGCCCATCCCTTCCTCGTCCTAGCCATTGCTGCCGCCCGGTGAGAGGCAGAAGCCGCTGGTTGGAGCAGCACTTGTTGTTGTATCTGTGAAACGCGGCGACGGCGTGCGGCGAGGGAGAAGGCTAGAGAGGACAACTAAAGTGGGGCACCCTGACGCCTATGACGTGGTTTCGCGTAACAGCAAGTTATTGGTTACTCCTACTTTGAAATATTTTCTCATATTGTAATTTTTTTTTTGAACAACATATTGTAATATTTAGTTGATTCTTGCACTTGCAATGCATTATGGATGGCTGGTTAGTATTTCAATTTGATATATATAATGTGTAGTCTTGTGAAGGAATATTTTCTTGAGGATATATATGTAGAACAATCTCAAGGTTTTATGGTTAAAGGAAAGAAAACACGTACACTAAATTAAAGGGAGCTTAACGCCTCTTTCTCTCAACCAATAAGCAGTTCAATGTTAACCTGCGTATCTTGAGCTAGAACCAACAAATACAGATATGAGAGATAGAAATGAAGCGCATCAGAACTAACATCATCCTTGAACAGATGAGCATTCATAACCTCCTACATTATCCATTTCATAGCAGCATCCAGTAGAAAGCATCAATCTTTCCAAGAATTCATCACAAGCTTCCTCTCGCACTACCCCTTCCTCCATCATCAGCAGCCACTACTATGCTTGTTTGGCCCTATAGCACCCACCATAGGGTCATCCGCTGCGATAGATTGGCCGGAGCTTCATCCCTCGCTAGAGCCTCTGCCACCTTGGAGGTGTCTCCCATCTTCCATCGCTGGATTCCTAGGATGGGTCACGCGCCCAGCCTCGGCTACCGCCGACCCGACATTCCACCACCACGATTCTCTTTTTGTTGTCTTAGCACCAGCTTAGGAAGCCTACCTAAGTGTTTATTCATGTACAAGTTAGATTTTTTCTTTCCCCTTAGAGGCAAAAATGTCCTTTGGTAACCCGTGCACTAAAACCGTTCCGTTACTGAAACCGATCCGTTACAAATGATTACACTAAAAGCAATTTAAACTAAACATTATTATACTAAACTTTTGTACTTCATTTTTTTATATAATAGTTTCAGCGAATATATGTTGTATATTATATAGTTAGCATTTTAAGAGAACAATTTTTTTAAAAAAATACTACTCATCGGTGATTTCGTTATATAGTCCAATGTTTATCATGGAAAATACATCTAAGTGTCGCAGAAAATTTTCCTTTTACTTTTTACGATATTCCCTCAACAAGATACTAAAATAAAACCACCTTAATGTGAAAAAAGTATGCATCCTTGTATTATTTTTGTATAACTGATGATTTATATATTGTATGCATATATTATATGTATGTGCTAAAAGAAGATCAAAAGACATGAAGTCACTTAATAAAGGATATTGTGTGGATGTTTCTTAACCATTTTTAATAATATTAAGCTTATTGGTAGAATTTTGAAAGCATACAGCCTAACCTAACAAACATCTTAATATATGTGTGTAAGTATGGCTAGGTAAGTACATTTGCAGAAACTTCTTGAGTGCAAGTTAAACCATTGGCATGAGAATATCTTAACATGTGTTACGAAAATAGCATCGCTTAAAGTAATCACTAACAAAAATATCATTGGTTCTAGAACTTTAGCACACTTACTGGGTCTGGCGCGGTGGCGCTGACGAGGTGGAAGTAGATGTCGTTGTCCTTGCCGAGGATGTTGTGGACGCCGTTGAGGAAGGAGGCGTTGAAGTCGCCAATGTCCAACACGGCATGCTTCACTAGCACCGTTGTGTAGTGGATCCGGCCCTCCTTCGACGCCTCCTTGTTCTTCCCCGTCAGTCGGGTCGAAGAACCCGTGCAACAACATCTCTCTGACCAACCACTCCAGCTGACACTACAAGAAAAGTTTCCATGGTCGATGAAGTTGAAGTCGCTCCGTGGTTGGTGATGCGCCATGGACGACGATTTTTGGTCTCTCCGTGGTGCATGTCAAAACTTTTTTTTCTCGTTTTTGAGGCCACCTAGCTCGAAGAAAGCATCCAAAACGTCGCGTATGGTGGCCCGGGACGTGGTGCATCATGAATTCTCGGGCGCCGAGTCAACGCAAATCCACCGCCCAGGGATATAGGGCCCAGATGGCAGCATCTCTAGGATTGTTTTTTTCTCGATCGCGACGTCTCGTTCAACGCTCTCCGATCGAGTCGTTTATGATGCAGGATCATGGGTCCCGCATGTCATCCTCTATGAACCAAAATTCTTTCTTTTCTTGGATTTTTTTAACCCCATGATTTCTGGCTACTTCCTTTTTCTTTTGATCCCGTGCCGCCTTGGAAACGTTGAGACCGCTTGAAAGTTCAGATATGGTAAACCTGGAGGGGGGATGAATAGGTTTCTACAGATTTTAATTCTTTCTTTGCAATATTAGGCGTTGCGGAATATAAAGGTGAGCCTAATGCAAACTAGGTGAAACAACCTATGACGTGGGCATTACCCTTCGAGTAACTGGTATTGACCTATCCCGTGTAGCCCAGCTGGAGGCCCATGAAGACAACTGAAGGCAAGGTGGGCCACTAGGTCGGTGCCGAAGAAGATTCCTTGAAGACCAAGACGAGGATCGATCGAACAAGGAAAGTTTAGAGCTAGGTCTCTTGTAAACCTAGTCGTACTCGTGTAGATCTCTTAAGACATGCCCCTTTATAAGGGCCAGGAGAGGGGCTGCCGAGGGACACAATCAATCTTAGCAACTTTAGCCACCGCAAGTCCAGAGCTAGGTCACCGTAGCACTTAGCCTCTCGACGAGAACACAGCCAAAACATTCGGCACCCCACTGTAACCCGATATTTGCATAATAGAGATCAGACAGGCAGGACGTAGGGGTGTTACCTCATTGAGGGCCCTGAACCTGGGTAAATTGCTCTCCCCGCTTGTCAGTTAACTGATGTCTCGTGTCAGCCTACAGGATTCCATCAACCCTAAGCCCCAATTGGAGGGCATTGTCGAGGAGCACCCTCATCAATTTGCGCCGTCTGTGGGAAGACTGTCGGCAAAAGGCAGGTCATCGGCAGCACCAGTCACGTCTGCAGCATTCACCCTGGAGTCACCAACACCACCAGAACAGAGGGATTCGATTCGTTGCGGATCATTCGAGTTCGTGCCGCACACCGAGGCGTCGGGTTCGATTTCTGCAGAACCTCGCGGAAACTTGGATACTATTTTCGGCGGTGTTCACTTTGTCATCGATTCCAGAGGGTTCCTTCGCCTCCCTAGTTCAATCGCATCAAGCCCAAGAACTTCGGCTCCAGGAAATATCACGCCAACAGCGGCCTTGGCAGCCCTACCCAGGAGCGCCGGAAAGGGCAGCCGAAGCAGCCTCGACGCCGTAGAGGAGCAAAGGAAAAGATGAAGGGATTCACGCCGCGAAGAAGAAGAGCAAATCATGGTTCGCCCTAGGCAGTACGAGCAAGGATGCCATAATGCACAATGAAACAAGAATCGCCTTCGCACACCATACCTATCAGCCACGGAGCAGCTTGAAGCGCCGTGTTACCTGCACTCTTACATTGATCCAAAGGATTGCCTCGAGAAATCCAGTCATTTGCTTAGGAACTGTCGACAGTTCCTCGAGATTCGGCAGTTCTGCGACGACCTTAGGGCTGAAGCCACGGCAAGAGTTCACACGATGGAGAGAAGGGCGGCATCCTACGATTATCAACCGAACCGTACGTGCCGAGAACCGTACGTACCGGAGCCATACGTACCAACGGGAGAGCAGACCAGTACGCCCCAGCCGAAGCGTTCCCAGAGTCTCGCGGACAAGTCAACAAGATTCATAAAACCAGTTTTTCTCGAAGAGAGAAGTCAAGTAGTTTTCTCGGGAAGTGAAGTACGCAGAAGTTGCCATGGTCGACACACCTGAATATATCGACTGGTCAGACCAAAGCATATCGTTCAGCAAGGCAGACCACCCGAAGGTTGGGCCTGGCCACGCAGCCCTAGTTCTTAAAGCACATATTGGAGGATACAACATGAGCAAGGTATTCATGGATGGAGGAAGTTGTTTGAATCTGCTGTTGATACGTCTCCAACGTATCGATAATTTCTTATGTTCCATGCTACTTTATTGATGATACCTACATGTTTTATGCACATTATATGTCATATTTATGCATTTTCTGGAACTAATCTATTAACAAGATGCCGAAGAGCCAGTTTGTTTTCTGCTGTTTTTGGTTTCAGAAATCCTAGTAAAGAAATATTCTCGGAATTGGACGAAACTTTCGCCCGGGGTCCTATTTTTGCACGAAGCTTCCAAGACCGAAGAGATAACGAAGTGGGGCCACGAGGCAGCCAGAGGAGGCCGGCGCGGCCCAGGCCCTGGCAGCCGCCACCCGGGCCCTCGTGTGGCCCCCGCGTTGACCCTCCGCCTACTTAAAGCTTCCGTCGCGAAACCCCCGTCGAGAGCCACGATACGGAAAACCTTCGAGACGCGCCGCCGCGAATCCCATCTCGGGATTCGGAGATCGCCTCCGGCACCCTGCCGGAGAGGGGATTCATCTCCCGGAGGACTCTACACCGCCATGGTCGCCTCCGGAGTGATGAGTGAGTAGTTCACCCCTGGACCATGGGTCCATAGCAGTAGCTAGATGGTCGTCTTCTCCTTGTTGTGCTTCATTGTTGGATCTTGTGAGCTGCCTAACATGATCAAGATCATCTATATGTAATTCTATATGTTGTGTTTGTCGGGATCCGATGGATAGAGAGTACTATGATTATGGTGATTATCAATCTATTGTTTATGTGTTGTTTATGATCTTGCATGCTCTCCGTTATTAGTAGAGGCTCTGGCCAAGTTTTTACTCTTAACTCCAAGAGGGAGTATTTATGCTCGATAGTGGGTTCATGCCGCATTTACACAGGACTGACAGAAAGTTCTAAGGTTGTGTTGTGCTGTTGCCACTAGGGATAAAACATTGATGCTATGTCTAAGGATGTAGTTGTTGATTACATTACGCACCATACTTAATGCAATTGTCTGTTGCTTTGCAACTTAATACTGGAGGGGGTTCGGATGATAACCTGAAGGTGGACTTTTAGGCATAGATGCAGTTGGATGGCGGTCTATGTACTTTGTCGTAATGCCGGATTAAATCTCACTATATTTATCATATCATGTATATGCATTGTTATGCCTTTCTCTATTTGTCAATTGCCCAACTGTAATTTGTTCACCCAACATGCTTTTATCTTATGGGAGAGACACCTCTAGTGAACTGTGGACCCCGGTCCTATTCTTTACATAGCATACAATCTACTGCAATTGTGTTTTACTGTTTTCTTGCAAACAATCATCTTCCACTCGATACGCTTAATCCTTTGTTACAAGCCGGTGAGATTGACAACCTCTGTTTCGTTGGGACAAAGTACTTGGGTTGTGTTGTGCAGGTTCCGCGTTGGCGGAATCCCTGGTGTTGCGCCGCATCACATTTCGCGACCATCAACCTTCAACGTGCTTCTTGGCTCCACCTGGTTCGATTAAACCTTGGTTTCTTTCTGAGGGAAAACTTGCTACTGTGCGCATCATACCTTCCTCTTGGGGTTCCCAACGAACGTGTGAGTTACACGCCATCAAGCTCTTTTTCTGGCGCCGTTGCCGGGGAGATCAAGACACGCTGCAAGGGGAATCTCCACTTCTCAATCTCTTTACTTTGTTTTTGTCTTGCTTTATTTTATTTACTACTTTGTTTGCTGCACCTAAACAAAACACAAAAAAATTAGTTACTAGTTTTACTTTATTTACTGTCTTGCTCTCTATATCAAAAACACAAAAAAATTAGTTACTTGCATTTACTTTATCTAGTTTGTTTTATTTACCGTTGCTAAAATGAATACTCCTGAAAATACTAAGTTGTGTGACTTCACAAATGCAAATAATAATGATTTCCTATGCACACCTATTGCTCCACCTGCTACAACAGAATTCTTTGAAATTAAACCTGCTTTACTAAATCTTGTCATGAGAGATCAATTTTCTGGTGTTAGTTCTGATGATGCTGCTGCCCATCTCAATAATTTTGTTGAACTTTGTGAAATGCAAAAGTATAAAGATGTAGATGGTGATATTATTAAATTGAAAGTGTTTCCTTTCTCATTAAGAGGAAGAGCTAAAGATTGGTTGCTATCTTTGCCTAAGAATAGTATTGATTCATGGACTAAATGCAAGGATGCTTTTATTGGTAGATATTATCCTCCCGCTAAAATTATATCTTTGAGAAGTAGCATAATGAATTTTAAACAATTAGATACTGAACATGTTGCTCAAGCATGGGAGAGAATGAAAACTTTGGTAAAGAATTGCCCAACCCATGGACTGACTACTTGGATGATCATCCAAACCTTCTATGCAGGACTAAATTTTTCTTCGCGGAATTTATTGGATTCAGCTGCTGGAGGTACCTTTATGTCCATCACATTGGGGGCGGCTACAAAACTTCTTGATGATATGATGATAAATTACTCTGAATGGCACACGGAAAGAGCTCCACAAGGTAAGAAGGTAAATTCTGTTGAAGAAACCTCTTCCTTGAGTGATAAGATTGATGTGATTATGTCTATGCTTGTGAATGGTAGATCTAATGTTGATCCAAATAATGTTCCTTTAGCTTCATTGGTTGCTCAAGAAGAAAATGTTGATGTGAATTTTATTAAAAATAATAATTTCAACAACAATGCTTATAGGAACAACTCTGGTAATAACTATAGGCCATATCCTTCTGCTAATGGTAATGGTTATGGTAATTCTTATGGGAATTCTTACAACAATAATAGGAGTGTACCCTCTGGTCTTGAAGCCATGCTTAAAGAATTTATTAGTACACAAACTGCTTTTAACAAATCTGTTGAGGAAAAGCTTGATAAAATTGATACTATCGCTTCTAGAGTTGATAGACTTGCCTCCGATGTTAATCTTTTAAAATTGAAAGTTATGCCTAATAATGATATTGATAATAAGATTACTACTACAGCAAATGCCATCCAAGTTAGAATTAATGAGAATATAAGATTAATGGCTGAACTGTGTGCTAGGTGGGATAGAGAAGAAAATGAAAAACTAGCTAAAGAGAATAATGTAGCTAAAGTTTGGACTATTACCACTACTAGTAATGCTAATTCTTCACATGTTGCTGCACCTCCTACTATCAATGGTAATATAATTGGTGTTGGCAATGTTTCTACTCCTAGTGCAAAGCGTACAAAACTGCCTGAAATTGCTGAAACTGCTTGTGATAAAACTGCTGAAATTTTTTCCAACCTTGGGAACAATGATCACATTGCTGTAGCTCATAATGATTTAGATTTTGATGATTGCCACATCTCTGAAGTTATAAAGTTCTTACAAAAACTTGCTAAAAGTCCTAATGCTAGTGCTATAAATTTAGCCTTTACAAAACATATTACAAATGCTCTCATAAAAGCTAGAGAAGAGAAACTAAAACTTGAAACTTCTATTCCTAGAAAGTTAGAAGATGGTTGGGAGCCCATCATTAAAATGAAATTCAATGACTTTGAATGTAATGCCTTATGTGATCTTGGTGCAAGTATTTCTGTTATGCCTAAAAAGATTTATGATATGCTTGACTTGCCACCATTGAAGAATTGTTATTTGGATGTTAATCTTGCCGATAATGTTAAAAAGAAACCTTTGGGGAGGATTGATAATGTGCATATTACGGTTAACAATAACCTTGTCCCCGTTGATTTTGTTGTCTTGGATATCGAATGCAATGCATCTTGTCCTATTGTGTTGGGAAGACCTTTTCTTCGAACTGTTGGTGCTGTTATTGATATGAGGGAAGGTAATATTAAATATCAATTTCCTCTCAAGAAAGGTATGGAACACTTCCTAGAAAGAGAATGAAGTTGCCTTTTGATTCTATTATTAGAACAAGCTATGATGTTGATGCTTCTACTCTCGATGTTACTTGATTTGCACTTTCTGCGCCTAGCTGAAAGGCGTTAAAGAAAAGCGCTTATGGGAGACAACCCATGTTTTTACCTACAGCAATTTTTTGTTTTGTTGAGTCTTGGAAGTTTTTTACTACTGTAGCAACCTCTCCTTATCATGTTTTTGTACCAAGTAAAGTTTCTATGTCAAAGTTGATGTTATATTTGGGATCGCTGCGCAGAAACAGCATTGCTGTCTGTCACGAATCTGGGCACAGTTCCCTGTAGAAAATTCGAAAAAATCTGCCAATTTACGAGCGTGATCCTCAGATACGTACGCAACTTTCATTAGTTTTGAGTTTTTCCATTTGAGCAAGTCTGGTGCCAGCTTTAAATTCGTCTTTACGGACTGTTCTGTTTTTGACAGATTCTGCCTTTTATTTCGCATTGCCTCTTTTGCTATGTTGGATTTATTTCTTTGATCCACTAATGTCCAGTAGCATTATGCAATGTCCAGAAGTGAAAATAATGATTGTGTCACCTCTGAATGTGTGAATTATTAATCATGCACTAACCCTCTAATGAGTTTGCTTGAAGTTTGGTGTGAAGGAAGTTTTCAAGGGTCAAGAGAGGAGAATGATATACTATGATCAAGAGGAGTGAAAGCTCTAAGCTTGGGGATGCCCCGTGGTTCACCCCTGCATATTTTAAGAAGACTCAAGCGTCTAAGCTTGGGGATGCCCAAGGCATCCCCTTCTTCATCGACAACATCATCAGGTTCCTCCCCTGAAACTATATTTTTATTCATCACATCTTGTGTTCTTTACTTGGAGCGTCGGTTTGTTTTCGTTTTTGTTTTTGTTTGAATAAGATGGATCCTAGCATTCACTTTGTGGGAGAGAGACACGCTCCGCTGTTGCATATGGACACATGTGTCCTTAGGCTTTACTCATAATGTTCATGGCGAAGTTTCTTCTTCGTTAAATTGTTATATGGTTGGAATTGGAAAATGCTACATGTAGTAATTCTAAAATGTCTTGGATAATGTGATACTTGGCAATTGTTGTGCTCATGTTTAAGCTCTTGCATTATATGCTTTGCACCCATTAATGAAGAAATACATAGAGCTTGCTAAAATTCGATTTGCATATTTGGTTTCTCTAAGGTCTAGATAATATCTAGTATTGAGTTTTGAACAACAAGGAAGACAGTGTAGAGTCTTATAATGTTTACAATATGTCTTTTATGTGAGTTTTGCTGCACTTGTTCATCCTTGAGTTTGCTTCAAATAACCTTGCTAGCCTAAACCTTGTATCGAGAGGGAATACTTCTCATGCATCCAAAATCCTTGAGCCAACTACTATGCCATTTGTGTCCACCATACCTACCTACTACATGGTATTTCTCCGCCATTCCAAAGTAAATTGCTTGAGTGCTACCTTTAAAATTCCATCATTCACCTTTGCAATATATAGCTCATGGGACAAAATAGCCTTAAAAACTATCGTAGTATTGAATATGTACTTATGCACTTTATCTTTTATTAAGTTGCTTGTTGTGCGATAACCATGCTTCTGGGGAACGCCATCAACTATTGTTGAATATCATGTGAGTTGCTATGCATGTCCGTCTTGTCTGAAGGTCTATCATTTTAGTGGTTGGAGCATGCAAAATTGTTAGAGAAGAACATTGGGCCGCTAACTAAAGCCATGAATCATGGTGGAAGTTTCAGTTTTGGACATATATCCTCAATCTCATATGAGAATAATAACTTTGCTACATGCTTATGCATTTAAGAGGAGTCCATTATCTGTTGTCCATGTTGTCCCGGTATGGATGTCTAAGTTGAGAATAATCAAAAGCGAGAAATCGAAATGCGAGCATTCTCCTTAGAACCTTTGTACAGGCGGCATGGAGGTACCCCTTTGTGACACTTGGTTGAAACATGGCATGCAAAGATCCGGTAGTCCAAGCTAAGTAGGACGAGGTGCGGGCACTATTAGTATACTATGCATGAGGCTTGCAACTTGTAAGATATAATTTTCATAACTCATATGCTTTATTACTACCGTTGACAAAATTGTTTCATGTTTTCAAAATAAAAGCTCTAGCACAAATACAGCAATCGATGCTTTCCTCTTTGAAGGACCATTCTTTTACTTTTATTGTTGAGTCGGTTTACCTATCTCCTTCCACCTTAAGAAGCAAACACTTGTGTGTGCATTGATTCCTACATACTTGCATATTGCACTTATTATATTACTTTATGTTGACAATATCCATGAGATATACATGTTATAAGTTGAAAGCAACCGCTGAAACTTAATCTTCCTATGTGTTGCTTCAACACCTTTACTTTGATTTATTGCTTTATGAGTTAACTCTTATGCAAGACTTATTGATGCTTGTCTTGAAGTACTATTCATGAAAAGTCTTTGCTTTATGATTCAGTTGTTTACTCATGTCATTACCTTTGCTTTGATCGCTGCATTCATTACATATGTTTACAAATAGTATGATCAAGATTATGATGGCATGTCACTTCAGAAATTATCTTTGTTATCGTTTTACCTGCTCGGGACGAGCAGAACTAAGCTTGGGGATGCTGATACGTCTCCAACGTATCGATAATTTCTTATGTTCCATGCTACTTTATTGATGATACCTACATGTTTTATGCACATTATATGTCATATTTATGCATTTTGGAACTAATCTATTAACAAGATGCCGAAGAGCCAGTTGCTGTTTTCTGCTGTTTTTGGTTTCAGAAATCCTAGTAAAGAAATATTCTCGGAATTGGACGAAACTTTCGCCCGGGGTCCTATTTTTGCACAGAGACCGAAGAGATAACGAAGTGGGGCCACGAGGCAGCCAGGAGAGGCCGGCGCGGCCCAGGCCCTGGCGCGCCGACCACCCCCTGGGCCTCGTGTGGCCCCCGCGTTGACCCTCCTACTTAAAGCTTCCGTCGCGAAACCCCGTCGAGGCCACGATACGGAAAACCTTCCGAGACGCCGCCGCGAATCCCATCTCGGGGATTCGGAGATCGCCTCCGGCACCCTGCCGGAGAGGGGATTCATCTCCCGGAGGACTCTACACCGCCATGGTCGCCTCCGGAGTGATGAGTGAGTAGTTCACCCTGGACCATGGGTCCATAGCAGTAGCTAGATGGTCGTCTTCTCCTTGTTGTGCTTCATTGTTGGATCTTGTGAGCTGCCTAACATGATCAAGATCATCTATATGTAATTCTATATGTTGTGTTTGTCGGGATCCGATGGATAGAGAGTACTATGATTATGGTGATTATCAATCTATTGTTTATGTGTTGTTTATGATCTTGCATGCTCTCCGTTATTAGTAGAGGCTCTGGCCAAGTTTTTACTCTTAACTCCAAGAGGGAGTATTTATGCTCGATAGTGGGTTCATGCCTGCATTGACACCTGGGACAGTGACAGAAAGTTCTAAGGTTGTGTTGTGTTGTTGCCACTAGGGATAAAACATTGATGCTATGTCTAAGGATGTAGTTGTTGATTACATTACGTCTGTTGCTTTGCAACTTAATACTGGGGGGTTCGGATGATAACCGAAGGTGGACTTTTTAGGCATAGATGCAGTTGGATGGCGGTCTATGTACTTTGTCGTAATGCCGGATTAAATCTCACTATATTTATCATATCATGTATATGCATTGTTATGCCTTTCTCTATTTGTCAATTGCCACTGTAATTTGTTCACCCAACATGCTTTTATCTTATGGGAGAGACACCTCTAGTGAACTGTGGACCCCGGTCCTATTCTTTACATAGCATACAATCTTCTGCAATTGTGTTTTACTGTTTTCTTGCAAACAATCATCTTCCACTCGATACGCTTAATCCTTTGTTACAGCAAGCCGGTGAGATTGACAACCTCACTGTTTCGTTGGGACAAAGTACTTGGGTTGTGTTGTGCAGGTTCCGCGTTGATGCCGGAATCCCTGGTGTTGCGCCGCATCACATTTCGCGACCATCAACCTTCAACGTGCTTCTTGGCTCCTCCTGGTTCGATTAAACCTTGGTTTCTTTCTGAGGGAAAACTTGCTACTGTGCGCATCATACCTTCCTCTTGGGGTTCCCAACGAACGTGTGAGTTACACGACATCAGCTGTTTGCCAGCACAATGAAAGCAATGGGCCTTACAGTCGACATGCTGAAGGAGTCCGACACAGGATTCCACGGCATTATACCGACTCGACCCGCTTACTCCCTCGGCAAAATATCGCTGGATGTAGTCTTCGGCACACCTAGCAACTTCAGAAAGGAAAAAATCGAGTTGTAAGTGGTTGATTGGGAATCTCAGTACCACACCATCCTCGGCAGGCCGGCGTTTGCTAAGTTCATGGCAGTCCCCCACTATGCGTACCTGAAGCTGAAGATGCCTGGCAATAACGGGACAACATTAACCATCCACGGAAGCTTTTCCCGCTCAGACAGCTGCGACAGAGATTTCCAAAAGATCGCTTCAAAATTTGGAGCAAGGGAAGAACTTAATGCAGTTGACGCCGTCACGGACCACGCACAGCCACCAGCCGATAATCGCAACACAAGGTCTGATGAGTTCGACGTCGCGAAGGAAGCAAAGAAGCAGCAGGTGCATCCCTCTGACCCGAAGAAAACAGTCAATACTTCGGCATACCTCACTGTCGCATAGGAAAGCGGCTCATCGAGTTCCTCCGTGAGCGCTG
The DNA here is from genome assembly GCA_030979885.1 of Lolium multiflorum. NCBI lineage: Eukaryota > Viridiplantae > Streptophyta > Magnoliopsida > Poales > Poaceae > Lolium > Lolium multiflorum. The sequence continues at coordinate 102,845,176 of CM061750.1, read as the reverse complement.
GGAAATATTTGCATGGGAACCATCCGACATGCCAGGTATTCCCAGGGAACTCGCTGAGCACGCCCTCAATGTTGACCCGACAGCCAAACCAGTACAACAGTCGATGCGCCGGTTTTCAGAGCCGAAGAGAAGGGCCATCGGCGAAGAAGTTAGTCGGCTCCGCAAAGCCGGATTCATTCGGGAGCTCAAGGAAGCCGAGTGGGTGGCCAATCCAGTCATGGTGACGAAGAAGGACACAACCGCTCTTCGCATGTGTATCGATTACACGAGCCTGAACAAGCATTGCCCTAAGGATCACTTCCCTTTACCTCGAATCGATCAGATAGTCGATTCCACGGCAGGATGTGATCGTCTCTCTTTTCTCGATGCGTACTCCGGGTACAATCAGATCAAGCTCAAAAAGGAGGACCAGGAGTTGACCGCATTCATCACCCCACATGGCGTTTTGTGTTACAACGTCATGACTTTCGGGTTGAAAAATGCAGGAGCAACTTATCAGCGATGTATGCAAGCTTGCCTTGGAGAGCAGATTGGAAGGAATATCGAGGTTTACATTGATGATATCGTGGTGAAGACAAAGCACGCCGCCACACTCATCGACGATCTGCGGGAAACCTTTGACAACCTCGATAGATACAAAATCAAGCTAAACCCGTAGAAATGTTTCTTCGGGGTGCCAGGTGATACGTCGCAAACGTATCTATAATTTCTTAGGGATTTCTATTTTCGTGCCCTCGGGTCGTTAGTTGTACTCAGTTTTCCCCAGCCCCATAGTTTTTCCTCAGTTTTCCCCAAGCCTATGTCTGAAACCCGCAGAAGGAGCTCAGACGGAAGGAATCCGTCTATTTGGACGTTCTGTGCTGGCGTGTTGCGCCGCGTCGTCGTGGGGCCGCGTCGTGTGGGGCCGCGTCGCGTGGGGCCGCGTCGCGTGGGGCTGGTAGAAAGGGACCGCGTGGGACAGGACGAGAAGCGTTTGGTTGCACGTGAGCAGGAGCTGGGTTTTGTCTCTCTCGGCCCAAATTGGCATCACCAAATTAGTATCAAATCTAGAGAAGCTTCTATTTCTGTCTTTCTTCAATATGGCAGCAAATCTAGTAGCAAATCTAGTAGCAAATCTCTGGGGTTATTTATGCCTTTTGGCCCTCGTTTTTTGCCCAATATGGCAGCAAATCTAGTAGCAAATCTAGAAGCTAGTATATGATAAATTGACAACTGCATAATCAGAAAACTAAGTATAATACATAGGGAAACTGCATACAGCAGCCAAAAGCAGCCAATAACGTTGTAATATACAAGACGCACGCAATGTATGGACAACAAGAAGATTAGGATGAATGAATTTGTTCTTCATTCCTCCTCATATATTTCGTCGTCGCTCCAATCGTGCATTACCCGAAGGAAATATTCATTGAACTCCCTCCGTCTGCAGTGTGCGGCCAATACATCCTCCAAACGGTATGGCTTGTGTTCATTTCTCATACCGTAGTTTCCTATTCTATCCACACGTACTGCCCACTCATCCCAGGCCTTTGTATCATGAGAGTACTCTCTGATATAACCCAAATCCGTGTAGTAGATGCAGCCAGGTCGAAGTGTCGGGTACACTCTGGTGTCGACGGAGATACACCGGATATAATTCACGAAGAAGGCATTACTGCCAATGTTACTGACCGGATGGAGAGAGCGGCTCTGAGTGTCCACACGGTACACCAATGGTCTGCCCGCCAAAGCCACGCTGACCAACAACACAAGCAGCAGATCACCATCCGACTTCACAAGGTAGAACTTCTGATGTCCAAGTTCTGGAAATGAAATTAGTGTCTCCATCTTGACAGTGCTCGCGCGCTGCTGCAACTGTACATTGGTGCACACTATTCTTCCGTTCTCAAAATTGTCCACAGCTAGTGCATACAGTTCACCATTGAACGGGGTAATGCAACGCAGACAATGGTTCTTGATCTTAAATCTTTTTTCCCAATCTTCATCTATATCCTTAGTTGGAGTGCTCTCATCGACCCAACCAATTTCCGACGGGTAATGTGCGGCAACGAAGACCATAGTCGGGGATTTGATCACAGCGACTGATTTCAGGAAAACAGATGGCATCTGCGCCTCAAACATAGTGTTCGATTTCTTTGTGAGTGGGTTCAGAAGCCGTATCTTGTGCGGCGGGTTCTTCTGGGCAAGCACGATGACGCCACGGCAAAATCCGACGAAGTAGTATCTGGGCAAGCACGATAACATTCAGCACTAAGATGTTTAAGATTGAAAATAAAGAGGTAGATATGGAGGAAGTTGAACCTTGTATGAACTTCCGATAGATCTATGGTGACGTAGCGTGATGTGCCGAGTTGGAGGAAGGTGAACTCAGCGACGTGTGGAAGGGCGTGGTCTAGCATGATCCATTCGTCCAGGTGCACGTCGGGCTCAGGCAAACCTGAGCGCCAATTTCTACAGACTTGCCTCATGGCAGAGTAGGTGTCGGCGTACTCCTCGTTCGCCAGCAAGCATTCGCCGATCTTGTGAAGTGGTCCATCAGCCGAGAGAGAGGCCCAGTTCACGGAGGAGCCGCGCTTGGATGCGCCGCCCTCGGAGGCGACGCGCTCGGCGGCGACTGGCTCGGCGGCGACGGGCTCGGCGGCGACTGGCTCGGCGGCGACGGGCTCGGCGGCGACTGGCTCGGCGGCGACGGGCGCGGAGGCGACGGGCTCGGAGGCGACGGGCTCGGAGGCGACGGCCGCCGGCGCATTCTTCTTCTCCATCGCCGGCAGGGTAGCGTGCGTACGGCGGTTGGGGTTTTTTCGATTTGGAGAAGTTGATGGGACGTGAGAGGGGTGGTTTCGTGCGTGAGCGAGAATGAGACGACTGTGTGCAGAGGGAGGGAGGGAGGGGCTTACGCGTCCTAAATGCGACCCGCGTCCTACGCGTCCACTATTTGCACGTCTGCACCGCGACACGCGTCAACAATGGCACGTCTTCCACTTCTGCACCGCAACACGCGTCCTCGAGTCTAACCCTGGAAATTTAGATATACTCAGGTATACCCTCGAGTCATATACTAGCATTTTTTGTGTGCTCAGTTTTCTCCTTGAGTGCTAATACTGGCTAGTGCAATATACTCAGTTTTACCCTCAAGTGGCTGGTCAACAGAGAGTCAACAAATGGGATTAACTAGTTAAATGAGTTATTTAATGTGCAAAAAAATCCGAAAAAGAGTGGCACTTACTCATGGAGTCTTTACCACAAATTGCCACTTCTCAAATCATAGATAAATCATAGATAAATCAAGTTTTACCACAAATTGCCACTTCTCAAATCACCTAGTAGCTATGAAGGTGCATGGTTTTCCATAATAAGCCCTACCCAAAACAGCTTTCCCCAAAACATACTTTGTCTGAATGAGGCCATAATTTTCACACTCGTGTAGATTTGTATTGCAAATAGTTTGAGGTAGGCCAAGATGGGTTTCATTGTACAAAACACGCATTTTCCAATTTTTAAATCTCATATTTCAATCCCTTAGTCTGTTTACTACTCACTTGCCCTTGGTTTCTTGATACTACTCAGTTTTGCCCTCTCCCTTCACACACTCTCACAGACGCCGAACATTGCCCTGATTGGTCTAGCCCATGTCACGCGGATCGTGCCCGACGACCGTTGATCGTATGATCTAACGGGCAGGATAATCCCTATCTCTCTCTCTGGTCGGGGCCACCACCCTCTCTCTCTCTGTCGTCGGTTAGCTTCCACCCTCTATGTATGCGAAAGGGCGGTTACCCAGTACGCTAAAGTTTGGTTTTCTGCATTATTTTTCACGAGCTAAATTATAAACTCTTTTTAGGCATTACTTTTCACGCAAAAAACGATAAACCATCACCGATTTGTTGTAGCCATTACTTTCCACGCAAAAAACGATAAACCATCACCTATTTGTTGTAGCCATTACTTTCCACGCAAAAAAATGATAAACCATCACCGATTTGTTGTAGCCAATACTTTTCACGCAAAAAAATGATAAACCATCACCGATTTGTTGTAGCCATTACTTTTCACGCAAAAAAATGATACACCATCACCCATTTCTTGTAGCCATTACTTTCCACGCAAAAAATGATAAACCATCACCGATTTTGTTGTAGCCATTACTTTTCACGCAAAAAATGATACACCATCACCCATTTCTTGTACCCATTACTTTCACGCAAAAAACGATAAACCATCACCGATTTTGTTGTAGCCATTACTTTTCACGCAAAAATATGATACACCATCACCCATTTCTTGTACCCATTACTTTCCACGCAAAAAACGATAAACCATCACCGATTTTGTTGTAGCCATTACTTTTCACGCAAAAAATGATACACCATCACCCATTTCTTGTACCCATTACTTTTCACGCAAAAAACGATAAACCATCACCGATTTCTTGTAGCCATTACTTTTCTTTTAGGCATTACTTTTCACGGTAAAATGATAAACTATATCACGAAGTTCCATTTCCGTCAACATAGTCCGCATTACTTTTTTTGTTGAGATATATACCCCCACAACGGTCGTCTCCTCCTTAATTTATTGTGTATAAACCCCCACAACGGTCATCTCCTCCTTATTTTATTGTGTAAACCCCTACAACGGTCATCTCTCCCTTATAAACACCCACACGGCCATCCCTTGTGTCAATAGGTTCTGCCTCTCTCTTCTTCGTTCACATACACTTTATCCATTGCCATGGCTTCCACGTCTCGGACGCGGACCGGAAGGGGAAGGGGAAGGGGAAGGGGAAGGGGAAGGGGAAGGGGAAGGGGAAGGGGAAGGGGAAGGGGAAGTGGATCATCATCATTGCCACCACCACCGTCAACACTGCCATTGATCATAGAGGAGTTCTTCATCGTCGTCTATGAAGACCCTTTGGTCAAGAAGGTACGTACGCGTTCCCACATATATGATGCATGTGATTAATTATGGGCATGTTCTAAAAAACCTTTAATTTCAAGGGTTCCCTAATTTCAAACGATCGGCGCTCGATCTCTTTGCAGGAACTCCCAAAAAAATTTGCGGACTATCTTGACGGCAAGGAGCCAGCTAAGGTGTATCTGCGAGCAGCTGACTGCGGTCCTCGTCTCTGGACCGTGGAGGTCCTATTTGACGGACAAGGCCGGATGTACCTCGACAAGGGCTGGGAGAAATTCGCCATCGCGCACGGTGTGGATTTCGGCTGGTTCGTACACTTCAAATATGAAGGCGATGATGTGCTCACAGTGAAGGTGTTCGACGGAACAATGTGCAGGAGGTACTACTACTCAGACGACGAAGATACTGACGATGAAAGCGACGACGACGTGAAGCCATGCATCCATCCCCTTTAGATAATTAAGGGGATTATGACCAAGAATATATATGTAGCTTCATATGCATCGATTTAGAGATCTAGCTATTTTCTATATATTATGCATGTAAAAAATAATATCGCATTTCCACTATTATTCGAGCACCACATCCTCCAAACGATGCCGATGCCGATATCGGCATGGTCAGAACGGCTATGCTCGCCGCCACTGCTAGGTCAACGTCGGGATGCACAATGTTTAGCATAAGAGTCACTTTAGATTAAGCTGCGAAAATAGTCACGTGCCATGGGCTGAGGCGGCCCCTACAGAGCGGCTCTATATTATATTCTCTAAATAAAATAGACGACCACAGCGGTCATTGGCTGCGGAGGCCCCACAGAGCGGCAATATATAATTTTCTATAAATAAATAGACGACCCACTGGTCATTGGCTGCGGCAGCCCCATAGAGCGGCCCCATTTGTCATTGGCAGCACCGCGTATACAATCAGGAAATAAAACGGCCCACGCGTCAGCGGTAGATGGATCCACCCGTCAGCACGAGACGGTCAGCGAGGAACTGACCTCACGGTAACGGTAAGGCCTCTGACCTGACGGCAACCCGCGTCTTCGAGGGGTTTCAAACTAGAGGGAGGGGAAAACTGAGGAAAAACTAACGAGCTGGGGAAAACTGAGTACAACTAACGAAGCAGGGGCACGAAAATAGAAATCTCAATTTCTTATGTTCCATGCTACTTTTATTACAATACTTGAATGTTTTATACATACTTTACAGCATTATTTTACATTTTCCGGCACTAACCTATTAACATGATGCCGAAGTGCCGTTCTTGTTTTCTGCTGTTTTGGTTTCAGAAATCCTAGTAAGGAAATATTCTCGGAATTGGACGAAATCAACGCCCAGGGGCCTATTTTTACACGAAGCTTCCAGAAGACCGAAATGGAGACGAAGTGGGGCCACGAGGTGGCCACACACCAGGGCGGCGCGGCCAGGCCCTGGCCGCGCCGGCCTAGTGTGTGGGCCCCTCGCGTCGCCCCTGACCTACCCTTCCGCCTACAAATAGCCTTCGTCGCGAAACCCCCTGTACCGAGAGCCACGATACGGAAAACATTACTGAGAGGCCGCCTCCACCAATCCCATCTCGGGGATTCAGGAGATCGCCTCCGGCACCCTGCCGGAGAGGGGAATCATCACCGGAGGGGCTCTACATCATCATGCCCGCCTCCGGATTGATGCGTGAGTAGTTCATCCTTGGACTATGGGTCCATAGCAGTAGCTAGATGGTTGTCTTCTCCCTTGTGCTATCATTGTTTAGATCTTGTGAGCTGCCTAACATGATCAAGATCATCTATTTGTAATGCTACATGTTGTGTTTGGCGGGATCCGATGAATATAGAATATTATGTTAAGTTGATTATCAATCTATCATATATGTGTTGTTTATGTTCTTGCATGCTCTCCGTTGCTAGTAGAGGCTCTGGCCAAGTTGATACTTGTAACTCCAAGAGGGAGTAATTATGCTCGATAGTGGGTTCATGCCTCCATTGAATCTGGGACAGTGACAGAAAGTTCTAAGGTTGTGGATGTGCTGTTGCTACTAGGGATAAAACATTGATGCTTTGTCTAAGGATATTTGTGTTGATTACATTACGCACCATACTTAATGCAATTATTTGTTGTTTACAACTTAATACCGGAAGGGGTTCGGATGATAACCTGAAGGTGGATTATTTAGGCATAGATGCATGTTGGATAGCGGTCTATGTACTTTGTCGTAATGCCCTGATTAAATCACATACTCCCTCCGATCCGAAAAAAATGTCGGACAGGATATTTTACGAAAACAACCTCGCGTTTCCTTTTAACTCAACCCGCACTACAGCTAATCGTCTTCGTCTCCAACCCGCACACAGCGTTCGATCCCCTCCTCTGTCAGCCTCCGCCCGGACCCCGTGGCCGTAGGGCATCTCCCGACCCTCGGCGCCCAGCTCGACAGTCGTGGAAGTCGGCTCCGACGTGATGCGCGGCGACGACTACGGGCGACATAGACTCGACAGCGGCGTTGGATGCCGGCGGGTTGTCGTAGGGCGGACGGCGCTGCAGAGCCGGCCTCGATCTGCGCTTGCTGGTCCAGCCGGGGCGGAGCGCCGGAGCACGATGGCCGGTTTGTATGGCGACAGGCGGTCCCCCGATGCGACTCTCCGCCGGCTATGGCGGGTCCTTGTAGTGGAGCGGCCCTAGACACATCCAAGATCCATGGAATGGTGTGTTGACTGCGCCACAACCTCCATTATTAGATAAAGTCGATTTTGCAAGGATTTAAATGTAAAATACAATTTGCACTACCGGACCGACACTTATTTAGGATCGGAGGGAGTAGTAATCATCGTTGATATGTATTGAATCTTTATTTGTCAATTGCCCGCCTGTAATTTGTTCACCCAGCATGCTAGTTATCTTATTGGAGAGACACCTCTAGTGAACTGTGGACCCCGGTCCATTCTTTTACATCTGAATACATTCTACTGTTCTTTCTTTGCAAACAAACACCATCTTCCACTCGATACGCTTAATCCTTTGTTTTCAGCAAGCCGGTGAGATTGACAACCTCACTGTTACGTTGGGGCAAAGTACTTTGATTGTGTTGTGCAGGTTCCACGTTGGCGCCGGTTTCACTGGTGTTGCGCCGCACTACACTCCTCCACCAACAACCTTCACGTGCTTCTTGGCTCCTACTGGTTCGATAACCTTGGTTTCTTTCTGAGGGAAAACTTGCTGTGCGCACACCTTCCTCTTGGGGTTCCCAACGGACGTGTACATCTACGCGCATCAAGCTCTTTTTCTGGCGCCGTTGCCGGGGAGATCAAGACACGCTGCAAGGGGAGTCTCCACTTCCAATCTCTTTACTTTGTTTTTGTCTTGCTTTATTTTATTTACTACTTTGTTTGCTGCACTTAAATAAAACACAAAAAAATTAGTTGCTAGCTTTACTTTATTTACTATCTTGTTCTCTATATCAAAAACACACAAAAATTAGTTACTTGTCTTTGCTTTACTTGTTTAGTTTACTCTTTGCTTATTTCATAATGTTTCCTCCTAAGTACACTAATAATATTAATGATGGAGGGGACATTAAGACGTCAATACATTGCAAGCTTGTAGGAATGTTCGAGGCACTAGAAAAGAATTATGATTGGATTGTTCCCGAAAATTTATTTGATGAGAATAGCAAGCCTAAGAGTAATGAAAAGGGAGCCTCTGAAACTTACATAGATAAGATAACATGCATTGTAGAGGAAACTCCCAACTCCCAAGGTAATAATGTTGATGCTCCATCTCTTGAAAATACTTGATTTGCATTTTCTGCGCCTAGCTGAAAGGCGTTAAAGAAAAGCACTTCTTGGGAGATAACCCATGTTTTATTTTATTTACTGTATTGTTGAGTCTTGGAAGTTGTTTACCACTGTAGCAACCTCTCCTTATCATGTTTTTGTGCCAAGTAAAGTTTCTATGCTAAAGTTGATGCTATATTTGGGATCGCTGCGCAGAAACAGCATTGCTATCTGTCACGAATTCTCGCAGAAGTCTCTGTAAAAAAATCGAAAAAATCTGCAAATTTACGAGCGTGATCCTCAGATATGTACGCAACTTTCATTAGTTTTGAGTTTTTCCATTTGAGCAAGTTAAGTGCCCCTTCCAGATGCATCTTTACGGACTGTTCTGTTTTTGACAGATTTTGTCTTTTATTTCGCATTGCCGCTTTTGCTATGTTGAATGAGTTTCTTTGTTCCATTAACTTTCAGAAGCTTTGTGCAATGTCCAGAAGTGTTAAGAATGATTGTGTCACCTCTGAATATGTGAATTTTGGTTATGCACTAACCCTCTAATGAGTTTGCTTGGAGTTTGTGTGAAGGAAGTTTTCAAGGGTCAAGAGAAGAGGATGATATACTATGATCAAGAAGAGTGAAAGGTCTAAGCTTGGGGATGCCCCGGTGGTTCATCCCTGCATATTTTAAGAAGACTCAAGCATCTAAGCTTGGGGATGCCCAAGGCATCCCCTTCTTCATCGACAACATTATCAGGTCACTTCTAGTGAAACTATATTTTTATTCCGTCACATTCTTATGTTCTTTACTTGGAGCGTCGGTTTGCTTTTATTTTTGTTTTGTTTTGAATAAAGTTGGATCCCACCATCCTTATATTGGAGATATTACGCTCCGCTTTTTCATATGGAACACTTGTGTTCTTAATTGTGCTTTAATGTTCATGGCGAAGGCTTATTGCTTCGTTAAATTGCTATTTAGTTGGAATTGGAAAATGTTGCATATGGTTTGGCAACTTGGCAATTGTTTGAGCTCTCATAGATCATGTTTAAGCTCTTGCATCATGTAGTTTAATCTATTAATGAAGAACTACTGTAGAGCTTGTTTAATTTGGTTTGCATGATTGGTCTCTCTAAGTCTAGATATTTTCGGGTAAAGTGTTTGAACAACAAGGAAGACAGTGTAGAGCCTTATAATGCTTGCAATATGTTCTTGTGTGAGTTTTGTTGTACCTGTTCATACTTGTGTTTGCTTCAAACAACCTTGCTAGCCCAAACCTTGTACTGAGAGGAAATGCTTCTCGTGCATCCAAATACCTTGAGCCAAAATCCATGCCATTTGTGTCCACCATATCTACCTATTATGTGGTATTTTTCTGCCATTCCAAAGTAAATTACTTGAGTGCTACCTTTAAAATTTCATTCCTCTACCTTTACAATATATAGCTCATGGGACAAATAGCTTAAAAACTATTGTGGTGATGAATATGTAGTTATGTGTCTTAATTCTTATAAGTTGCTTGTTGAGCGGTAACCATGTTTTCTGGGGACGCCATCAACTTTACCTTTGTTGGATATCATGTGAGATGCTATGCATGTTCGTCTTGTCTGAAGTAAGTGGATTTCATGATCAAATGGTTTGAGTATGCATATGTTAGAGAAGAACATTGGGCCGCTAACTAAAGCCATGTATCATGGTGGAAGTTTCAGTTTGGACATACAACCTCAATCTCTTATGAGAATATTAACTGTTGTTGAATGCTTAAGCATTAAAAGAGGAGTCCATTATCTGTTGTCTATGTTGTCCCGGTATGGATGTCTAAGTTGAGAATAATCAAAAGCGAGAAATCCAATGCGTGCTTTCTCCTTAGACACTTGTACAGGCGGCATAGAGGTACCCCTTTGTGACACTTGGTTGAAGCATATGTCATGTGATGATAATCCGTGTTTCCGAGCTAAGTAGGACAAGGTGCGAGCACTATTAGTACTCTATGCATGAGACATGCAACTTGTAGGAAGTATTATGCATAGCACATATGAATTATTACTACCGTTGACAAAATTGTTTCTATGTTTTCAAAACAAAAGCTCTAGCACAAAAATAGTAATCCATGCTTCCCTCTGCGAAGGGCCATTCTTTTACTTTATGTTGAGTCAGTTTACCCACTTCTTTCTATCTTAGAAGCAAACACTTGTGTTAACTGTGTGCATTGATTCTTACATGTTTACTTATTGCACTTGTTATATTACTCTATGTTGACAAATATCCATGAGATATACATGTTACAAGTTGAAAGCAATTGCTGAAACTTAATCATCCTTTGTGTTGCTTCAATGCATTCTACTTTGAATTTATTGCTTATGAGTTATCTCTTATGCAAGTCTTATTGATACTTGTCTTGAAAGTACTATTCATGAAAAGTTTTGCTATATGATTCATTTTCTTTGTTAGCAATCTTTTGTTCAGATTGATGCGCGTAGATGTACACGTCCGTTGGGAACCCCAAGAGGAAGGTATGATGCGCACAGTGGCAAGTTTCCCTCAGTAAGAAACCAAGGTTTAATCGGACCAGTAGGAGTCAAGAAGCACGTTGAAGGTTGATGGTGGCGAAATGTGATGCGGCGCAACAACAGGGATTCCGGCGCCAACGTGGAACCTGCACAACACAACCCAAGTACTTTGCCCCAACGAAACAGTGAGGTTGTCAATCTCACCGGCTTGCTGTAACAAAGGATTAACCGTATTATGTGGAAGATGATTGTTTGCAAAACAGTAAAACAAGTATTGCAGTAGATTGTATGCGATGTAAAGAATAGGACCGGGATCCACAGTTCACTAGAGGTGTCTCTCCCATAAGATAAAAGCATGTTGGGTGAACAAATTACAGTCGGGCAATTGACAAATAGAGAAGAGCATAACAATGCATATACATGATATGATAAATATAGTGAGATTTAATCCGGGCATTACGACAAAGTACATAGACCGCCATCCAACTGCATCTATGCCTAAAAAGTCCACCTTCAGGTTATCATCCGAACCCCATTCAGTATTAAGTTGCAAAGCAACAGACAATTGCATTAAGTATTGTGCGTAATGTAATCGACAACTACATCCTTAGACATAGAATCAATGTTTTATCCCTAGTGGCAACAGCACATCACAACCTTAGAACTTTCTGTCACTGTCCCAGGTATCAATGAAGGCATGAACCCACTATCGAGCATAAATACCCCCTCTTGGAGTTAAGAGTAAAAACTTGGCCAGAGCCTCTACTAATAACGGAGAGCATGCAAGATCATAAACAACACATAAACAATAGATTGATAATCACCATAACATAGTATTCTCTATCCATCGGATCCCGACAAACACAACATATAGTATTACAGATAGATGATCTTGATCATGTTAGGCAGCTCACAAGATCCAACAATGAAGCACAATTAGGAGAAGACGACCAGCTACTGCTATGGACCCATAGTCCAGGGGTGAACTACTCACTCATCACTCCGGAGGCGACCATGGCGGTGTAGAGTCCTCCGGGAGATGAATCCCCTCTTCGGCAGGGCGCCGGAGACGATCTCCTGAATCCCCGAGATGGGATTCGCGGCGGCGTCTCGGAAGGTTTTCCGTATCGTGGCTCTCGGTACTGGGGGTTTCGCGACGGAGGCTATTTGTAGGCGGAAGGGCAACGTGAGGGGCCACACGAGGGCCCCACACCACAGGTCGGCGCGGCCAGGGCCTGGGCCGCGCCGCCCTATGGTGGCGGGCCCTCGTGGCCCCACTTGGACTCCCCTTCGGTCTTCTGGAAGCTTCGTGGCAAAATAGGACCCTGGGCGTTGATTTCGTCCAATTCCGAGAATATTTCGTTACTAGGATTTCTGAAACCAGCAGAAAACACAATGGCTCTTCGGCATCTTGTTAATAGGTTAGTTCCGAAAATGCGTAAATACGACATATAATGTGCATAAAACATGTAGGTATCATCAATAAAGTAGCATGGAACATAAGAAATTATCGATACGTTGGAGACGTATCAACATCCCCAAGCTTAGTTCTGCTCGTCCCGAGCAGGTAAAACGATAACAAAGATAATTTCTGAAGTGACATGCCATCATAATCTTGATCATACTATTTGTAAACATATGTAATGAATGCAGCGATCAAAACAATGGTAATGACATGAGTAAACAACTGAATCATAAAGCAAAGACTTTTCATGAATAGTACTTCAAGACAAGCATAAATAAGTTTTGCATAAGAGTTAACTCATAAAGCAATAAATCAAAGTAAAGGTATTGAAGCAACACAAAGGAAGATTAAGTTTCAGCGGTTGCTTTCAACTTATAACATGTATATCTCATGGATATTGTCAACATAAAGTAATATAACAAGTGCAATATGCAAGTATGTAGGAATCAATGCACAGTTCACACAAGTGTTTGCTTCTTAAGGTGGAGGAGATAGGTAAACTGACTCAACATAAAAGTAAAAGAATGGTCCTTCAAAGAGGAAAGCATCGATTGCTGTATTTGTGCTAGAGCTTTTATTTTGAAAACATGAAACAATTTTGTCAACGGTAGTAATAAAGCATATGAGTTATGTAAATTATATCTTACAAGTTGCAAGCCTCATGCATAGTATACTAATAGTGCCCGCACCTCGTCCTACTTAGCTTGGACTACCGGATCTTCGCAATGCCATGTTTCAACCAAGTGTCACAAAGGGGTACCTCCATGCCGCCTGTACAAAGGTCTAAGGAGAATGCTCGCATTTTGGATTTCTCGCTTTTGATTATTCTCAACTTAGACATCCATACCGGGACAACATGGACAACAGATAATGGACTCCTCTTTAATGCATAAGCATGTAGCAAAATTATTATTCTCATATGAGATTGAGGATATATGTCCAAAACTGAAACTTCCACCATGATTCATGGCTTTAGTTAGCGGCCCAATGTTCTTCTCTAACAATATGCATGCTCCAATCATTAAGGTGATAGATCCTTCAGACAAGACGGACATGCATAGCAACTCACATGATATTCAACAAAGAATAGTTGATGGCGTTCCCCAGAAGCATGGTTATCGCACAACAAGCAACTTAATAAGAGATAAAGTGCATAAGTACATATTCAATACTACGATAGTTTTTAAGGCTATTTTGTCCCATGAGCTATATATTGCAAAGGTGAATGGAAATTTTAAAGGTAGCACTCAAGCAATTTACTTTGGAATGGCGGAGAAATACCATGTAGTAGGTATGTATGGTGGACACAAATGGCATAGTAGTTGGCTCAAGGATTTTGGATGCATGAGAAGTATTCCCTCTCGATACAAGGTTTAGGCTAGCAAGGTTATTTGAAGCAAACTCAAGGATGAACGGTGCAGCAAAACTTACATAAAAGACATATTGTAAACATTATAAGACTCTACACCGTCTTCCTTGTTGTTCAAAACTCAATACTAGATATTATCTAGACCTTAGAGAGACCAAATATGCAAATCAAATTTTAGCAAGCTCTATGTATTTCTTCATTAATGGGTGCAAAGCATATGATGCAAGAGCTTAAACATGAGCACAACAATTGCCAAGTATCACATTATCCAAGACATTTTAGAATTACTACATGTAGCATTTTCCAATTCCAACCATATAACAATTTAACGAAGAAGAAACTTCGCCTTGAACATTATGAGTAAAGCCTAAGGACATATTTGTCCATATGCAACAGCGGAGCGTGTCTCTCTCCCACAAAGTGAATGCTAGGATCCATTTTATTCAAACAAAAACAAAAACAAAAACAAACCGACGCTCCAAGTAAAGAACACAAGATGTGACTGAATAAAAATATAGTTTCAGGGAGGAACCTGATGATGTTGTCGATGAAGAAGGGGATGCCTTGGGCATCCCCAAGCTTAGACGCTTGAGTCTTCTTAGAATATGCAGGGTGAACCACGGGGGCATCCCCAAGCTTAGAGCTTTCACTCCTCTTGATCATAGTATATCATACTCCTCTCTTGACCCTTGAAAACTTCCTTCACACCAAACTTCGAGCAAACTCATTAGAGGGTTAGTGCACAATTAATAATTCACATGTTCAGAGGTGGCACAATCATTCTTTACACTTCTGGACATTGCATAAAGCTACTGGACATTAATGGATCAAAGAAATTCATCCAACATAGCAAAAGAGGCAATGCGAAATAAAAGGCAGAATCTGTCAAAACAGAACAGTTCGTAAAGACGAATTTTAAAATGGCACCATACTTGCTCAAATGGAAAAACTCAAAACTAATGAAAGTTGCGTACATATCTGAGGATCACGCTCGTAAATTGGCAGATTTTTTCGAATTTTCTACAGAGACTTGTGCCCAGATTCGTGACAGACAGCAATGCTGTTTCTGCGCAGCGATCCTAAATATAACATCAACTTTGACATAGAAACTTTACTTGGCACAAAAACATGATAAGGAGAGGTTGCTACAGTAGTAAACAACTTCCAAGACTCAACAAAACAAAAAATTGCTGTAGTAAAAACATGGGTTGTCTCCCATAAGCGCTTTTCTTTAACGCCTTTCAGCTAGGCGCAGAAAGTGCAAATCAAGTAACATCAAGAGTAGAAGCATCAACATTATAACTTGTTCTAATAATAGAATCAAAAGGCAACTTCATTCTCTTTCTAGGGAAGTGTTCCATACCTTTCTTGAGAGGAAATTGATATTTAATATTACCTTCCCTCATATCAATAACAGCACCAACGGTTCGAAGAAAAGGTCTTCCCAACACAATAGGACAAGATGCATTGCATTCGATATCCAAAACAACAAAATCAACGGGGACAAGGTTATTGTTAACCGTAATGCGCACATTATCAATCCTCCCCAAAGGTTTCTTTTTAACATTATCGGCAAGATTAACATCCAAATAACAATTCTTCAATGGTGGCAAGTCAAGCATATCATAAATCTTTTTAGGCATAACAGAAATACTTGCACCAAGATCACATAAAGCATTACATTCAAAGTCATTGAATTTCATTTTAATGATGGGCTCCCAACCATCTTCTAACTTTCTAGGAATAGAAGTTTCAAGTTTTAGTTTCTCTTCTCTAGCTTTTATGAGAGCATTTGTAATATGTTTTGTAAAGGCTAAATTTATAGCACTAGCATTAGGACTTTTAGCAAGTTTTTGTAAGAACTTTATAACTTCAGAGATGTGACAATCATCAAAGTCTAAATCATTATGAGCTACAGCAATGGGATCATTGTCCCCAAGGTTGGAAAAAATTTCAGCAGTTTTATCACAAGCAGTTTCAGCAGTTTTAGCAATTTCAGGCAGTTTTGTACGCTTTGCACTAGGAGTAGAAACATTGCCAACACCAATTATTTTACCATTGATAGTAGGAGGTGCAGCAACATGTGAAGAATTAACATTACTAGTGGTGGTAATAGTCCAAACTTTAGCTACATTATTCTCTTTAGCTAGTTTTTCATTTTCTTCTCTATCCCACCTAGCACGCAATTCAGCCATTAATCTTATATTCTCATTAATTCTAACTTGGATGGCATTTGCTGTAGTAGTAATCTTATTATCAATATCATCATTAGGCATAACTTTCAATTTTAATAGATTAACATCAGAGGCAAGTCTATCAACTCTAGAAGCAATAATATCAATTTTATCAAGCTTTTCCTCAACAGATTTGTTAAAAGCAGTTTGTGTACTAATAAATTCTTTAAGCATAGCTTCAAGACCAGAGGGTACACTCCTATTATTATTGTAAGAATTCCCATAAGAATTACCATAACCATTACCATTAGCAGAAGGATATGGCCTATAGTTATTACCAGAGTTGTTCCTATAAGCATTGTTGTTGAAATTATTATTTTTAATGAAATTCACATCAACATTTTCTTCTTGAGCAACCAATGAAGCTAAAGGAACATTATTTGGATCAACATTAGATCTACCATTCACAAGCATAGACATAATCACATCAATCTTATCATTCAAGGAAGAGGTTTCTTCAACAGAATTTACCTTCTTACCTTGTGGAGCTCTTTCCGTGTGCCATTCAGAGTAATTTATCATCATATCATCAAGAAGTTTTGTAGCCGCCCCCAAAGTGATGGACATAAAGGTACCTCCAGCAGCTGAATCCAATAAATTCCGCGAAGAAAAATTTAGTCCTGCATAGAAGGTTTGGATGATCATCCAAGTAGTCAGTCCATGGGTTGGGCAATTCTTTACCAAAGTTTTCATTCTCTCCCATGCTTGAGCAACATGTTCAGTATCTAATTGCTTAAAATTCATTATGCTACTTCTCAAAGATATAATTTTAGCGGGAGGATAATATCTACCAATAAAAGCATCTTTACATTTAGTCCATGAATCAATACTATTCTTAGGCAAAGATAGCAACCAATCTTTAGCTCTTCCTCTTAATGAGAAAGGAAACACTTTCAATTTAATAATATCACCATCTACATCCTTATACTTTTGCATTTCACAAAGTTCAACAAAATTATTGAGATGGGCAGCAGCATCATCAGAACTAGCACCAGAAAATTGATCTCTCATAACAAGATTCAGTAAAGCAGGTTTAATTTCAAAGAATTCTGCTGTAGTAGCAGGTGGAGCAATAGGTGTGCATAGGAAATCATTATTATTTGCATTTGTGAAGTCACACAACTTAGTATTTTCAGGGGTATTCATTTTAGCAATGGTAAATAAAACAAACTAGATAAAGTAAATGCAAGTAACTAATTTTTTTGTGTTTTTGATATAGAGAGCAAGACAGTAAATAAAGTAAAACTAGCAACTAATTTTTTTGTGTTTTGTTTAGGTGCAGCAAACAAAGTAGTAAATAAAATAAAGCAAGACAAAAACAAAGTAAAGAGATTGAGAAGTGGAGACTCCCCTTGCAGCGTGTCTTGATCTCCCCGGCAACGGCGCCAGAAATTTGCTTGATGCGCGTAGATGTACACGTCCGTTGGGAACCCCAAGAGGAAGGTATGATGCGCACAGTGGCAAGTTTCCCTTAGTAAGAAACCAAGGTTTAATCGGACCAGTAGGAGTCAAGAAGCACGTTGAAGGTTGATGGTGGCAAAATGTGATGCGGCGCAACAACAGGATTCGGCGCCAACGTGAACCTGCAACAACAAGTACTTTGCCCCAACGAAACAGTGAGGTTGTCAATCTCACGGCTTGCTGTAACAAAGGATTAACCATATTGTGTGGAAGATGATTGTTTGCAAGAAAACGGTAAAACAAGTATTGCAGTAGATTGTATGCGATGTAAAGAATAGGGGTCCACAGTTCACTAGAGGTGTCTCTCCCATAAGATAAAAGCATGTTGGGTGAACAAATTAGTCGGGCAATTGACAAATAGAGATGAGCATAACAATGCATATACATGATATGATAAATATAGTGAGATTTAATCCGGGCATTACGACAAAGTACATAGACCGCCATCCAACTGCATCTATGCCTAAAAAGTCCACCTTCAGGTTATCATCCGAACCCCATTCAGTATTAAGTTGCAAAGCAACAGACAATTGCATTAAGTATGGTGCGTAATGTAATCGACAACTACATCCTTAGACATAGAATCAATGTTTTATCCCTAGTGGCAACACATCACAACCTTAGAACTTTCTGTCACTGTCCCAGGTCAATGAAGGCATGAACCCACTATCGAGCATAAATACCCCCTCTTGGAGTTAAGAGGGGCCATACTCTACTATAACGGAGAGCATGCAAGATCATAAACAACACATAAACAATAGATTGATAATCACCATAACATAGTATTCTCTATCCATCGGATCCCGACAAACACAACATATAGTATTACAGATAGATGATCTTGATCATGTTAGGCAGCTCACAAGATCCAACAATGAAGCACAATTAGGAGAAGACGACCATCTAGCTAATGCTATGGACCCATAGTCCAGGGTGAACTACTCACTCATCACTCCGGAGGCGACCATGGCGGTGTAGAGTCCTCGGGAGATGAATCTCTCCGGGGCGCCGAGAGACGATCTCGAATCCCGAGATGGGATTCACGGCGGCGGCGTCAAGAGGTTTTCCGATCGTGGCTCCGGGGGGTTTGCGACGGAGGCTATTTGTGGCGGGGGCAACGTGAGGGGCCACACGAGGGCCCCACACCACGGTCGGCGCGCCGGGCTGGGCCGCGCGCCCTATCGTGGCCCCACTTCGACCTCTCTTCGGTCTCGGAAGCTTCGTGGCAAAATAGGACTCGGCGTTGATTCGTCCACCCGAGAATATTTCGATTTCTGAAACCAAAAACAGAAAACAGCAACTGGCTCTTCGGCATCTTGTTAATAGGTTAGTTCTAGAAAATGTGTAAATACGACATATAATGTGCATAAAACATGTAGGTATCATCAATAAAGTAGCATGGACATAAGAAATTATCGATACGTTGGAGACGTATCACAGATCACTCCATTCATCTCATATGCTTTACAATAATGTTGATCAAGATTATGTTGGTAGCATGTCACTTCAGAAATTATTTGTGTTATCGTTTACCTACTCGAGGACGAGTAGGAACTAAGCTTGGGGATGCTTGATACGTCGCAAACGTATCTATAATTTCTTATGTTCCATGCTACTTTTATTACAATACTTGAATGTTTTATACATACTTTATAGCATTATTATACATTTTCCGAGCACTAACCTATTAACAAGATGCTTGCTGCTTTTTTCGCTGTTTTTGGTTTCAGAAATCCTAGTAAGGAAATATTCTCGGAATTTGACGAAAACAACGCCCAGGGGCCTATTTTTACACAAAGCTTCTAGAAGACCGAAAGGGAGACGAAGTGGGGCCACGAGGTAGCCACACACCAGGGCGGCGTGGCCCAGGCCTTGGCCGCGCCGGCCTAGTGTGTGGGCCCCTCGTGTTGCCCCCTGACCTACCCTTCCGCCTACAAATAGCCTTTATCGCGAAACCCCTTGTACCGAGAGCCACGATACGGAAAACATTACTGAGGCCGCCGCCAATCCCATCTCGGGGGATTCAGGAGATCGCCTCCGGCACCCTGCCGGAGAGGGGAATCATCACCGGAGGGGCTCTACATCATCATGCCCGCCTCCGGATTGATGCGTGAGTAGTTCATCCTTGGACTATGGGTCCATAGCAGTAGCTAGATGGTTGTCTTCTCCGCTTGTGCTATCATTGTTTAGATCTTGTGAGCTGCCTAACATGATCAAGATCATCTATTTGTAATGCTACATGTTGTGTTTGGCGGGATCCGATGAATATAGAATATTATGTTAAGTTGATTATCAATCTATCATATATGTGTTGTTTATGTTCTTGCATGCTCTCCGTTGCTAGTAGAGGCTCTTGATACTTGTAACTCCAAGAGGGAGTAATTATGCTCGATAGTGGGTTCATGCCTCCATTGAATCTGGGACAGTGACAGAAAGTTCTAAGGTTGTGGATGTGTTGTTGCTACTAGGGATAAAACATTGATGCTTTGTCTAAGGATATTTGTGTTGATTACATTACGCACCATACTTAATGCAATTATCTGTTGTTTACAACTTAATACCGGAAGGGGTTCGGATGATAACTGAAGGTGGATTATTTAGGCATAGATGCATGCTGGATAGCGGTCTATGTACTTTGTCGTAATGCCCTGATTAAATCACATAGTAATCATCATTGATATGTATTGAATCTTTATTTGTCAATTGCCCGCCTGTAATTTGTTCACCCAGCATGCTAGTTATCTTATTGGAGAGACACCTCTAGTGAACTGTGGACCCCGGTCCATTCTTTTACATCTGAATACATTCTACTGCTTTTACTGTTCTTTGCAAACAAACACCATCTTCCACTCGATATGCTTAATCCTTTGTTTTCAGCAAGCCGGTGAGATTGACAACCTCACTGTTACGTTGGGGCAAAGTACTTTGATTGTGTTGTGCAGGTTCCACGTTGGCGCCGGTTTCACTGGTGTTGCGCTGATACGTCTCCAACGTATCGATAATTTCTTATGTTCCATGCTACTTTATTGATGATACCTACATGTTTTATGCACATTATATGTCATATTTATGCATTTTCTGGAACTAACCTATTAACAAGATGCCGAAGAGCCAGTTGCTGTTTTCTGCTGTTTTTGGTTTCAGAAATCCTAGTAAGGAAATATTCCCGATTGGACGAAACTTTCGCCTGGTCCTATTTTTGCACGAAGCTTCCGAAGACCGAAGAGATAACGAAGTGGGGCCACGAGGCAGCCATAGGCTAGGGCGGCGCGGCCCAGGCCCTGGCCGCGCCGACCTACCCCCTGGGCCCCTCGTGTGGCCCCCCGCGTTGACCTTCCGCCTACTTAAAGCCTCCGTCGCGAAACCCCCGCACCGAGAGCCACGATACGGAAAACCTTCCGAGACGCCGCCGCGAATCCCATCTCTGGGATTCAGGAGATCGCCTCCGGCACCCCCGGAGAGGGGATTCATCTCCCGGAGGACTCTACACCGCCATGGTCGCCTCCGGAGTGATGAGTGAGTAGTTCACCCCTGGACCATGGGTCCATAGCAGTAGCTAGATGGTCGTCTTCTCCTTGTTGTGCTTCATTGTTGGATCTTGTGAGCTGCCTAACATGATCAAGATCATCTATCTGTAATTCTATATGTTGTGTTTGTCGGGATCCGATGGATAGAGAGTACTATGATTATGGTGATTATCAATCTATTGTTTATGTGTTGTTTATGATCTTGCATGCTCTCCGTTATTAGTAGAGGCTCTGGCCAAGTTTTTGCTCTTAACTCCAAGAGGGAGTATTTATGCTCGATAGTGGGTTCATGCCTTCATTGAATCTGGGATCGTGACAGTAGGTTCTAAGGTTGTGATGTGCTGTTGCCACTAGGGATAAAACATTGATGCTATGTCTAAGGATGTAGTTGTTGATTACATTACGCACCATACTTAATGCAATTGTCTGTTGCTTAGCAACTTAATACTGAATGGGGTTCGGATGATAACCTGAAGGTGGACTTTTTAGGCATAGATGCAGTTGGATGGCGGTCTATGTACTTTGTCGTAATGCCGGATTAAATCTCACTATATTTATCATATCATGTATATGCATTGTTATGCCTTTCTCTATTTGTCAATTGCCCGACTGTAATTTGTTCACCCAACATGCTTTTATCTTATGGGAGAGACACCTCTAGTGAACTGTGGACCCCGGTCCTATTCTTTACATAGCATACAATCTACTGCAATTGTGTTTACTGTTTTCTTTGCAAACATCTTCCACTCGATACGTTTAATCCTTTGTTACAGCAAGCCGGTGAGATTGACAACCTCACTGTTTCGTTGGGGCAAAGTACTTGGGTTGTGTTGTGCAGGTTCCGCGTTGGCGCCGGAATCCCTGGTGTTGCGCCGCATCACATTTCGCGACCATCAACCTTCAACGTGCTTCTTGGCTCCTACTGGTTCGATTAAACCTTGGTTTCATACTGAGGGAAACTTGCTTCTATACGCATCATACCTTCCACTTGGGGTTCCCAACGGACGTGTGCATCTACGCGTATCAAGCTAAATTTCTGGACACGCTGCAAGGGGAGTCTCCACTTCTCAATCTCTTTACTTTGTTTTTGTCTTGCTTTATTTTATTTACTACTTTGTTTGCTGCACTAAATCAAAACACAAAAAAATTAGTTGCTAGTTTTACTTTATTTACTGTCTTG
The DNA here is from genome assembly GCA_030979885.1 of Lolium multiflorum. Taxonomy (NCBI): domain Eukaryota; kingdom Viridiplantae; phylum Streptophyta; class Magnoliopsida; order Poales; family Poaceae; genus Lolium; species Lolium multiflorum. The sequence continues at coordinate 102,822,756 of CM061750.1, read as the reverse complement.
CTCTCTATATCAAAAACACAAAAAAATTAGTTACTTGCATTTACTTTATCTAGTTTGTTTTATTTACTGTTGCTAAAATGAATACCCCTGAAAATACTAAGTTGTGTGACTTCACAAATGCAAATAATAATGATTTCCTATGCACACCTATTGCTCCACCTGCTACTACAGCAGAATTCTTTGAAATTAAACCTGCTTTACTGAATTTGGTTATGAGAGATCAATTTTCTGGTGTTAGTTCTGATGATGCTGCTGCCCATCTCAATAATTTTGTTGAACTTTGTGAAATGCAAAAGTATAAAGATGTAGATGGTGATATTATTAAATTGAAAGTGTTTCCTTTCTCATTAAGAGGAAGAGCTAAAGATTGGTTGCTATCTTTGCCTAAGAATAGTATTGATTCATGGACTAAATGCAAGGATGCTTTTATTGGTAGATATTATCCTCCCGCTAAAATTATATCTTTGAGAAGTAGCATAATGAATTTTAAGCAATTAGATACTGAACATGTTGCTCAAGCATGGGAGAGAATGAAAACTTTGGTAAAGAATTGCCCAACCCATGGACTGACTACTTGGATGATCATCCAAACCTTCTATGCAGGACTAAATTTTTCTTCGCGGAATTTATTGGATTCAGCTGCTGGAGGTACCTTTATGTCCATCACATTGGGGGCGGCTACAAAACTTCTTGATGATATGATGATAAATTACTCTGAATGGCACACGGAAAGAGCTCCACAAGGTAAGAAGGTAAATTCTGTTGAAGAAACCTCTTCCTTGAGTGATAAGATTGATGTGATTATGTCTATGCTTGTGAATGGTAGATCTAATGTTGATCCAAATAATGTTCCTTTAGCTTCATTGGTTGCTCAAGAAAATGTTGATGTGAATTTCATTAAAAATAATAATTTCAACAACAATGCTTATAGGAACAACTCTGGTAATAACTATAGGCCATATCCTTCTGCTAATGGTAATGGTTATGGTAATTCTTATGGGAATTCTTACAATAATAATAGGAGTGTACCCTCTGGTCTTGAAGCTATGCTTAAAGAATTTATTAGTACACAAACTGCTTTTAACAAATCTGTTGAGGAAAAGCTTGATAAAATTGATACTATTGCTTCTAGAGTTGATAGACTTGCCTCTGATGTTAATCTTTTAAAATTGAAAGTTATGCCTAATAATGATATTGATAATAAGATTACTACTACAGCAAATGCCATCCAAGTTAGAATTAATGAGAATATAAGATTAATGGCTGAACTGCGTGCTAGGTGGGATAGAGAAGAAAATGAAAAACTAGCTAAAGAGAATAATGTAGCTAAAGTTTGGACTATTACCACCACTAGTAATGCTAATTCTTCACATGTTGCTGCACCTCCTACTATCAATGGTAAAATAATTGGTGTTGGCAATGTTTCTACTCCTAGTGCAAAGCGTACAAAACTGCCTGAAATTGCTAAAACTGCTGAAACTGCTTGTGATAAAACTGCTGAAATTTTTTCCAACCTTGGGAACAATGATCCCATTGCTGTAGCTCATAATGATTTAGATTTTGATGATTGCCACATCTCTGAAGTTATAAAGTTCTTACAAAAACTTGCTAAAAGTCCTAATGCTAGTGCTATAAATTTAGCCTTTACAAAACATATTACAAATGCTCTCATAAAAGCTAGAGAAGAGAAACTAAAACTTGAAACTTCTATTCCTAGAAAGTTAGAAGATGGTTGGGAGCCCATCATTAAAATGAAATTCAATGACTTTGAATGTAATGCCTTATGTGATCTTGGTGCAAGTATTTCTGTTATGCCTAAAAAGATTTATGATATGCTTGACTTGCCACCATTGAAGAATTGTTATTTGGATGTTAATCTTGCCGATAATGTTAAAAAGAAACCTTTGGGGAGGATTGATAATGTGCATATTACGGTTAACAATAACCTTGTCCCCGTTGATTTTGTTGTTTTGGATATCGAATGCAATGCATCTTGTCCAATTGTGTTGGGAAGACCTTTTCTTCGAACTGTTGGTGCTGTTATTGATATGAGGGAAGGTAATATTAAATATCAATTTCCTCTCAAGAAAGGTATGGAACACTTCCCTAGAAAGAGAATGAAGTTGCCTTTTGATTCTATTATTAGAACAAGCTATGATGTTGATGCTTCTACTCTCGATGTTACTTGATTTACACTTTCTGCGCCTAGCTGAAAGGCGTTAAAGAAAAGCGCTTATGGGAGACAACCCATGTTTTTACCTACAGCAATTTTTTGTTTTGTTGAGTCTTGGAAGTTGTTTACTACTGTAGCAACCTCTCCTTATCATGTTTTTGTGCCAAGTAAAGTTTCTATGTCAAAGTTGATGTTATATTTGGGATCGCTGCGCAGAAACAGCATTGCTGTCTGTCACGAATCTGGGCACAGTTCTCTGTAGAAAATTCGAAAAAATCTGCCAATTTACGAGCGTGATCCTCAGATATGTACGCAACTTTCATTAGTTTTGAGTTTTTCCATTTGAGCAAGTCTAGTGCCAGCTTTAAATTCGTCTTTACGGACTGTTCTGTTTTTGACAGATTCTGCCTTTTATTTCGCATTGCCTCTTTTGCTATGTTGGATTTATTTCTTTGATCCATTAATGTCCAGTAGCATTATGCAATGTCCAGAAGTGAAAATAATGATTGTGTCACCTCTGAATGAGTGAATTATTAATTGTGCACTAACCCTCTAATGAGTTTGCTTGAAGTTTGGTGTGAAGGAAGTTTTCAAGGGTCAAGAGAGGAGAATGATATACTATGATCAAGAGGAGTGAAAGCTCTAAGCTTGGGGATGCCCCCGTGGTTCATCCCTGCATATTTTAAGAAGACTCAAGCGTCTAAGCTTGGGGATGCCCAAGGCATCCCCTTCTTCATCGACAACATCATCAGGTTCCTCCCCTGAAACTATATTTTTATTCAATCACATCTTGTATTCTTTACTTGGAGCGTCGGTTTGTTTTTGTTTTTGTTTTTGTTTGAATAAGATGGATCCTAGCATTCACTTTGTGGGAGAGAGACACGCTCCGCTGTTGCATATGGACACATGTGTCCTTAGGCTTTACTCATAATCACTACAAGAAAAGTTCTGATAGACAACGTCCCAAAATCGTCAACTAAGGGGCATTTTTCGTCGCCTATGGGCCTAACCCGACGATATGGGTTCCGTTGTCGAAACTGCGTCAGGCAAAGTCCAACGACGATTTTTTCGGTCCGTCGCGCTTGGGCGCCCTTCCGCCACGGAAAATCGGACCGTTGCGGAAGTGTTTTCGGGAGCCCGTTGACTGCTGACGTCATGCAAACTGACACGTGGCAGACGCCGTTAACTGCCAGTTAACGGCGTTAACCGGCTGAAACCCCGTGGTAGATGGTAGGCCCACACGAGGCCTGCCACGTCTTAAGCGGGCCGGGCCAGATGACATAGTTTGACCGGTCAACTATATAGCTGGGCTGGTCCATTAGTTACGTGGGCCGGGCCTAACCTCTAAGGTTGACTGGTCAAAACTTAAATGGGCCGGCCCATTTAACATGTGGGGTCCACCTTACAGCAACTGGGCCGGCCCAAGAAGCAAGTGGGCCGGGCCAAAAACACAGGTGGGTCCCACTTTCCTGTTAAAGGGCCGGCCCATTTAGTGTGTGGGGTCCACCGTATAGCAAGTGGGCGGCCCAACAAGCTAGTGGGCCCAAAAACAGTGGGTCCCACTTTCCGTTAAAGGGTCGCCCATTTAGTTTGTGGGGTCCACCATATAGCAACCAACAAAATAGTGGGCCCAAACACAGTGGGTCCCACTTTCTGTTAAAGGGCCGGCCCATTTAGTATGTGGGGTCCACCATATAGCAAGTGGGCGGCCCAACAAGATAGTGGGCCGGGCCAAAACACAGTGGGTCCCACTTTAAGGGCCGGCCCAATTAGTATGTGGGGTCCACCATATAGCAGTGGCCCAACAAGATAGCGGGCGGGCCAAACACAGTGGGTCCCACTTTCCTCTTAAAGGGCCGCCCATTTAGTATGGGGTCCACCAAAAAAGAATGGGCCGGCCCAACAAGATAGTGGGCCGGCAAAAACACAGGGTCCCACTTTCCTCTTAAAGGGCCGACCCATTTAGTATGTGGGGTCCACCACAAAAGCAAATGGGTGGCCCAACAAATTAGTGGGCCGGGCCAAAAGCACAGGTGGGTCCCACTTTCCTGTTAAAGGGCCGGCCCAATTAGTATGTGGGGTCCACCATATAGCAAGTGGGCCGGCCCATTTAGTTTGTGGGGTCCACCATATAGCAGGTGGGCCGGCCCAACAAGATAGTGGGCCTGGCCAAAAACACAGGCGGGTCCCACTTTCCTCTTAAAGGGCCGGCCCATTTAGTATGTGGGGTCCACCACAAAAGCAATTGGGCTGGCCCAACTAAGTAGTGGGTGGGGTCCACCTTAAAGCAAGTGGGCCAGCCCAACTAGAGTGTGGGGTCCACCGTCAATCAAATGGGCCAGCCCAATAAGTAAGTGGGCCAGCCCGTTTAGTTGCTGTTTATATGCTGGCATAATATGGGCTTTAGGAATTTGCGGGCAGGCACATATGTGATTTCGCTTAAATGGGCCGTTTAAGGGATGGGAATTCGTGATTTAGATACTGAGAATATTTACGCAGCATTGATTTCTGTCGGATAGCCTCACTTACCACAAGCACCAAAGAAAAAATGCGCGAAAGAACTATAAAAACTAACTAAATATTACATCAGCTGCAAGGCATTGAAAAAATATTACAGAACCCAGAGAAATTGAATGGTAATTAAACCTAGCAATACAATGAAGCGATCCGGCAATCTTTTAAGTTGTCCATGCAGCACCTATATCTGAAACAAAGACATTACAAGTTAAGACAGCAACAATGGAAAGGCAAAGACACTACAATATTGTTTGCCAAAGAATTTGGAACTCATCATTTCGTCGTTATAACAAGATCATTGTAATGCGCACAATAAGCAAACAAAGAGTGCATGCCGCATACCAACAGCCAATATAACAGAGCATGTTAGAATGAAACAGCAGACTTACTACTGTCGAGTCCCATGCAAACCAACATGTTCAGGGAGTACAAAATTGGCATGAACAACATAGTAGCAGGCTATAAATTTTGTAACAACGACTGAGCAAGATGAAGTTATGATGGCTACATCTACAGAGCAGGGAATGTAAACCAAAAAATAGAAGTTACGATGGCAAAAGCTAAAGAGGAGGGAATGTGAACCAACATGTGCCAAGTGCAATTACTTCATTTTGGCCGTGAACTAAATAATACTCCTGAACTTATAGTGAAGGGGATGCAAATCAAGATGTTTCGGGATATAAACTTGTAATGAGCAACACATAGAGGATAGTTGATGCTGGAGCTTAGGATGGACCAGATACAGAATATAGTGGGATCACCTGTGAACTTGTATAAGAGGGAATGCAAACCAATATGTTCAGCTTTCCATATGTGAGCGTCATGCCAAGTCAGAGAAACAAGTCAATAATGCAGCTTTTGAAGAACAAGATGGCACGCAAAATTATTATCTAGTAGTATGACAAGTTTATTTGTACTACAGGCTAGATAGCAGAGTGATAGCATGCCAAACTAAGTCCTTACTTTGTTAGCTTACAATGAACTAGATACAAAACAATGGCATCACCTGTAGTACAGGGAATGCAAGCCAACATGTTCATGGAGTAAAAAATTGGCACAAACAACATAGTAGCAGGCCATAATTTTTGTAACAACGACTGAGCAAGATAAAGTTATGATGGCTAGATCTACAGAGCAGGGAATGTAAACCAAATATAGAAGTTACGATGCCAAAAGCTATAGAGCAGGGAATGCGAACCAACATGTGCAATTACTTAAAATTGGCCATGAACTAAATAATAGCAGGATGTTACTATAATACCTATAATTTTTGTAACAACGACTGAGCAAGATAGAAGTTATGATGGCTACATCTACAGAGCAGGGAATGCAAACCAAAATGTTCAATCGCTTAAAGTTAGCAATGAAGTAGAAAATAGCAACGTGTTACGGTCATAGCTAGGAATGAACTAAAAGAGCTTCAGACAAACAAGCATCTGAACCCAGAACATGGCGCTAAAACAAGGGACTTACATTAGGAGAAGCACTCTGTGGGAGTCACAGCAGATCTTCCTGGGGTTGATAGATCCGGTGATGAAGTACGCTACATGTGCTACTTGGGGTTGGAGAGACGGCCATTACACTTCATGATTACTCATCTCATCTGCAAAAACATAACGGCTGATGGCGTGTAACTCACACGGTTGGGAACCCCAAGAGGAAGGTATGATGCGCACAGTAGCAAGTTTTCCCTCAGAAAGAAACCAAGGTTTAATCGAACCAGGAGGAGCCAAGAAGCACGTTGAAGGTTGATGGTCGCGAAATGTGATGCGGCGCAACACCAGGGATTCGCCAACGCGGAACCTGCACAACACAACCCAAGTACTTTGTCCCAACGAAAGTGAGGTTGTCAATCTCACCGGCTTGTAACAAAGGATTAAACGTATCGAGTGGAAGATGTTTGTTTGCAAGAAAACAGTAAAACACAATTGAGATTGTATGCTATGTAAAGAATAGGACCGGGGTCCACAGTTCACTAGAGGTGTCTCTCCCATAAGATAAAGCATGTTGGGTGAACAAATGGGCAATTGACAAATAGAGAAAGGCATAACAATGCATATACATGATATGATAAATATAGTGAGATTTAATCCGGGCATTACGACAAAGTACATAGACCGCCATCCAACTGCATCTATGCCTAAAAAGTCCACCTTCAGGTTATCATCCGAACCCCCTCCAGTATTAAGTTGCAAAGCAACAGACAATTGCATTAAGTATGGTGCGTAATGTAATCAACAACTACATCCTTAGACATAGCATCAATGTTTTATCCCTAGTGGCAACAACACATCCACAACCTTAGAACTTTCTGTCACTGTCCCAGATTCAATGGAGGCATGAACCCACTATCGAGCATAAATACTCCCTCTTGGAGTTAAGAGTAAAAACTTGGCCAGAGCCTCTACTAGTAACGGAGAGCATGCAAGATCATAAACAACACATAAACAATAGATTGATAATCACCATAATCATAGTACTCTCTATCCATCGGATCCCGACAAACACAACATATAGAATTACAGATAGATGATCTTGATCATGTTAGGCAGCTCACAAGATCCAACAATGAAGCACAACAAGGAGAAGACGACCATCTAGCTACTGCTATGGACCCATGGTCCAGGGGTGAACTACTCACTCATCACTCCGGAGGCGACCATGGCGGTGTAGAGTCCTCCGGGAGATGAATCTCCTCTCCGAGGGTGCCGGAGATCTCCTGAATCCCCCGAGATGGGATTCGCGGCGCGGCGTCTCGAAGGTTTTCCGTATCGTGGCTCTCGGTACCGGGGTTTCGCGACGGAGGCTTTAAGTAGGCGGAGGGTCAACGCGGGGGCCACACGAGGGCCCAGGGGGTAGGTCGGCGCGGCCGGGGCCCGGGCCGCGCCGGCCTCTGGCTGCCTCGTGGCCCCACTTCGTTATCTCTTCTCTCTCGAAGCTTCGTGCAAAAATAGGACCCGGGCGAAAGTTTCGTCCAATTCCGAGAATATTCTTTACTAGGATTTCTGAAACCAAAAACAGCAGAAAACAGCGCTCTTCGGCATCTTGTTAATAGATTAGTTCCAGAAAATGCATAAATATGACATATAATGTGCATAAAACATGTAGGTATCATCAATAAAGTAGCATGGAACATAAGAAATTATCGATACGTTGGAGACGTATCAGCATCCCCAAGCTTAGTTCTGCTCGTCCCGAGCAGGTAAAACGATAACAAAGATAATTTCTGAAGTGACATGCCATCATAATCTTGATCATACTATTTGTAAACATATGTAATGAATGCAGCGATCAAAACAAAGGTAATGACATGAGTAAACAACTGAATCATAAAGCAAAGACTTTTCATGAATAGTACTTCAAGACAAGCATCAATAAGTCTTGCATAAGAGTTAACTCATAAAGCAATAAATCAAAGTAAAGGTGTTGAAGCAACACATAGGAAGATTAAGTTTCAGCGGTTGCTTTCAACTTATAACATGTATATCTCATGGATATTGTCAACATAAAGTAATATAACAAGTGCAATATGCAAATATGTAGGAATCAATGCACAGTTCACACAAGTGTTTGCTTCTTAAGGTGGAAGGAGATAGGTAAACTGACTCAACAATAAAAGTAAAAGAATGGTCCTTCAAAGAGGAAAGCATCGATTGCTGTATTTGTGCTAGAGCTTTTATTTTGAAAACATGAAACAATTTTGTCAACGGTAGTAATAAAGCATATGAGTTATGAAAATTATATCTTACAAGTTGCAAGCCTCATGCATAGTATACTAATAGTGCCCGCACCTCGTCCTACTTAGCTTGGACTACCGGATCTTTGCATGCCATGTTTCAACCAAGTGTCACAAAGGGGTACCTCCATGCCGCCTGTACAAAGGTCTAAGGAGAATGCTCGCATTTCGGATTTCTCGCTTTTGATTATTCTCAACTTAGACATCCATACCGGGACAACATGGACAACAGATAATGGACTCCTCTTAAATGCATAAGCATGTAGCAAAGTTATTATTCTCATATGAGATTGAGGATATATGTCCAAAACTGAAACTTCAACCATGATTCATGGCTTTAGTTAGCGGCCCAATGTTCTTCTCTAACAATTTTGCATGCTCCAACCACTAAAATGATAGATCCTTCAGACAAGACGGACATGCATAGCAACTCACATGATATTCAACAATAGTTGATGGCGTTCCCCAGAAGCATGGTTATCGCACAACAAGCAACTTAATAAAATATAAAGTGCATAAGTACATATTCAATACTACGATAGTTTTTAAGGCTATTTTGTCCCATGAGCTATATATTGCAAAGGTGAATGATGGAATTTTAAAGGTAGCACTCAAGCAATTTACTTTGGAATGGCGGAGAAATACCATGTAGTAGGTAGGTATGGTGGACACAAATGGCATAGTAGTTGGCTCAAGGATTTTGGATGCATGAGAAGTATTCCCTCTCGATACAAGGTTTAGGCTAGCAAGGTTATTTGAAGCAAACTCAAGGATGAACAAGTGCAGCAAGACTCACATAAAAGACATATTGTAAACATTATAAGACTCTACACTGTCTTCCTTGTTGTTCAAAACTCAATACTAGATATTATCTAGACCTTAGAGAAACCAAATATGCAAATCAAATTTTAGCAAGCTCTATGTATTTCTTCATTAATGGGTGCAAAGCATATGATGCAAGAGCTTAAACATAAGCACAACAATTGCCAAGTATCACATTATCCAAGACATTTTAGAATTACTACATGTAGCATTTTCCAATTCCAACCATATAACAATTTAACGAAGAAGAAACTTCGCCATGAACATTATGAGTAAAGCCTAAGGACACATGTGTCCATATGCAACAGCGGAGCGTGTCTCTCTCCCACAAAGTGAATGCTAGGATCCATCTTATTCAAACAAAAACAAAAACAAAAACAAACCGACGCTCCAAGCAAAGAACACAAGATGTGATTGAATAAAAATATAGTTTCAGGGGAGGAACCTGATGATGTTGTCGATGAAGAAGGGGTGCCTTGGGCATCCCCAAGCTTAGACGCTTGAGTCTTCTTAAAATATGCAGGGGTGAACCACGGGGGCATCCCCAAGCTTAGAGCTTTCACTCCTCTTGATCATAGTATATCATTCTCCTCTCTTGACCCTTGAAAACTTCCTTCACACCAAACTTCAAGCAAACTCATTAGAGGGTTAGTGCATCATTAATAATTCACTCATTCAGAGGTGACACAATCATTATTTTCACTTCTGGACATTGCATAATGCTACTGGACATTAGTGGATCAAAGAAATAAATCCAACATAGCAAAAGAGGCAATGCGAAATAAAAGGCAGAATCTGTCAAAAACAGAACAGTCCGTAAAGACGAATTTAAAGCTGGCACCAGACTTGCTCAAATGGAAAAACTCAAAACTAATGAAAGTTGCGTACATATCTGAGGATCACGCTCGTAAATTGGCAGATTTTTTCGAATTTTCTACAGGGAACTGTGCCCAGATTCGTGACAGACAGCAATGCTGTTTCTGCGCAGCGATCCCAAATATAACATCAACTTTGACATAGAAACTTTACTTGGCACAAAAACATGATAAGGAGAGGTTGCTACAGTAGTAAACAACTTCCAAGACTCAACAAAACAAAAAATTGCTGTAGGTAAAAACATGGGTTGTCTCCCATAAGCGCTTTTCTTTAACGCCTTTCAGCTAGGCGCAGAAAGTGCAAATCAAGTATTATCGAGAGATGAAGCATCAACATCATAGCTTGTTCTAATAATAGAATCAAAAGGCAACTTCATTCTCTTTCTAGGGAAGTGTTCCATACCTTTCTTGAGAGGAAATTGATATTTAATATTACCTTCCCTCATATCAATAACAGCACCAACAGTTCGAAGAAAAGGTCTTCCCAACACAATAGGACAAGATGCATTGCATTCGATATCCAAGACAACAAAATCAACGGGGACAAGGTTATTGTTAACCGTAATGTGCACATTATCAATCCTCCCCAAAGGTTTCTTTTTAACATTATCGGCAAGATTAACATCCAAATAACAGTTCTTCAATGGTGGCAAGTCAAGCATATCATAAATCTTTTTAGGCATAACAGAAATACTTGCACCAAGATCACATAAAGCATTACATTCAAAGTCATTGAATTTCATTTTAATGATGGGCTCCCAACCATCTTCTAACTTTCTAGGAATAGAAGTTTCAAGTTTTAGTTTCTCTTCTCTAGCTTTTATGAGAGCATTTGTAATATGTTTTGTAAAGGCTAAATTTATAGCACTAGCATTAGGACTTTTAGCAAGTTTTTGTAAGAACTTTATAACTTCAGAGATGTGGCAATCATCAAAATCTAAATCATTATGAGCTACAGCAATGGGATCATTGTTCCCAAGGTTGGAAAAAATTTCAGCAGTTTTATCACAAGCAGTTTCAGCAGTTTTAGCAATTTCAGGCAGTTTTGTACGCTTTGCACTAGGAGTAGAAACATTGCCAACACCAATTATTTTACCATTGATAGTAGGAGGTGCAGCAATGTGGAGAATTAGCATTACTAGTGGTGGTAATAGTCCAAACTTTAGCTACATTATTCTCTTTAGCTAGTTTTTCATTTTCTTCTCTATCCCACCTAGCACGCAATTCAGCCATTAATCTTATATTCTCATTAATTCTAACTTGGATGGAATTTGCTGTAGTAGTAATCTTATTATCAATATCATTATTAGGCATAACTTTCAATTTTAAAAGATTTACATCAGAGGCAAGTCTATCAACTCTAGAAGCGATAGTATCAATTTTATCAAGCTTTTCCTCAACAGATTTGTTAAAAGCAGTTTGTGTACTAATAAATTCTTTAAGCATGGCTTCAAGACCAGGGGGTACACTCCTATTATTATTGTAAGAATTCCCATAAGAATTACCATAACCATTACCATTAGCAGAAGGATATGGCCTATAGTTATTACCAGAGTTGTTCCTATAAGCATTGTTGTTGAAATTATTATTTTTAATGAAATTCACATCAACATTTTCTTCTTGAGCAACCAATGAAGCTAAAGGAACATTATTTGGATCAACATTAGATCTACCATTCACAAGCATAGACATAATCACATCAATCTTATCACTCAAGGAAGAGGTTTCTTCAACAGAATTTACCTTCTTACCTTGTGGAGCTCTTTCCGTGTGCCATTCAGAGTAATTTATCATCATATCATCAAGAAGTTTTGTAGCCGCCCCCAATGTGATGGACATAAAGGTACCTCCAGCAGCTGAATCCAATAAATTCCGCGAAGAAAAATTTAGTCCTGCATAGAAGGTTTGGATGATCATCCAAGTAGTCAGTCCATGGGTTGGGCAATTCTTTACCAAAGTTTTCATTCTCTCCCATGCTTGAGCAACATGTTCAGTATCTAATTGCTTAAAATTCATTATGCTACTTCTCAAAGATATAATTTTAGCGGGAGGATAATATCTACCAATAAAAGCATCCTTGCATTTAGTCCATGAATCAATACTATTCTTAGGCAAAGATAGCAACCAATCTTTAGCTCTTCCTCTTAATGAGAAAGGAAACACTTTCAATTTAATAATATCACCATCTACATCCTTATACTTTTGCATTTCACAAAGTTCAACAAAATTATTAAGATGGACAGCAGCATCATCAGAACTAACACCAGAAAATTGATCTCTCATGACAAGATTTAGTAAAGCAGGTTTAATTTCAAAGAATTCTGCTGTAGTAGCAGGTGGAGCAATAGGTGTGCATAGGAAATCATTATTATTTGCATTTGTAAAGTCACACAACTTAGTATTTTCAGGAGTATTCATTTTAGCAACGGTAAATAAAACAAACTAGATAAAGTAAATGCAAGTAACTAATTTTTGTGTGTTTTTGATATAGAGAGCAAGACAGTAAATAAAGTAAAACTAGTAACTAATTTTTTTGTGTTTTGTTTAGGTGCAGCAAACAAAGTAGTAAATAAAATAAAGCAAGACAAAAACAAAGTAAAGAGATTGAGAAGTGGAGACTCCCCTTGCAGCGTGTCTTGATCTCCCCGGCAACGGCGCCAGAAAAAGAGCTTGATGGCGTGTAACTCACACGTTCGTTGGGAACCCCAAGAGGAAGGTATGATGCGCACAGTAGCAAGTTTTCCCTCAGAAAGAAACCAAGGTTTAATCGAACCAGGAGGAGCCAAGAAGCACGTTGAAGGTTGATGGTCGCGAAATGTGATGCGGCGCAACACCAGGGATTCCGGCGCCAACGTGGAACCTGCACAACACAACCCAAGTACTTTGTCCCAACGAAACAGTGAGGTTGTCAATCTCACCGGCTTGCTGTAACAAAGGATTAAACATATCGAGTGGAAGATGTTTGTTTGCAAGAAAACAGTAAAACACAATTGCAGTAGATTGTATGCTATGTAAAGAATAGGACCGGGGTCCACAGTTCACTAGAGGTGTCTCTCCCATAAGATAAAGCATGTTGGGTGAACAAATTACAGTCGGGCAATTGACAAATAGAGAAAGGCATAACAATGCATATACATGATATGATAAATATAGTGAGATTTAATCCGGGCATTACGACAAAGTACATAGACCGCCATCCAACTGCATCTATGCCTAAAAAGTCCACCTTCAGGTTATCATCCGAACCCCCTCCAGTATTAAGTTGCAAAGCAACAGACAATTGCATTAAGTATGGTGCGTAATGTAATCAACAACTACATCCTTAGACATAGCATCAATGTTTTATCCCTAGTGGCAACAACACATCCACAACCTTAGAACTTTCTGTCACTGTCCCAGATTCAATGGAGGCATGAACCCACTATCGAGCATAAATACTCCCTCTTGGAGTTAAGAGTAAAAACTTGGCCAGAGCCTCTACTAGTAACGGAGAGCATGCAAGATCATAAACAACACATAAACAATAGATTGATAATCACCATAATCATAGTACTCTCTATCCATCGGATCCCGACAAACACAACATATAGAATTACAGATAGATGATCTTGATCATGTTAGGCAGCTCACAAGATCCAACAATGAAGCACAACAAGGAGAAGACGACCATCTAGCTACTGCTATGGACCCATGGTCCAGGGGTGAACTACTCACTCATCACTCCGGAGGCGACCATGGCGGTGTAGAGTCCTCCGGGAGATGAATCTCCCTCCCGGCAGGTGCCGGAGGCGATCTCCGAATCCCCGAGATGGGATTCGGCGGCGTCTCGAAGGTTTTCCGTATCGTGGCTCTCGTACTGGGGGTTTCGCGACGGAGGCTTTAAGTAGGCGGAGGGTCAACGCGGGGGCCACACGAGGGCCCCAGGTCGGGCGCCAGGGCCTGGGCCGCGCCGGCCCCCTCTGGCTGCCTCGTGGCCCCACTTCGTTATCTCTTCGGTCTTCTGGAAGCTTCGTGCAAAAATAGGACCCTGGGCGAAAGTTTCGTCCAATTCCGAGAATATTTCTTTACTAGGATTTCTGAAACCAAAAACAGAAACAAGAACTGCTCTTCGGCATCTTGTTAATAGATTAGTTCCAGAAAATGCATAAATATGACATATAATGTGCATAAAACATGTAGGTATCATCAATAAAGTAGCATGGAACATAAGAAATTATCGATACGTTGGAGACGTATCAACAGGTTCCCCCAAGATTAAACAAGAACTTGCAGGCAAGCAATAGAAAAGCGACAGTAGAAGAGTTTAGATCATGCACGGCGCCGGTGAAGCAGATCCGGTTCATGCACAGCGGTGTCGGTGAGCAAGATCCGATGCGGTGGACGATGGATCCGGCGAAGCGGCTCCGGCGGGGTGGACGATGCCGCAGCTGAAGCGACTGCGGTAGACTGCTGGATGAGCATATGGTTTCGAGGTTCGGCGGGGATGATCCGGTCCGGTTGATGACGGCGTCGATGAAGCGGCTCCGGCAGGCAGCCGGATGACGAGGATCGCGAGGGCTCGGGTAGGCCAGGGAAGTCCGGCGGGGATGTTCCGGTGCGGTGGTCGTGGAGGTGGTAGAGAGAGGGACTTGAGAAGTTCCGGTGGGTGGTCTCAGATGAGAGACTGAGGGAAATGAATTTTTTTTGGGAGGGTATCCGGGGCTAGGGAGGTGGTGATCCAAAAAATGACGGCCAGACCCCCCCACCAACCGACTTTGCTGTCATCTCCACAGGGGTAGAATCGGAATTTGGAAGCGTGTGAAATTTTTGTATTTTGTGGGCGGGAAGTTTTGCCGCTATGAGATTTTGAATTTCGCTAAGGTACAAGTATAATGATAAAAAATTGTGAGACCGTACTAGTACCTCTGTTCAAGGCCGACTGTAAAATCAAATCATCATCAAGTTGAACATCGGTTACTACCATGATCATCATCGGACACAGATCTGGTGACATGCACCTGAAATTGGTGCATTCGTTGCAAAGTATAATGCTAAAAAAATTAGTGACCGTACTAGTACTTCTGTTCAAGCCCGAGTGCAACATCAAATCATCATCACGTTGAAAATTTGTTACCATGATCATGATCTATCTCTAAATTTGGCGCATCCGCTAAATCTGGCAAACTATAATGATAAAGAAATTGTGAGACAGTAGTAGTACTTCTGTTCATGGTCGAGTGCAACATCAAATCATCATCACGTTTAAAATTTGTTACCATGATCATGATCTACCTCTGAAAATGGGCGCATCCTCTAAAACTTGCAAAGTATAATGATACAAAATTGTGAGACCGTACTAGGACTTATGTTCAAGGTCGAGTGCAACATCAAATCATCATTACATTGAAAAGTGTGTTACCATGATCATGATCTATCTTCTAATTTGGCGCATCCGCTAAATCTCGCAAAGTATAATGATAAAAAATTGTGAGAATGTACTAGTACTTATGTTCAAGGCCGAGTGCAGGATCAAATCATCATCACGTTGAAATTCGTTACAACGATCATGACATATCTCTAAAATTGGTGCATCCGCTAAATCTCGCAAAGTATAATGATAAAAAAATTGTGAGACTGTACTAGTACTTGTGTTCAAGGCCGAGTGCAGGATCAAATCATCATCACGGTGAAATTTATTACAACGATCATGACATATCTCTTAAATTGGCGCATCCGCTAAATCTTGCATGTGGCGCATCTCAGTGCGGAGCAACAGGCCGGTGCTATCAAGGTTGAGGCGTCAGTAGCGTCATCGGGCTCTCCTCTTTTGATAGATCTTCTACATGGCGCGGCGCACCGCCCGTCGAGAAGCAGTCACATGTGATACCGAGGTGGAGACGTCGCCGGCATCCTCGAGGCGCGGCCGCCCTTCTATGAGCCAGCGTCGACTCAAGGTATATATGAATCCATGCGTTGTCGCGCCCCTTCTTCCGATGAAGTGGGGTGCCTTAGATTTATTGTTCTTCTCTTACGATTATTTCGAGCCGAACATGTGTGCTCTTTCTCTGAATATATTGCTTGAAAAGCTAACCAAGTTAATTAAATTCACTTCGTTCTTAATCTTGCGTGCTAATTCTGTTATTTTTGCTGGCAGTGGTGCGTGCAAGGAGATTTATTTGTGGGTGTGCTGAGCTGTTAGGCCTAAGTCGAAATCCTCAGCTTAACGAGGCCTCAGCTTAACACATAAAAAAGGTGTTCAATCTCGCCCACAATGTCCTTTTCTTTCCTCTTCCTTTATTGGAACTTGTTTTGCACACAAGGAAAGTGGCACGTGTAATGTGAGTAAAACCCTCTTAGCCAAAATCAGCTACAAGCAAGATTTTCTGTATTGTAGATGCCCCAATTGACTCTAATCCCCAATGTAGTCTTTTTTTATGTCAGTATAGACTTCTTTACATGGCATGCATTTGCCTAATGAGCAGCATTGTATTGCCATTCTAGCCAACCTGATCGATATGTCAAGCTTCATGCACGAGATGCCATGTTTAATTTACTCCCTCACTCCGATCCATATTTCTTGGTGTAAAATGAATGTGAATCGAAGGGAGTACTTTTCTTAGATACTAGTAGTACTATACCATTTCAAAAAAAAATACTAGTACTACTACATCACAAATGCATCAAAAGAGTACTACCATCACAAGACCACCACGGTTGTACTAGTAGAGTTTAATACTGAACTTCCAAAGGGAATAAGATTACACATATGAACTTTAAACAGGACCAGGAGCATGAGGGCCAGCAGCAGGGGCGTTGACTGGGAACAAGCCAGGCAAGACGTAATTCTGGAGGAAGAGGCCATATGCTGCGTGCTTGGCCTTGGTTGCAGGGCGGTGCTTCCCCGATGTACTTAGGCCTACACCCGTCGCATGCTGGATCAGGCTGCGGATGTCCTTCTGGAGGATTTTGCCACAGAATGGGCAAAATAGCTCCCCGCGCATGCAGAAACGAATTTCACCACCCTTCAGCCGCTTCAGAACGTAGCGGCTCTTCTGGTCCCTGCGCTCCTTGTTGTCGTCCATGTCGTCAGAATATTCCTGTGAATTATAAAGTACATAATAATCAGGTGCTTAATGACAGATCGAATAAATACTGCACTATCATAAGCAAACCTTAGAAACCCTAAAATTAAATGTGTAGAACAAGTAAATGGCAGAAGAAATCATACTAAATCACGAGAAAACCCTATGAACAGCAATGAACATAAGCCACAACAATTGCAAGTCCACTAAGTATGAACACATAAATTAATTATATGACAAATCAAGCCAACTACATGGCAGATTAGTCGAAATTAAACTAGAATCTGACCGTACGAACCGTAGAATCAAGTACGTCTACAAGAACAAGGTAGGAGATCAAATCAATCAAGAACCAGGTTCGTGCAAACCACGTGAACAGTAATATGACACAAAAAGGATCGGGACAGTTTCGGTAAAAGAGCAGTACCTCCTCGTCGTCACCCTCGACATCCTCCTGGAACTGAACGTTTGGGCCGAAATCGTCGAAGGGGTCGAGGTCCGCGTCCAGCACCGGGTCGAGGAAGACCTCGCCGTGGTGGCCTGCAACGCCTTGCAGATCTTCGGCGGGAGCAACGGCGTTGCTATCCACCTTCTCCTCGACGGCCAGGACGCCCGTTTCGACCGAGGTCGAAGAATCAGACAAGCAGAGGAGACGAGCGGCCTGGGTACCCGGTGAAGCCTCACCCGCCGCGACGGCCACTACCGCAGAGGCATCCTCTGCGCGAGCGGCCGCCGATTGCTCCGCCTCGTACGCAAGACCTGTCTTCATGCTGCTGCGGTTGGAAACGAGGAAGTCGATGCCTCGGAGGTGCGGTGAGTTGATGGGAGGGGAGAGGACGAGCTCGCGAGAGACGATGAGGCCGATTATTTTATAGCCTCTGACTCTCTGTATCAGAATGGCATTAGTTGTGGACGCGAGAGACGATGAGGCCGATTAGTTGTGGACGCGTGAAGTCGTGCATGTACTCGATTCTCACGTATACCAATACTTCCAAACGTCATAAGTAATTCACAATCATTCAGAATAATATGAGACCTTAACATTTTATTGTTTGTGTCAGATATTGTCCATGAAAAATAACATCCTTCAAAAAATAAATCCCCTATGCCAATCCGGTCATGCCCGTCTACTCCAACTAGCTTCCTCGAGTAATTTGTCACCTTACATTCTTAAAATGAACCAAAATTTGGCACAGGGGCATCACATGGAAAATGATGTTACCATTCTCTCTTCCCATTTTTGTTTGAATTTTTCAAAATTGTCATGCCCTAACGGAAAAAATGTATGTTCCTTCTATGAAGCATGTATCAGAATGGCATTACCAAAACCTGGGGGTGGCGGGGCACATGGTGGTGTGATGATACATCACATTTGGACCACACAACACAATTTGGACCAACCAAAAAAATTCAACCACCCTACACAAACCCTGGTCAAAACTAGTTTGACCAATATTACAAAAGTTGTACATAATTCAGAAACAGTCAGAAATATACGAAGCATTCAGGAGTCAATACTGAAGACAAAGCAATTATGCCAAAAGACGAAGGCAGAGGAGGAACAGGTCTTGCTATATTGCACAACAAAGCCAAATTCAACTTTTCATCGATTCCAAAATTCTGGCTGCAATTAGCACACCCTGGTCTCCTGATGTCGCAATAGTTGGCTGCTGGGAGCGGAGACACTCGACTTCCTTCTTCAACTTATCGCACTCTGTGCGAACTTTCAAGTACTTCGTCTCGAAATATTGCGCATGTTCAGCATGCAACTCCACTTCCTGTTGAAAACTTTCACAGTCACAGTTGCAATCACACTGACCAGCCTTGTCAGTGACCACACTCATCGGTGGCTGGGCGCGTAGTTCCTCGACTTCCTTCTTCAACTTCTCACACTCCACGAGAACGTCTGAGTACCGTTTATCAAAAGAAGATTGCATGGAACGGGCATTCTCCTTCGATATGGCACGATTTAAAATGCACCTGCCCACGAGGTGGCGGATTTTCTTATGAAGGATGATGTTGTGGCCCTTGATCTGGTCCAGTTTCGCGGAGAATCGTGTTATCACATCCTGCATTGCAAATTCAACAGCAATGAAGTATGCAGAGTGCAGATGAGGGGGGAGAAATAAACAAATGGAGTGCCAACCTCTTCAATATGCCTGAGAGCTGCAAAGTCCTTGTCCATAGGAACCTCTTCAACGATGGAACCGCCATCCCTGGAAGAAAGACATTTAAGTAGTTGGATCTGGCAGCCAGCAAGGAGGCGATGAAACTGCGGCACGGCAATGGAAACATACACGGCCGAAGATGCACACACGCGCACTGGCTGCTCCTCTCCCGGAGACTGGGCATTCGTCTCTGATTCTGCATTCATGATACCAAACCTATGCAAGAGTTTGAGGTTTCTGTTCTGAAGGGTGGTGTTGTGGCCCTTTAATCTCATAATCCCTTCCTGCATGGAAAAATTCACCAGGAACGAATCAGGGATCCTTTTTCATTCACAGGATATGAAAATCATAAGATTAGGAAAAGCATAGGATTTTGTATACATTACAGAGGGTGTATGCGCTATTTTATGGGCTATTTGGAATGTACAAAATGAAGTCGAGTTTAATAAACCCAAATCTCATCCCTTCTTGCAGGTTATCCCTATGATTATTCACTAGATCCGTATGTTTCTTATCTCCAGCCCGAGGATCAGCAGGATATCATGGAGTCTGGGTGCAACTGACTAGAGACAGCCGCACGGGATTTTTACAGCCAGGGTGGCTGGCAGTTTCCTCATAGAATTACTTACTGATGTGTTTTTGCCTTTTTGGCACCCGCTGTTTTCTATGTTTCGTTGGTGGATCTTTGTGTCGACTCTAGCTGATCCGTGAGAAGTTGTCATAATTTGTGTATGAACTGAAGAAAGCAATAAAGCAGCCATATACATCATTTTGATGCAGAGGCTGTGATATGTCCCCCATTTCGAAAAAAGGAACAAACATAGGATATATTTCTATAAATCAAACAACTAATGTAGGAAAAAAAACCATAGGATCTAAATGCTACACAATTCTTATAGAAGTCCTACGAATTAAAGAAGCCCTCATGCAGTACGGAGATGAAGAGGAAGAAAAAAAAGCAATGGATATATATTATATAGTGCATACATTATTAATGCTCTTGAGAGCTAACAAGTGCTCATCAAACAACGGGTCCTCGATAGCTAAGTACGAAGTGGATCCTGCGGTAGAAAGCACGAGCCTGGAACCGTCGGCCCTGGAAGATGATAGCCGGTTTAGTTGGCACCGCCTGCCAGCAAGGACTCAACGAAAATCCGGCATGGCGATGGAAACATACCCAGGAGCTTCGTACCCACCAGGTTGGCGAGAAACGAGCGATTTCTCAACTTGGGTAGGAATGGCGCTGAAACCAGCCGCCATGGAAGAAAGACGGTTAAATTGTTTGATCCGCTAGCCAGCCAGAAGGCAGAGAAACTTCGGCATGGCGATGGAAACATACCGGGGAGCTTCGTACCCACCATCTTGGCGAAACACGGTCGATTTCTCGGCATCGGTAGGAAGGGCGACACTTGAACGGGCGGCCCTGGAAGAAAGACGGTCAAATAGCTGGTTCTCCCGGGTAAAAAAATAGTTGGATCTGTTTGCCTTGCTGTAATCTGCGTTCATGGGGGCAAAGAAAGCACATGGCGATAAAAACCTACCAGGACTCTTGCTGGATTACTCTGCCCTGACCCAACAAGCCCGAAGCAGACTGAGCTTGCGATGGAAGCGCAGACATGCCTGTCCGCCGGCGCCGCTGGTACACTTTCAAAGTCGGAGTTTGCAGGACTTTCAGCGGGATGGATTTCACCGCGGATTTAGTCTCAGACAACAACGCCTCCTTCCTCTTCTTACACTTCTTCATGTTCTTCTTAGACAACTTGTTGAACGATGGATGAATCGCTGGAGGAAGAAGGAAGGGACAAGCAGGTGGGGATAGAAGGGGTCGGTGTAGAGCTCTCCGGGGAGGGTTCCCCGGGGAGGAGGATGAAAACTGGAACGAACAGGACAGGGATGGGACTGGGCAATCTTGTCCGTCCATCCAAAATCAAAGGGCGGGAGCACATAAGACTTTGGGCCATTGACAGGCTGGTCCTGCCACAGGCGGACCCCAAGTTTCAGCGATTCAATGTCAGTGAAAAGATGGGCAATGTAAAAGAATCTTGTTCGGGGTCGGCCGCGGAAGCCAAATCTCTGTGTCCCAAAGTCTACTAGTAGTCTACTCCTATATAGGTATAGCTGCATAGCCATCATACCATTGCATTGATCGAGCTGTACGCCTTTACCACTCTGATTCAGGTACAAAATATTAGTGTTCTCTTGTCAAATCAAAGGCCATGTCAGTTTAACGAAATGGACGTTCTTTAACTCACAAACTACTCCAAGGACATCATTTACGGACTACTGAAGCCATGTACATAATTTCTGGATCGATTTAGTAATTTGCTACAACTGTAATATTATTTCCAATTTTCAGCAATTTATTTGAATTTTAGGATTTTACTTATAAATTTCGCTAATTGACATGTGTAGGAAAGATAGAAAACAACTAGTGTATGCATGACCAATTAATCTGACTAAATAAATCTTATAGTGGCCACTTTGCATCACTCAAACTGAGAGGGCATGTTAGATTCATATGATAGAATAATGGAGAATCGCTATGACATATGCCTCCTTGAATCCTACGGGAAAGAAATCTACATGAATTGGTAGAGCTAGGTGTGTGATGGTATCATCGGAAAGACAAAGGAAATTTCTATAGAGATTGAGAGTGCATAGCATAGTTGTCACAGATGCATATGAATTTTTCCAAGAGGTCTAACCTCTTATTAGAAATCCTATAGGGTTGTACTAGTATAAGAAAACAATACATAGAAATTTTGGAGGATTCAATTCTTCAAATCAAACAAGCTATATAGGGGGAAAATCATATCCTTTGATTCGTACAATTTGTATAGGAGTTATGTAGGATTTGACTATAGGAGTTATGTAGGATTTGACTATAGGATTTGAATATTTGTACGGTTGTGTAATATTTTTACCCAGATCAATTCACATACCACCGGTTATGTATTTTTTTGGGCTATAAAAATAGGAGGTGTGGTATATTTGATGTGTGTAGAGATAATCTCACCATCTTATAGCCACCCCTAACATTTCGAGCAAACAAAAAAAAATCTATACCACTACCCACCTCTCGTCCTACACTCAATTCCTACACAACCAAACAACAAAAATTGGCTATCCTAGCCAGGTGGTTGGGGATACTCTCATCCCATAAACCTATCCCCTAAACCAAACAACCCCTAATATGGAGGGAAGGAAAACCTAGATCTGATACTGTACAAAAACACATAAAGCAATCTGGAACCGTCCACATAGAATCAACGGGCCAGAGCAGATGCCTTCTTTGGGAAGGGTCTTGCGCGGAAGCCAAGGAATCCTCTGCGTCGACAATCTGGTGTAGCAGTAAAATAGACCATCATAGCGGAACATTGATGGAGTCACTACAATGCGTCCGAATCCGGGTATAGTCTTGTCATATCAATGGCCATGTCAGTTTCTCCAGATATAATCTATCCGTTAGCTAGTACTACTACTCTAGAGGCTGACGCCACATGCAGAAGTTGTACAGTACTACGACTACTATCGAGTATCGACTAGTCCGATCACGTCCAGGTCGCAACTACTCAAAAATGGCCGTAAAGAAAATGCAGAAGTAGGATGGGGCCACGACAAAAGACATACATCTATTTATGGACAGAGGTAGTATCATATCAGCATGCATTAGCATCTCATTTGCAACTAGTTGCACTCGCATCCTATTATCGGATATCACACTTCTGCACTTTTAAAAAATATGAAGAAAAACAAAACTGGGACACATATTATGTTGTGTATTGCTCCACAGGTCACAGATGAGTATGTAAAAAAAATTCTAGCTTGCACAAAAAAGACAAATGATATGTGAATAGTTAAGGAATATTATTCACTTTGGTCTTTTCTTTTTTCCACAGCTCACATATGGTCACCTTTTGAAACAAATGTTTAGATGTGCGAAAGATACAACATAACCCGTGACTATGATTTGAATTTACATTTTTTTACAAACTCGAAATGTGACATCCGACAATAAGATGAGGGATCAACTAGTTGCGAAATGTTTGCACTCCTGACCATGCATCTGAATCTATCTACTAGACTACTACAACAACATACAAAATGCACCAGTTTTGAACTAGAGATGTAACAGCAGTACTAACCGTTGGTTTCCAAAATCTAACGCTTGTGATTAGAGGGATTCGCGTCAAGAGATACCACAACAGCATACACTTCTTTCTAGAACCATCATGTAGCCATTATGTAGAAGAAGAAAAAAGCAGGGTCACACCAATATCACACGTCCCACTCGATAGTAAGAAAGGTTCCAAGTTATTGTTCCCATTTCTCAACTGGTCATACCTATTTCGATGGTGTAACCTACGTAGTATAAGTTATATATTAGTTGTATGGAAAGTTTGAGCAACATTTAGAACATAATTTTGTACTCCTAATTGGTCCAACATGCATGCTAAGATTGGGGTCTTCACCTTGAAACGGCGAGCGCCGAAAAGCGGGTCAAAATCGCCCAGATCCTCGAAGATATCTACAGGCGCAGCCGCTGTATGAGAGACGGAGTGGGAAACGAGTGGGGCGATGTATGAGAGACGGAGTGGGGGTGTAGTATGTACTATAGTAAGACGGCGAGACGGCGAGGTCAGAGTGATTAAGACTAGTCACAATGGGAAGTACGTAGTACGTAGTATCATACACTACTAGTTTGTGATACTACCTCCACAATGCATAGTATCATAATATGGTTCATACTTATGTCATATTTAAAGTTTTGTAGAATCTCAATGCAAATGTGTGTACATGATGTATTTGTCATGAAGTTTTCTAAGTTTTCTAGGTTTATGTGTTATAATACTACTCTCATATCTCACCTCATAATTGATGTGACACATTAGATTTTTGCCAACATGGCATGTATGATACTACTTACGAGCCTTAAAAGCACTTTTTTGTGATGTTGATCAAATTGTACTCTAAAATTGTCACTGGACAACAGGTCGGCCTATTGCAAACTTGTTTGAATGAGCTAAAATAGTTAGAAATCTAGAAAATTTGTCACTTCAATGAATTTTCATCCTATAACGTTTACTTAATTTGAAAAACGAATGGGGACGTTTGCCATAATGGGACAATCATTTCTACAAAAAAGAATAAGATGGAAAGTCTCGCAATGTTATTTATCATGACAACATTGACAATGTCACAACCGTGGGGTGATTAGGGAATCCACTCCGCTAGAAAAAACAAACTTATATAAGGCATGTGTGGCAATGCAGTTTGTCTACCTTATACACATATCTAGATGTGTAGCTATATATGGATTTTATTTTCCAACTTTAGATGATCAGTTTATAGTTCACCATTTAATTAGAATTCATAATTTTTGGGAATAAAATACTTGGAGGTACCCTGCAAGTGTGGTACCACAAACTAAGCCAAAACATGGGTCCCAATAGTACAACATAGCGCGCATAGGAAGTTTGAGCAAATTTGAAACCAACCAAATGAGGTAGAAACAAATCAGAAAAAAGTTGTGAAACATGTGCATGGAGCCATCACATGACATGTACTTACTACTAACAAGTAAAAAATATAAAACCCTATCATACATAGAGGTTTGGGGTGAAGAGTTATTATTCACACACATATAGAATAAATATGGACTGCTTTTGGCTTTCTACCCATTAATTTGAGCAAGCTTCATGCAGTGTCCACTTCAAACTTGACAACATTGGAACCATAGCTGCTTGAGTTCGCCTCGCTAGCCTCTTCCCATATGTAAGCTTAATTAATTGGTTACACTACGAAAACCACAATCAACTTCTGAATAATGCATGCATTGCCCCCCTTTTGCACATATGCAACTTTGCAAAGTAGGGATTTTTGGTTTACCACACATTAGTGTGTTGTTTTCTTTTTATTAGGACCCATGTTTGGTAGCCACATTTTTCCAAAGCCAAAGTGTGGTTAGCCAAAAAAAAAGCTAGTATGGCTAGCCACCAAATTGTGGCTTAAAATATTAAAGCCAAACTTTGTCAAAACTTTGTAAAAAAAAGTTGAGTCTATGACAAATGGACCATATATACATGCAATGAAGTGTGATAAGCCAAATTGTGGCAAAAACCAAACACATGCCAAATAAACTATATGCATGGCTGCCAAATTTTGGCTTCTTGACAAATTGTGGCTAGGAACCAAACATGCCCTTGCTGGCCAAAGGGGTCCGAATATGTGTTTTGTTTATTCGCTATCATGTGCAGTACGTGTGTGCACAATACCACAAATCAAAATTTCACGGGTAGGCCAAACATGCATGCATGGTAGGCGAATCGCCATTTCGAAGGCTAATTTGTCAAACTAGCTTACCATGAAACCATCATGTGTACTCCAATTAATTAAGTTCGGATATGAATGGTGGTCATCAACCAAACTAAAAAGAATTCAAAATTTGGGATGATATAGGGATGTGCCCTATTGTTGTGGAATCAGAAAACATTAGCCAACGAAAATGTGGGTTGCATCCAAGTATAGTAGCTCACAAAGTCGATTGCCAAGAAGTTTTTGCCTAAATTTGAAATAAAGCCAAAATGAGGTTCAAACTTATTGAAATCAGCAAGCAAGGCAATCACGAAGTCACCAATTACTACTTTTATCTAGGAAAAATAACAAACATGATGGCATGCAAATATTCTTGAGAAGCAGAATCATTCTGTAAATATATATTTTTGGAACCATGCATGTTGGACATTGATTCGCTTCTTGCCACATGGGTGAGCTAGCTTGGTTACCGCAAGAACCATGCATGGCGAACTTTCGAATCATGACCCCTTTTTTAAGAGATCAATGAAAAACTTCTTATTTTCGACTATACTTTGCCAAATACAGTTTTTTTGGTTTTCCACATAAAGTCTTTTCATTTTTATTGGCCGAATTAAGGGGGGCAAAATTAAAAGGATGTATTTGTGAAGTGGCTACCGCGTGTATTGCGCACACTACCACCTATACAATTTTCACAAGAGGGTGACATGGTTGGATGGCCATGCATTTCCATGGTTTGTTGGATTATCTCATCATGTAGTATATAATAAATTAATTTTGTAAATATTTTTCAATTCAAGTATTAACGATGGTTATATTACAACTCAAATAAATTGGGAAAATACTGGGGTTCGCCTCCCTAGAATCAATCTTGCCCGTCCATTTCCTATCAACTGACTATAGGGAGTACTAGATTTAAATGGCGGTTGGAGTTAATTCCTCAACCTCATCGCAGTATTATTCCCATCTGTCCCCACTAAACAACCCCTGGCGGTTCGTTCTCCCCTGCATTTCGGCAAGTTCCAAAAAACCCCATTGTTTGCAGTTGCTCTCCCTCCCTCCCCCTCAATCCCTCCGATCAGTTCGACGTGCTTCAGCGCTGCCATGGCCGACGGCGGCCTGTTTACGCTAAAGAGGAGCGTCGTTCCCCATGGGACGACCAAGGTGAACGTGGTCTACACGAATGACCCTTCCGTTCTCGAGCACACCCTCAAGATGTACGAACAAAAGCTACTAGAGGACAGGTCCAGGTTCGTCGGCCTCGACCTAGAATACACTGCGGACCAAGTAAGTACCGCCGTCGTTCAGTTGGCCATGGACGACCACGTCCTGGTGTACCATTTCTGCAGGTATGTTCTTCACATGCCTTCCTTTATCCTTTTGTTTTTTAATATAGAAACTCTTCCTTTATCTTGGATCTGCTTTTTTATTTCGACATAGACTAGGTTCTAACTTGTATGAAAACACGAACAAACTAACTTGTATGAAAAATGTGGTCTGGAACGTAATATCCAACATACTTGTATAATTTTTTTGGATTGACCACGATATCTAGTTTCATGATTTTGGTACTCAAAATTTGCACAAATTTCATGTACTCATACTCACCGATAATCGGCATGGATGTCAAGATATTAACATATAGTAACTGAATCTTAACTTGACACTTAAATAATTAGATCATATAGTCGCAACAATAATTCATGTTATTTTGATGTGTATCACTGATGCAAAATCATTGTTTCACTGCAACAAGTATACAGTTTACTGGAAGAAAAATATGTGTACTATTTCAGCATATACGATCTTACAAGATTGATTTGTGTTAACATGCAGGAGTCCTGATAATCTGGCACTGCAAGAATTCCTTCAACATAAAGGAATTTGTTTCACAACTGTTGACATCAGGGGTGACTCTAGCAGGTTTGCTAGAGATGGCATTAAAATTCCTAAACATAATTGGATTGACATTCAGGATATGATCAATTTCAATGGTCCTGGCAATAGGACTGGCATGGGTGATTTGGCAGCCGCCATCATTGACCCATCTTACAAAGACATGAAGACCAAGTTCCCTACTAGCAGCCACGATCAATGGGAGTGCATGCCATTGCCTGAAGTAAACTTGAGGTATGCTGCGATTGATGGGTATGTCAGTTTTGAGTTGTACAGGCGACTCAAAAAAATCAATGATGGGCAGCGTCAAGCACAACCAATTCCAAGGGAAGTGGTTTGCCCGGATTGCAAGGAAGCGGCTAGGTTGGCCGCTCTTCCCCCTGCCTGGCGCGACGAGAAGAAGCAGTGTGTCGGGACAACCTACTGGGAATTTGTATCTTATTGCTTTAGGCACAACATACCATTTGATCCGAAGAAAATGCCACCATGGATAAAGGACCCGTGCGAGCCTACTTCGGGGTCTCCGTGGGATGGCGGTTCACATGGTGAGCAAGCTAGGGCAACGGCTGGATGTGGTGAGCTAGCAAGGGCAGGGCCTGTATCTGGTTGGGAAGCTCCAACAAGGATTCCCGACACACGAAGTGCGAACGAGTGCAGAACTTGGACTGCCAACCCATGGGAGGCAGGTACAAGCGGCACCGGCAAGCGCATCAAGAGGGATGATGATAATTGGTGAACTAGGCTGGCGTTATATGTTTCCAAGATTGTACATAAGTTTAGAATTATGAACTGGTAGTATTGTTTAGGTGATGTAATTACTTTTGCAACAATGTGTATGAGGTTTCAGAATCACGCATCCTTATTTAAACATGTTTAAAACATGGAAATGAAAAGGTAAGCCTGCATCCTTCTTAGTCACTCCAAAATTAAGCTTTTGGGAAGGTATTTGAAATTTCCATGTTTGAAACCCAAAACGACTTCTCTTCGTGATTGACTTCATAAGACAAAGTTCAGGCTTAGGGGTAGATACATGATTTTTCTGGTTTGAATATGACTAGACCTTGTTTATCAACTTGAGTGCTTACTATATGACATAAGAAGGCTATGTGCTTTGGTTTTTCATTTTTTTTTGAATCTTGGTCAATTCCTAGGTACGGTTTGACCAAGATTTGAACAAGTTTAAAATATGAAAATAAAATGTAAGCCCGGTCTGGATCCTTCTTAGTCACTCTGAAATGAAGCTTTTGGGAGGTTTTTGAAATTTCCATGTGTTTGAAACCCAAAACCACTTCTCTTCATGCTTGACTTCGTAAGATAGATTTTAGGGTTAGGGGTAGATACGTACATGATTTTTCTAAGTATTTTTATGCCCATTTGAATCTTGGTCAAATCATAGGTTTGACCAAGATTTAAACATGTTTAAAATATGAAAATGAAAAGCTAAGCCTGCATCCTTCTTAGTCACTCCAAAATGAAGTTTTTGGGAAGGTTTTTGAAATTTCCATGATTGAAACCCAAAAACGACTTCTCTTCGTGCTTGACTTCATAAGACAAAGTTTAGGGTTAGGGGTAGATACATGATTTTTCTGGTTTGAATATGTCTAGACCTTGTTTATCAACTTGAGTGCTTATTATATGACATAAGAAGGCTATGTGCTTTGGTTTTTCATTTTTTTATACCCATTTGAATCTTGGTCAAATCCTAGGTTTGACCAAGATTTGAACAAGTTTAAAACATAAAAATAAAAGGTATAAGCTCGACCTGGATCCTTCTTAGTCACTCTAAATTGAAGCTTTTGGGGGGTTCTTGAAATTTCCATGTTTGAAACCCAAAACCACGTCTCTTCATGCTTGACTTCATAAGACAGAGTTTAGGGTTAGGGTAGATACATGATTTGTCTGGTTTGAATATGTCTTGACCTTGTTTATCAACTTGAATGCTTAATATATGACATAAGAATACTATGTGCTTTGGTTTTCATTTTTTGATTTTTTCTGAATTTTTATGCCCATTTGATCTTGGTCAAATCCTAGGTTTAACCAAGGTTTAAACAAGTTTAAAACATGAAAATGAAAAGGTAAGCCTGCATCCTTCTTAGTCACTCCAAAATGAGGCTTTTGGGAAGGTTTTTGAAATTTCCATGTTTGAAATCCAAAACGACTTCTCTTCGTGCTTGACTTCATAAGACAAAGTTTAGGGTTAGGGGTAGATACAAGATTTTTCTGGTTTGAATATCTCTAGACCTTGTTTACCAACTTGAGTGCTTACTATATATGACATAAGAAGGCTATGTGCTTTGGTTTTTCAGTTTTTTTGAATTTTTATACCCATTTGAATCTTGGTCAAATCCTAGGTACGGTTTGACCAAGATTTGAACATGTTTAAAACATGAAAATAAAAGGTAAGCATGGATCCTTCTTAGTAACTCTAAAATGAAGCTTTTGGGAGGTTTTTGAAATTTCCATGTTTGAAACCCAAAACCACTTCTCTTCATGCTTGATCGACTTCATAAGACAGAATTTAGGGTTAGTGGGTAGATACATGATTTGTCTGGTTTGAATATGTTTAGACCTTGTTTATCAACTTGAATGCTTACTATATGACATAAGAATACTATGTGCTTTAGTTTTCATTTTTTTGATTTTTTCTGATTTTTTTGCACATTTGATCTTGGTCAAATCCTAGGTTTAACCAAGATTTAAACATGTTTAAGACATGAAAATGAAAAGGTAAGCCTGCATCCTTCTTAGTCACTCCAAAATGAAGCTTTTGGGAAGGTTTTTGAAATTTCCATGTTTGAAACCCAAAACCAGTTCTCTTCATGCTTTACTTCATAAGACAGAGTTTAGGGTTAGGGGTAGATATACGTGATTTGTCTAGTTTGAATATGTCTAGACCTTGTTTTATCAACTTGAATTCTTACTATATGACATAAAAAAACTATGTGGTTTGGTTTGATAGTTCATTGTTCATAATTCATAGTTGATCATACATACGGATCATACATACAGAATTGCGCGATCCTTATCGCGACTTCTAACCTATCTAGTCGTCGAGGAAGATGATGGTCGCGTTCTCCTCCGCATCCCGCGCCTCCTTCTCCTTCACGGCGGCGATGGCCGCCGCCTTGTCTTCTTCCTCCGCCCTCTTCTTGTCGGCATCGTCCTTGAGGGACGCGGCCAGCGCCTTCAAGAAGAGGGGGTCTTCCCCTTCCTCCGCCTCCTCCGCCTCCTCGCCGGCTGGCGGCGCGAATCCGCCGCTGGTGCTCGCCTCCCACGCCGCCTTCGACCGGCGGTTCCTCTCCCGGTCGGCGCGCCATTTGTTGAAGACGGGGCCGCTCATCGGTTTGAGCGGCGGATCCGCCTTGTACCAGAGCCCGCCCGGGGCGAACTCGCGGAGCGACGACGGCATGTACAGGGAGCCTCTGTACCTGCACGCCGCGCGCCGACTCCCGGCGGCGGACTGCTTGCACTGGAGCCGCCACGCCTCCTCGAGCGTGTCCGGCGCGCGGGATCGCTTCGATCCGCTCGCGGGCGACGCGGAACTGGTACGGCGTGAATACATGGCGAGCGGCGAAGAATCACCACCCTGCAATCAAGGCCAAGCACGCAGCATATGGCCTCTTCCTTACGTCTTTTGCCTGGTTTGTTGCCGGTCAACGCCCCTGCTGCTGGCCCTGATGCTCCTGGTCCTGTTTAAAGTTCAGCATTAAACTCTATACTATACAACTGTCGTGGTCTTGTGATGTACAGTAGTACTCTTTTGATGCATTTGTGATGTAGTAGTACTGTACTTTTTTTTGAACTGATATAGTACTATCTAAGAAAAGTACTCCCTCCGATTCACATTCTTTTTAGCACCAAGAAATATGGATCGGATCACCGGAGCGAGGGAGTAAATTACCCTTTTGTTGTGGCTTATTTTGGCTTTGGCAAAAGCCAAAAAAAGCACGTAAATAGGTGCTTTTTTGGGCTTTTGGATTTTGGAAGCCAAAAGAATAGAATCTTTGTTCTTGGCTTCCAAAATCCAAAAGCCCAAAAAAGCACCTATTTACGTGCTTTTTTTGGCTTTTGCCAAAGCCAAAAGCCAAAAAAAGCCACAACAAAAGGGCCATAAACATGGCATCTCGTGCATGAAGCTTGACAGATTGATCGGGTTGGCTAGAACGGCTAAACAATGCTGCTCATTAGGCAAATGCATGCCATGTACGATAGTATACATCCAGTAAAGAAGTCTATACTGACATAAAAAAGACTACATTGGGGATGAGAGTCAATTGGGGCATCTACAATACAGAAAATCTTGCTCGTAGTTGATTTTGGCTAAGAGGGTTTTGTGCCCATATTTGTATCTTGGTATAATCCTAGGTTTGACAATGATTTAAACAAGTTTAAAATATGAAAATGAAAAGGTAAGCATGGATACTTCTTAGTCACTCTAAAATGAAGCTTTTGGGAGGTTTTTGATATTTCCATGTTTGAAACCAAGAACCACTTCTCTTCATGCTTGGCTTCATAAGATAAAGTTTAGGGGTTAGGGGGTAGATACATGATTTGTTTGGTTTGAATATGTCTAGACCTTGTTTATCAGCTTGAATGCTTACTATATGACATAAGAAGACTATGTACTTTGGTTTTTCATTTTTTTTTAAATTTTATGCCCATTTGAATCTTGGTCAAATACACTAGCTATGACCAAGATGTAAACAAGTTTAAAACATGAAAATGAAAAGGTAAGCATGGATCCTTCTTAGTCACTCTAAAATGAAGCTTTTGGGGGGTTCTTGAAATTTCCAAGTTTGAAACCCAAAACCACTTCTCTTCATGCTTGACTTCATAAGACAGAGTTTAGGGTTAGGGGGTAAATACATGATTTGTCTAGTTTGTTGTTTAGACCTTGTTTACCAACTACTAGTTCGATTTTGGGCTACTAATATAAAATTAAAATAAGTTGAACTAGTATTCCTCTAAAAAATCATTTTGGTATGCATTGTTTGATACTTTTCATAGCTATAGTGCATCACAAATTTATGATTTCATGCTTTGCTTTGCCAATTTCGATTTTTTCTAACCACCTTCTCTTTGATTTCAAATTTAGGTCAAACTATCGATGCCTACTATGTGTTCTACTTGAATTGGATGCAGCGTGCGCACATGTTTTGCCATTGTTCTGGGCTTCCACACATCTTTGGGGCATCCAAGTATTTAAGTTACCTTGTTTTTTTGAATTGTAATTCATACCCTTCCTCCCAATTTTTATGCACATTTGAATCTTGGTCAAATCCTAAGTTTGACCAAGATTTGAACAAGTTTAAAACATGAAAATGAAAAGGTAAGCCTGAATCCTTCTTAGTCACTCAAAAATGAGAAGCTTTTGGGAGTTTTTTGAAATTTCCATGTTTGAAACCCAAAACCACTTCTCTTCATGCTTGACTTCATAAGACAGAGTTTAGGGTTAGGGGGTAGATACATGATTTGTCTAGTTTGTTGTTTAGACCTTGTTTATCAACTTGAATGCTTACTATATGACATAATAATACTATGTGCTTTGGTTTTCATTTTTTTTGATTTTTTCTGAATTTTTATGCCCATTTGATCTTGGTCAAATCCTAGGCTTAACCAATATTTAAACAAGTTTAAAACATGAAAATGAAAAGGTAAGCCTGTATCCTTCTTAGTCACTCCAAAATGAAGCTTTTGGGAAGGTTTTTGAAATTTCCATGTTTGAAATCCAAAACGACTTCTCTTCGTGCTTGACTTCATAAGACAAAGTTTAGGGCTAGGGGTAGAAACATGATTTTTCTGGTTTGAATATGTCTAGACCTTGTTTACCAACTTGAGTGCTTACTATATGACATAAGAAGGCTATATGCTTTGGTTTTTCATTTTTTTGAAATTTTATGCCCATTTGAATCTTGATCAAATCCTAGGTACAGTTTGACCAAGATTTGAACAATTTTAAAACATGAAAATAAAAGGTAAGCCCGACCTGGATCCTTTAGTCACTCTAAAATGAAGCTTTTGGGGGTTCTTGAAATTTCCAAGTTTGAAACCCAAAACCACTTCTCTTCATGCTTGACTACATAAGACAGAGTTTAGGGTTAGGGGTAGATACATGATTTTTCTTGTTTGAATATATCTAGACCTTGTTTATATCAACTTTAATGCTAACTATATATGACATAAGAAAACTATGTGCTTTGGTTTTTAATTTTTCTGATTTTTTTATTTTGATAGATGCACATTTGAATCTTTGTCAAATCCTAGGTTTGACCAAGATTTAAACAAGTATAAAACATGAAAATGAAAAGGGGAAGCCTGTATCCTTTCTTAGTCACTCTAAAATGAAGTTTTTGGGATGTTCTTGAAATTTTCATGTTTGAAACCCAAAACCACTTCTCTTCATGCTTGACTTCATAAGATAGAGTTTAGGGGCTAGGGGATAGATACATGATTTGCCTAGGTTTGAATATGCATGTCCAAACCTTGTTTATCAACTTGAATGCTTACTATATGACATAAGAAGACTATATGCTTTTGTTTTTCATTTTTCTGATTTTTTTTAAATTTTATGCCCATTTGAATCTTTTGGTCAAATCCTTGGTTTAATTTGACACGGATTTAAACAAGTTTAAAATATGAAAATGAAAAGGTGGTAAGCAGGCATGTATCCTTCTTATATATATTAGTCACTCTAAAATGAAGCTTTTGGGAGGTTTTTGAAATTTCCATGTTTGAAACCCAAAACCACTTCTCTTCATGTTGTTGACTTCATAAGATAGAGTTTAGGGGTTAGGGGTATAGATACATGACTTGTCTTGTTTGAATATGTGTCTAGACCTTGTTTATCAACTTTAATGCTTACTATATGACATAAGAACACTATGCGCTTTAATTTGGTTTTTAATTTTTTTAAATTTTGATGCACATTTTGAATCTTGGTCAAATCCTAGGTTTGACCGAGATTTGAACAAGTTTAAAACAAGAAAATAAAAGGTAAGCCCGCCAGACTGGATCCTTTCTTAGTCACTCTATAATGAAGCTTTTAGGGGGGTTGTTGAAAATGTAAGCATGTATCCTTCTTAGTACGTCACACCACAATGAAGCTTTTGGGAGGGTTTTTGAAATGTCCATGTTTGAAACCCAAAACGACTTCTCTTCGTGCTTGACTTCATAATTAAGACAAAGTTTAGGGTTAGGGGTATATAGATACATGATTTTTCTGGTTTGAATATGTCTAGACTTTGTTTATCAACTAGCTTGAGTGCTTACTATATGGCATATATAAGAAGCTAGGCTATGTGCTTTGGTTTTTCATTTTTTTTTGAATTTTTATGCCCATTTGAATCTTGGTCAAATCCTAGGTACGTACGGTTTGACCAAGATTTGAACATGTTTAAAACATGAAAATAAAAGGTAAGCATGGATCCTTCTTAGTCACTCTAAAATGAAGCTTTTGGGAGGTTTTTGAAATTTCCATGTTTGAAACCCAAAACCACTTCTCTTCATGCTTGGCTTCGTAAGATAGAGTTTAGGGTTTGGGGTAGATACGTACATGATTTTTCTAAGTATTTTTACGCCCATTTGAATCTTCGTCAAATCCTAAGTTTGACCAAGATTTGAACAAGTTTAAAAACATGAAAATGAAAAGGGTAAGCCTGGATCCTTGTTTAGGGTTAGGGGGTAGATACATGATTTTTGTGGTTTGAATATGGCAGACCTTGTTTATCACCTTGATATATGACATAGGAAGACGGTGTGCTTTTGTTTTTCTTTTTTTTGAATTTTTATGCCCATTTGAATCTTGGTCAAGTCATAGGTTTGACCAAGATTTAAACATGTTTAAAACATGAAAATGAAAAAGTAAGCCTGGATCCTTCTTAGTCACTCCAAAATGTACCAATTGATAAATGAGTTAACTTGGCTTCATGGAAAAAATAATGTCATGTAAATGATTTAACTTGGCTTTCGTACCCTTGAATCCATAGGAAACTTTGTATAAATGTAGTAGTATAATAATCAACCGAGTTTTTACATCAACAGGTCTGTCACTTACGTGTGGTGCCCATGCGTGAGGTCCCACACTTCAGTGAGCACAAGTCACGTGCAATAGGTACGCAAACTCCCAGCCATTTTCTTTGTCAAGAGAAGACGCATCAGGATGCGTATTGGAAGTATGTCCTTCTGGATCCTTCGGTTGTCCCTCTCACAAAAAAACAAATCTCTCTCATTCTCGGCCTCGCTCGACTCGCTCGCTCGCTCGCTCCTGCTCACTGACAAACCCTGCACAAAAGTCAACATCATCACCCGAAAAAGGGGAGACACCATAATTCTCTCCCTTCTTCTCTCCTTCCGAGTGATCCCTTCTTCCTCCGAGTTTCACTCGACGGGCAAACACACATGTGCTGCATAGTAATAATAAAAAAGTAGAAAAATCGACCTACGAATCTATGATTAAATAGGTTAAACTAGGGTTTTGCCCACTACTACAGATCAAGTTCAGAAATATCCAACTACTAGTTCGATTTTGGGCTACTAATATAAAATTAAAATAAGTTGAACTAGTATTCCTCTAAAAAATCATTTTGGTATGCATTGTTTGATACTTTTCATAGCTATAGTGCATCACAAATTTATGATTTCATGCTTTGCTTTGCCAATTTCGATTTTTTCTAACCACCTTCTCTTTGATTTCAAATTTAGGTCAAACTATCGATGCCTACTATGTGTTCTACTTGAATTGGATGCAGCGTGCGCACATGTTTTGCCATTGTTCTGGGCTTCCACACATCTTTGGGGCATCCAAGTATTTAAGTTACCTTGTTTTTTTGAATTGTAATTCATACCCTTCCTCCCAATTTTTATGCACATTTGAATCTTGGTCAAATCCTAAGTTTGACCAAGATTTGAACAAGTTTAAAACATGAAAATGAAAAGGTAAGCCTGAATCCTTCTTAGTCACTCAAAAATGAGAAGCTTTTGGGAGTTTTTTGAAATTTCCATGTTTGAAACCCAAAACCACTTCTCTTCATGCTTGACTTCATAAGACAGAGTTTAGGGTTAGGGGGTAGATACATGATTTGTCTAGTTTGTTGTTTAGACCTTGTTTATCAACTTGAATGCTTACTATATGACATAATAATACTATGTGCTTTGGTTTTCATTTTTTTGATTTTTTCTGAATTTTTATGCCCATTTGATCTTGGTCAAATCCTAGGCTTAACCAATATTTAAACAAGTTTAAAACATGAAAATGAAAAGGTAAGCCTGTATCCTTCTTAGTCACTCCAAAATGAAGCTTTTGGGAAGGTTTTTGAAATTTCCATGTTTGAAATCCAAAACGACTTCTCTTCGTGCTTGACTTCATAAGACAAAGTTTAGGGCTAGGGGTAGAAACATGATTTTTCTGGTTTGAATATGTCTAGACCTTGTTTACCAACTTGAGTGCTTACTATATGACATAAGAAGGCTATATGCTTTGGTTTTTCATTTTTTTTGAAATTTTATGCCCATTTGAATCTTGATCAAATCCTAGGTACAGTTTGACCAAGATTTGAACAATTTTAAAACATGAAAATAAAAGGTAAGCCCGACCTGGATCCTTTAGTCACTCTAAAATGAAGCTTTTGGGGGGTTCTTGAAATTTCCAAGTTTGAAACCCAAAACCACTTCTCTTCATGCTTGACTACATAAGACAGAGTTTAGGGTTAGGGGTAGATACATGATTTTTCTTGTTTGAATATATCTAGACCTTGTTTATATCAACTTTAATGCTAACTATATATGACATAAGAAAACTATGTGCTTTGGTTTTTAATTTTTCTGATTTTTTTATTTTGATAGATGCACATTTGAATCTTTGTCAAATCCTAGGTTTGACCAAGATTTAAACAAGTATAAAACATGAAAATGAAAAGGGGAAGCCTGTATCCTTTCTTAGTCACTCTAAAATGAAGTTTTTGGGATGTTCTTGAAATTTTCATGTTTGAAACCCAAAACCACTTCTCTTCATGCTTGACTTCATAAGATAGAGTTTAGGGGCTAGGGGATAGATACATGATTTGCCTAGGTTTGAATATGCATGTCCAAACCTTGTTTATCAACTTGAATGCTTACTATATGACATAAGAAGACTATATGCTTTTGTTTTTCATTTTTCTGATTTTTTTTAAAATTTTATGCCCATTTGAATCTTTTGGTCAAATCCTTGGTTTAATTTGACACGGATTTAAACAAGTTTAAAATATGAAAATGAAAAGGTGGTAAGCAGGCATGTATCCTTCTTATATATATTAGTCACTCTAAAATGAAGCTTTTGGGAGGTTTTTGAAATTTCCATGTTTGAAACCCAAAACCACTTCTCTTCATGTTGTTGACTTCATAAGATAGAGTTTAGGGGTTAGGGGTATAGATACATGACTTGTCTTGTTTGAATATGTGTCTAGACCTTGTTTATCAACTTTAATGCTTACTATATGACATAAGAACACTATGCGCTTTAATTTGGTTTTTAATTTTTTTAAATTTTGATGCACATTTTGAATCTTGGTCAAATCCTAGGTTTGACCGAGATTTGAACAAGTTTAAAACAAGAAAATAAAAGGTAAGCCCGCCAGACTGGATCCTTTCTTAGTCACTCTATAATGAAGCTTTTAGGGGGGTTGTTGAAAATGTAAGCATGTATCCTTCTTAGTACGTCACACCACAATGAAGCTTTTGGGAGGGTTTTTGAAATGTCCATGTTTGAAACCCAAAACGACTTCTCTTCGTGCTTGACTTCATAATTAAGACAAAGTTTAGGGTTAGGGGTATATAGATACATGATTTTTCTGGTTTGAATATGTCTAGACTTTGTTTATCAACTAGCTTGAGTGCTTACTATATGGCATATATAAGAAGCTAGGCTATGTGCTTTGGTTTTTCATTTTTTTTTGAATTTTTATGCCCATTTGAATCTTGGTCAAATCCTAGGTACGTACGGTTTGACCAAGATTTGAACATGTTTAAAACATGAAAATAAAAGGTAAGCATGGATCCTTCTTAGTCACTCTAAAATGAAGCTTTTGGGAGGTTTTTGAAATTTCCATGTTTGAAACCCAAAACCACTTCTCTTCATGCTTGGCTTCGTAAGATAGAGTTTAGGGTTTGGGGTAGATACGTACATGATTTTTCTAAGTATTTTTACGCCCATTTGAATCTTCGTCAAATCCTAAGTTTGACCAAGATTTGAACAAGTTTAAAAACATGAAAATGAAAAGGGTAAGCCTGGATCCTTGTTTAGGGTTAGGGGGTAGATACATGATTTTTGTGGTTTGAATATGGCAGACCTTGTTTATCACCTTGATATATGACATAGGAAGACGGTGTGCTTTTGTTTTTCT
This sequence comes from Lolium multiflorum, assembly GCA_030979885.1. Lineage (NCBI taxonomy): Eukaryota > Viridiplantae > Streptophyta > Magnoliopsida > Poales > Poaceae > Lolium > Lolium multiflorum. The sequence continues at coordinate 102,783,812 of CM061750.1, read as the reverse complement.
TTTTTTTGAATTTTTATGCCCATTTGAATCTTGGTCAAGTCATAGGTTTGACCAAGATTTAAACATGTTTAAAACATGAAAATGAAAAAGTAAGCCTGGATCCTTCTTAGTCACTCCAAAATGTACCAATTGATAAATGAGTTAACTTGGCTTCATGGAAAAAATAATGTCATGTAAATGATTTAACTTGGCTTTCGTACCCTTGAATCCATAGGAAACTTTGTATAAATGTAGTAGTATAATAATCAACCGAGTTTTTACATCAACAGGTCTGTCACTTACGTGTGGTGCCCATGCGTGAGGTCCCACACTTCAGTGAGCACAAGTCACGTGCAATAGGTACGCAAACTCCCAGCCATTTTCTTTGTCAAGAGAAGACGCATCAGGATGCGTATTGGAAGTATGTGGGTCCTTCTGGATCCTTCGGTTGTCCCTCTCACAAAAAAACAAATCTCTCTCATTCTCGGCCTCGCTCGACTCGCTCGCTCGCTCGCTCCTGCTCACTGACAAACCCTGCACAAAAGTCAACATCATCACCCGAAAAAGGGGAGACACCATAATTCTCTCCCTTCTTCTCTCCTTCCGAGTGATCCCTTCTTCCTCCGAGTTTCACTCGACGGGCAAACACACATGTGCTGCATAGTAATAATAAAAAAGTAGAAAAATCGACCTACGAATCTATGATTAAATAGGTTAAACTAGGGTTTTGCCCACTACTACAGATCAAGTTCAGAAATATCCAACTACTAGTTCGATTTTGGGCTACTAATATAAAATTAAAATAAGTTGAACTAGTATTCCTCTAAAAAATCATTTTGGTATGCATTGTTTGATACTTTTCATAGCTATAGTGCATCACAAATTTATGATTTCATGCTTTGCTTTGCCAATTTCGATTTTTTCTAACCACCTTCTCTTTGATTTCAAATTTAGGTCAAACTATCGATGCCTACTATGTGTTCTACTTGAATTGGATGCAGCGTGCGCACATGTTTTGCCATTGTTCTGGGCTTCCACACATCTTTGGGGCATCCAAGTATTTAAGTTACCTTGTTTTTTTGAATTGTAATTCATACCCTTCCTCCCAATTTTTATGCACATTTGAATCTTGGTCAAATCCTAAGTTTGACCAAGATTTGAACAAGTTTAAAACATGAAAATGAAAAGGTAAGCCTGAATCCTTCTTAGTCACTCAAAAATGAGAAGCTTTTGGGAGTTTTTTGAAATTTCCATGTTTGAAACCCAAAACCACTTCTCTTCATGCTTGACTTCATAAGACAGAGTTTAGGGTTAGGGGGTAGATACATGATTTGTCTAGTTTGTTGTTTAGACCTTGTTTATCAACTTGAATGCTTACTATATGACATAATAATACTATGTGCTTTGGTTTTCATTTTTTTTGATTTTTTCTGAATTTTTATGCCCATTTGATCTTGGTCAAATCCTAGGCTTAACCAATATTTAAACAAGTTTAAAACATGAAAATGAAAAGGTAAGCCTGTATCCTTCTTAGTCACTCCAAAATGAAGCTTTTGGGAAGGTTTTTGAAATTTCCATGTTTGAAATCCAAAACGACTTCTCTTCGTGCTTGACTTCATAAGACAAAGTTTAGGGCTAGGGGTAGAAACATGATTTTTCTGGTTTGAATATGTCTAGACCTTGTTTACCAACTTGAGTGCTTACTATATGACATAAGAAGGCTATATGCTTTGGTTTTTCATTTTTTTTGAAATTTTATGCCCATTTGAATCTTGATCAAATCCTAGGTACAGTTTGACCAAGATTTGAACAATTTTAAAACATGAAAATAAAAGGTAAGCCCGACCTGGATCCTTTAGTCACTCTAAAATGAAGCTTTTGGGGGGTTCTTGAAATTTCCAAGTTTGAAACCCAAAACCACTTCTCTTCATGCTTGACTACATAAGACAGAGTTTAGGGTTAGGGGTAGATACATGATTTTTCTTGTTTGAATATATCTAGACCTTGTTTATATCAACTTTAATGCTAACTATATATGACATAAGAAAACTATGTGCTTTGGTTTTTAATTTTTCTGATTTTTTTATTTTGATAGATGCACATTTGAATCTTTGTCAAATCCTAGGTTTGACCAAGATTTAAACAAGTATAAAACATGAAAATGAAAAGGGGAAGCCTGTATCCTTTCTTAGTCACTCTAAAATGAAGTTTTTGGGATGTTCTTGAAATTTTCATGTTTGAAACCCAAAACCACTTCTCTTCATGCTTGACTTCATAAGATAGAGTTTAGGGGCTAGGGGATAGATACATGATTTGCCTAGGTTTGAATATGCATGTCCAAACCTTGTTTATCAACTTGAATGCTTACTATATGACATAAGAAGACTATATGCTTTTGTTTTTCATTTTTCTGATTTTTTTTAAAATTTTATGCCCATTTGAATCTTTTGGTCAAATCCTTGGTTTAATTTGACACGGATTTAAACAAGTTTAAAATATGAAAATGAAAAGGTGGTAAGCAGGCATGGATCCTTCTTATATATATTAGTCACTCTAAAATGAAGCTTTTGGGAGGTTTTTGAAATTTCCATGTTTGAAACCCAAAACCACTTCTCTTCATGTTGTTGACTTCATAAGATAGAGTTTAGGGGTTAGGGGTATAGATACATGATTTGTCTTGTTTGAATATGTGTCTAGACCTTGTTTATCAACTTTAATGCTTACTATATGACATAAGAACACTATGCGCTTTAATTTGGTTTTTAATTTTTTTAAATTTTGATGCACATTTTGAATCTTGGTCAAATCCTAGGTTTGACCGAGATTTGAACAAGTTTAAAACAAGAAAATAAAAGGTAAGCCCGCCAGACTGGATCCTTTCTTAGTCACTCTATAATGAAGCTTTTAGGGGGGTTGTTGAAAATGTAAGCATGTATCCTTCTTAGTACGTCACACCACAATGAAGCTTTTGGGAGGGTTTTTGAAATGTCCATGTTTGAAACCCAAAACGACTTCTCTTCGTGCTTGACTTCATAATTAAGACAAAGTTTAGGGTTAGGGGTATATAGATACATGATTTTTCTGGTTTGAATATGTCTAGACTTTGTTTATCAACTAGCTTGAGTGCTTACTATATGGCATATATAAGAAGCTAGGCTATGTGCTTTGGTTTTTCATTTTTTTTTGAATTTTTATGCCCATTTGAATCTTGGTCAAATCCTAGGTACGTACGGTTTGACCAAGATTTGAACATGTTTAAAACATGAAAATAAAAGGTAAGCATGGATCCTTCTTAGTCACTCTAAAATGAAGCTTTTGGGAGGTTTTTGAAATTTCCATGTTTGAAACCCAAAACCACTTCTCTTCATGCTTGGCTTCGTAAGATAGAGTTTAGGGTTTGGGGTAGATACGTACATGATTTTTCTAAGTATTTTTACGCCCATTTGAATCTTCGTCAAATCCTAAGTTTGACCAAGATTTGAACAAGTTTAAAAACATGAAAATGAAAAGGGTAAGCCTGGATCCTTGTTTAGGGTTAGGGGGTAGATACATGATTTTTGTGGTTTGAATATGGCAGACCTTGTTTATCACCTTGATATATGACATAGGAAGACGGTGTGCTTTTGTTTTTCTTTTTTTTGAATTTTTATGCCCATTTGAATCTTGGTCAAGTCATAGGTTTGACCAAGATTTAAACATGTTTAAAACATGAAAATGAAAAAGTAAGCCTGGATCCTTCTTAGTCACTCCAAAATGTACCAATTGATAAATGAGTTAACTTGGCTTCATGGAAAAAATAATGTCATGTAAATGATTTAACTTGGCTTTCGTACCCTTGAATCCATAGGAAACTTTGTATAAATGTAGTAGTATAATAATCAACCGAGTTTTTACATCAACAGGTCTGTCACTTACGTGTGGTGCCCATGCGTGAGGTCCCACACTTCAGTGAGCACAAGTCACGTGCAATAGGTACGCAAACTCCCAGCCATTTTCTTTGTCAAGAGAAGACGCATCAGGATGCGTATTGGAAGTATGTGGGTCCTTCTGGATCCTTCGGTTGTCCCTCTCACAAAAAAAACAAATCTCTCTCATTCTCGCCCTCGCTCGCTCGCTCGCTCGCTCCTGCTCACTGACAAACCCTGCACAAAAGTCAACATCATCACCCGAAAAAGGGGAGACACCATAATTCTCTCCCTTCTTCTCTCCTTCCGAGTGATCCCTTCTTCCTCCGAGTTTCACTCGACGGGCAAACACACATGTGCTGCATAGTAATAATAAAAAAGTAGAAAAATCGACCTACGAATCTATGATTAAATAGGTTAAACTAGGGTTTTGCCCACTACTACAGATCAAGTTCAGAAATATCCAACTACTAGTTCGATTTTGGGCTACTAATATAAAATTAAAATAAGTTGAACTAGTATTCCTCTAAAAAATCATTTTGGTATGCATTGTTTGATACTTTTCATAGCTATAGTGCATCACAAATTTATGATTTCATGCTTTGCTTTGCCAATTTCGATTTTTTCTAACCACCTTCTCTTTGATTTCAAATTTAGGTCAAACTATCGATGCCTACTATGTGTTCTACTTGAATTGGATGCAGCGTGCGCACATGTTTTGCCATTGTTCTGGGCTTCCACACATCTTTGGGGCATCCAAGTATTTAAGTTACCTTGTTTTTTTGAATTGTAATTCATACCCTTCCTCCCAATTTTTATGCACATTTGAATCTTGGTCAAATCCTAAGTTTGACCAAGATTTGAACAAGTTTAAAACATGAAAATGAAAAGGTAAGCCTGAATCCTTCTTAGTCACTCAAAAATGAGAAGCTTTTGGGAGTTTTTTGAAATTTCCATGTTTGAAACCCAAAACCACTTCTCTTCATGCTTGACTTCATAAGACAGAGTTTAGGGTTAGGGGGTAGATACATGATTTGTCTAGTTTGTTGTTTAGACCTTGTTTATCAACTTGAATGCTTACTATATGACATAATAATACTATGTGCTTTGGTTTTCATTTTTTTGATTTTTTCTGAATTTTTATGCCCATTTGATCTTGGTCAAATCCTAGGCTTAACCAATATTTAAACAAGTTTAAAACATGAAAATGAAAAGGTAAGCCTGTATCCTTCTTAGTCACTCCAAAATGAAGCTTTTGGGAAGGTTTTTGAAATTTCCATGTTTGAAATCCAAAACGACTTCTCTTCGTGCTTGACTTCATAAGACAAAGTTTAGGGCTAGGGGTAGAAACATGATTTTTCTGGTTTGAATATGTCTAGACCTTGTTTACCAACTTGAGTGCTTACTATATGACATAAGAAGGCTATATGCTTTGGTTTTTCATTTTTTTTGAAATTTTATGCCCATTTGAATCTTGATCAAATCCTAGGTACAGTTTGACCAAGATTTGAACAATTTTAAAACATGAAAATAAAAGGTAAGCCCGACCTGGATCCTTTAGTCACTCTAAAATGAAGCTTTTGGGGGGTTCTTGAAATTTCCAAGTTTGAAACCCAAAACCACTTCTCTTCATGCTTGACTACATAAGACAGAGTTTAGGGTTAGGGGTAGATACATGATTTTTCTTGTTTGAATATATCTAGACCTTGTTTATATCAACTTTAATGCTAACTATATATGACATAAGAAAACTATGTGCTTTGGTTTTTAATTTTTCTGATTTTTTTATTTTGATAGATGCACATTTGAATCTTTGTCAAATCCTAGGTTTGACCAAGATTTAAACAAGTATAAAACATGAAAATGAAAAGGGGAAGCCTGTATCCTTTCTTAGTCACTCTAAAATGAAGTTTTTGGGATGTTCTTGAAATTTTCATGTTTGAAACCCAAAACCACTTCTCTTCATGCTTGACTTCATAAGATAGAGTTTAGGGGCTAGGGGATAGATACATGATTTGCCTAGGTTTGAATATGCATGTCCAAACCTTGTTTATCAACTTGAATGCTTACTATATGACATAAGAAGACTATATGCTTTTGTTTTTCATTTTTCTGATTTTTTTTAAAATTTTATGCCCATTTGAATCTTTTGGTCAAATCCTTGGTTTAATTTGACACGGATTTAAACAAGTTTAAAATATGAAAATGAAAAGGTGGTAAGCAGGCATGGATCCTTCTTATATATATTAGTCACTCTAAAATGAAGCTTTTGGGAGGTTTTTGAAATTTCCATGTTTGAAACCCAAAACCACTTCTCTTCATGTTGTTGACTTCATAAGATAGAGTTTAGGGGTTAGGGGTATAGATACATGACTTGTCTTGTTTGAATATGTGTCTAGACCTTGTTTATCAACTTTAATGCTTACTATATGACATAAGAACACTATGCGCTTTAATTTGGTTTTTAATTTTTTTAAATTTTGATGCACATTTTGAATCTTGGTCAAATCCTAGGTTTGACCGAGATTTGAACAAGTTTAAAACAAGAAAATAAAAGGTAAGCCCGCCAGACTGGATCCTTTCTTAGTCACTCTATAATGAAGCTTTTAGGGGGGTTGTTGAAAATGTAAGCATGTATCCTTCTTAGTACGTCACACCACAATGAAGCTTTTGGGAGGGTTTTTGAAATGTCCATGTTTGAAACCCAAAACGACTTCTCTTCGTGCTTGACTTCATAATTAAGACAAAGTTTAGGGTTAGGGGTATATAGATACATGATTTTTCTGGTTTGAATATGTCTAGACTTTGTTTATCAACTAGCTTGAGTGCTTACTATATGGCATATATAAGAAGCTAGGCTATGTGCTTTGGTTTTTCATTTTTTTTTGAATTTTTATGCCCATTTGAATCTTGGTCAAATCCTAGGTACGTACGGTTTGACCAAGATTTGAACATGTTTAAAACATGAAAATAAAAGGTAAGCATGGATCCTTCTTAGTCACTCTAAAATGAAGCTTTTGGGAGGTTTTTGAAATTTCCATGTTTGAAACCCAAAACCACTTCTCTTCATGCTTGGCTTCGTAAGATAGAGTTTAGGGTTTGGGGTAGATACGTACATGATTTTTCTAAGTATTTTTACGCCCATTTGAATCTTCGTCAAATCCTAAGTTTGACCAAGATTTGAACAAGTTTAAAAACATGAAAATGAAAAGGGTAAGCCTGGATCCTTGTTTAGGGTTAGGGGGTAGATACATGATTTTTGTGGTTTGAATATGGCAGACCTTGTTTATCACCTTGATATATGACATAGGAAGACGGTGTGCTTTTGTTTTTCTTTTTTTTGAATTTTTATGCCCATTTGAATCTTGGTCAAGTCATAGGTTTGACCAAGATTTAAACATGTTTAAAACATGAAAATGAAAAAGTAAGCCTGGATCCTTCTTAGTCACTCCAAAATGTACCAATTGATAAATGAGTTAACTTGGCTTCATGGAAAAAATAATGTCATGTAAATGATTTAACTTGGCTTTCGTACCCTTGAATCCATAGGAAACTTTGTATAAATGTAGTAGTATAATAATCAACCGAGTTTTTACATCAACAGGTCTGTCACTTACGTGTGGTGCCCATGCGTGAGGTCCCACACTTCAGTGAGCACAAGTCACGTGCAATAGGTACGCAAACTCCCAGCCATTTTCTTTGTCAAGAGAAGACGCATCAGGATGCGTATTGGAAGTATGTGGGTCCTTCTGGATCCTTCGGTTGTCCCTCTCACAAAAAAACAAATCTCTCTCATTCTCGGCCTCGCTCGACTCGCTCGCTCGCTCGCTCCTGCTCACTGACAAACCCTGCACAAAAGTCAACATCATCACCCGAAAAAGGGGAGACACCATAATTCTCTCCCTTCTTCTCTCCTTCCGAGTGATCCCTTCTTCCTCCGAGTTTCACTCGACGGGCAAACACACATGTGCTGCATAGTAATAATAAAAAAGTAGAAAAATCGACCTACGAATCTATGATTAAATAGGTTAAACTAGGGTTTTGCCCACTACTACAGATCAAGTTCAGAAATATCCAACTACTAGTTCGATTTTGGGCTACTAATATAAAATTAAAATAAGTTGAACTAGTATTCCTCTAAAAAATCATTTTGGTATGCATTGTTTGATACTTTTCATAGCTATAGTGCATCACAAATTTATGATTTCATGCTTTGCTTTGCCAATTTCGATTTTTTCTAACCACCTTCTCTTTGATTTCAAATTTAGGTCAAACTATCGATGCCTACTATGTGTTCTACTTGAATTGGATGCAGCGTGCGCACATGTTTTGCCATTGTTCTGGGCTTCCACACATCTTTGGGGCATCCAAGTATTTAAGTTACCTTGTTTTTTTGAATTGTAATTCATACCCTTCCTCCCAATTTTTATGCACATTTGAATCTTGGTCAAATCCTAAGTTTGACCAAGATTTGAACAAGTTTAAAACATGAAAATGAAAAGGTAAGCCTGAATCCTTCTTAGTCACTCAAAAATGAGAAGCTTTTGGGAGTTTTTTGAAATTTCCATGTTTGAAACCCAAAACCACTTCTCTTCATGCTTGACTTCATAAGACAGAGTTTAGGGTTAGGGGGTAGATACATGATTTGTCTAGTTTGTTGTTTAGACCTTGTTTATCAACTTGAATGCTTACTATATGACATAATAATACTATGTGCTTTGGTTTTTTTTTTTGATTTTTTCTGAATTTTTATGCCCATTTGATCTTGGTCAAATCCTAGGCTTAACCAATATTTAAACAAGTTTAAAACATGAAAATGAAAAGGTAAGCCTGTATCCTTCTTAGTCACTCCAAAATGAAGCTTTTGGGAAGGTTTTTGAAATTTCCATGTTTGAAATCCAAAACGACTTCTCTTCGTGCTTGACTTCATAAGACAAAGTTTAGGGCTAGGGGTAGAAACATGATTTTTCTGGTTTGAATATGTCTAGACCTTGTTTACCAACTTGAGTGCTTACTATATGACATAAGAAGGCTATATGCTTTGGTTTTTCATTTTTTTTGAAATTTTATGCCCATTTGAATCTTGATCAAATCCTAGGTACAGTTTGACCAAGATTTGAACAATTTTAAAACATGAAAATAAAAGGTAAGCCCGACCTGGATCCTTTAGTCACTCTAAAATGAAGCTTTTGGGGGGTTCTTGAAATTTCCAAGTTTGAAACCCAAAACCACTTCTCTTCATGCTTGACTACATAAGACAGAGTTTAGGGTTAGGGGTAGATACATGATTTTTCTTGTTTGAATATATCTAGACCTTGTTTATATCAACTTTAATGCTAACTATATATGACATAAGAAAACTATGTGCTTTGGTTTTTAATTTTTCTGATTTTTTTATTTTGATAGATGCACATTTGAATCTTTGTCAAATCCTAGGTTTGACCAAGATTTAAACAAGTATAAAACATGAAAATGAAAAGGGGAAGCCTGTATCCTTTCTTAGTCACTCTAAAATGAAGTTTTTGGGATGTTCTTGAAATTTTCATGTTTGAAACCCAAAACCACTTCTCTTCATGCTTGACTTCATAAGATAGAGTTTAGGGGCTAGGGGATAGATACATGATTTGCCTAGGTTTGAATATGCATGTCCAAACCTTGTTTATCAACTTGAATGCTTACTATATGACATAAGAAGACTATATGCTTTTGTTTTTCATTTTTCTGATTTTTTTTAAAATTTTATGCCCATTTGAATCTTTTGGTCAAATCCTTGGTTTAATTTGACACGGATTTAAACAAGTTTAAAATATGAAAATGAAAAGGTGGTAAGCAGGCATGTATCCTTCTTATATATATTAGTCACTCTAAAATGAAGCTTTTGGGAGGTTTTTGAAATTTCCATGTTTGAAACCCAAAACCACTTCTCTTCATGTTGTTGACTTCATAAGATAGAGTTTAGGGGTTAGGGGTATAGATACATGACTTGTCTTGTTTGAATATGTGTCTAGACCTTGTTTATCAACTTTAATGCTTACTATATGACATAAGAACACTATGCGCTTTAATTTGGTTTTTAATTTTTTTAAATTTTGATGCACATTTTGAATCTTGGTCAAATCCTAGGTTTGACCGAGATTTGAACAAGTTTAAAACAAGAAAATAAAAGGTAAGCCCGCCAGACTGGATCCTTTCTTAGTCACTCTATAATGAAGCTTTTAGGGGGGTTGTTGAAAATGTAAGCATGTATCCTTCTTAGTACGTCACACCACAATGAAGCTTTTGGGAGGGTTTTTGAAATGTCCATGTTTGAAACCCAAAACGACTTCTCTTCGTGCTTGACTTCATAATTAAGACAAAGTTTAGGGTTAGGGGTATATAGATACATGATTTTTCTGGTTTGAATATGTCTAGACTTTGTTTATCAACTAGCTTGAGTGCTTACTATATGGCATATATAAGAAGCTAGGCTATGTGCTTTGGTTTTTCATTTTTTTTTGAATTTTTATGCCCATTTGAATCTTGGTCAAATCCTAGGTACGTACGGTTTGACCAAGATTTGAACATGTTTAAAACATGAAAATAAAAGGTAAGCATGGATCCTTCTTAGTCACTCTAAAATGAAGCTTTTGGGAGGTTTTTGAAATTTCCATGTTTGAAACCCAAAACCACTTCTCTTCATGCTTGGCTTCGTAAGATAGAGTTTAGGGTTTGGGGTAGATACGTACATGATTTTTCTAAGTATTTTTACGCCCATTTGAATCTTCGTCAAATCCTAAGTTTGACCAAGATTTGAACAAGTTTAAAAACATGAAAATGAAAAGGGTAAGCCTGGATCCTTGTTTAGGGTTAGGGGGTAGATACATGATTTTTGTGGTTTGAATATGGCAGACCTTGTTTATCACCTTGATATATGACATAGGAAGACGGTGTGCTTTTGTTTTTCTTTTTTTTGAATTTTTATGCCCATTTGAATCTTGGTCAAGTCATAGGTTTGACCAAGATTTAAACATGTTTAAAACATGAAAATGAAAAAGTAAGCCTGGATCCTTCTTAGTCACTCCAAAATGTACCAATTGATAAATGAGTTAACTTGGCTTCATGGAAAAAATAATGTCATGTAAATGATTTAACTTGGCTTTCGTACCCTTGAATCCATAGGAAACTTTGTATAAATGTAGTAGTATAATAATCAACCGAGTTTTTACATCAACAGGTCTGTCACTTACGTGTGGTGCCCATGCGTGAGGTCCCACACTTCAGTGAGCACAAGTCACGTGCAATAGGTACGCAAACTCCCAGCCATTTTCTTTGTCAAGAGAAGACGCATCAGGATGCGTATTGGAAGTATGTGGGTCCTTCTGGATCCTTCGGTTGTCCCTCTCACAAAAAAAAACAAATCTCTCTCATTCTCGGCCTCGCTCGACTCGCTCGCTCGCTCGCTCCTGCTCACTGACAAACCCTGCACAAAAGTCAACATCATCACCCGAAAAAGGGGAGACACCATAATTCTCTCCCTTCTTCTCTCCTTCCGAGTGATCCCTTCTTCCTCCGAGTTTCACTCGACGGGCAAACACACATGTGCTGCATAGTAATAATAAAAAAGTAGAAAAATCGACCTACGAATCTATGATTAAATAGGTTAAACTAGGGTTTTGCCCACTACTACAGATCAAGTTCAGAAATATCCAACTACTAGTTCGATTTTGGGCTACTAATATAAAATTAAAATAAGTTGAACTAGTATTCCTCTAAAAAATCATTTTGGTATGCATTGTTTGATACTTTTCATAGCTATAGTGCATCACAAATTTATGATTTCATGCTTTGCTTTGCCAATTTCGATTTTTTCTAACCACCTTCTCTTTGATTTCAAATTTAGGTCAAACTATCGATGCCTACTATGTGTTCTACTTGAATTGGATGCAGCGTGCGCACATGTTTTGCCATTGTTCTGGGCTTCCACACATCTTTGGGGCATCCAAGTATTTAAGTTACCTTGTTTTTTTGAATTGTAATTCATACCCTTCCTCCCAATTTTTATGCACATTTGAATCTTGGTCAAATCCTAAGTTTGACCAAGATTTGAACAAGTTTAAAACATGAAAATGAAAAGGTAAGCCTGAATCCTTCTTAGTCACTCAAAAATGAGAAGCTTTTGGGAGTTTTTTGAAATTTCCATGTTTGAAACCCAAAACCACTTCTCTTCATGCTTGACTTCATAAGACAGAGTTTAGGGTTAGGGGGTAGATACATGATTTGTCTAGTTTGTTGTTTAGACCTTGTTTATCAACTTGAATGCTTACTATATGACATAATAATACTATGTGCTTTGGTTTTCATTTTTTTTGATTTTTTCTGAATTTTTATGCCCATTTGATCTTGGTCAAATCCTAGGCTTAACCAATATTTAAACAAGTTTAAAACATGAAAATGAAAAGGTAAGCCTGTATCCTTCTTAGTCACTCCAAAATGAAGCTTTTGGGAAGGTTTTTGAAATTTCCATGTTTGAAATCCAAAACGACTTCTCTTCGTGCTTGACTTCATAAGACAAAGTTTAGGGCTAGGGGTAGAAACATGATTTTTCTGGTTTGAATATGTCTAGACCTTGTTTACCAACTTGAGTGCTTACTATATGACATAAGAAGGCTATATGCTTTGGTTTTTCATTTTTTTTGAAATTTTATGCCCATTTGAATCTTGATCAAATCCTAGGTACAGTTTGACCAAGATTTGAACAATTTTAAAACATGAAAATAAAAGGTAAGCCCGACCTGGATCCTTTAGTCACTCTAAAATGAAGCTTTTGGGGGGTTCTTGAAATTTCCAAGTTTGAAACCCAAAACCACTTCTCTTCATGCTTGACTACATAAGATAGAGTTTAGGGTTAGGGGTAGATACATGATTTTTCTTGTTTGAATATATCTAGACCTTGTTTATATCAACTTTAATGCTAACTATATATGACATAAGAAAACTATGTGCTTTGGTTTTTAATTTTTCTGATTTTTTTATTTTGATAGATGCACATTTGAATCTTTGTCAAATCCTAGGTTTGACCAAGATTTAAACAAGTATAAAACATGAAAATGAAAAGGGAAGCCTGTATCCTTTCTTAGTCACTCTAAAATGAAGTTTTTGGGATGTTCTTGAAATTTTCATGTTTGAAACCCAAAACCACTTCTCTTCATGCTTGACTTCATAAGATAGAGTTTAGGGGCTAGGGGATAGATACATGATTTGCCTAGGTTTGAATATGCATGTCCAAACCTTGTTTATCAACTTGAATGCTTACTATATGACATAAGAAGACTATATGCTTTTGTTTTTCATTTTTCTGATTTTTTTTAAAATTTTATGCCCATTTGAATCTTTTGGTCAAATCCTTGGTTTAATTTGACACGGATTTAAACAAGTTTAAAATATGAAAATGAAAAGGTGGTAAGCAGGCATGGATCCTTCTTATATATATTAGTCACTCTAAAATGAAGCTTTTGGGAGGTTTTTGAAATTTCCATGTTTGAAACCCAAAACCACTTCTCTTCATGTTGTTGACTTCATAAGATAGAGTTTAGGGGTTAGGGGTATAGATACATGATTTGTCTTGTTTGAATATGTGTCTAGACCTTGTTTATCAACTTTAATGCTTACTATATGACATAAGAACACTATGCGCTTTAATTTGGTTTTTAATTTTTTTAAATTTTGATGCACATTTTGAATCTTGGTCAAATCCTAGGTTTGACCGAGATTTGAACAAGTTTAAAACAAGAAAATAAAAGGTAAGCCCGCCAGACTGGATCCTTCTTAGTCACTCTATAATGAAGCTTTTAGGGGGGTTGTTGAAAATGTAAGCATGTATCCTTCTTAGTACGTCACACCACAATGAAGCTTTTGGGAGGGTTTTTGAAATGTCCATGTTTGAAACCCAAAACGACTTCTCTTCGTGCTTGACTTCATAATTAAGACAAAGTTTAGGGTTAGGGGTAGATACATGATTTTTCTGGTTTGAATATGTCTAGACTTTGTTTACCAACTTGAGTGCTTACTATATGACATAAGAAGGCTATATGCTTTGGTTTTTCATTTTTTTGAAATTTTATGCCCATTTGAATCTTGATCAAATCCTAGATACTGTTTTGGGTGATTTGTCATTCAAAAATTTGGTATCATTGGATCGGAGGAAGTATACTTGGAGATGAAGCCCACCAAGTTTGCCTTGAAGTTTGCTCTTTGACCAGTATTACTTCTCGCATTGCCGAGGAGACGGGGAGGCCAAATTTAAGAACTAACCTTTGCTCTTCGTCTTCCTCAGTTCACCACTTTGTTTACCTCTTGGAATACTACTTCGCCACCATGACCGGGAGCAAGTCTCGCCACAGAAGGGTTCGTGCGGCTGCGGCGAAGCTGAGGGAATCCCAGCAATGGCGTCCCTGTGCTGCTGTCGAGGTGCCTTCTGCGCAAGAGTCTTCAAGGGCGTCGCAGCCCGCGACTGCTACCTTCAGGCGATCCTCCGTTCTTGCGCATCTTTCTATGTCTTTCACAACTTATCATCCCCTCCTTTTCTTACCTTCTCTCAATCGTATATTCAGGTCGGGCGGCCTTAGTTTTCCCGCAGCCCTCCTGCCTGCGGAAACATCTTCCACGGAGCCAAGTTCTCAAAGCAGCGAGGTATAGACATTCGTGCAAATTGGGATTCCCATTTTCTCTTTCTTGGTACTTCTCTGGGTACACTTCTGATTTTGTGCTCCATCCCCATCTGATAGAAGCCCCGCTACGAGATCGGTCCCATTTTAGAAATGGTTATGGGCGATTTCTGCGTCGAGACGGCGGACAGAAGCGCCCTCGCCGATGAGTGCATGAGACTTTATTCTGAGCTCGCCACTGAGAAGATCCGGATTCGCATTCTCGACGATATCGCCATGAAATCGTTCACTGCGAGTAATGAGATCCAGCGGCGGAGCCTCGGCCAGGCGGAGACCATGGACAAACTCGCCGGACTGATCCTGAACCTCACGGTTAGGACGGACAAACTAGAGGCCGAGCTGTCACAGGAGAAGGCTCTCAACTCCGAGCTGAAGCGTCAAGCAGGCTCAAGGTAGATCTTGACCAGGTCACTGTGTACCACTAGCTGCAATCCTTGATGACTGTTGTGTCACCTGGCTTCCGAGTTTCTGAAGGTTAATTTTCGAAATTTTGTTCGTAAAATTGGCCTGTGGAAATGTAAACAAACTAGTACTCTTACTTTATTATATTAGTACTTGTGTCAATGTAGTAGTTGTGTCTGAGTCGAGTCAATGTTGAGTCGTTCTCGTTGAGTCACCTAGTCTTCTATTATATACTAAAAGCAAAATAAGATGTTTTAAATAGAGACACAAGGTTAATCCACATCATCTTAATTATTATTAATCGTTGGATCTGTAATTTGTGACTAGGATTTACTAATAGATGAATATAACGTAAACGTACACATGTGTAACACGAACTCAAACTTGACACGATCTATTTTTTTTTATTTGGTGCGGGAAAGTCTAAGGTTGCACGTAAAAGTGTAGTTTTGGGAAAAACATGGAAACAGAGTCTGTTGCCCATACGAGTTAAACGTACACATGTGTAACACGAACTCAAACTTGACACGATCTATTTTTTTTTATTTGGTGCGGGAAAGTCTAAGGTTGCACGTAAAAGTGTAGTTTTGGGAAAAACATGGAAACAGAGTCTGTTGCCCATACGAGTTAAACGTACACATGTGT